>JAUPFN010000008.1:2141827-2796827 GCA_036924255.1 Apodemia mormo
AAAAGTAGAGTATATAGAAAGTAAATATTAATAAATATGATCCTCTTAAGGTAGGTTCATACCTCCCCCTCCCGAAATGGTTGGCAAATAAAAAAGCTTGTGTGAATGTAAAAAACGAAGATAATGCATGTTTTTTCTGGGCGATTGTTAGCGCTCTATATCCCTCTGATCAGCATAGTGACAGATTATCGAGTTATAAAAACTATAAGGAGGTTTTGAACATTGAGGGTATCTCTCTGCCAATCTCATTATGTGATATAGCACGGTTTGAGAAACAGAATCAAATAAGCGTTAATGTTTTCGAAATCAGCGGACGGAGTATAGTTGGGCCTATATACCATACAAAGAAAAAATGTGATAAGCACATCAATTTGTTGATAATCGATGATTTTGAGAAATCGCACTTTGTGTGGATAAAAAGCATGAGTAGACTGATGCGCAACCAATTTTTCAAAAAAACAATCTAAAATATGGGTCTGTGATGGTTGCTTATTAACATTTTTTAATCACGCTAAATTTAATAGCTCACACTACTCGCGATTGTATACACATTAGAACCACTATACCGAACCCTAGCAATAATATATTACGATTTAAAAATTATAGAATGCAATTAAGAGTACCTGTAGTTGTATACGCTGATTTCGAAGCCTTACTCAAACCCATATCCAGTTGCTCTCCGAATCCTGATTCATCATATACGCAAGACCGTCAGATACATGAACCTTATAGTTTCGGGTATTACATAAAATGTAATTATAATGATAATCTTAGTAAATATGTTTCTTTTAGGGGTGAGCAATGTGTAAAAAGATTTTTAGATTTACTTCAGGATGATCTCACTCCTTTTTATAACGATTTAAGTAGAGTGGAGCCCATGCGAGATTTAACGAGTGAAGAAAATTATTTATACAGCTCAGCCGTAAATTGTCATATATGCGGAAATGTATTAGGCGAGGATAGAGTGCGAGATCATGATCACCTAACCGGAGCATTTCGGGGTGCTGCGCATAACAGCTGTAACCTTAAGTTTCAAATCAAACCTATCACCATCCCTATAATCTTCCATAATCTTTCAAGATACGATTCACATTTTATTATTAAGATGTTAAAAGATCATAGTGTTTCCATTTTGCCTAAGAATAAGGAGAATTTTATCTCATTTACATCTAAAAAGCATATTGGGTTGAATTTCGATTTAAGGTTTATTGATTCGTATAGATTTCTCTCGTCTCCTCTCTTAAAATTAGTGTCTAACCTTCATCTTAATCAGTTAAACATACTAAAGAAATATTTTCCATCTGATCACGAATTAATGAGTAGAAAAGGTGTTTTCCCGTATGAATATCTGAACAGGTGGGAGGTACTCGAGGATAATAGTCTCCCTCCAATCGAAGAATTTTATAGCACCTTGAATAAAAGCGGTATTTCACCTGAAGATTATGAACATGCCCAAAATATTTGGAGAACTTTCAAAGTTAAAACTCTTGGAGAATATTCCGATTTATATTTAAAAACTGACGTTTTATTATTAGCTGATGTTTTTGAGAGTTTCCGTGATGTTTGCATGGAGACGTACGCTCTTGACCCTGCACATTATTACACCGCACCCGGTTTGTCGTGGGATGCAATGTTAAAGCATACTAAAATAGAACTAGAGCTTCTCACTGATATGTCTATGATAAAATTCATTTCAAACGGTATACGAGGTGGTTTAAGTCAATGCTGCTATAAATATGCTAGAGCTAATAATAAATATATGAAAGACTACGATTCAACTCTCGAATCATCATTCATTATCTACCTCGATGCAAATAATCAGTATGGGTGGGCTATGAGTCAATATATGCCTCATAAGGAACTCCGCTGGTTATCAGAGTCCGAGATTTCAAAGTTTAATGTGATGGTAATTCCTCCAGATTCTTCAACGGGTTACATTTTAGAAGTAGATTTAGAATACCCCGAACACTTACATGACTTACATAATGATTTTTGTTTTTGCCCTGAAAATTGCGTGCCTGAGATAAGTAAAATGAAAACTAAAAAGCTTTTGTCAAATCTTAACTCCAAACGATATTATGTCATACATTACATGAATTTGAAACAATGTATCGAAAATGGTATAATCTGTAAGAAAATTCATAGGATTTTATCATTCAACCAATCCCCCTGGCTTAAATCTTATATTGAAAAAAATACAGAAAAACGTGCACAAGCTAAGAATTCTTTCGAAAAAGATTTTTTTAAATTGATGAATAATGCTGTTTTCGGTAAAACTATGGAGAATGTTGAGAAAAGGGTTGATGTTAGACTTGTTAACAGGTGGGAGAGTGTTGGTAAAAGAATGGGTGCCGGAGCTCTTATCAGTCGATTAAATTTCCATAGTTCAACAGTTATAAATGATGATTTAGTTGTGATTCAAATGATGAGAAATTCTGTGAACTTTAATAAACCGATATATGTCGGATTCACTGTTTTGGAATTGAGTAAAACATTAATGTATGATTTTCATTATAATTATATTAAACCAAAGTATGAGGAGAAAGTATCACTCCTATATACCGATACGGATAGCTTTTTGTATAAGATTAAGACTGAAGATTTTTATGATGATATAAAGAATGATTTAAATGCTAGATTCGATACATCTGATTTCGCTGCTATTAATATTTACGGTCTTCCTCGAGTCAATAAAAAAGTGGTGGGCATGTTCAAGGATGAATGCTCAGGTGAGATAATAAATGAATACATAGGTATACGATCGAAATGTTATTGTATAAAGAAGGAAGATAAAAATGTGATTAAAAAGATTAAGGGAATCAAAATAAATGTGGTTAAGAATGAGACAGATAGAGATGATTTTTTCAGATGTATAACTGAGAGGGATTTAGTGCAATACCATAAAATGTATATCATTCGATCTAAAGCTCACCGACTATATACCCAGGCTTTAAATAAAATCGCTCTTAACAATAATGATGATAAACGATTTGCCATTCCCAACATATCTATGCAAACATTAGCTTGGGGGCATAAGGATATTGATAAGAAGTATTATTTTATATAATAGAGACATAGAGATGTTGTAAAGAAGCACACATTTATTTTATATCATGTTTTTTATTGATTAAACGGGAGACTTTACCCTTGCTCGTTTAGGAGCACAATATGATACCCTCTTATATACGTTTTAATTTACTAACTTATACAAATGTTAATAATGAGCTGCTGTATTATGAGATATGTTTTACTTTTAAGGAATGGTTTTGTAATGAATAAACATGTAGTACTTTATGGTTTTAGATAGTTAAGCTAAAGGTATATTTTTATGGTTGAAAAATAAAAAATGTGATTATTAAAAAAAAATGTTTTATTTTTTCACTCCTAGAATATAAAACTATCAATAATAATAATAGACATGCTTAATAAAAATAAATCTATGGGAGAAGCCTATAATAACAATGATTCTTAAAAAAACGTTATATTTTGCACATTTTCACAATTTAAAAATTGTTATAATTCTCCTCGCTTAAACATTAGGGTATATATTTCTCAAAAAGCAAAATGATATATATTATTTATAAAAATAGACGTATGTAATACAAAAATAAATCTATCTATCTACTTTATCAATTAAACAAAATTCGCTATGTAACGACCTACACCATAGTTCTCTGTGAACCTTCCAGTTTCGCTGTTTCGCTTGAACATGATCGGGAAATATATTTCTCCGATGATTTACTATGTTAATGAGATAGAGGAAATAAAACGATGATGATATAATGATGTAAATAACACCTTCTATAACAATTATTTAAAAAATCTGTTTTAAAAACGAAAAACATTAATAATATAAAATATATTGCTTAAAGATTGCGTGTATCCAATGCCTTAAAAAGAGATAGCACAGAGGACATGTATTTCTCAAAAATCATAAAATATATTATAATTTCTTGCTTGAATAAAAATTTTAAAACGTAAAACTACGCTAATTATTTAAAAATAGCTGAGCCCGCGACTTCGTCCGCGTGGAAAATTTCGAAATTGAAAGTAGCCTAAATTACTCCTTCTTACATCAGCTATCTACCAGTGAAAGCCCCCGTCAAAATCGATTCAACCGTTCCAGAGATTAGCCGGAACAAACGGACAGACATACAGACAGACAAAAATTTAAAAAATGTTACTTTGGTATATGTACCATGTATATATCCATATGTATTTATTAAAAAAACGGTTATTTTAATATTACAAACAGAACTCCAATTTTATTTATTTGTAAAGATAAAAACATAAATAATAGAAATTAATCTATATGACCAAACAAAGAAAAATCTGTTTTAAAAACAAGGAAACAGCGGTTCTAATATTATGTACAGAACCGATAAACAGATGTTTACAAATATCAGATATTAGAGCACTAAATAGTAAAAGTAAAAAAGAAAAATAGCCACCTGTAGCTACTACACTGCTGAACAAAAGTCTCTTCATGCAGATATAGGTAAGTGAGAGGGTGTTAGATTATATTTCAATTTTCACCATGCTGATTTGCTGCGGGCGAGCTGATACTACGTGCTGGGGAGGCAACAGCAAATAGCACATTTCAACGGTGATAGATTATCCATTAACTCTGAGTATTCTGTAAGAAAAAACGAAATAAATAAATAACAAACTTATTTGATCCACCTCTACTCCGTAGGCGGGGTGGTTAATGTTTCTGATTACAAAATCAATGGAACCCAGGTTCGATTTTCGATGCGGGGAAAGTATTTTGCACGACGATCAGAAATGTTTGTATTTCAGGGCTTGGGATGTTTATTAAATATATAATATTTGAAACATAAAACCAGAAAATTGGAGATGAGTAGACCGTATCGCCCACATCTCAGCACGCTCATCGAGAGGTGAATTAAACGATCTACTGCATTCTTGCTTAAATAGTGCTACGATAAGATTGTTCTTAAATAATTCGCGTTATCTTACCATTTCACTTAGTAGCAACCCCGCTTCATTAAAGACCCCGCTTCTTTGTAGATCTCCCCCATCTTTTTTTCTATATCACCCAGCTTCCTCTTTTCGTCGACTAGTTTATAGAGGAGACACTTTTTTTTCAATAAACTAGGGTGCGTCGTACTAAGTTCATTGTTCAATCCATGTATGCAACGTTTTATTACCTCTATCTCTTTAACATAGGAAATCAGCTCCCCCATCTTTTTTTCTATCTCACCCAGCTTCCACTTTTCGTCAACCAGTTCATAGAGGAGGCACTTTTTTTTCAATAAATTAGGGCGTGTCGTACTAAGTTCATCACTTAATCCATGTATGCAACGTTTTATTTCCTCTATCTCATTAACATAGTAAACCAGCTCCCCCATATTTTTTTCTATCACATCCAGCTTCCTCTTTTCGTCAACCAGTTTATAGAGGAGACACTTTTTTTTCAATAAACTTGAGTGCGTCGTACTAAGCTCGTTGCTCGATTCATGTATGCAACGTTTTATTTCCTCTATCTCATTAAAATAATAAATCAACATAGAAATATATTTCCCGATCATATTTATAAGCGAAACAGCGAAAACTGAAAGACTGGCAGAGAAATGTGGTGTAGTGGCTATTACATTGCGAATTTATTAAATTGATAAAGTTTATCTTCATCCTGTTATTCTAGGGTTCCGTTTTAGCAAATAACTTATATAAATATTATGAAAATCTTTCCCTTTTTACGCTTCGTCATTGCAAGCGGGCAATATAAAGCTGATTATGGCATATAGATCTAAATAGATAACAACAGCGAATGAGTGCATCTTTAACAGCAAACAGATACCGGTTCAACAGCCATAAAGCTGATTATGGCATATAGATCTAAATAGATAACAACAGCGAATGAGTGCATCTTTAACAGCAAACAGATACCGGTTCAACAGCGAAACAGCAAACAGGTACCGGTTCAATATCTGTTTGCTGTTAAAGATGCACACAAACAGCGAACAGCGAAACAGCAAACAGGTACCGGTTCAACAGCAAACAGATATTGAACCGGTACCTGTTTGCTGTTTCGCTGTTGAACCGGTATCTGTTTGCTGTTAAAGATGCACTCATTCGCTGTTGTTATCTATTTAGATCTATATGCCATAATCAGCTTTATGGCTGTTGAACCGGTATCTGTTTGCTGTTAAAGATGCACTCATTCGCTGTTGTTATCTATTTAGATCTATATGCCATAATCAGCTTTATATTGCCCGCTTGCAATGACGAAGCGTAAAAAGGGAAAGATTTTCATAATATTTATATAAGTTATTTGCTAAAACGGAACCCTAGAATAACAGGATGAAGATAAACTTTATCAATTTAATAAATTCGCAATGTAATAGCCACTACACCACATTTCTCTGCCAGTCTTTCAGTTTTCGCTGTTTCGCTTATAAATATGATCGGGAAATATATTTCTATGTTGATTTATTATTTTAATGAGATAGAGGAAATAAAACGTTGCATACATGAATCGAGCAACGAGCTTAGTACGACGCACCCAAGTTTATTGAAAAAAAAGTGTCTCCTCTATAAACTGGTTGACGAAAAGAGGAAGCTGGATGTGATAGAAAAAAATATGGGGGAGCTGGTTTACTATGTTAATGAGATAGAGGAAATAAAACGTTGCATACATGGATTAAGTGATGAACTTAGTACGACACGCCCTAATTTATTGAAAAAAAAGTGCCTCCTCTATGAACTGGTTGACGAAAAGTGGAAGCTGGGTGAGATAGAAAAAAAGATGGGGGAGCTGATTTCCTATGTTAAAGAGATAGAGGTAATAAAACGTTGCATACATGGATTGAACAATGAACTTAGTACGACGCACCCTAGTTTATTGAAAAAAAAGTGTCTCCTCTATAAACTAGTCGACGAAAAGAGGAAGCTGGGTGATATAGAAAAAAAGATGGGGGAGATCTACAAAGAAGCGGGGTCTTTAATGAAGCGGGGTTGCTACTAAGTGAAATGGTAAGATAACGCGAATTATTTAAGAACAATCTTATCGTAGCACTATTTAAGCAAGAATGCAGTAGATCGTTTAATTCACCTCTCGATGAGCGTGCTGAGATGTGGGCGATACGGTCTACTCATCTCCAATTTTCTGGTTTTATGTTTCAAATATTATATATTTAATAAACATCCCAAGCCCTGAAATACAAACATTTCTGATCGTCGTGCAAAATACTTTCCCCGCATCGAAAATCGAACCTGGGTTCCATTGATTTTGTAATCAGAAACATTAACCACCCCGCCTACGGAGTAGAGGTGGATCAAATAAGTTTGTTATTTATTTATTTCGTTTTTTCTTACAGAATACTCAGAGTTAATGGATAATCTATCACCGTTGAAATGTGCTATTTGCTGTTGCCTCCCCAGCACGTAGTATCAGCTCGCCCGCAGCAAATCAGCATGGTGAAAATTGAAATATAATCTAACACCCTCTCACTTACCTATATCTGCATGAAGAGACTTTTGTTCAGCAGTGTAGTAGCTACAGGTGGCTATTTTTCTTTTTTACTTTTACTATTTAGTGCTCTAATATCTGATATTTGTAAACATCTGTTTATCGGTTCTGTACATAATATTAGAACCGCTGTTTCCTTGTTTTTAAAACAGATTTTTCTTTGTTTGGTCATATAGATTAATTTCTATTATTTATGTTTTTATCTTTACAAATAAATAAAATTGGAGTTCTGTTTGTAATATTAAAATAACCGTTTTTTTAATAAATACATATGGATATATACATGGTACATATACCAAAGTAACATTTTTTAAATTTTTGTCTGTCTGTATGTCTGTCCGTTTGTTCCGGCTAATCTCTGGAACGGTTGAATCGATTTTGACGGGGGCTTTCACTGGTAGATAGCTGATGTAAGAAGGAGTAATTTAGGCTACTTTCAATTTCGAAATTTTCCACGCGGACGAAGTCGCGGGCTCAGCTATTTTTAAATAATTAGCGTAGTTTTACGTTTTAAAATTTTTATTCAAGCAAGAAATTATAATATATTTTATGATTTTTGAGAAATACATGTCCTCTGTGCTATCTCTTTTTAAGGCATTGGATACACGCAATCTTTAAGCAATATATTTTATATTATTAATGTTTTTCGTTTTTAAAACAGATTTTTTAAATAATTGTTATAGAAGGTGTTATTTACATCATTATATCATCATCGTTTTATTTCCTCTATCTCATTAACATAGTAAATCATCGGAGAAATATATTTCCCGATCATGTTCAAGCGAAACAGCGAAACTGGAAGGTTCACAGAGAACTATGGTGTAGGTCGTTACATAGCGAATTTTGTTTAATTGATAAAGTAGATAGATAGATTTATTTTTGTATTACATACGTCTATTTTTATAAATAATATATATCATTTTGCTTTTTGAGAAATATATACCCTAATGTTTAAGCGAGGAGAATTATAACAATTTTTAAATTGTGAAAATGTGCAAAATATAACGTTTTTTTAAGAATCATTGTTATTATAGGCTTCTCCCATAGATTTATTTTTATTAAGCATGTCTATTATTATTATTGATAGTTTTATATTCTAGGAGTGAAAAAATAAAACATTTTTTTTTAATAATCACATTTTTTATTTTTCAACCATAAAAATATACCTTTAGCTTAACTATCTAAAACCATAAAGTACTACATGTTTATTCATTACAAAACCATTCCTTAAAAGTAAAACATATCTCATAATACAGCAGCTCATTATTAACATTTGTATAAGTTAGTAAATTAAAACGTATATAAGAGGGTATCATATTGTGCTCCTAAACGAGCAAGGGTAAAGTCTCCCGTTTAATCAATAAAAAACATGATATAAAATAAATGTGTGCTTCTTTACAACATCTCTATGTCTCTATTATATAAAATAATACTTCTTATCAATATCCTTATGCCCCCAAGCTAATGTTTGCATAGATATGTTGGGAATGGCAAATCGTTTATCATCATTATTGTTAAGAGCGATTTTATTTAAAGCCTGGGTATATAGTCGGTGAGCTTTAGATCGAATGATATACATTTTATGGTATTGCACTAAATCCCCCTCAGTTATACATCTGAAAAAATCATCTCTATCTGTCTCATTCTTAACCACATTTATTTTGATTCCCTTAATCTTTTTAATCACATTTTTATCTTCCTTCTTTATACAATAACATTTCGATCGTATACCTATGTATTCATTTATTATCTCACCTGAGCATTCATCCTTGAACATGCCCACCACTTTTTTATTGACTCGAGGAAGACCGTAAATATTAATAGCAGCGAAATCAGATGTATCGAATCTAGCATTTAAATCATTCTTTATATCATCATAAAAATCTTCAGTCTTAATCTTATACAAAAAGCTATCCGTATCGGTATATAGGAGTGATACTTTCTCCTCATACTTTGGTTTAATATAATTATAATGAAAATCATACATTAATGTTTTACTCAATTCCAAAACAGTGAATCCGACATATATCGGTTTATTAAAGTTCACAGAATTTCTCATCATTTGAATCACAACTAAATCATCATTTATAACTGTTGAACTATGGAAATTTAATCGACTGATAAGAGCTCCGGCACCCATTCTTTTACCAACACTCTCCCACCTGTTAACAAGTCTAACATCAACCCTTTTCTCAACATTCTCCATAGTTTTACCGAAAACAGCATTATTCATCAATTTAAAAAAATCTTTTTCGAAAGAATTCTTAGCTTGTGCACGTTTTTCTGTATTTTTTTCAATATAAGATTTAAGCCAGGGGGATTGGTTGAATGATAAAATCCTATGAATTTTCTTACAGATTATACCATTTTCGATACATTGTTTCAAATTCATGTAATGTATGACATAATATCGTTTGGAGTTAAGATTTGACAAAAGCTTTTTAGTTTTCATTTTACTTATCTCAGGCACGCAATTTTCAGGGCAAAAACAAAAATCATTATGTAAGTCATGTAAGTGTTCGGGGTATTCTAAATCTACTTCTAAAATGTAACCCGTTGAAGAATCTGGAGGAATTACCATCACATTAAACTTTGAAATCTCGGACTCTGATAACCAGCGGAGTTCCTTATGAGGCATATATTGACTCATAGCCCACCCATACTGATTATTTGCATCGAGGTAGATAATGAATGATGATTCGAGAGTTGAATCGTAGTCTTTCATATATTTATTATTAGCTCTAGCATATTTATAGCAGCATTGACTTAAACCACCTCGTATACCGTTTGAAATGAATTTTATCATAGACATATCAGTGAGAAGCTCTAGTTCTATTTTAGTATGCTTTAACATTGCATCCCACGACAAACCGGGTGCGGTGTAATAATGTGCAGGGTCAAGAGCGTACGTCTCCATGCAAACATCACGGAAACTCTCAAAAACATCAGCTAATAATAAAACGTCAGTTTTTAAATATAAATCGGAATATTCTCCAAGAGTTTTAACTTTGAAAGTTCTCCAAATATTTTGGGCATGTTCATAATCTTCAGGTGAAATACCGCTTTTATTCAAGGTGCTATAAAATTCTTCGATTGGAGGGAGACTATTATCCTCGAGTACCTCCCACCTGTTCAGATATTCATACGGGAAAACACCTTTTCTACTCATTAATTCGTGATCAGATGGAAAATATTTCTTTAGTATGTTTAACTGATTAAGATGAAGGTTAGACACTAATTTTAAGAGAGGAGACGAGAGAAATCTATACGAATCAATAAACCTTAAATCGAAATTCAACCCAATATGCTTTTTAGATGTAAATGAGATAAAATTCTCCTTATTCTTAGGCAAAATGGAAACACTATGATCTTTTAACATCTTAATAATAAAATGTGAATCGTATCTTGAAAGATTATGGAAGATTATAGGGATGGTGATAGGTTTGATTTGAAACTTAAGGTTACAGCTGTTATGCGCAGCACCCCGAAATGCTCCGGTTAGGTGATCATGATCTCGCACTCTATCCTCGCCTAATACATTTCCGCATATATGACAATTTACGGCTGAGCTGTATAAATAATTTTCTTCACTCGTTAAATCTCGCATGGGCTCCACTCTACTTAAATCGTTATAAAAAGGAGTGAGATCATCCTGAAGTAAATCTAAAAATCTTTTTACACATTGCTCACCCCTAAAAGAAACATATTTACTAAGATTATCATTATAATTACATTTTATGTAATACCCGAAACTATAAGGTTCATGTATCTGACGGTCTTGCGTATATGATGAATCAGGATTCGGAGAGCAACTGGATATGGGTTTGAGTAAGGCTTCGAAATCAGCGTATACAACTACAGGTACTCTTAATTGCATTCTATAATTTTTAAATCGTAATATATTATTGCTAGGGTTCGGTATAGTGGTTCTAATGTGTATACAATCGCGAGTAGTGTGAGCTATAAATTTAGCGTGATTAAAAAATGTTAATAAGCAACCATCACAGACCCATATTTTAGATTGTTTTTTGAAAAATTGGTTGCGCATCAGTCTACTCATGCTTTTTATCCACACAAAGTGCGATTTCTCAAAATCATCGATTATCAACAAATTGATGTGCTTATCACATTTTTTCTTTGTATGGTATATAGGCCCAACTATACTCCGTCCGCTGATTTCGAAAACATTAACGCTTATTTGATTCTGTTTCTCAAACCGTGCTATATCACATAATGAGATTGGCAGAGAGATACCCTCAATGTTCAAAACCTCCTTATAGTTTTTATAACTCGATAATCTGTCACTATGCTGATCAGAGGGATATAGAGCGCTAACAATCGCCCAGAAAAAACATGCATTATCTTCGTTTTTTACATTCACACAAGCTTTTTTATTTGCCAACCATTTCGGGAGGGGGAGGTATGAACCTACCTTAAGAGGATCATATTTATTAATATTTACTTCTATATACTCTACTTTTTCTAATGCCCATCCACTATCACGTTCTTGGAATTCATCTGCTTTTGCTTTTATCTCTTCTAAAAACTCATCATAAATTTTACTCAACTCATTAGACCTCAGATAGATAACCTTATTCTTTGTATTAAATGATTTTAATTCTTCTAAATTCTCTTCATCCTCTTTGTCTGTTGGTTTGCTATATTTCGCGAAGAGCTCTAGATTAATTTTCATTGCATCCCCCACCTTATCCTGTTTTCTCTTGATGAGTTTGATAATACGTTCACGTACATCATTCATAAAATCTTCCGGCGTGAGATTCATTCGAGGGGAGCGAACTTGAAATGTAGCCATCCTCGACTTAAAAACCGAAGTAATTTCCTTCACATATTCATCCTGCCCGCAGTTGTTAGCGCTAGCTTTATTTTTATGTGCAACAGTCTTTCTATGTGAGTGGAGGTGCTTCACATCTTCCTCACATATCTCGCACCGTATCCTCTTAGACGGAGGTACCTCACACTCTTGCAGCGTGCGCTTCTTAACATCTATAAAATAAAAAAAACATATACAAACTTTTCTTATAACAATCAACCGTAGAAAAAAAAAACCGACTTTCATCAATATCTTTTAAACCCTAAAATCAGATTTTTACTAAATTTATATGAGACCAGACGGGAAGCATAACCTTTCAAACAAAAAAATAATTTTCAAAATCAGCTTGCAAAAGCCCGAGTTCTGAGGTAACAAACATAAAAAAATACAATCTAATTGATAACCTCCTCATTTGGGAAGTCGGTTGAAAAGTATAAAGTTAAGTAATAAAGTTCTCAATATACAAACCTCTCTCACAACACCCTCTTTTAATATGTGCACTAAGCTTATCCTCTCTCGAAAATGGTTTTCCGCATTGAGAGCATTTAATTTTCTTCACTTCATTACCACGTGTCACACACCTCCTCATATGACGAATCATATTCCTTTCCCATTTATATTCTGAACTATAAAATTTACACTTAAACATGATGTATACGTCTCAGATAGATACCTCGGAGAGAAAGCAGAGTAAAATAAACATTCCCGCTCTTAAAGATAACCCCCACTCCACACATTCTTAGGTGGAAGTGTTTTGATTGGCTGAGTTGTAGAGTGATAATTAAAATAAACATTTATGATTGGCTGATTGTAAAAGTAAGAACGTACCATACTCATACTAGAACATTCGAGAACATTCTTAACCTTAATGTACAGAACCCTCCTAAAACGATACATATTAACACCTACGCAGAATTTTATAAGTAGCAAATTATTATCAGCTTCAACAGGAAACTGGAAACCGCAACACTCTTATCATCACCGTCCATGCCCGAGAGCAAGTACTAGAACTACATCAACGTATTACGTCATCAATTGCTCTCGACCAATCAGAGGCTGCTCCCCCGCTCCCCTGGTCCAGAACCACCCAATTTATACTACTCGCAATTATCTTAAAAAGGGGCCGGGTAATCTATACATTATTTCCTTTCTCGTAATAATGTATAGATATCCGGCAGTAGCAAGCTAGAATAGTGTAATAACTCCTGTCACCAATATTCACCAAATAATCTTATGGTAAAATATCGGATTTTTAACCTTGAATCTATTGTCTGTACTGTTTGAGAACACAGATCTTAGCGATGCATTTGTAAAAATATATAAACGGTTCAAAAACGCGTACATTCCCCGTGTTGGTCCCGGGCTCGTTTGAAGAATAGACCAACTGCCGTTCTGCCAGGCAGGTCGTAAAAGGCGACCGATTTGCTATACGAGTCACTCACATCGTGGCTACTAGGTGGTAGAGTACTGCATTGCCTCGCCCGGGTCTGGTACCACCACCTTACCTATTCCTGCCGCAATAGCGTCAGTGCTTGTCACTGTCGTGTTCCTGTTTGGAGGATAAGGTAGCCGGAAAACATATGCACGTAGCATTAGACCTCGCCACAAGATAGCAACGCCACAATTTGGTATCTATAGACGATGGTTGAATCTTTCCATCAGGAGACCCATCAGCATGTTTGCTGTCTTATACTTTAAAAAAAACATATGTAGTGCTTATTTGTAAAGCTTAACGTTTCGGCCAAGTTACATTGACCGTGGATACGAGCGGGCTGGAGCAGCGAGTTTCCTTCGCCGTTCACGTCGGGATCGATTTTCATCTACCCCTTCTGGGTAAAAGTTCACTAAGCGATGCTTGCAACACGAGGTGAAGCATTAAGAAGAACCTCGAGAAGGTATCAACATACCAATACCGTTCAGAATCCTAGACAAAATAGATTTGATTTAGATATTTTTTTAAATAAAAGAATAATTGCAATAACATTTTACCACACCCAAAAGTTGTACCAAGTACCTCGTATTTCACAGTCAAACCAGCAAATGCGAAAATAATGAAGCATATAAATTTATAATAAAAAAATGAGTTCCTGTCAATGACTTTAAATCTAAAAATACTAAATTTAATCCAATTATTAATTGTTCCTCGTTTCACTTTACTGGCTTTCAGATTCGACCTACATTGTTTAGGACCATAACATTTTGACGGCTGGCAATAAAACGATCCCTTTCTATATTAAAATTTCGTCTTTCAATTTTATAAATAATAAACGAAATGGGATTATGGTTTTAATAGGTCACATCGCAGAAGAGAATTTCATATGGTTGGTATGTTCTTCAAAGATGATTGATTGATGAAAGATTCTCCAACCCCTTGTGTTGGTCCGGGCCATCTTTGAAGAATATACCGCTTACCTTGGTGTCAGGCAGTTCGTAAGAGCCGAAAGATTTGTTATTCGAGTCAATACCTTCGTAGCTACTAGGTGGTAGAATTCTGTAATGTCTGACCAGGGTCTTATACCACCACCTTACCTATTCCTGCCGCTATAGCGTCAGTACTTTTCACTATCGTGTTCCGGTTTGGAGGGTAAAGTAGCTGGTAAACTTATGAATGTGGCATTAACACCCCATCCCAAAGATAGCAACTTACTATTAACATCTTTGGTGTCTATAGGCGATGGTTGTCTCTTTCCATCAGGAGCGTCATTTGCTTGTTTGCTTTTTGCATTGTTTGTTTACATGTTACGATATAAAAAAATGGAAAAATATATTCTACACTTTTTATCGTCGGCACTTGGTGAAACTCCATTTTAACACAATATTTGCTAGCATATAACACTTGTACTGTTTCACAATAAGATAATTATATTTAATTTCCGACCGGTTTCGCTTACACAAGCATCCTCAGGGTATTTACAATAATTTATTGGGTATTTACAATAATAATATAAAAATTCCAACGGCATTATTTTATACATTGAAACCCTGCACATATTGCTTGTCTACGGCGTAGCCAATCGTAGCAAAAGCGTAAAGCTAAATGGATAATTACTTGAGTAACCTAGGGACGTATTGAATTTTGTAGATTAAATTATAGGAAAAGTAAAAGGTTATATAATGTTTTTTAAAATCTAGAGATAAAAAAATGAATAAAAAAATCTGTGATATGGAAAGACTAAAACGTGTCAGATTAAAGTATGGTGGGTTAATTGCCAGCTTACGTTTAGAAAATTTGACGATTCAAGTGTAGCGTATGGGAGTGTGAGGGTCACAAAATTGCAAAGAAAACGTTGTCTTGACATCCTCGAGCGCTGCTGAATTTTCTTTGATTTTAAGGGAAGTTATGTAAAAATAACAAAAAAAAAAAATTAATCTGACACAAAATTGCAAAGAAAACGTTGTCTTGACAATCTCGAATGCTTTTGAATTTTCTTTTATTTTAGAGGAAGTTATATAAAAATAACAAACACAAAATATAATCTGACACAAAATTGCAAAAAAAACGTTGTCTTGAAATTCTCGAACGCTACTGAATTTTCTTTTATTGTAGAGGAAGTTATGTAAAAATAACAAAAACAAAACATAATCTGACAATTTCCATGCGCCGAAGTTATCGGAATTTTGTTTTTTTTTCTGCCCTAATTACCTGTCTCTGTGTACGCCGCCGATAAAGGGTTTATATTTGGTACAGAGCTGAAACAATATATGAGGTATCAACCCCCATGTTAATGTCAGACGCGCTCGAGTAAACCCCAAAATCTCTTCGGCTCCTCTACTATAGATAACCCTAGATATTAAACCATTTATATTTAACTGCTAGGTGGTATCCAACAAGGCTAAGTGGTAGAATTTTCCTACGTTTCGTCCGTATTTATCATCACTGCTTTACTTATTTCTGCCAAAATAACGTCAGTGTTTGTCACTGTCGTATTCCGCTTTAAAGGGTAAGAGAGCCGGTGAATTTAAGCATTTGGCATTGCTATCACAAGAATGACGATGCATGATTGATCACATTAGCGTCTACGGAAGATAGTTTCTCTATATATCAGGAGAACCATCTGCTTGTTTGTTACCTCTCCGTGTCGGTCCCGGGTTCCTTTGAAGAATAGGCCAACTGCCGTTCTGCCAAGCAGGTCGTAAAAGGCGACCGATTGGCTATGCGAGTCACTAACATCGTGGCTACTGGTGGTAGAATTCTTTATTGTCTCGCCCAGGTATGTTACCACCGCCTTGCCTATTCCTGCCGCAAAAGCGTCAGTGCTTATTTTAGTGCTGTCGTGTTACGGTTTGGAGGGTAAGGTAGCCGGTAACCTCGCCACAAGATAGCAACGCACCGCTAATATCTTTGGTTTCTTTGGGCGATGGTTGACTCTTTCCATCAGGAGACCGATTTCTTTGTTTGCTATCCGATGATATAAAATAAAAATAAAACATACAAAGGTTAAAAAATAACCAAGCCCAGCCACGTTTTCCTGTGGCTCAGTTATAAGTCACTAAAAATGCTTAGAATTTTCTGTCTCCATTAGAATTTTTGAGTAGAAATATGTAAAAATACCGAATTGGTCAAAATAGCTCAAAACCGATTGGAGCAGGCGGTGGTTATCTCTCCACAAAGAGAGTCATATGTTTGCTTGCTATTCGGTGTATAAATATAATATCAGCTTCGGAAGTGGTGACACGTCCTTGCCACTATAAAATATCTGAATGCCTAGATGACAGGAAAGCATGGGATTTACTGCTCCTCATATCAGCAATCCTTATCATTAATGTTACATTTAGATATTTACTAATTAAACATTATTTAATATCTTATTTAAAAAAAAATTATAAATAATAAAACCATCCCGCTGAGTTTCTTCCGCCGGATCTTCTCAAAGTGTGGCTACGTTTCCGATCCGGTGGTAGTTTAAAAAAAATGTTGACGCGTCAAAATAACTTGTAAAAAGTTTTATTCAATAAAGTATTTCTGATTTCTGATTTCCACCTGATGCAACTGTGGAAGACGGTTTAAATTTATGAAAACAATCAATTCCTGCTTACAGACTTTAAAGGCGTTGATAACGTATTGCTAAAGAAAATATCATTGAAATATAATACAGAAAGTAAGTTTTTCTAAAGTTAAAATGAAACAGTGATTCCAGAGAAGTCTACGCAATGCAAAAAATTCAAGCGGTTAAAAACCTCAAATTTTCAAATTACTCTTTAGTAAGAAAAAATTTGATTTATACATATTTAATGGTACTTTCCAAACTTCCCGTTATACTCATTCGAGACCCGCTGGGGACAGATTACATGCGCCAACTTTCCGATCCGCATCATGGCTTACTCAAACAAAAATTTTAATTTTAATTTTAACGTTTGCGAAACTTTCAAAGAAATTATTCATACAGATTTATTCGATTAATTATAATATTTATTCGCGTGCTTTATATGCGACCCAGAAAACAACTAACTGTCTAAATTATTATATTACCGATATACTTATATTATAAAGAGGTTGGAGATTTGTTTATTTGTAATGGATACACTCAAAATCTACTGGACAGATTTTAAAAAATTTATTCGTTGATATAAAGCTACATCGATACCACGATGGTTTCTCTTTATATCAGGAGAGTTATCTGCTTGTTTGTGATCAATAACTGACACCGACTTCGCTTCGCTGTGGCTCATATACAAATCACTCAAAAATGCTTAGAATTTTCTGTTTCCATTGAATCTTCAGAAAAGAAAGTATATAAAAAATGACCTATTCAATAGCCATGTTGTGAAAAAATATCGATATCAATCCATAAACTAGTTTTTGAGGTCTTGGTACACGAACAAGCTGTATCTTAAAAGCTATTTTTTGTATATAAAGATTCCACATAACTAGGTGATAGAGTTTCTCAACGTTTTGCCCGGGTTTTGTACGACTGCTATGCTCATTCCTGCCGCAAAATCGATGGTGCTTCTTATCGTCGGATTTCAATTTGAATGGTAAAGTAGTTTTTATATATATATATATAAAAAACATAAGATAGCAAACAAACCTGCTGACGGAAAGAGATAGCTATCACCTATAGACACCAAAGATATTAATGGTGCTTTGCTATTCTTATAGCAGGGCCTTATTGCCACATGCATTGTTTGACCAGCTCTAAACTGGAACAAAATAGTGACAACCACTGACGTTTTAGCGGCAGGAATAGGTAAGGCGGTGTTACGAGTACTAGACATGGGCGACACAATGCAATACTCTAACACCTAGTAGGCACGATGCTAGTAACTCGCTTATCCAATCGTTCGCCTCGTACAAACTGCCTGGAAGAACTGAAATGAAATTAAAGAAATGAATTATAATTCATATATACTTAGTGCTCGTGACTGTACGATTATCCAATTAGGTTCAGTATAAGAGAATTTGATGGATGGATTTAACACTCAATAGTTAATAAATAGTATTAAAACAAAATAATGTCGGGAATTGAGAAAATGGTAAAAGGACGAAGTAGAGTGAAAATATTTTGCCACGTTTGCCGTGTACTTTTGAATAAGATAAAAATTTGGATATAACCGAATAGCTTTGATTATTATTTTAATGTTTTGTTATATCTCAAAGAATTTTATCCGTGTCGACATTCTTTGTTGTAAATTATTGTCAGGGAAAAACTGCTTTGTTAGTGAAGAGACTTTTAAAATATTTTACAAAAAACCTGTGTATTTATATATTTTTGCGTGACGTATAATAACTGAGTAATAATTTGAAAACAGTAATCCGTAGTGAACACCGGTTTTGTTCCGAGATAGGCCGATGAACGGTGAACCAGGCATCTTCGTTCACTCGACTTTACCAGTTTATAGATGCCTAGTGATACGCTTAACCACATTTGCGAACTTTAATGGCTATCATCCGACTCCTCAATTCCGTTGTATTTTATATTTCTTCTAAAATTTGAAAAAATATTTTTTAGTTTATAGTTCCAACTAAATTTAGTAAAAATCCGTGTCCCGAGATAGGCAGAATGAGTTGTGCATTGTTAGACACTCAAGTTCACAAAAATTTACCGGTTTATCGATGGTGATCTTGCAAACACATTTGTCAACTTTAATAAGTATCATCTTTCAAGCGACTCCTCAATTTCGTTGTATTCTTATTCTGAAATTTAAAAAAAAATATAAATAATTTCTTGTTCTGAAATTAAAAAAAAAATATGGAAAGTTTGGTTTTACATAATTCATAATTCAGTAAAACACTGTCAGGCATAGGAAAAGAGTGTAAATATATTTTGTTACCTTCTCTGTTTATATCAATCTTTTGAGTTCGAATATTAATTCGGTGAAATTGCATCATTAAACATTTTCTAAATACAACAATGATATATTGCTACTGTGGTAACGTAGAATCCAATGAAGCGAGATCTATTTGTATGCATTAATTGCACATGATTAAGGGCTTATACAGTATACACATACGATACGACACGATACAACGTCGTGTCTTGCTACGACGCGGCATTGCTCCATAATGCGACTTCGTATCGTAGAAACCTATAACGAGCAACGTATAAATATATGATACCAGTCATGCCACGACGTTATAGTGCCATTGTTAATCATAAAAAGTAGTATGTACCGCACTAGACGTATTCTCTTTTTACTGGCATTCAGAAGACACATAAAGAAGAAATAGTGACGCAGAAGATAGTGCATACATTCATTCCTATAGCACGTTGCAATGTTGTATCATGATTTTTTGCTTCTCGTAGAATCTATGACATGACCTTGCATTCATGTCGTTAAATGATCGTTCTACGACGCAATGCCGCGTCGTATCGTATTTATGTGAACCCTTAGGGTCAATAGTATAGAAAGCTAATATATTACAATCTATCGCCACGTTAGTCGTTTGTTTCGGTTAGTTTACCTAACCACAATTTTTTATTTTAATTTAGTATACGTAGATGATAAATTTAATGTAGTAAAATGTATTGGTTGAAAATATACCATATATCTAGCAGGCAATTCATAAAAGTCTAAACTCTA
This sequence comes from Apodemia mormo, assembly GCA_036924255.1. NCBI lineage: Eukaryota > Metazoa > Arthropoda > Insecta > Lepidoptera > Riodinidae > Apodemia > Apodemia mormo. The sequence goes on from JAUPFN010000008.1 coordinate 2,162,173, forward strand.
AACTTTTGTTTCTACTAAGAATGAATCGGATATATTATAATTTGTAATAAAATTATGATATGGCGACTATAAAAAACTAAAATATTTATTTTAAAATATAAGGATTAATAATGTTTTAAACATATAACCAGCTGCAGCGTCCAGCCCGCTGCGTTATAAGTTTTTAGTGAATCCCGCGTAAAAACCTGGTTTTTCTAGGATAAAAAGTAGCTTATATGCTTTTCCAGGCCATCTCGTGTACCAAATTTCATTCAAATCGGTCGTTTTTTCGAGATTGAGTAACAAATGTCCATCCAAACATCCAAACATCCAAACTCTTGCATTTATAACATTGATATAAATTTCGGCAAAAATAGACGACACGCAGTAAAACGCCATGTTGTTTTTTACATTTTCATGGAAACCACAGAGTGCCTAATGTATGTAGTACCACGGCATGATGTCATTATGACGCCATGACAGTTCTGAGAGTTTTCGCGGTAAATTTCAATTTTGAAACGCAAAATATATATTATAAAAAATAAATAGTTTTTTGGTTAATTGTAAAGTATATATACCTAAAATTGTAAAGTATAAAGACTCTTGTTTTTTAAATGTAGTCAACTACCTAAGGTATAACTGACGTTATGACTACTAGGTACAGTTCTGCAACGTGTCATTCAAATTTGTAACCACTGCCTTAAGTTTTCCTCCCGCAAGAGCGTCAGTGCTCTTCACTATCACGTTTTGCTTTATATAAACTTACGCTACCTGCATTAGATCCTCGCCATACAAATGGCAACATATCATTAATGTTTTTGGCGTATAGCGATGGTAATTTCTTTCCATCAATATAATCATCAAGTTTCGCAGAAAAACCTATCAGAACGACACCAAGACTAGACTAGTAGACATACACATACACACATGATGTCTGCCGTCATTATGACCCTCTCAATTATTCTGGCGATATTTTAAACATATTTGCTACATTTTTTCTATATCGAATCCCTTAAATAAAAGCGAAACAAGTGGCCAGCGTTTGTAATAAATTGTTACACTAAAGATATGTTACAGTATCCAACCCAGTCGAGATATTTCAGAACTCTACCACTTAGTAAGTAGCCTACGAGTTAGTGAAACTTATACGCTTTAGATTTTTTACGCCGCCGCCCGTTACGATAGTATGCCAAGCAGCAAGACATACATTAAAGGCTACTATTCGAAAAGAGCCCGAACTGACACGGATAAAAGTTATATTAAATCTGGTATATATAAAAAATAGTAAGAAATTATATGTGCCTAACCAAAAATAAATATTTTTTACAAAAAATGTATATTGTATGTCTATTATTATTTACAATCATATTCCTGATAGTCTTAAATCATTACCTGTAAATAAATTTCGCAAAAAGTTGTTTGATTTGCTGTTAGATAAAACTTATTATGATATTAAAAAAAATTCAGCCGATAAAATTATATGTTAATGGATAGAAATATAAGTTTGTTGATTTCGCCTTTAAAAAATTTGATGCAATAAAGTTTTGTAAATGGTTAAAACTTAGTAAACTATAAAAAATTTAATTACACAAAAAATGAAACTTGTAATTATAAAAATAAATTTTTATAATTACAAGTTTTGAACTTTTATTTGTATTATAAGATAGCAAACAGCAGATGGGTCTGCTAATGGAGAGTCAACCGTCGCCTATAGACCAAACCAAACCAAAGGTTTTAATGGTGCATTGCTATCTTGTGGCGAGGTCTTATGCCACATGCATAAGTTTACCGGCTACCTTACTCTCCAAACCGAAACACAACAGTGACAAGCACTGACGTTATTACGGCAGGAATAGGCAAGGTGGTGGTACCAGACACCGGCGAGACAATGCAGAACTCTACCACCTAGTAGCCAAAATTAGTAATAAGTACATGCAATAGAGAAAAAAAGGACAAGCCCGTTGAATTTCTTCCGCTAGATCTTCTCAGTGTATGGCCGCGTTCCGATCCGTAGTAATTCCGCGTAGTAATTCTGAAAAATCGGTACAAAATTTTATAATGATAAAAATAATATAATGATAATTTGTCAATATTTGCACACTATATAATGGCAGAATATCCTGGTAATTTAATTAATTTTCAACAATTTGTAACACCCATATTCTTGTAAATAAATATTTTCTTTCTTTCTTTCCAAATTATTCTTATCTAATCCAAAAATATGTTTATTTAATTTTCTGATAAATACAACTTTGCTTGAGATGAGGTAAGTGCCCGGTTGACGATGGGCTTGCCACCTATCCCATTGTGATTATACGCATCTTTGGATAATCGTGGAAGCACTGATTGTACCTCTGCCTACCTCTTCATGAATATGGGCGTGGAGATAGTTTTAAATTATTCTATATCTGTTAACTTTTCCATAATTTAAACTCAGTAAAACTACAATAGATTACATATCTGGAACCCAGCTTCAGATATTCACCTAATTAAAATAAGACTACACGGAAAATATTCCTTCTTAAACAAAAAATAAGAAAAAAGTATCTTCACGCTCGTATTCCCGAAGATGTAGGCAGAGGTACAACAAGTGCACTCACGATTAGACAAAGATACTTAGTCCCGCAATTAGATAGGTGGCAAGCCTATCGCCAACCGGGCACTTTCCAATCCCGGGCAATGTTGTTTTATATGAAAAACGAAAAAACACATTTTTCAATTGACATCGGATCGCTAGACCACATAGGCGATATCACTCTTAAAAAGTTCAAAATTGGTTCAAAAATGACCGAGTTCTTGGGTGACAAACATAAAAATACGCCCGAATTCATCACCACCTCCTTCTGGAAGTTGGTTGAAAATACAAACGAAACTATTTAATGCTGTTAGCTCTATATATCTCGTAAATACGACACGACCTCTTGGTAATTCTCAGTGTTGGCGGTTTGACAATTTAATCTCCGAGAGCAACGGGCCTTTACCATCCTTTGAGTATAAATCAAGACGTCGGTGTTAACATTTTTGAGGTCTATACCCTCAATTTTAGTATTATTGTACTTTGTCCTATATTACTATTATATTTATAAACAGACTTAAAAAAAAAGGTTATTATTTTTACGTGTATGTACATATGTAATATTGTTGGACCTGAATATTATAATAATGATCTATTTAAGCTTCCAAGCACGTGTGATAATTTCGTAAGTGTATGTATATTTGTACCTTGGATTTGTATTATATTAAACTATTTTATGTATTTGTAGAGCGTATTATTTAAAAATATTAGGTTCCTGCAGTCCTCTGCAACGTGGACTTTTAGTTACAAATTTCATACTGCACCTTTAGCACATTTGTCGGAAAAAAGGGTACAAAGTTTTTACTTTACGTATTAATATATTGGTATAAACTTGTAATCTGTTATACTTAAATAATATCCTCTTCTCTCCTATTTGCTCTAAATGATATTTTCGTATACCGTTATAATCTTATGAATGGCGAGCATTAACTTCCCGAAGCGGTTTCTACCTCCAGCTCCGTTTAAATTGCATCAATTGAGGTTGAACGAGTCTCGAGAGATAAGCGCATGAATTTATGACTGAAATTCAGCCTGATATAATGTAAACTTTTATATAAATAGACATACCTTTATGTTATTTGGTATTTTTTATACGTATTACTAAATGCTAGTGGTCGGATTGTTATGTTTGGGTAATGTCAATCGCCCTGTAGGTCGAGTGTTTAATCTTGACTTTGCAACCAATGAGGCTCGGGTTTTGAGTTCGCTATATACGTCTATACTATCTATATCCATAATAAGCCATATTAATATAATAAATGCGAAAGTTTGGATGGATAGAATGATGGATGTTTGTAACTTAATCACGCAAAACGGCAGAACCGATTTGGATGAATTTATTTTTTTTATAAAGGAGAGGACGATGAGCAGGCGGTGCACCTGATGGTAAGTAATGACCGCTGCCCATGGAGATCCGCAATACCAGAGGTCTTGCAGTTGCGTTGCCGGCCTTTTAAGAATGAGTAATATCTTTTCTTGAAGGCCCCTAAGTCGTATTCCTTTGGAACACCCCTATCGGTAATTTTTTCCACAACAGAGTAGTGCGAGGAAAAATTTAATTTTAACACACATATAGACGATAAATAAATAAATATTCTCGGGACAAATTACACTTACTGATCTAACCCCAAAGTAAGCAAATTATTTGCTTGTATTATAGGTGTTAGTCAATGATATTAGTACATAGAAATACATATAATGTATAAATACTAGAATATATATAATAAACACCCAAACCCGGAAATATAAACATTTATGCTCATCACACAAATGCTTGTCCCCGTCGAGGATCGAACCCGAGCCCCGTCGATTGCGTAGTCAAGGTCGCTAACCACTCGACCAACGGGGCGGTGCGACGGACGATAACTTGGAATAGCGCAAAAGATACTTTTTATTCCGGAATAACAAGTTTTTTCCATGGGATTCACCAAAAAATTTTAATAATGCAGCGAGCTGAAAGGTGCGGCTAGTATTAAAAAATTCGAAAGTCTCTCTGTCTGTCTGTTACGTTTTCACGACTAAACCGCTACACTGATTTCGATAAAACTTGGCATTGAGATAATTGAACTATGTTGGGTCAAACATATGCTATTTTTTTCAAAAATCAACCCTTAAAGGGTTGTAATGGGGGATGAAGGTGTATATGAAATACTATATATAATATTAATCTATTAGCGGGTAAAGCTGCGTGCATCTACTAGTAGGATAAATTAAACTTAATCTCATAAAATTGTTATTGTAAACTTTATAAAAGGATATTTTATCAAAAATAAAAGAACACTGTAGATAAAGGAAACACCTAACTAATAGCTTCAAAGCTAAGGCTTGTTTTGATTACTTACGCCTTCTCGTATTAACTGGCGAGTTAAACGAACATTTCTAATATTGAAGGTAAAACAATACTCGTTCTATGTAAAATTTACACTATTTTTACAAGAAATTCTTATTGTAATACTTATTTGTTAAGGAAACCACCAGAAAAAGACTCAAATTTCTATTTTTTTTATTACAGAATTTTTATTCTGAATTTTTTATCAAGCAACTAGCTATCTGGGTAGTAAGAAATAACTATTTCATGTCTACAAGCACGAGATGCAAGAGTGGGTATAAACATATATAACTGATAATTAAATTAATCTGCATGACCATTGACCACGTCTCCTGTGAAACTGAATCTCGGCTTGATCAGTATCTTGATGATAAGCAGTAAAATGGAGGACTCGCGATATTTTTTTATAACATGACTTAGCAAACAAGCAGTTAGCTCTTATGATGGAAAGAGAAATCATCTCCTACAGACACAAAAGATGTTAATGGTGCGTTGCTATGGCAGTATGTGGCACTGCCATATAAGTATAAGTCTACAGGCTACCTTGTCCTCCAAACCGGAACATAACAATGACAAGCATTGATGCTCTTGCAGCAGGAATAGCTAAGGCGGTGGTCTCAAATACCAAGGCGAGAAAAAGAAACAGAGTGGGCGAGGCTAAAGAATGGGCCGTGTCGCCGTCAGCGGCGAGGCTGACGTGTTTGTGTAATTTGTGATGTGAACGCAACGAAATCATCAGTATCATCTTTATACCTGACCTAGTTGAAAATTAATGTTTTTATTTTAGTAGGTGGTAAAACTTCGCAATGTTTGCCGGGGTCGGACACCTCCACCTTATCTGTTTCTGTCGCAATAGCGTCAGAATTATGTCATTATCGTGTTTTGGTTTGAAAAATTAAGTAGGTGGTAATCTTATGCATGTGACATTTACATCCAGCCTCTCTTTACAACAGAAGAGCCATCTGTTTTTTTTGTTATCTTATGCTAAATGAAAAATTATACAGTATACGTATTTCAAGGCTTTTTGCGTAGATACGCAATGTCTACTTGAGTCTAAATAAAAGTTTTGGTAGATTTATGGTCGAAATTCAAGCTGATATTATGTAAAAAAGGTGATAAAACGAATGCGTGTTATTGCAATAGCTTCAAATTTATGAAGTGAAATTTATATCGCGTTTGATTACGAGTGAATTTGGGGAATTGAAACGTTTTATGAGGGAAGTTAAATGCGTTCACAGATGCGATGGGACATGCATTGTAAATTAGTATAATTTTGATCCGACAATGCTGTGTAAAATTAATCTCAAGTGAAAATTTCCTTTTTATAGATGTGTACACGTATTAAATATTTTACATTTTTTTATATCAGATAACAAACAAGCAGATGAAAAGAAAAACCATCGCTTACAGACACTGAAGATGTTAATTGTGATTACGTACAATTGAATACATTTTTGTACTGTTTCATAAAGCACTTTTTTAATTAATTAACATAATATATAACAACCAGTTTCCTTTTTTAAGGCATCTTAAGGGCTTTTTTAGTATCGATAAGGAAGCGCTTGACCACGATCTGATCTCGCCTCATGGTAAGCTAAGACACGGCCTAAGATGGAACGCGCTTCCCTAGAAGGTACCTGTTCACTCATCTATTGAAGCTTCCCAGGTTGTATTCGTCGGTGTCCATAGACTCAGGAAGCATATTCCAATCCTTTGCGGTTCGGATCGAATCGAACCGATTTGTCCGAGTACGTACAACGGACACTATATGACGATGCCTAGTATCTGTGCGCCTCGAAAATCGATAGGAAAACGAGAATGGCGGAATTAAGTCGTGCAATTCCGCAGCGCACTCTACAAAGTGTATCCGATAAAAGACCGATAGACTAGATACTCTGTGGCAATGAGCGAGGTTCTGGAGTTTTTGCCTACCACATCGTCGTCATTAATGAGCCTCTTAACACCCACCTCTATCGCCTCAAGCGTCTCCAGCTGGTATTTGGCGGATCCATCCCAGAGGTGAGACCAGTATTCCCAGCACGAACTAACTTAAACTTGACCAGATTGGCATCGTCCCAATCGGAGACTGCCTGTAAGGACAGGTTCATACTATCAACCATCGCCTTTCTGAGAGACTGGATCTGTGCCGTACTGACTCGCGCGCTGGATACGTAACTCTCAACAACAGTGCTATCGTCTGCGTACCCATATACACCGTGCTTCAACAGACCGTTAATATGTAGCAGGAATAGAGTTGCGGAGAGAACTAATCCCTGAGGGATTCCGGCATTTACAGCCCGTTGGTCGGACGAGCAGCCCTTGACAACTACTCTAATCGACCGGCCACTTAGAAAATCTGAGATCCAGGCGCAGAGAGCAGTATGTAGAAAAGAAACTTGCCGTACAAACTGTACAAAAGTCCGAACTGTACAAAAGAAGCTTGCCAATAAGACTATCATGCCAGACCCTGTCAAAGTCCTTCGAGATATCAGGGGAGCTAGAGGGCAAGCTAGTGCTTCACTATAATTCTCGATGGCCGCACTCAAGATCTAGGTGGCATACGCTAGAAGATTCCCAGTGGACCGATTTCGGCGCAACCCGTATTGGCGGTCACCGAATAAATCGTTCGCTTCTAGGTGTGCCATTAGCCTCCTGTTCAGTACACGCTCCGTAGTCTTGCAAAATATGGGCATGACTGAAATTCTGAAATTGGCCTATAGTTTGAAAGGTCGGCTCGACTGCCTTTTTTGGGCATAGGCAGCACGTTAGCAAGCTTTTATGATTTTGATACTTTTACAGTCGTCATCGAAAGGCGAAAGAGGCGTGTCAATACAGAAGTGAGATCAGGCGCACAGGTTTTCAGTACTATGGTTGGAATCCCAACAGGGCCACTGGCTTTGTTTACATCCAGATTTCGCAGAGTTTTAAGAACCTCAGTCTGATGGATGCGAATTTCCGGCATTTTTACTTCGCATCCAGGTAGACTAGGAGGTTTCAAGTTGGTGGGATCCAGACGTGAGTTAGTTGAGACGTGGATAGGTTCGCTTTTTCTACAGCGGTGTGAGCCAGCGTCCTATCCGGTTTCAGCAATGGAGGAAGCGAAGGGCGGCAGAAATTCGATTCAACCATCTTTGCCAGGGACTAAAACACTATTCTACCTGAGGAGTATGAAGCCAAGTTCCTAATACGGCTGACATGGTCAAATCGAGCGTTAAGTATTAAGCCTTTTTGCAGTGTTAAGCATTTGCCCAAGCTAGGTATGCCTCACGCTTTAGCGCCTCAGCGCGTCTACAATTGGCACTGAACAAGGGTTGAGCTTTTCTGGAAAAGGGATAAAGTACTCCATTCCCTGTCGTAGCACATCTGTCTGTATCTGTATAACTCTTTGCGAATAGTTTAGATCTTAGAACGAAAATAGATATGTCAGCACTGATTAACATAAATGATTGTCATAAAATTTTGCATACGTAAATCCGGGGTACAGAAAAGAACACAGGTTACCTTTTATGCCTGTTCTCGAGGAAACCGCTATAATGAGAATTCCACGCGGACGAAGTCGCGGGCAAAAGCTATTTAAATATGTAAACAATTAATTTTAATCTGACTTGAATATTCAAGTGCTACACTATAACGTTTAGCTTAATCATTTTACTAAAGCAAATATTATTTTAAGTACAAATTTCAGTAATTTTACGAAGTTAAACAAAATGGGCATTGTTGCATTCGAAGTCAATTTGTCCAGAAAATTGTATTTAAACCAACGAAACTATAATTTTAAAAATGTTACAGTAATATTATAATAAGTTTTGCAGTGAAAATTTGTTTGTTTGTTACGCTTTCACGACTGTGCTACTCAACTGACATGAATGACCATTAGAGATACGGAAAAGGATAGAAAATGGTATCTTTTCTGCAGAAAAAAGGAATGACTGTGAAGGTTAAAAACAATATTGACACGAACGGAGGCGCGGCTTAAAATCAGTATATCTTTATAAGTTCAAACTTAGTAGTTCTCGTTGGTCAGATGATGAGCGAAACTAACTACACAAATGATGGGGCCCAGATTCAATTCCCAACGGGATAAGCGTTAGTGTGATGAACATAAATATTTGTGTTTATGGGTTTGGGTGTTTTTTTAAATATATTTGAGTTGGTATCTATATATGTATATTTATAAATTAATATTGTTGATTAACACCACTAAAACAAATTAAAAAGTTATGCCTGGTCATACATTAAAATGAGTGAGTGAATAACCAATCATTCCCTGTTTTCGTACCTATATGGCTGGATATAAAAAAAAATAGTGGGACCACACTCGAAGTATAACTTATCTAATGAAAAATAACTATCAAATTCGGATTACCCTGTTAAAAGTTATGCGTGATCTAAAATAAAAAAAATATACGCATCGAATTAAAAACGTCCTCCATCGCGTCGGTTGAAAAATTGTTTGGACAATTTTATTTTATGCAAATGTGAAATTAATTAATTTTGCTACTATCCGCAAACTGTTCTACCAGTTTAATAAGTGGATAAAACTTACCGATTCGGACAGAAAAGAGCCCCAGCAGCACAATTATCCACCCACATCCACCACATTTTCACCCACGTCGGCATCAAGCACAAAAACCCACAATTTACGCACTCAACGCACGTTTCATTTCAAAACCAAAGCAACTTCAGGAGAAACGAACACTACCTCACTCAACGTGAGTGTAAGTAATACTTTGCTATAGGCCACATAGAACAGTTCGCGGATAATACCAAGTTCAATTAATTTCACCATTTTAATTATGGACTTTCGAAAAGCCCTAATCAAAAAACTATTTTAATTATAAAATTAAGTGTCCTGTCGTAAAATGAGTCCAAAAAAAAAATATTTAAAATAAAATAGCCATTAGGCATCACTTTTTCCAATATGGTGGCGCGAATGATAAAAGGTCGACGTAGAAAAGCTGAAATTTTTGAGGGTTACTTTCACTGTTGAAAAAACTGAAGAAAACAAAATCGCGGGATACAGTTTGGCGTTATAGCTACATATCCATCATAAACAACTAAAATTTTATTATACCACTGCATAGCTGAAAAATGAAAGAAGGCGAAGGTGGAAGAGCCATCAATTTGAAGTAATTTCACTGCGTTACAGAATTTGCTTGTATTATATCTTTTTTCTCTACGCAGCTCCGTCAATCAATTAAATTTTATTCGACAGCTCTTATAGAGATTAAAGTAGAGTAAAGAAAAAAAGTAGTTTTGTAAAGTTTTAGTAAATATTTATATTGTAGAGTTTTTAAGTGAAAAAGTTAAAATAAAATTTGTTTTCGGTCTATACTCTTAAATATCTTTTCGGTCTATACTCTATACTCTTAAGAGAGCTAAATCAAAATAGAAGAAATGTTTATACATTCAGACTTATGACTAGAAAGAGTTTTAGAGGGCATACAAGGACCCCTATATTAAATACTTAGGACACACATACACATACATATCTTCACGCCAGGTCCCTTACGGGGTAGGCAGAAGAACCGAGTGCCATACATCACGATCCTTGCAGGCTTGTCTCGCTTCCTCCACATTCATCACTCTCTTCATACACAAACGCCGGTTGCGAAGACTCTTGACACCACCTTCGGACAGTACTCGATCAATCTGATCGTGGTATGTCAGTCTTAGTCTTCCCCGGTACCTACATCCTTCCACATTCGCATTGTATATCTGTTTTGTTAACCTTTCATCTACCATTCTTTCTACATGTCCGAACCAACGGAGCATGCCCTTTCTCATCTTTACACCGACACTTTCTTTCAAACCTATCCTCTCTCTCACTTCGACATTACGAACCCGGTCCGCGAGTGTCACACCACATATTGTTCTTAGCGACCTCATCTCGACCGCGTTGATTCTACTTTCATGCCCTTTCTCACATACCCAGCTCTCACTTCCATACAATAGCGTTGGGATAAGCACATGATTATGCAGAGCTAGACGGGCACCCTGACTTAAAATTGTGCTATTAAGTAATCTCCCTAACGCTCCATTCACTCTGTTCCCTGCACACACTCTTCTTTCAACATCAGCGGTGTACCTTCCATCTCTGCTTAAAGCACATCCAAGATATACAAACTCACCCACTTGTTCCAGCACTACATCATCTACCACAACCCTTACGTCCGTTCTGGTTGCTTCTCTTTCAAATACTAAAACTTTAGTTTTCTTCGCATTCAAATGTAAGCCCATACCTTACAATCCTCATTCATAATTGTGATCAGTGTTTGCAACTCAGATGAAGTTGAGCCTAGAAGTACAGCGTCGTCTGCATAAAACAGGCAGTTCACCACTAGATCGCTCATGCGCATTCCCACATTCAATGACCTCAATCTTTGGAGACACTTATCCAGATATAGAATAAACAGACGAGCTGACAACACACAACCCTGCTTGACGCCGATATTGACATCGAACCAGGGCGATATATTGCCGTCCACCCGCACACATGCTTTGCAATCCCAGTATATGGATTGCAAAGCACGCAGCAGACGCCCATCTATCCCATAACTGGGTAAAATATCCCAAAGTTTCTTTCGCACAACTCTGTCAAACGCTTTCTCCAAAACCACAAAACCGCAGAAAACCTTCTGGCCGACAGCCAGATGCTTCTCTACAATGTTGCGGAGTGAGAAAACTTGATCCATACATCCTCTTCCAGATCTGAATCCCCCTTGTGCCTCCCACAACATTCCCTCGGACTTCCCTTGCATTCATTCTCCTTTCAATGATCTTACCATACACCTTCGATGCTAGGCTGATCAAACTGATGGCCCTATAGCTGTTGTAGTCTATACGTGAGCCCTTGCCTTTATACAAGGGCACGATGACCACGCGCCGCCAGTCTTTGGGTACTCTACCGGTCCTCCAACATGTATTGCAGAGGACCCAAAAAGAGTCCCAGACGGCAGGACCACCGTATTTGATCATCTCAGCAGTCACCTTATCTATTCCCACAGCCTTTCCATTCTTCATACTTCTTATCGCCCATACGATCTCTTGCATAGTAATGTCCTGGCATGCTTCCACCGTCTCTGAATCACTAACTAAGTCAGAGACGGAGGGAGCGTCCTGAACAGCATCATACATATGTATCTCCAAAATATTCACTTCATCGTTTTAACACGCTTTCTGTGCTTGTAAGAATGTCACCATCCTTAGATTTAATCCAATTCATTCTGGAAGCTACCGAACGACTCCTAGCTTCTTCACCTCCCTCCAAAAAAGTTTGGTGTTTGCCTCGAAGTTGCTCGCCAGTCTCTCTTCCACTTTCAAACATTCTCTTTCACGCTTTTCTTTCACTAAGGTTTTAGTGGCATTCTTACAACAACGATATAATTCTTTCTTCTTGTCTTTCATACCATTATTCGCGTGCAAACATGATACATATTCTAACCATGCTTTCTTCTTTCTTTCAATCGCAGCTTTCACTTCATCATCCCACCATGCATCACCTTCCATTGTCTTGCACAGTTTTGCACTACCACATACTTCTTTGGCGGCTACTATCATACTATCTTTCAAATCTTTCCAACATTCGTCTACATCCACGTCCCGTAGGTTCACTTTTGGTCATCCCTTCTCCATGTATACAAATGTATGCCCTTATGAGGGAATATTGTGTTAGCCACAAGAAGATTTCTTTCCACACATAAATCCACAATGTGCTTACCGGCGTCGTTCACTCTACTGTCACCATACGGACCAAGTACGGCATCGAAACCAGGCCGCTTAGTCCCGACCCATCCATTCAAATCATCACACAAAATGACTCTTTCATTGTCATCAACCATATTCAGAACATCCCTTACAGTATCCTAAATCTTTTCCAGGTCACTGGGTGACGAAGAGCTTACCGGTGCATATAATGCGACCAAAAATACTCTCGTGATTCCCAGTTTGATCCGGACCCAGAGAAGTCTCGAGCCAGCCATCCCATAATCTTTCAGACCAGAGACTAAGCGTGACGATAGAAGAATACCTACTCCGGCGCCAGCATGATCGCTCTGGGGCACACCAGACCACAGAGCCATCATGCCACCGGGGAGATCAGTGGTTTCACTACCTTTACGCTTAGTCTCTGTTACACACAAAACATCCAGTCATCTCTCATTCATTACATCTATCAATTCATGCATCTTATCTTCCAATCCACCTCTTACATTCCACGTGCCTATTTGGCACTCTGCTCCCCTCGACTCGCCTATTCGGGCCTATCGTGATGGGTGGCGGCCCCCATCGCCGCATCCGCCGCTTTTCGTACCAACGAGACCTGCTCGAAATGTTGCAAAACTCTATCTCTAAACTATAACTCAACTTTATAGTTATAGTATTAATAGTAGGAGAGCCCAAAATGCTAAACAGGTACTCGAGCGTCGTAAGGACCTATTGGATTTTATAGATTATAAATTATATGAAAAATAAAAGATTATATAACGTTTTTCATTTCAATGGTGGGCACAAGGAACTTATATACGATAGCTGGAATTACTACGAAGCAATATTTGAAAAATAAAAATGTACTTTATTCCGTAACACATAAAGTTGACATTTGTTTCTTACTTAACAGGGGGGAAAAACGTTCTGAGCAAGACAACGACAAGAGTGGATGTTGTCCCTTTCTTGAAATTGCCAGTGTAAATAAAACTATCTAAATGGTAGATTTTTATATATTCGGTAATCGTTAAATCATTTTTATTCACACACGTCGATAAATAAATTAGCATTAAATGTACTGTAATTAACATAGTGAGTTCTAAAATGTGCTTATTTTAATTATTACGTAATTACTTATGCAATGTAAAAACTGTTTCTCAAATTAGTAGAATTACTTAGTAGTAATTTGTAAACTACGCATGGCCACACATATATGGCGATTGGCGCTTTATTTAGTAGAAAGAGACAGACTCCACTCATGTCGTGGTACTCTTCGGAATGATTTTGAAGCGCGTGTAAGCATTCCGGGTAGAATGTAACTTCCTTGGGTGGGCATAAATCTACAGATAAAAAATGTGAAAAAAGAAGACAGTGACAATGAAATATTAAAGTACGTCAGATTAAAGTATGGTAGGTTAATTAATTGCATGCTAAAATTTTGAAAATCTGACGATTCAAGTGTAGCGAAAAGGTATGGGAGAGTCACAAAGTTACAAAGAAAATGTTATCTGGACAATCTCGAGGGCGTCTAAATTTTATTTCATTTTAGAGGAAATGATGTTAAAATAACGGAAAAAAATATTTATCGGAGTTTTGTTTTTTTACTACCCTAGTTACCCGCCTTTATATAAAGAGCTTATATTTAGGGAAGAGCCTCAATGTGAGGTACCCCCACATGTTATCTGACGCGTTCTAGTAAATAATAAAATCTCCCCTGGGCTTCCCTACTGTTACAAAGGATGTGGCTGGCTGGATGATTTTGATTTTTAAATACCGTAAGAATATTTGGAATGTTTAAAATTTGGAACATAGATGAATAAGAATTTTTACGCCGTATTGATCCGGGCTCCCTTTGCAGAACTGACCATCTGCCATTCTGCCAAGTAGTTCGTAAGAGGCGAACGATTGGCTATAAGAGTCACAACCATCGTGGCTACTAAGTGGTAAAGTTTTGCATTGTCTCGCCCAGGTCTGGTACCGCCTTACCTATTCGTGTCGTAATAGCGGTAGTGCTCGTCACTGTGGCATGTGGCAATAATACCGCTACCTAGTTTATAGGCGATGGTTATCCCTTTCCATTAGAAGAGCCATCTGCTTGTTTGCTATCTTATGATATACTAGCGACCTGCTCGCGGTTTCACCCGCGCAGCTTTTGTTCCCATGGGAATATCGGAAAGGTTTATACACTAAAACCTTCCTCAAGAATCATGCTATCTAATAAAAAAAACCGCATCAAAATCCGTTGCGTAGTTTTAAAGATTTAAGCATACATAGGGACATAGGGACAGACAGAGAAAGCAACTTTGTTTTATACTATGGAATGATAAAAAAGTATAAATAAGTAAATAGTACTTATTACTACACTGTTTTGAAAATCAATTACTAATGTAATATTAAGTTTCGAATCCATATCAATATTAATAGTATAAGGACGAAATTCTTTGTCTATTTTCTCTGTCTGTTTCCCTTTCACGGCTAAACTGCTGAATCAATTTTGATGAAATTTGGCATAAAGATAGTTAAAAATTTGGTGCCTAATTAGAGGCTAGTCTGTCTTTTTACAATTAACTCCTAAGAATTGAAAAAGGGGAAGAAAATTTGAATGTAAAGCTATATCGACGACAAGTTAATTTTTTCGTGAGCGAGAATGCATGTCGTTGTGTTATTATAAAGTGTCGATTTTTCCATAGCTAATAATTCAATCATTGTAAAACTCTTTTGTAGCAAATAAATACGAGGATATCTTCAGGATTCGCATAATACAGACGAGGTTCAAGTCCATTATAAGTAATTGGGAAGGTTCGAATAACAAAAAGTGGATGCTGTACTGATCTTAACAATACAAATGGCTGGCTCATTCTTATCCGGTTTCGACGGAGAGGAAGGTAATGTAAAGTTGGCTGGCTATTATTATTGGACTACGTGCACTTGAGGAGATTTACTCGCTAAGCGCATCGCAGCCACGATTTACGATGTAGTTTAACGTCTTTGTACTATACTTACCGATACTTTTTATCATGTTTCCTCTTACTTTATTTAGCCTTAAGAAAATAGTCTTCGTTCAAACACCATTATTTTGTGTTGCAAAAGTAAAAATATTTTTATTTTTAGCGTAAAAATGGAGAGCTGCTTACTACTAACATTTTAATTAATGTGGGTTTATTTACAGATTTTGCTTTAGTTAAATTTATTATTTTGTAGAGCTAAGAAAAACTTATCTCAAAGCGAAGAATAATTTTAGGAGAAAATTAAATGTAATATTCAGTTTCTCGTGCACAGTAGGTTTAATGTTTGTTTCTATTCTACCGATTTTAATTCCACTAGGAAATTTTGAAGAACATGAACCTTAAGTCTTTTGACGTGTCACTGCCTATTTTATTTTGCGTCTGTGTTATTTGCGATATGCGAGTAAATATTGGAGACTTACGGATGTAGGTGCGCAACAATTATGTATTTACATATTTTCACTATACTCATTTGTTAGTAAACATTTTGTTTACGAATCTGTTGATATAATATGAGGATTTTGCGTATATTAATTGTTGTTACTTGCGCAATAGACTTGTTTCCACTAAGAATGAATCGTATATATTGTACACCCTGAACAAGTTAGCTTGATCTTTTTGACACATGGGTTAGTGATGGGAAACATAAGATATCTAGTAGTCCAAAAAATAACGTTTTAAAATACTTGTAACTGTGAGGAGATGGTGTGAGTGTATTATGTGAAAAGTTCTTATCCGCCAAACCCTGTATGTAAAAATTAAGGTTGAAAAATAAAATAGTTTTATCTTTAAAATAGTTTTTATTAAGAAAGAGGAGCACAGCCAAGATCATCATCACCAGAGTCGTGTTATCATCTCGAACTTCAATTATTATTTCGTGTTTAACAAATTGTCGAGGTGGACGTCGCGTATCCAGTCAGATAATATTGCTTCTTTGACGTGTCGAACTACATTCGCCCAGTTTTCAGCGGTCACTTGATCACAAGCTTCTTCTAATAAACGGAGCATTTTGTTTGCGGTGAAGGGAGGAGATGTATTGGTACGTGCCGCGTTTACTGTGAATGAAATAAGTGATTGTTAAAATAATACTGTTAATGAAATAGATGTTAAAGAATTTATCAAGAAAAAAGATTTTTTTACTGACCTTTAATTTGTGTCCATATCAGCTCTATGGCATTATATTGACAATGATAGGGTGGCAAACTGATCACTGTGTGACCGCGTTACGTTGCTGCTTTGTCCAGTAAATATACTCCCTCGGTTTGTGTGTGGACACCAGGCCAAGCAGTTTGCACTTGAGAGTTTTCATGTCGGCATTTACGGCCTTGTTTATGAGCCACTCCATTATATCGGTTTTTTTG
Source organism: Apodemia mormo (assembly GCA_036924255.1). Lineage (NCBI taxonomy): Eukaryota > Metazoa > Arthropoda > Insecta > Lepidoptera > Riodinidae > Apodemia > Apodemia mormo. The sequence goes on from JAUPFN010000008.1 coordinate 2,179,126, forward strand.
TTTGCCGCCGTCGGAGCCTTGTTAAGTTGCGTGGAATGATAGGATGCATTATCCATTATTATTATAAGACGACCATTCAGGTTGTCCATCATTTTACAAAACCATTCCGAAAAAGTTTCGAAGTTTCACGTTTCATGATACTAATTCGTTTTTTTGGATTTAAATGCCAGTAAACAGTTTGGCACAAAACCTTGGGCAGTACCTGCGTGGCAAATTATCAGTCTCTCCCCTTTTCCTTCTGGTACTTTTGTAGATGATTGGGCAGTATCATCGTTCCATGTTTTTTAACAGTGTGATTGGCATTCAACCAAGTTTCATCTAAAAATACAACTTTTTCCCGATCGGTAATATTTTTGGCTTTTCTTAAGAAATCAACACGTTTGAGGGCATTGTGTGAATGTTAGATTTTTCGTAATTAAATCCAATTCTACGCAATAGTTTTGGCAGCGAGGTTCGACCGCCGTCATATAAATCACCTTCTCTTAGTGTCACCGGCAACTTGTTAAGTGTTTTCTTGAATAATAACCATAAATGTGGTTTCGTATGGCTGCATATTGAAAATCATCAATATTGACGGTAGATTGGATACGCCTACGTTTTTTAATCAGATATGACAGTTATATATTTTATTAAGATATACAGTATAAGTATTCTCATCACCTGCTTTACCATACTTTTCACAAAGAATGACAATAACGGTCCCCCATTTTGTGATTCACGCTCAAAATAATCGCGTAAGCAAATCACAAATTCACGCGTTTCACTGTTGAGTACAGTTTTTTTTGCCCTTTAAGGCATCACTACAGGCAAAACAAAGTCGCATTCTTTGTCTGTCCCTATATCCCTATGTTCCTATATATGCTTAAATCTTTAAAACCACGCAACGGATTATGATGCGGTTTTTTTTGGTAGATAGAGTGGTTAAAGAGGAAGGTTTATATGTATAATAACATTCAATATAGAGTCGAGAAATACTGCAATTTTTGAGTTTTCTGATGTCATGTTGTAAATAATTATATTTTTTTTCGCTTACATTGCAAACGCTGGCTAAACCCTACGAGATTTATCAAAATAATGTACTAAGTATTTGTACACCTTGAAAAGGTCTACAGAAAACTTCGCGATGGTATATGTCTATCTCTTATGGATAACCCACAATAGCATTTTTTGTCATTTACTTTTTACGAGAAATAATGGCTTTTATTCGAAGCAATTTTAAGCAATACAGCACTAATCCTTATCCAATTAAATACCTTAAATATATTGCTGATTTAATATAGAGCAATATGGCCATTTACAGCATGTAATTTAAATGAATATTTTCGAAGATATTAGAGATTTAATTTAAAATGCAAGGGCATAGCGGTTGCGGGGTTACGGGCCTGTGGCGCGCGGCATGTTCTGAAACCGCTGGGAAACGTGTTAATTTTCGGGTAAATAAATCGACGGGTCCCAAGAACAAAATCGTATCTACAAAATTACCAAATTACAATATGTTTGTTTGTGGGAGTACATTGCAGATAAGATGATGTTCACTTGAGTAACTATTTCCACAAAAAAAGACCAATAAATATAAAAAGTATATTGTAGCTTTATGCGTGTTTAATGCCAATTTTATTATAAAACCAATTTAGTCTGATTTCTCTGTAAGATTTTGTTCTTGGGACCCGTCGTTAATATAGGACTTCAGCTGAAAATCAAAATTTAGTACATTCTTTTTTTAACTACATATCACCATATAAAAATCATGTGGATGATTAGAAGTAGTATTAACAAATTATTTGTTTTAGAGATTTTTATCCTGTTTTCGGAATTTTATATGATCAAGTAAAGTACATTCTATTAAGTAATAAGTTAGCACATTCCTTAGATAATATCTTCAGGTATATCGTATAATGTGTGTAAAAACCAGTTTTTAATTACCCACTACATATGTAGATAAGGAAGATACTGATTTTACCTCGATTTTCGAAAATCGAGTTTTCACCAGATGTCCACGTTTTGAGGTCCTAGGAATCTTTTCCGACTATTTTCACGATGACGTCAGTATGTCTGTATGTACGTATGTGTGTATGTGTGTGTGTGTGTGTGTGTGTGTGTGTGTGTGTGTGTGTGTGTGTATGTGTGTGTGTGTGTATGTGTGTGTGTGTGTGTGTGTGTGTGTGTGTGTGTGTGTGTGTGTTAGACCGATCTAACGCGGTTGATGGCATTCGATTAGACTTAGACTTCCTGAAAATTTGAACCAATTTTTTTCAAAATTTCTCAAATTCTTATAGACCGAATGTCTAGAAGAATTTGAGAAATTTTGAAAAAACACCAAACAATTTGAAAAAACACCAAAAGAAACAGTTTTTTTAATATAACTTCCAGATTTATGTAACGAGTACAAAAAATAATCAGCTTTATTCCTCAAAAAACTACGTCTAATACATAAATTGCATCAAAATCGGTTTATCCGTTTGGGAGTAATCGTTTACGAAAAATATTGGAAAAAAGTGTTTTTTCGAAATAGCTTCAAAATTTTTCAACCAATAATTTTTTGGTGTTCTACGATATTTTAGTACTAAAAAAACTACGTCAAATGCTGTTTCAAAAATCAAAATCGAATCTAATTTTCAAAACTTATCTTTTCAAATTTAAAATTACGTTGTTCTTTAGTAAGTTTGCTACTTACTTAATTTTTTTTAAATAACTTTCAACTATCAAGTTAATTTTAATCAAAATCGGTCAATTTGTTTGGGATTTATCAATGAAGAAAATTAAAAATAAAATGTTTTTAGACATAACACCGAAATGTTTCAACCTATCGGTTATTTAGCTCAAACAATATTTTAGATCTCAAAAATTGAGTTGAATGCCATCATCGTTTTCAAATATACAGCTTTTCAAAAATTAATAATTCTGCCATTTTTAACAAAATTGAACTGAAAAATCTATGCTTATAGTTTTTACGCCAGTTGTACCTTAACTATCGTTATGCTCAATCTAATAGGAAAGAAAATAAATGTAAATATCTACATTATAGGAAAATTTTGTCTAAATGTATATTAGAATCACAAAAACAGTCTTCTTTGAAATACATTGAAAATTCCTCTAATAAATGTAAAGCTTCATGGAATCTGATTAAAAGTACATTTCAGAACAAAATAAATAGTAGAGAAATAGAAAAAATCAAAATAAACAATTTAAAGTACACAAATACTCAAACAATCTGTAATCTATTTAATAATTTCTTTATAAAACAGACAAAATCAAGTAGTGTAAAAGTCAAATCTACAAATACTTCAAAATCATATTTTTTACCAAATTGTAGTAAAACCATGTATTTGACACCAGTAGATGAGCATGATGTGAAAAAAGTTATACATTCATTGAAAAATACTTATGCTACTGGCTATGATAATATTAGCACAGAATTATTGAAAAATGTTGCTAGTGTAATATCAAGACCTCTTAGCCATATAATTAATTTGTCATTTTTGGAAGGTAAATTTCCAGAACGATTAAAAAAGTGCATTGTCAAACCATTATTTAAAAAAGGAGATATGTGCGATATGAACAATTATAGACCTATTACTTTAATTCCAGTTATTTCAAAAATCTTTGAAAAAATTATGTATGAAAAGCTCTATAATTATTTACTTGATTTTGGCCTACTAAAAAATAATCAATATGGATTTAGGAAAGGTAGGTCTACTACATTAGCATGTTTTGATTTAGTGAAGAGCATAACTGAATGTCTCAATAAGAAAATGTATCCACTTTGTGTATTTTTGGATATGAGTAAGGCATTTGATTTTGTTTCACACGATATTTTACTATCAAAACTTGAAAAATATGGTATTAGAGGGAAGGCTTTAGATTGGATAAAGAGTTACTTAGAAAATAGGAAACAATGCGTCGAAATATCTAAAATATACGGAAACCGTAAAAAAATATTTACTTCAAACTACCGTGTTAACAACTGTGGTGTACCACAGGGCAGTGTTTTAGGACCCTTGCTATTTTTAATTTATATCAATGATCTTCCTGATAGTTTACAACATGATTGCTTTTTATTTGCTGATGACACTACCCTACTTATTAAATGTAAAATAAAAAAGACTTGGTAAACGAAACAACTGAAACCTTACTTCAAGTTTCAGACTGGTTAATTAACAATAATTTAAAAGTTAATGTAACTAAAACAAAATTAGTTGAATTTCAGAACTACCACAGTAATATTACTAAAAACACAAATGTATTTTTAAATAAAGTAAATATAGATGATGTAGATTATACAAACTTTTTAGGAATAATTATTGACAAATATTGTAATTGGAAAGCACACATTATATATCTATGTAATAAGATTGATAGATTTGTCTATGTCTTAAGAAGACTAAGAGAAGTAGGAAACGTAAAAGCCTCCCTATTAGCATATCATGGATATGTATCTTCTAATTTACAATATGGAATTCCTATTTGGGGAAATTCTGTTGAATTGATACGAATTTTTAGAGTCCAAAAGAAATGTATTCGAGCAATATGTGGTGTTAATCAGTTACATTCTTGTAAACCACTTTTTAAGTCTCTTAAGGTACTTCCCTTACCATGTTTGTATATTTTAGAGGTATGCGTATTTGTAAAAAAGCACCAAAAGTTATTTAAAACAAATGCTGAAGTCACTGGTAACTCATATTTTAGGAATAGTAAAAAATTATATGTGCCTAATCAAAAATTAAATATTTTACAAAAAATGTGTATTGTATGTCTATTATTATATACAATCATATTCCTGATAGTCTTAAATCATTACCTATAAATAAATTTCGCAAAAAGTTGTTTGATTTGCTGTTAGATAAAACTTATTATGATATTAAAGAATTTTTAGCCGATAAAATTAAATATTAATGGATAGAAATATAAGTTTGTTGCATTGTCCTTAAAAAATTTCAATGTACCTAGTAAGATTTTGTAAATAGTGAACATTTTGTAAATTATAAAAAATTTAATTGCACAAAATATGAAAATTGTAATTATAAAAAATTCTTTTGTAATATGAAATTGTACATTTATAACAAGTACATAAAATAGAGAAAAAAGACCAGCCCGCTGAGTTTCTTCCGCCGGATCTTCTCAGTGTGTGGCCGCGTTCCGATCCGGTAGTAATTCTAAATATTCGATAGAATCTTTTAAATGTAATATTTTATAATGATAATTTTTTTAAATATTTGCACACCATATAATGGTAGAATATGTTGGTAACTTAATTTATTTTTAACAACTTGTAACACCCATATTCTTGCAAATAAATATTTTCATTCTTTCTTTCTTTCTTTCTTACTCGTTTGAGCTTAAAATACATTTATTTAGTGAGAAGTTTCAGGGATGGCCCGCAGGGTCAGCCACTTACACATTTTTTCGCCTTAATAAATCGCAGGGTCAAACCTTCAACGTTGCAGGCTTAGATTTGAGCGTTGACTGTTTTTCACATGGTCAACTTATATGTCGCTCTTTCAAGGGTAACCTCTAAAGAAAACATGTTTATATTGTCTAATGACAAGAAAGCTGTGAACGTTGTATATAAAGACATTTTGTAATATATTAATGGAAAAAGTAAAAGAAATAGGTAAAAATGTAAAAACTAAAAATGTAGTACTAAAAAGTACTAAAAATAGCAGGAAATTTAGATGTTCCAAAGATAGCAGGAAATCTTCATGGTATAGCGAAAGGGGAATTGTTTGCGGGCCACGCGCAGTAACGAATAAATCAAAACTACTGCATCGATTTTAATCATTTTTTTACTGTGTGACATAGGCTGTATATTTTATACCCGTGCGAAGTCGGGGCGGGCCGCTAGTGTTCAATAAAAGTTCAAAACAAAAACTTAAATTTAACAATAATAATGTTACGGGCAGGTAGTCTTGCTTCCTGTTAACTTCTTCCTTTAACCTCTTCTTTCCTCTTGACTTTACTCCACACTACTGAACCCGAGTGATCCCGACATTCGGCTTATATGGCCAGTCGATGGAACGATGAGATGCGTAATTCAAATTAGAATTCAATTTTTTTTACCTTATTTTTCTAAAAAGAGTTATACCAGTTAAAGAGACCCTAACCAAAACCGTTCGTAACAATAACTTAACAATAATCTTTAATAATGCTTTTGTGTAATCGATATTTTGCCTGTTATTCGTGTCCCATCCGTCCGACCGATGTCACATTGTATAAGCGTCTATAATTTTCAGTGTTCCTATTAAAATTTTACTTTGAAGCAATAAAAGTCTTAAAATTTTTGGGTAACGCTTGAATCTTTAGGGACTTTTGTGTTATATGTATTTTTTTTAAATATTTTTACAGCTTTTAAAATAATTAAATTAAGAAACTAACATTGCAAAGTTATGTCGATCAGAAAAATTTACATCTGTCAAAAAGATAAAGCTAACTTGTACAGGGTATAGTTTCAAATGATTATTTCGATAACAAAAACAACTCAAATAATTATTATAAAAGATGAGGATTAATAATATTTTAGGATATAAATTCGATAAAATTAAGTCACATGAGAGTAAACGCAAATCTGGAAGTGTTACGTCACGCCGTGGTTAAATGCCATGTTGTTGACATTTGTATAGAAACCAAAGTGTATGTAATGAGTGAATAATCACGGCGTTATGTCATTCAAGACGCCATGACAGTCCAATGCGTTTTTGCGGTAAATTTAAATTTTAAAAACGAAAATCTTATTGTAAATGTCAGATATTTAAAATATAAATAGCTTTCCTTATTAGAATACCTAATAAGGTAAAGTATTAAACAGTTTTTCAAATTTAGTCAACCGGATAAACCGGAAAATAATTGCTTAAGAATATTCATTGCAATTCGTAAGTTCGTTTTCAAAGTACGTATTATTTTAAAATAAATTTATTCCATACTAATGTTATAAATGCGAAAGTAACTCTGTCTGTCTGTCTGTCTGTCTTTCTGTCTGTCTCTCTCTTCTTCACGCCTAAACAACTGAACCGATTCGGATAAAATTTGGTACAAAGATAGTTTGAGGCTCGATAATGGACATAGGATAGTGTAGCGGTTCAAGCAATCTACAAACGCGACCAGAAAAAATAATAAAAAATGGAATCTATATCACAATATCGCTATATCACAATTATTTATCTTGTACACATTATATACAAGTTTCAATGCTTCTCAAATAGACTTCGGTCCCCAGGCAATACATATTGCCTGGCTGGGAAAATCTTCCTTTTCCCCTTACTTGTCCTTGTGTGACGTCATCAACCTCCACAGTTATGACGTCATACTGACAAGAAGTTGGCCCGCTGGTTCCATCATTATGACCCTTCAGCGGTACGGACCAGCGGCGCCACAATAGTTTTAATCCCGGAAATCCCTCGGGAACGGGAACTATGCTGATACAACCCCTGGACTTTTATTTTAGAAAGTTTTGAACGTGGACGAAGTCTACACAACACAACCAGTGTGTTTAATCATTATTATTTTCACATTCTTTGTATATTAAGGGCATTTATATATTGTTAAAATAAGTATACAGGATAAACCGGAAATTACTGTTCAAAGATATTCAATGTAAGTTCGATGTTAAAGTACATTATTATGTAATATATTTTCATGTAAAATATTTATTTATTTAGAAATAAATAAGGTTGAAATTATCCTTTATTGCAATTATGTAAATAAATATCATTTATTTACATAATTTCAAAAATATTTATTGTACTAGTTTTGAATTAAGCAATTGATTTTAAAATTATGTTTGCGTGGTCCGAGTCGTCGGAAGAAAAATATTAAAATTAAATCAATCCGGCAACTGGGACCGCGGTTCCAGTTAATGTGATCCCAGTCGCCGGAAACCTCGATAATATACAGACACGCATGCTATTATGTTTATGGACAGAGTCTGTTGCCAAACTTAGAAGAAAATTTATTGTTAGTCTATGTTTGAACTTTGAACTTTGAGTTCAACGGTTTAGCCTTAAACGCGTAACAGACGGACAGACAGGCTGATCGAAAGATTGACGCATTTTTGACATTAATATAGGTAGTATGAAAAATTAATCCAAAAACAAAATTATCCTAATTTCGTCTTTCGATTATAAGAAGTATCATCACGCCCGGTTCCCTAGGCAGAGTAAATCAAACGTCTATAGACTTTCCAGTTCACCACAATTCACCGGTTTGTTGGTTGGCGAGATAAGAGCTGATCCTCATCGCTGCATTTTATCGACCTGATAACGATTATCTACCATCTCTAGCGATAACTGAGACTGACAGCTTTACGTGGTCATTGGATTATAGATTTCTGCAAAGTAACGCTTGAATTATTTTAAATTATATAATAAGATAGTTGAACGATCCAGGACGATCGCCAGTCATTATTAATATGTGTAAAAAAATTACTTGCCCGTTGAAATTGTCAGAAGTTATACTAAATTAATAAAAATAAACATCACAGACATTACATTCATGTAGCATAATGATAATATTCACACACGTATATTTTTTTATATCATAAGATAGCAAACAAGTAGATGGGTCTCCTGATGGAAAGAGTCAACCATCGCCTATAGACACCAAAGATGTTAATGGTGTGTTGCTATCTTGTAGCGAGATCTAATGTCACATGCATAAGCTTACCAGATAACTTACACTCCAAACCGGAACACGACAGTGACCAGCACTAACGCTATTGGGGTAGAAATAGGTAAGGCGGTGGTACCAGACCTGGGCGAGCCGATGCAGAACTCTACCACCTAGTAACTAATATTACTATTTTCTACACGGCTGAAGCACAGAATACTTAGAGGCTAACAGAAGTCAATGTTCCATACAAGTAATATTCGAGCATAGCACACATAGACACCTCTCACGGACGCAATATATCGGACTGGTGCGGTACAAACTGTCCCGAGCCATTCCGAGATATCGCGTCCGGGAGAGGTGTCTGTGTGTGCGTTGCTCGAATATTACTTGTATGTAAATTGACTACTGTTAATCTCTAGTATACTGTGGCTAAAGTCAGTTGTTTTTAATAATATAAAAGAGTTTTTATTATTAAAACTAGCGACCTGTCCGCGGTTTCACCGTAGGTATATCGGAAAGCTTTATATACTAAAACCTTCCTCAAGAGTCAATCTATCTATTCGAAAAAACCGTATCATTATCCGTTGAGTAGTTTTTAAGATTTAAGCATACATAGGGACAGGACAGTAGTGACTAAGGTCGAATTTTGATCATAGCGCAATCGCTACTACAGAATAAAAGCGCAAATCTCCAATTATTCACATCGCGTGATACTGAAAGTGACAGGTGCTGGTACACAGTACAATGCATTCCTAGTTCACCGATTTTATTCCATTAGGAAATTTTGACGAAAGAGAGCCCGCACGCCTCGGGTGTCATTACATTTTTTCTTTTTCAATCAGCTACTCGAAACATGTGAGTGAATTCTATTGAAGGTGTATGGTCTTTTGATAGGGTTCCGTACGTAAAAAACGTAACCCTTATAGAATCACTTTCTTGTCTGTCCGTCCATTTGTATGTCAAGTCTGTTTACTTAAGAATACGTAGATGCATTAACTTGAAAATATTTAATATTCGAGTGGATACCCAACACTCAATACTTTATTGCATCTTATGTTAAACATTTTTAGGTTTTAAGTAATAATAATTAATAGGAATAACATATATGAACCCTTATAGGGTGTAGCAATGTAGAGGCCGACCAATCTATTTTAATAAAAATATATATGTTCCTACAAAATTTGTGTTTAAAACGTCATATAAACTAATTATTTATTAAATAAATAAAAAAAAAATAATAAATATCACTGAACAAATTACACGAATTGTTCTAATCCCAAAGTAAGCTAATTTTTTGCTGGTGACATCGGTGTCAGTCAACGATACTAATACATTGAAATACATATATAAATACTGCAATATATTTAATAAAAACCCAAACCCAGAAATACAAACATGTATGTTCATCACACAAATGTTTGTCACTGTTGAGAATCGAACCTGAGCCCCATTATTGCGTAGCCACTTGATCAACAGAGCCGACAAAATACATTTATTTATTAAATATTAGCGACCTGCCCGCGGTTTCACCCACATAGCTTTTGTTTCCGTAGGAATAACGGAAAGGTTTATGTACCTTTAAACCTTTCTCAAGAATTAATCTATCTATTGGAAAAAACTGCATCAAAATCCGTTGCGTAGTTTTAAAGATAGGGACTGACAGAGAAAGCGACTTTGTTTTTTACTATGTAGTGATTATCTTGACTTACGTGACCATTTTCTACTACATAGTGATTCTTCCGATTCCAACTTTTCGGATAATTTATAATTTATTTTCTATGTACAATCTTATTCAGCTGGGCAATTATTTTTTTTGAGTTAACATGATAAAATATTCAGTCGCATATTTTGGAATAACTTTTGATTTCATACAGGAATCAAAACCTATCTGGTTCATTCCATTGACGAGAATCGTGAAATTTAGCAAATAGTCATCTCTTAAAGCACCAAGAAGATAAAATATGAATACCGTAATTGATATGAATAATTTACCATTACAAATTTATTATTTGCGTTTGGTGCAGTAATTTTGTTAGAGTTAGAGCATTAATGTTAAAACTTTCTTACCTATAAGTTTGAACGGAACCCACAATGCACGAATGGATTTTTCACACTTGACTGGGTTTTTTAAATGGGTAAGACGTTCACCTGAAGGTAGGTTATTTATTTATTTATATATATAGAAATATCGGGAAAATCGTTCATCAACTAATCGCGGTAAGATCTCGTTGATTTTTAATAATTCGTTTGAAAAAAGCCGCGAAAGCTTAAAAGTATACAAAACTTTTAGTATTTGTTATTATAGTAGCAATGGAAATACATAATTTGTAGAAAATTTCAGCTTTCTAACTATCACGGTTTATGAGATACAGCCTGGTGACAGAAGACTGACTGACAGACAAACAGCGGAGGCTTAGTAATAGGGTTCCGTTTTACCTTCTAGGTATGGAACCCTATAAATTTAACTTAATTTTACTCGACTTACGTTATAATGGGACAATCTCGAAAACGTTTCTGATAGCCCGGTGCGGTGTTTTCTCTTGTAGCGCGCCCGGGGCGTCAGTTCAGTGAGGTTTCCCAGCGCACACGGACTTTATAAATCTGTGATGTGTACTTTCGGTAATTACTTCAGTTAACAATATTGTTTTCACAATGAGTGTGGTGGAATCGAAATCTTTATTATTATATCAGAAAGAAAACGAATAGATGGCTCTCCTGATGGAAAGTAATAACTATTGCTTATATCCGAGATGTTAAAAGTGCGTCGCTATCCGCGTAGCGCGGTGGTAATGCCACATGCGTAAGCTTACCGGCTACTTTGCTCTGAAAACCGGATCACGACAGTAACAAGTATTAACCCTATTGCAGCAGGACAAGGTACGGCAGTGGTACCAAAACTGGATAATACTGCAGGACTACTACCTAGAAATGACCATGGTAGCGAATCGTATAGTCAATCGTTCGCCTTTTACGAACTGCCTGGCAGAATGGCAGATAGTTTATTCTTCAAAAGGTTCGGAATATATGGGGAATTTATTTTAATTAATTTTCTTCCTATAAAATTGTATTTTTCTACTGACCTCCCAAAATTCTGCTGTATGTTTTCAATGTTTGTTACCTCAGAATTTGGTGATTGATAAACTGATTTTAATTGTTTTTTGTATGGGAGTGTATTCTTACCGGGTGGTCCCATTTAAGTGTGGTTAAAATTAGTTGCTGCTGCTTATATATATATATATATATATATATATATATATATATATATATATATATATATATATATATATATATATATATATATATATATATATATATATATATATATATATATATATATATATATATATATTAGGGATGGGCCGAAGTTCGTTTTACATTCGGTTTAACCGAATTTCGGCAGCTTGAACCGAACTTCGACATTCGGCCGAAATTCAGTTTAAATGCCGAACATTCGGCAATAGAAAAATGTGACTACTTTTACCTTAAATCATCCTCGAGTAACATAAACTGTAATATATTTCCGAAAATTGGAGATTACCTAAATTGAAACGATATAACCCAAGGTATTAATTTCGCCAATAAGTCTTTTTATTTACTATTAACGATATATAAAATAATTTACTTAAGTGAATTCGTAAACAAGTCACATGACTTGTCACTCTCGAGAAAGCGCGCATAATAGAACCGAAATTCGGCCGAATAATTTATTTTTACCGAATGTTCGGCCGAAGTTCGAATTCGGTTCAAACCACATTCGGCCCAGCTCTAATATATATATATATATATATATATATATATATATATATATATATATATATATATATATATATATATATATATATATATATATATATAAATAAAGCCGACCAAAAAGAAAAAAAAATTAGATTTCATCTTGCTGCTAGTTTTCCGCCCTACTGATAACCGCCCTACTTTCACACAATTAAGACTTATTAAAGATCACCCTGTGGTCGAAATTCTACCATGCACTAAACAAATGACACTTTTTTTGACAACAGACTTTAATCGTAAAGAAAATAGTGTGCATGTGTGTATATTATCATGTATGTTTCATTAATCTAGTCTATTTTTTATTATTTTAAGGCATTTCTATTTTTATGCATATTATTTAAAAATATACAATTGTCTTAAACAGGGATACAAATATTTTCCTTCGTTTATTAACATATAGATTATCATTTAAACACAAAATTGCCAAAAAAGCCAAAAATAGAATTTTAGTTCATTCGACCGCTACCAAACTTCACAGTGTTATCTCTTCAAGCTAATCTGATAATTGTCTGTTTTGTCTGTTTCTAAATACATTAAGAACATGTATATACATTTTCATGGGCGTACCGAGGGGGAGAAGGAAAGGCAGCTGTCCCCCTTGGAACTTTTTTATGTCTATATTAACTATCTACTGTTGCAGATTAAAATATTATAAGATAAAAGTATAGTCTTAAGATGTTACGGTTGCTCCCCCCCCCCCCCTCCCCCCTGGCCCAAACCCTGGGTACACCCATGCACATTTCGACTATTCAACATTAGGTTGTGATTGTCAATACGTAATTGTTACAATTGTTTTGTTATTAATAATAAAATTTCTCATTAAGGTAATCGCATTTCAAACGAGAAATTCGTCATAAAATCTTTGTTAATGAGATTTCACTAAGTAATTGCTATATTTTGAAACAATAAAGTTTCGCCAAGTGTCGATAAAAAGTACCTAATTGTATTTCCTTAATAATGATAAGTAAGTTATTATTTCATGCTACACTCGACAGTAATAAAAAGAGTCGGTTACAAAAACCTTGATATCTCGAATTATGAATACTAGTTTTTTGTTTTTAGTTTAGTTTCTAAGATTTATTTTTCGTTTTGGTTTGTAATCGGTGACATTACAAAGTCTTAAAATATTGGGGTATTCCTTGTCGCACAACCATTTTCAAGCGCACCTGTTGAAGCGCAACTAAACTATTCTCCTCTAAGCGTACCTTTTAGTTGCGCTCACGAAATAAATTCAAAATATTGTAATTTTATTCCTCAAAGCGCACCAATGAAGAAATTTTGAATAGAGATGGGGACGCTAACTTAAAATATTTGATAACTAGTAATGCACGACCTTATTGGAATTTGTAGTTTGTAAAATTTGAAAAGAATAAAACAAATAATTTTGTGAAATCACATTATTCAGAAATTAACAAAAAAGTTAACCATAAAAATGTTGTAAATTAAGCCAAACTGTTAGGATGTCCGCAAAAATGCTGCAATAATTTTGCTGATATAAGAGCGAAAATGAACATTTCTGAAAATCAAAAACATGCACAAGAAAGAAATAGTGTAATTGAAAACATATTAGATCAATATACAACTAGCTCTATCTCTGTAAGACACTGCCTAGAGTTGATTAGATTTCAGTTTTTGTATATTTTTGTAATTCAACGTACATTAAAATATATAATTATTTAACAACAGCTTTCGATATAAGGAAACTGTTCGTTATTTTTGTAAATTTAATATTTTTAATTTAAGTTTGTAAGCTTATTTTGTTTTTATGTACTACTCACTCCTAATATTGAGCCCAATTTTATGTGCAATTATAGTAGAAGAATCACCTGGGGATTAACTAGTTCAAGTATAATGTTTTTTTTTGTGCCAGGTTATAATATAATTTATAATGCATTACTGACATATCTTATTTAAAAATATTAGGTTTCTCAAGTCCTCCGCAATGTAAATTTTAACAATGCCGAATTTCATACTCCACCGTTATTTTTAAAAGGGGCATAAAAATTTGGTACAAAAACTTCATTTTACTTGATAGTGAAATGGGAAAAATATATATATATATATATATATATATATATATATATATATATATATATATATATATATATATATATATATATATAATTATTATGTATAAACATTTAGATTTATTTTATTATCGATAGAGAAGCGCTTGACCTCGATCTTGCCTAATGGTAAACTACCTAGAAGGTACCTGATCACTCTTCTCTTGAAGATCCCCAGGTTGTACCCGTCGGGGAACACAGACCCAGGAAACATATTCTAGTCCCTTGCGGTTCGGATCAAGAATGTCGAGTCAAACTGCTTTGTTCGGGTACATGGAACGTCCACGATATGGCGATCTAGTGAAGATAGATATAGATAGATAGAGAAGATAGATAGATAGAGCCTAGCATCTGTGCGCCTCGACGATCGATAGAAAAACGGGGATGGCGGAAAAAAGTTGTGCAATTCCGCAGCGCACTCTCCAAAATATATCCGATAAAAGACCGATAAACAAGCCACCCTGCGGAGATGAGCTCTGGAGTTTTTTGCCTACCAGATCATCGTCGTTTATGAGCCTCTTGGCACGCCTCTCTATCGCCTCAAGTGTCTCCAGTTGGTATTTTTCGGATCCATCCCAGAGGTGAGAGCAATATTCCATACATGAACGGACTTGTGCTTGATAAAGGTTGAGCAACTGTCCCGGGCTGAAATACTGTTTCATCTTCGCCAGAATACCAAGCTTTTTTGAGCAATTTGGGCTTTAAATAATAATTACTTTTCTAATTATTTTCACCAATCGCTTTATGCTCTTCCCTATTTTTCATCATTTGCATTGGAGCGCTCCGAGGAATAAAAATATAATATTTTTAATTTGTTTCTTGAGCGTAACTAAAGGCTGTGCTTCGTAACTAAAGGGTGTGTTTAGTTGCGCTTCAATAGGTGCGCTTGAAAATGGTTGCGCTTCGAGTAATACCCCAAAATATACATTTTTCCTGAATATAATATTTATTATTAAAGAGTAATCATATTGCTTAATGAATAATGTACAAGAATCCTCAGACGGTTTGAAAGTAGGCATGGTTAGCATTATATAGCGAGAAAGATGAGGATGGCATTATCGACGGGTATATAAATGCACAAAGTAAATATAATAATGATCAGAAATGTGAAATTGATTTTTTATATTCGAAGAGGTAGGCAGAGGTAAATAAAAAATATTCTCGCATACTGTTGAGCAAGGATTTAAATATCGGTATTTTATGGTAACGTTATTGCTTGCATCTTGGCATAACATTATTTTCAAGCATAGCGTTATCCAAAAATGATACACAATTTGTTACTGTTTAATAACGTTATTCATTACAGTTTGTTATACACTACAAATTAAAGTTATGGTATACGGTATTATGATACTATTGTTTTCTACTTTCCAGCGCTAGTTGGCGAACCAATCACGAAACAGCATGAAAAGCGGCAACGTCGCATATATATCGATATTATAACGTTGTTAAGCGTGTTAAGCACCCAAGCAGCAATCAAGCATGTTTAATATCCCATAAAGCAGTTCATATATTACTTAAAGTTCTATTGCAGCCATACAATGGTATAAAAATATGCTTTTATCGGTATAAAAGACCTTTATGAGTTTTTACACAGCCTAATGCTGTACAAGGCCTTTCTTAGAGTTTCGCGTAAACTTTAGGCAATATATCTGAATATTAATACACTACTATACAACTTTAAGTATTTTGTAACTCATTAGGCTCATTTTGATACTTAAAGCTGTACATTAGCTGTATTTTGTTTAGCACGGGAATTTATTACAGCTTTACATTTACATTTTCGTTCTGTTATTTGAGTAGCGATGTTTAAAAATAATTTTGTTACTGAGGTATCACTACAGCAATAACGTTAAGTATCGTAAAATAAGTTCTGTTATCTGACAACGTTTTAAATCTAAGCCCTTTATATAGAGAGGGGTAACAAAGACAGTAAAAAAAAAAACAAAATTCCGATAAGTTCAGCTTGTGAAAATTGTTATATTATATTTTTTTCTTTATTCTTACATCATTCTTAAATGAAATTAAAATAGGGTTAGATTCCCGGGTCAAATAATTAAAAAAAAGTGTTTTTTCGGTTTTATGATAGCAAAAATGTTCCTCGGGATTTGGAAAGTGTAACATATAACCTAACACATTTGTAGGACCAAATATCTTCGGCTAATCGTGGGTGCACTTGTGTACTCGTATCTCTGCCTACGTCTTCGGGGATACTAATAAGATGCTACTATTACTATAAACATGAGTTCACACAGCCGTGCATTCGGCTATGAACATTTAGCCATGTAAATTCTGAAATACGTCATTAAATATATGCATATGTATCCTTTCATCAAATGTGAAACATATATTAGACGTCACCAAAGTTTCCCGGAATTTCGCATGTAATACAAATCAGGTTGAAATTAATTTACGAAAATTCGATATCAAAGTTGATTGACGGGCTTAATTGATTTTAGAGTTTATTCGAAGGAAGTAAAAGTTAATCATGAGTTAGAAGCTCACTGGAGCTTTTATGAAACATCTACTTTGAAATTCACTGCATATAATTGCTTTTAACGTGATTAAAAATTATTGAACAAGCCAGTCGAAGGATTCTGCTTGCTAAGTTTCATTCCCTACTTCAATTTAATCATGTGCTACATATTCATAACATTTTAAAATAGATAATAACGCTTTGAGATTCTCCTAGCTGTATTATTTAACGTGGATTTTGTCGGATATTGCTAATTTAAAGAGGAAGTTAACTTATGAAAAAATAAATAATTATCGTTGGACATATTTCACGAATTGATTTTAAAGTAAGCAAAATATTATTTGCTTTTTTATTGCATAGGATAACAAACAAGCAGATGACTTTCCTAATGGAAAAATAAACTATTGCATATAGACACAAAATATGCTAATGTTGCGTTACTATCCGTGTTTTTTTTTGTTTTTTTTTTATATCATAAGATAGCAAACAAGCAAATGAGTCTCCTAATGGAAAGAGTTAACTAAAGATGTTAATGATATCTTGTGGCGAGGCCTAATGCCGCATGTATAGGTTTACCGGTTAGCTTACCCACCAAACCGGAACACGATAGTGATTAGCACTGGTAGTAACTTGAATAACCAATTGGTCACCTTTTATGACCTGCCTGGCAGAGCGGCAGTTGGCCTATTCTTCAAAGAAGCCCGTGACTAACACGGGGAAAATGCCACATGCATAAGTTTGCCAGCTAACATATCATAACATGGGGTGAATAGGCACAATCCAAAACTTCAAACTTGTATTTCTTTATAAGTTTCAAGGACTGCATACCACTATCCCTATTTTTTTTTGATGAGTCTACCAGTCTATTTTTCTATCGAACATTTTATTTAGTAGTTTTTCAATGAATTAAGAAGAAAATTGAACGAAATATAGACTGGTTCTATTTACCCAGTATACGGGGTGAATAGAAACGCTATTCACCCCACACTATCCATCCGGTATTGTGCCTATTAACCTCGCAACAACACAGTCAACTTTGAGACGTTAATTTCTTTTTGTCTTTCATTCAATTGACAATCAGGTTTTGCCAATTCATAGAGTAAATAATGGTATGCAGATAAAAAACTATTAGCATTTTTACGCTAATGCGACTTGGATCTGTGGACTTGAAAAACTTTTTGGTTTTGTTCCTATTCAGCCCGTGATTTCTATTCACCCCATTTTACGGTACCCTCCAAACCAGAACACGATATTGCTTGTAATATGGGTGTAAGTCAATAATGTGAATACATGCACATATAAATACTGATAATATAGGTAATAAACGTCTAAACCCAAAAATATTATATTTTTGGGTCATATATATTATTCGCACAATTTACATAGATGTTTCGTGTTGGAAATCGAACCCGAAACGACCAACAACACGATAAGCATTACCTGTTTTTTCCATAAAATTTTGCGATGGTAGACAAAATGTAGCCTATGTACTATTTTAAGTCATCATACACATTGATAAAATATATCGCCATAGTTACAGCAGTAAAAATGAGTCGGAATTTAGATATTTACAACAGTTAACCAGTGTCCCTATTAACTTAATAAGCATTTAGTGCTCTAAACACGGCACAAAGTCACGTCGTGCTACGACGCGGAATAATATGAAATACAATGTATAAGAACCCTAAACGCTTCGACTAGACTGAAGTTTTATTACGTAAAGCGCCACGCGGTCTGAATCTAAACCGAAAAGTTAAAGTTAAAGTCTAAATGCGTAAATTATTGAACCAGTGTCTAACTGGATCTTTCAAGCTTTTTTTATTTCACTGAAAAGCAAGCTAATAGATGTTTTTTTTTTATAGAAGAGGAAGCAAATGAGCAAGAGATGATATTCACGGGACAAATTACCTGATGGTAAGTGATCACCGCCGCTCATGGACATCTGCAATACCAGAGGTCTTGCAGTTGCGTTGATGGCCTTTTAAGAATGAGTATGCTCTTTTCATGTCGTATCCGTTCGGAAATACCCCTCCGGTAATTGATTCCACAACAGAGTAGTGCGAGGCAAAACGTGTCGGGAGAATCGCACAGTTGTGAATTTCCAGACATCGAGATGGTGCGGATGGAACTTCAAATTTTGACGCGATGTCCGATGGTGGAATTCGGCGGCAGGAATTAATCCAAACAACTCGTCGAAACACTCCCCATGATAAATACGATAGAAGACGCAGAGTGATAAGATTTTCTTGATAAAATAAATAAATAAATAATCAATAAATATTCACGGGACAAATTACACTTACTGATCTAACCCCAAAGTAAGCAAATTATTTGCTTGTGTTATGGATGTTAGTCAACGATACTAATACATAGAAATACATATATAAATACAAGAATATATTTAATAAACACCAACTCGGAAATACAAACATATATGCTCATCACACAAATGCTAGTCTCCGTCTGGGATCGAGCCCGAGCCGCTTCGATTGCGTAGTCAGGGTCGCTAACCACTCGACCAACGCATGCATAAGGCATTGGATTAATTGCTCCTCATAGCATTCCCTTAGTAATTATAATATATTATTCATAAATTATTGTAAATACATTGTTTAAAAAAAATTGTGTGTGTCAGCTCCGACGCACGACTGGAGTTTACTCCTTAAGTACGATTGTCAAAACAGACGCAAAACTAACGCACGATCTAGCTGCACTGCTCACACCAAATTAGAAAGTTGCGCACGATAAGTTGCGCACCAAAAACGTAATTCGTTCAGTAGATTTTACTCCTCACATTTTTCTCATACCGAGCGTCTTATATCAAAAACTGATTCTTAAGGAGTAAACTCCAAAAATGTATATGCACAAAAAAGACAAGCCCGCTGAGTTTCTTCCACCGGATGTGCGTGGCCGCGTTTCCGATCCGGTAGTAACTCAAAAAATGTTGACTCGTCAAAAGTGCCTGTAAAGGATAATTTTAATAAAAATATTTTGACTTTGACTTTGACTTTCAACTATCACAAATAGACACCAAATATGTAAATGAACCGTTGCTATGCATGTGGCGTGGCTGAAATGCCACATAAGTTTACCGGCTACCTTACCCTGAAAAGCAGAAATTGATAGCAAAAATAACCGATGCTTTTGTAGCAGTAATAAGTAAGACGGTGTTACCAAAACTCGTCCGAGACATTATATAACTACTTAATTCCTTTAAAATAAAGGTTAAATTTGAAAACACTCTAAAAATTTGATTTAATGAAATCGCCCATTAATCTCATTCCAAATCAACACAAACTATTCACGGCGAGGGACCAGCTTCTCCTTAAAATCCAATTCAAAGCGAACTTTCTGCGGCTTTTCAAATAGTTGGTATTCATTAGCACCAACTATTCCACAACCTTCAGATGTTATAAAACTTCGCCCGATAACAGAGGCATCCCGGACCGACTCATTATTTACCGACCACGGTGAAGTTTGTTTTTCGATGTATGCTAAATACTTTTTCAAAACCCTTTGAAAACTTAAAACGCAATTTCCTATGACAAAGCGGGAAAACCTCTTATTCTGGTAAATTAAATCTTGCACTAATTAAAATATAATTGTAGTTCAGTCGAAGAAAACTAGTTAGTTTTTTTTATAATTATTATCGATACGTAAGCGCTTGACCTCGATCTCGCCTGATGGTGAGCTAAGATGAGGCCTAAGATGGAACGTGCTTCCCTAGAAGGTACCTGTTCACTCTTCACTTGAAGATCCCCAGATTGTACTCATCCGGGAACACAGACTTAGGAAGCATGTTCCAGTCCTTTGCGGTTCGAATCAAGAATGTTGAGTCGAACCGCTTTGTCCGAGTATGTTGCCAATTAATTGTTTGCGAATTGCCGCGAATTTATTAGTAATTATAGTTAAAAATCATAAAATTCTCCCGTGATGATTTGGAAACTCTTTGTAGAATAAACCATCTGTTATTTTGTTAGATAGTTTGTAAGAGGCGATCGATTGGCTATACGAGCCACTAACATCGTGGCTACCAGATGGTAGAGTTCTGCATTGTCTCATCCAGGTCTGGTACTATAAAACTGGCAATAGCGCCAATGTTTGTTAGTGTCGTGTGTAATGCTTGTTAGTGATTGGAGAGTGAGGTAGCTGGTAACTTATGCATATAATATTAAGGACCCGCCGTTATTACCCTTCAAACCCAAACGCGACAATGGCAAGCGTTGACACTATTTTGGCAGGAATAAGCAAGACGGTGGTACCAAATATTCAAGCTAAACCATTGCGAACCTGTACCACCTAGTCAAAATAATAGTAACATGTATACATGGAGCGATATGCTGCTCACCTCTTACGAATTGCCTAGCAGATTGACAGATGGTTTATTCTTTAATGGAGCTCGGATTAACCCGTATAAATACTTATCAATAAGAGTTTGAGCTCCATTGATAGCATAGCCAGGTTTGTTAACCACTCAACCAATGGGACCGGTAATGGAGTCGAGTTTCAATCATATCTAACGTATATGTAGGTTGTCCCGGAACTGGACGTCAAGCGGGTATGCGGCAACAGCCTAGAAATTATGCCTGGTTAAAATAAAAAAAAAACTGTAAGAAGGTTAAAATAAAAAAAAAACTGCAGGGTGCACGCTATTCCTGAAACTTCCCAATAAACTGAGGTATTTTATAATAAAGGAACAAAAACTATACTTAAGCATAGATTCTTTTCAGAGTTCAAAAATCTAAGTTTTTTCATTCTGAAAAGTATTTGTTTATATTTTGTTGATATGAAAATAGGTCGTAAAATATTATTTGTACCGTTATTTTTTTTTTGGAAATGGCAATAGCTGTTAGCCTTAAACGCTGCAATAGCGACACCGGACTGGCCATATCCTTATGTGATTAGCCCAAAAACAAAAGCAAAATCTGGATATGAATCAAGATTTTGCTTTTGTTTTTGGGCGATTATTTTTGTATTTTTTATGATTTGTCCAGACAGGCTTGCCTTGCTTCCTGCACATTTATAACTCTCTTCATGCAAACACGCCAGCTTGATGACTCTTGATACCACATTCGAACAGCACCAGACTAGATTGATCATGGTACGTAGTTGTAGTTGTATTGATTTGTCATCTAAAGATTTCTCTCCTTACCCCATTAACCTCCACCCCACCAAAATATTCACTACAAAGAACTGAACATTTTCTGAGCCAGCTAGTTTAAATATAAACTAGGTTTTTTTCATGTAAAAACGGATTATAATAAATATAAAGCTTACCTAGGTCAATTTATAATAATAAAAGACTATTTCAATCAGAAATTTTATCAAAATAGAGCCGTTTCCTACAGATATATAAGATTTGCTCGTTGAGTGTAGACTTACATTCAAATGTTCGCATCACTAGTCAATATAACCGGTCAAAACCAAAATACAGCTGAAAAGACATACCGCACAAATGTACTGCCGTCCATACCTTCAAAACTTCAACATTCAGTACACACATTCCAACTAAGCATAGCGTAAACGAAATATCTATTTGAAATAGTAAACTGGTAGTTTCATGAATACCAAGCTTGGAAATATTAGATATTGGATGAATATTTGTTAGATAGGACGAATGTGTAACATTGTTATCGAACAGAGATATGTTTTGTACATATTTTATTTTTAAATATCATAAGATAGCAGCTACTCGCTAGTTGCTATCTTATGATATTTTTAGCTAGCTACTAATTTGTTAGCATGAGAAAAAATCACTTTCCTTAGCTTAGTCAGATAAAAGAGTAAGATCGGTCTTTTTTATACCATAAGATAGCAAACAAGCAAATGGGTCTCCTGGTGGAAAGAGTCAACCATCGCCAATAGACACTAAATATGTAAATAGTGCGTTGCTATCTTGTGGCGAGGTCTAATGCCACATGCATAAGTTTACCGGCCATCTTGATCTCCAAACCGGAACACGACAATGACAAGCACTGACGCTATTGCGGTAGGAATAAGTAAGGCGGCGGTACTAGACCCGGGCGAGATAATGCAGAACTCTACCATCTAGTAGCCACGGTGGTAGTGATCAGCATAGCCACATAGTCGGTCATCTCTTACGACCTGCCTGTCAGAACGGCAGTTGGTCTATTCTTCAAAGGAGCCCGGGACCAAGAGAGAGAAAAACACAGAGAAAAACGCGGTCTATTTGTTTTTGGTTTAAATCGTAACAAACAAAAAAACATTTATTCAATATTAGTTTAGAAACCGACAAATAGAATGGACCAAGAGATAACTTTCGCCCATAGACCAAAGATATTAAGGATGCGTATGGGTGCTATCTAGGTGACGAGATGGTAATGCTACATACATGTATAAGTTTACCGGTTACCTTATCCTGTAAATCGAAACACGACAGTGACAAGTATTAACGCTACTGCAGCAGAAATAAGTGAGGTGGTGGTGTCAAACCTGAGCAACACTTTGCAGAAATCTACTTTCTATGTAGTCATGACGCTTGTGACACACATAGCCAATTTTTCGCCTTAATGAATTGCCTGACAAAATGGCAAGTAGTCATTTCATATGGCTTCATTAGGCTAATAATAATTTATGTTGTAGCTCTAAAAATAATATTGATAATTAAAAAAATTAAATTGATTTCAAATATCAAATATAGTCATATCTCAAAAACTACTAAACCGATTTAGATAAAACTTCGACTATTCCCTAAATTTGCTGCACCACCACTCTTACCAGTGCGATCATTCCAGATTAAAATAAAATCAGGCAATGAAAACTAATGGGACAGTAAAGATGGCTTTAGGAATTATTCCGACACCAGTGTTGCTTCAATGTGTTTGCTATTGAAAGTTGCTAAAAGATCAACTGAAAGATCCGGATAATGATCAGAAATACTTTGGCTATTAATGTCTACAATATTAATATTGTTTGTATGTTCAGAAAAAAATGATGAAATATTATCGTTTATTGTAGTGTTTGCCGACGAGGATACATCACTTTCTGCACTAAGAAACTCGTCATCTGACGTAGAGCAAGAAATAAAACTATCATTAAGCTGACTGGGAATATCCACAAAATTTTACACAAGAAAACTAAATAACTGCATAACAATAATAATAAATAATTCAGGTGTATATGTATGTTGAAATATTACAATACTATTATAACTTATCGAAAACTACATAAAAAAATTACATAAATATATCTATATATATATAATCAATTACTGTTCGTTAGTCTCGCTAAAATTCGAGAACGGCTGAAACGATTTGGCTATTTTTGGTTTTGAATGAATTGTTGAAGTCCAGGGAAGGTTTAAAAGGTGAAAAAAATGTAGAAAAAATAAGAATAGTTAAAAAGACACACGTTCAACGTTACAAAGAACAACGTTCGCTGAGTCAGCTAGTATTAAATAATTTAAAAATAAGATATAAAAATATGAGGTATTTGTATTACAAATAACAGCACACCGATAATAACTAAATAAAAACAAGATTTAAAAAATAAACACTCAAGCAACACACACTTAGGAAGGCGGAAGAAAAGTAGTCACTTACAAATAAAGTAATTTAGTAGTACACAGGTATTCTGAATACCACCTATACATAATACTTCATGGTCTTGTCTATATTGTATACTGTCAACTGTGTATCCTTGTATAAAATTTAAATAAATCTAACATATTATTACGTAAATTATTCAAATTACAAGCTAAAGCAGAAGACGACATACTCGTAAATATGTATCTACAAAGCACAAGCTACACGTGTAATCAAGAGTTCAAATAAGCGCAGAATTAATTAGCTTACAAAAAACAACACAAGAGACATGCTTATAAATAGAATACCTACCTGATTAAAATAAATGTACATACTTGGAAGTTTTTTTTGGTTGAAACTAGTTTATCACACACTTGTACTTTTATTTCACTATTATTATACACTAAATTATTTAATTTTATCGACTGGTTTCGCCTTTTAAAGCATCTTCAGGACGTAATATTACGTCCTGAGGATTCTTTAAAAAGCGAAACCGGTAGGACGTAATATTACGTCCTGAGGATACTTTAAAAAGCGAAACCGGTCGATAAAATTAAATAATTTAGTGTATAATAATAGTGAAATAAAAGTACAAGTGTGTGATAAACTAGTTTCCTCTAAAAATAATGGAATTTCACCAAGTGCCGACGATTGAAAGTGTAACATACTTAAAATACTTGGAAGTATTTGCACTATACTCTGCGCCTTGGTTTACGCGGAGACTTAAAGGCACATCATTGTAGCTACAGGGAAGTCCCTTTTGTAACTTCAGACTCCTGACATGGATGTTTTAAAATTAGCTTCCGAAGATCAGGCAGCTGTTCAATTGTGACACGGTTTTTGCCTGGCAACATAATGAGAATCTTACAATAGTAAGGATATGAGGATATATCAAATATGAGGACCAACATTTATTAACTCCAAAAACTTTGCGAGTCTCCATAAACAATTGATATCTTGATTTGGTAAAAAATTCCGATACAGTCAGACCAGAATCTTTGAGAGTAGTTTTATTCGCCTATACCAGACCTCTTTGTTTAAGAATCTGATCAGAACGGGCCTTTGTTTTCCTTTGTGAGTGCCAAGACGGTGACAAGCCTCAATGTAGCCATTGGAAAATTCAGCCAAACCCATCTGATTGCAAAAAATACTGGTGACTTTATCAATTACTGTATCTTGTTGATTTTCTGAGATACTATAAAGCAAAACAACATTTCTTCTTAAGAAAGCTTCATGTTTTTCTATACCTAGTGGCAGGAGCTCTGTTTGATTTTTAATAATGACAAAGTTTCTATACATAATACTAGAAATTTGCGAAGTCATGAGTCATGAGTCATGCGAGTCATGATAAAGAGCTGATATCAACACCTCTAATACATGCAGAAGAGGCCAATTTTAAAATGTTTTTGTCGTATTCTGCGATCTTCGTGTTGAAAAATTTTGTAACCCCTTCAAAGTTTGAAGACATTGCTTAAGATTGATCCTTTTACGAAGTGAAATTAAACAGAAAAATGAAAAGTATGGGGCTTAAGTGATTAAATAATTGTAAGTAATGATAAACTATTGTAACTGTAAGTAATGTAAACTGTAAATATACATGTAACTGTAAGTAATGATAAACTATTTTATAGTAAAAAAATAATTTTTGCTCCCAAAAACACATGTGTGCTAATTCCTACCCACAATTGGTAAAAAAAAACCTTTCGTTTAAATCAGGTACTATAGTACCTATAGTAGCTGATTTAAACTAAAAAGATTTCTAAGCTATATCGATAGCTTTCAGTTTTAGAGAAATTCGTGGGCAAACACTAAAATATACAAACATATAAACATACATATACTTACGAAAAGTACACTTGCTTCGACGCCTAAATAGATCATCATACTCAAATATTATCCAATTCTAACAACAATTCATGCATACATGTCAAATTAATAAATAATCTCCGTTGGCTGTTGATTGAAAACTAAACATAATTTGAATGTATAAATGATACCTTTATAAAGGGAAGCGATAATTCATACACATGCTTTAAAAGATATTTCTGATATGTTATGAAAAGGCGATTATATCAGCAATGGAATATCATAGCAATCCTGTGCTCGAGCAAATTGAAATGTGGTTTCCAGTTGCTGCTAAAGCTTAAATATCCGTAAAAGATAATAATGTCTGGACAATAATTTGCATGATTTTGACTTCTCTAATTTAACTTACATGCATGTGTGTCCATTTAAATGTTATTTTTATACATTGATAAATATGTTCAATTTTAATTTGCTCTAAATGTAGAGGAATCAAGTGTCATGCATCGAGGTTCGGATTATGTATGAATATTTAAACGATAGTTTCCCGTGTTGGTTTGGGCCCGCTTCTAAGGATAGGCCATCTGTCACCTGCTAGGCAGTTCATTAAAGAATAATAATATATATAATAATAATAAAGAGTGAACATATATAATAATAATAATAATATCACTGGACAAATTACACATGTCGACCTAACCTCATAGTAAGCAAATTATATGCTTGTGTTCTGGGTGTTAGTCAATGACACTAATACATAGAAATACATATATAAATCGGTTACATACGTAATAAACATCTAAACCCAGAAACACAAACATTTACGTTCCACACACAAATATTTGCCTCTGTCGGGAATTTAATCTGAGCCCCATCGATTCGTAGTTAGGTTTGTTAACCACTCGACGGTCGGCGGCAACAAGGCGGTCAAAGGCAAACGATTGGGTTTACGTATTACTACCATTGTACATACTAGGGATAGAGTTCCGCGACATCTCACCCGGGCATTTGTACTACTGTCTTCCTATTCCTATTCCTGCCGTAATAGCTCAGTGTTTATCATTGTCTTGTTCCGATTCGGAGGATAAGAAAGCTAATAAATTAATGGAAATTACATTGTGCTTCCGCCACACAGATATCAACGCACCATTAATATCTTTGGTGTCTCTAAGCGATGGTTTCTTTTTCCATCAGAAGAGCCATCTGCTTGTTTGCTATTTAGTAATATAAAAAAAAAGCTGTAAGCTGGTTGATCCCGCAGGCTATTTCCGAAACTTCCTGCTAAATTAAGATATTTTAAGATCAAAAAAAACTATAACTAAGAATAAATTTATTCAGTGCTCAAAAATATTTTTTTTATATATGACAGTAATTTAATTTTTGAAAAGCTGTTTATTTTGGAAACGATGATCGATTTTTATTTTAATAAACTGATTTTGATATAATTTATTCATTGGACGCAGATTTTATAAAGAAAAGGGCAGATTAGGTTTTGTACTCAATTGGTGCATTAATCTGGAAGTTATATTAAAAAGTACTGTTTCACCAATTTTTTTAAGGTTTTTTCTAAATATCTCAAAATTTCCGGGACCAAATTGGTTCAAATTTTCAGGAATTCTAAGTTACGTGGAACCCAATCAAATGCCATCAACCACTTTTCAATCAGTCAAGCCCTTCAAAAGTTATGAGAAGTTTATATACACACCCACCATGCATAATTCTACCGGAAACCTTACCTTTCAAACCGGAACACGGTAATGACAAGCATTGACGCTATTGCGACAGGAATAGATTAGGCGGTGGTACTAAACACTAGGGAGAGCTGCTATGGAACTCTACCAACTTGTAAAATTATGTAATCAAACAAACTGCTTTTTTGCATTTTTCATTGAAATGCTATAATTGCTTATAGGCCAACCTCATCTTACTCACTAATTACAGCGAGTTTGTCAGCGCCTTTTACGAAGTTTAATTGAGTTAACGAAAACTTCTAGAAACGAGACATAATAATCTTTTACGATTATGGTTATAATGGTTATTCTTGTTTATTCACCTAGCAATAAAACAAAATAAAGAGATGTACATAATTTTAAATGAAAAGACTTGTACTTCTGTATGGAACCTACCATTTAATTAATAATTTAATATGTTACCAGCTATTAAGACAAGCAACTTGTAAGAAGTAAGATTAAGCCTAAAGTTTATTTCACGTAAGTTATCTCTTAAAGAACTTTTAGGTACAGTGTTTTTTAAGTTTCCGTACCTCATGAGCAAAAAACGGAAACCTTATAGGATTACTTCGTTGTCCGTTTATACATCTGTTAATATCCTTTTTCTCAGATACACGTAAAGTTATCAAATTGGAATGCATATCAAATACCTAAATAGTCCCTAAACCTCGGTTGGTATTTTTTGGAAGCTGGGAAAAAAGTCAACGTGATCAAAATATTTGACCTGCTGTGAAGCTGAATAGGCTATTTCATAGGCCAGAGGCAAATTTCATTACTAAAATATACAATTTTACTCAAAAATGTCGTTTTGTTGCCCGAACCTGAAGCACCTTACCCTGAATAAGATAGTGAAAACAAATAGGCTATTGCAGGAAAAGGTAAGACGGTGGTACCAGTCTCGGGTACCACCAACAACTGTAAAAGATTGCAGAACTCTATTACCTAGTAGTCACGATGGTATTGACACGTTTGGCTTATCGCTCGCCATCTGATGGCTTTATATATAGAGCTATCTGATGGCGAAATGTTGGCATCGTTATAACGATGATTAAAGATTTCACCAAAGACTTAAAAGTGCATTATCATCATTAAGGGTATGGTAATTTACTAGGTGGTAGAGTTCTGCATCGGCTTGACCGGATCTGGTACCACCGCCTTACCTGTTCCTGCA
Organism: Apodemia mormo; assembly: GCA_036924255.1. NCBI lineage: Eukaryota > Metazoa > Arthropoda > Insecta > Lepidoptera > Riodinidae > Apodemia > Apodemia mormo. Next base: position 2,208,309 of record JAUPFN010000008.1, read on the forward strand.
GCAATAGCGTCAGTGCTAGTCACTATCGTGTTCCGGTTTGGAGGGTAAGGTAGCCACTTATGCATGTGGCATTAGACCTCGCCACAAGATAGCAACGCATTATTAACATCTTTGGTTTCTATAGGCCATGGTTGACTCTTTCCATCAGGAGACCCATCTGCTTGTTTGCTATCTTATAAAAAAGGGGGTAATTTTACCGTTCTTAACTTCCATACCAAGACACAGCAGTGAAAAACAGCGATGCTTTTACGGAAAGAAAATGTAAGATCACCATCTTACTAACATCTCTTTGTTTAGTATTTAAACTTAAAAAATACTAGCCGGTTTCGATATTACCGAATTCTTCAACTGCATCGTAGCGTAGTATTTGTGCACATCAAAGGTAAATTCCAATAGCAGATCTAATCTGCGACCTACCTAAGGAAATTGAAACGAGATATATAAAAATTTTGCAATATCGTCGTGTACGTCCACCTGCAGCGCAATCTCGATGCAATTTTCAAGTTGAAATTTGTTGCCGAAGACGTTTCATTTATTAAATATCTGAAACTAAATATCTACTATTTAGAGATACGAATACATTGAAACATTTTGAGTCATGAGTAGTCCGCAAAATTACGAAGAAAATAAATAAAATATAATTCTATCCGGGCTTAGCCCGCGTCTGTCTGTCCTAGGCAAGGCAAGTCCTAAAAGCGACCGTTGATGTGACTCACTACCATCGTGACTATTAGGTGGTAGAGTTCTGCATTGTCTCGCCTGGGTCTGATACCACTGCTTTCTTTTACTAAGATTAATAGTTTCAATGCTTGTTATTGTCGTGTTTTGTAGTATAAGGTAGTCGATAAACCTATTCAAGTAGCATTAGACCTACTTTTTCTTCCAAACCAGAATACGACAGCGACAAGCACCGATGCTATTGAGAAAGGAATAGATAAGGTGGTGGTACTAAGCCCGGTCGATAGGTTGCGCAATTCTACCTTTTCATATTATTATATATAACATAAAAAAGCAAACAAGCTGTGGGCTTTCCTGGTGGAAATAGATACCATCGCCTATAGACACCAAAGATGTTATTGGTGCGTTACTATATGTGTGGCGGGATGGTGATCCTAAATCCAGAAGTCTACCAGCTACCTCATCTTCCAAACTCGAACACGACAATGTCAAGCATTGACGCTATTGCGGCAGGAGTAGGTAAGGAGGTGGTACTAAGATGCTGCGTAATTCTATCACTTAGTAGTTATGATAGTAATGACACGTATAACTAACTAATAGGCAAGGATTTAAATACCGGTATTTTGTGGTAACGTTATTACTCACGGCATGACATAACGTTATTTTCAAGCATAACGTTATCAAATATGATACAAAATTTGTTACTGTTTAATAACGTTATTCATTGCGTTCTGTTATACACTACTATTTAACGTTATGGTATAAGGTATTATGACTTTTAGTTTCTTCTAGCGCTAGCTGTCGAACTAATTACAAAACAGCATGAAACACTATATGATAACGTTATTAAGCGTTAACAATTTCGTTCTGTTATTTGAGTAGCAACGATACATATAGTGTTTGAAAATAATTTTGTTACTAATGTATCGATCGCTACAGTAACAACGTTATGTATCATTAAATAAGTTATGTTGTCTGATAACGTTTTAAACCCTTGCTAATATTATAAATGTATTTTATAACCTACCTAGCAGAACGGCAATTAGTCTATTCTTCAAAGAAGCCTGGACCAACAGAGAAAAGTTAGTTGTGACGATATTAGTGACACACATTAATAGTTTTCTCTTCAATGTGACGAGATCCTTAGCAGTAAGGATTAAACTCTTCATAAAGGTGCCCGTATCAATACATATGAATGGTTTTGTTTGATTTGGGGATCGAACCAACAAAGTTATTATATAAATAAATATTGACGGGACAAATTACACTTACTGATCTAACCCCAAAGTAAGCAAATTATTTGCTTGTGTTATTGGTGTTAGTCAACGATACTAATACATAAAAATACATATATAAATACTGATACATACATATTAAACACCCAAATTGTCCGCACGGACTTCGTTTACTCCGCACTGCTCCCCCTCCCCCCCCTGTAGGTGATAGCGTGATAATATGTAGCCTAAATGTTGACCCGACTTGTTAGTAGTATTCATGCAAAATTTGAAGTAAATCCATGCAGTACTTTTTAGTTTACCCCGGACCGACAAACAGACAAACAGACAAAAATTCTAAAAACTATATTTTTGGCTTCGAAATCGATTGTAGATCATGCCCCAAGTATTCTTTTAAAAAAATATTCAATGTACAGTTTATACTTTCCTACGATGGATAGATCATTACAAAAAATATAATGTTAAATCATAATTTTATTACATTTTCACACGTTCGTAATAAAATGAATCAAAATGAAGACTTTGTATACATAATAGGTACATATAGAATTATTTTTATAAAAAAATACAATGGGTCACAATAACCGGTACTTGCATATTTCTGCCTTATATTGTCTAATAAAATACAATGGCCACAAATGGTACAGTCACAATAACAGGTACCTGCCTACTTCTGCCTAGTAAAACAGTTCAACAATTTTTTTTATATATCATTACATAGTAAACAAACAGATTGCTCTCCTGTTAAAAAGAGAATCCATCGCCTACTCCACAACAAAGATGTTAATGGTGAATTGCTATCCGTATGGCGGGATGATAATACCACGTGCATAAAGCTAAAGGCTACCTTAACTTCTAAACGAAAACACGACAATGACAAGCGTAAACGCAATTACCTCTTCAGGAATAGGTAAGGCGATGGTACCAAATACTCGGGCGAGACGTTGATGAACTTTACTACCTGGTAGTCATGGTGATAGTGACACGTGTGGCCAATCGGTCGCCTTTTACGACCTGCCTGGCAGAACGACACTGAGTCTAATCTTCAAAGGAGCCTGGACTAATACGGGGAATTCAAGATAGTTATTTCGTAAGTTACAGTTTCAACATATCAATTTAAATAGATAAAAGCTACCATATATTAGTAAGGTACGACGTCAATTCGTCGCTCGTCTATAATCTTCTTAGCCAAATTAATTCGTCGTCTCGCGTAAACTTGGGACCGTACCCACGCTTCCTATTTAGAATATAAACTATGTATTACAGCTTACGTGACACACAAGTTGATGAACTAGTTTGGGGTGAGACAAACTTGCTGTTTGAAATACTGCGGACTTGATATTTTATAGATTCGTTACTTTGCGGAAATCAATTGTTCAGACGGAGAAAACTAGTTATTTTGCAAATTTCCGCGAACTTTTAAGTGTACCTTTGCTATGACACTGAAAAGGAAAACATATAAAAGCGGTGTAAGAATAGGAAAAAACTAACCGTAGTTCTGAAAAATAATGAAGACCCCAGCGGCACAGTTATCCACACTCGTCCACCACGACAGCACCAAACACAAAATCACACGTCGTGGTATAAAGTGTGGTGGGCGAGGGGGGATAACTGTGTCACATTGAAAATACATTAAGTTAATAAAAATAAAAACGATGTGGTGTCGTGGGACACCAGGTAGAAACGAAGTTCCTTCGGCTAAACGACACTACTCGCTTGTGTATGCGACTGTCGCGCCTGCGCACGTCTCATTTAACGGTTTTATTCCACGCACTTTTTCCACGGATTTTTTCTTACGGTTTTACTATTACATTTTTTTCAGTTCGGTCTCGCAGCAAAATCCCTATCCCCTCCAAGCCTGCCGTAAGGAACTTCGTTCCAATAATCGTTATACATATTACATTCATATGACATACACATGTGGAATCAGCTATCGGTAGAAATTTTTCCGAACGGATACGACTTAGAGGACCTTTAAGAAAATAGTCTACTCATTCTTAAAAGGCCGGCAACGCAATCACAAGACCCCTGGTAGTGTAATTGTCTATGGGCGGCGGTAATCACTTAACATCAGGTCAGCCTCCAGTTCATTTGCCCCCTATCCTATAAAAAAATGTATAGGTACTATTTTCTAAACCGCTAAAGTCCATTGTTAAACTTAAAAGTGATTTTACTGTCAAATTTTCATTATTTACTGTCGAATTTCTATACAGGGTTACCTCTAAAACAGCAGCAACCTCGCAGGGCTACATACCTAACATTATAAATAACAACATTTGTTCTATGACTTTTGTCATAACTCCATACATTAAATAAAAATGATTTTTTAAGTTTTCATTGTCCTGTCGTGACATTTCTAACTCTTCATTCGGATGCGCTGCTATATGTATATATTCTATAATCTATATATTGTCGAATTTATGGGTGTTAGTTAACGACACTAATACTTAGAAATACATACATATATAAATACTTACATATATTTCATTTAATAAACACTCAAACCCAGAACTACAAACATATATGTTCATCATACAAATGCCAGTCCCTGTAGGGAATTTAACCCGAGCCCGGTTCATTGCGGTTCGATTCACTACCATTCGACTAAAGGAGCGTAATGTTATTCATTGTTCAATTTTCTAAAATGACGACAGCGTTATAGGTCTCATAAAATATCGTCGTGTCGTAAAATTATCCATCGTGTAACTGTAAATAAATGGCTAATAACGTAACAGTTAATGTTATTCAAAGTTCATGAATGACGACAGTGTAACAGCCGTACCGAGGCTATTCTGATGTACATTGTCTGTTATTAGTCAACCGAATTGGGCTCACGATCCGCTGTAATTGCGAGTAATTAACAGGTATGTGGCTGTCTGCATTTCATTACCGTTATTTGACGGGAGCAACGGTATTTGCAACTCAGACATTTTCGCTTAAACACCATATGTGGTGCTGGCTAATCAGGTTTGAACTTATTATATATTATATAATTTAAAAAAATATATATTTTTAACCACGTTAAGTGAGTTTTGCCAGAATAGAATAGAATATAAGTTGTTTATCCAAGATAATGCTGCACAAAAACTTAACACTTTATCAAAATAAAATAAAAAAAAAACAAAAATAAGAATGAAAACAAACAATAATTACAATAAACAGTTACAGGACATTACAGCAAAATATGTATAAATACATAAAATAGCAATAAAAAAGAAGATATAAAAAGCGCCAGTACTCAAAACAGTTACACAATAATTTAATAAATAAAAAATGAAAAAAATAAAATAAAATACAGCAATTTTTTATACAAACAATTAATACTCCCAACTAAAATATTAAAAGTAATTGTAACCTATCGTTTGGTGGTCACTGCACGGAGCGGTGTGAGGGATAGTAAATACTTCGGGGTAACCGTCAGGTTAGTATCACAAGGCAAATTCGTACTGTCACAAAACTCAAAGCGCCAACGTCTCGCGACAGTATGAATATACAGTGTATTTGATTGATTCACTTGTCTAGTTTTAGATTTTTTTGAAGTAAAACTTTTTAAGAATCGTAGTGTTTTGAAAGTCAATAAAATGCGTCACTATATCATAAGCCAGCAAACAAACATTTAACTCTCCTGATAAAAAACAATCGTCTATGGATACCAAATATGTTTATTGTGCGTTACTATACGTATAGCAATATTAATGTCACAAGCAAGGTTATCGGCTAATTTGCCCTCCAAACTTAGGCACGATAGTGACAATCATTGAACCTGTTGCGACAGAAATAAGTAAGGCGGTGGAATTTGATCCAGACGACGTTGCAGAACTCTGCCATGTAGCAGTCACGATCTTAGTAAATAGCCAATCGTTCGCTTTTTACAAACTGTCTGGCAAAATGGCGAACGATCTATTTTTCAAAAGGGCGCTCGAACCAATACGGAGGAGGGGGATTAAAATATCGCCATTAATCAGAAGGTTGAGTTAAATGTCATGAAGATAATCAAAGGAATGGATAAAATTTTATTTTGTCATGGATTTCACCAACAGAAAATTTCCAAATTTTTTAAAACTAGGGGCATTCCTTTGCTTCACAAAAGTGTTTAATGAATCCCAAGTGTACAACTTATTTTTCTGGGATCAAAGTATGTCGTCGTTTCTGGGATCAAAGTGCGTATGTTATGTGTTATTCCAGGTCATCTATGTCTGTACCAAATTTCACCCACATCGGTTCGGCCGGCTTGCGTGAAAAAGTAAAAAACATCCATCCATACAAACAAACTTTTGCATTTATAAAATTAGTAGGAATACTCCGGAAGTATCGCGTGTTTGAAGCAAAAGGATCATTGAAATCGGTCAACGTGCTATTGAGTTATTCGTCCGTGGGTCTTGATTATACTAATTTAAGAGATTAATGTTTTTCTCTGTAGTATAATATTGGTTGTTGGTTTTGCTCTGCAAACGTATCGCTTTCAGTATTAAATCCTACACACCTCTTGTCTAAACAAACCCAATTCAAAACAAATTCCAGCCCCTGTATGATTTATATTTGGCAGGTGTCATGGCTTCCAATAACAAGCAACTGTAACGTTGTGGATAGATGCAACTCATGTCCCTCGTTTGACGAACCTTGCATTAATTGGGATTTGCTGTTGACAATGGACCTTCAGATTCTCGCAGCTTGATTTGTATGTGAAGGACGCTTTCATCATTAAACATACAATTGTATAGAGTACGCGCATGCTATTTACAAAAAATAAGTAAAACCTTGGCCAAGACCACTTATTAAATACTGAAATTATCTTTGTAGCAGGTTGCCCCACTTTTTTTTCACTCATTGGTCTTGTTACAAAAATGCGTGCTTATTGAGCATGTGGTGCGTTAAAATGTGTGTGTGTGTGTGTGTGTGTGTGTGTGTGTGTGTGTGTGTGTGTGTGTGTGTGTGTGTGAATGTGTATGTGTGTGTGTGTGTGTGTATACTGTGTGTATACTTGTGCGTGCAGTGCAACCTTTAGCTTTCTACTGCTAAAATAATTTTTTAGATGGATCTAGTAGTTTTTGACTATATCCGTTAAAATTATGCAAAAATAAAATTTCTTCCTCTTTATAATATCGAGCAGTATAAATATATTCTTAGGCAAGTTACATTTTTTAGAAAAACTAAGAAACTCATTTGATATGACTAAGAGACCACCAAGAAAAGAGCTTACTCATCCTTAAAAGGCCGAAAACGCAACTGCAAAAGACCTGTTAATGTAGTTGTCTATGGGCGGTAGTGATCACTTACCATCAGTTGAACCTCCTTACCGTTTCCTCATTTACTTATGCTAAATTAATATATCTAGTTGCATCTCGTTGGGATAGTCGTATCTATTTAGTTTATTCGGTGTTACATACTAAATAAAAAAACTGATTGGTATAATTAGTTTTTTTGTGTAAAGTACGAGTACGTAGGTCACATTATAAGTTTTGCGTAACTTAAAAAACAACATGTTATAACCAAAATATTATGGTATTGCTTTTCAAAATAATCTCCTTTACATTTAAACATTTTTTCATGCGACCGAACCATTTTTTAAAACAAGAGGACCACAGATCTGAAGGCATGTTTTCTACGTGCTGATTGAACGCTATCACTGCCTCTTCAGAGTTGGTAAAAGTAAAACGTTTCCTTAAAAAAAGTATCTTTGATTTTGGAAAAAAAAACAGAAATCACAGAGTGAGAGATGTACTTTTTCGGAAGCTAAAAATGACTGTTTTGTTGATCGTGTGTGAAGAAGCGTTATCGTGGTGTAGGAGAATACGGCTTTTGGGTCGTCTTTCGCGAACTTTTTCTAACACCCTGGGTAAACAAATGACAGAATACTACTCGGCATTAACACTCTTTTGATCTTCAAATGGAATTGTACAGATGGGACCCATAGCTGAGAAAAAAAACGCGATCATTTTTTTACCAACGTCTTTCGCCTGTCTCAAATTTGTTGGCCTGTTCTCATTTTCAAACACCCATTCACAAGATTGCTGTTTTATTTTTCGGGTTTCAAATAATAAATCAACGTTTCGTCTCCTGTGACAATGTCATAAACAGCATTAGAATGTCCATGGTCGTACTTCAGTAGCATCCGTGAGCACCATTCCACGCGAGCATTTTATTTTCGTTGCGTACGTAGAAATTTGATGTGTGATAAAAAAACAATTGACAAATTATTTCCCATCAATTGTTTTTTTTATAACTGAGAAGGTTGCAACGTTTTAAAAATATAACATTTGAAATTCAAATAGTTCCGATTAGTTAGAAGTGCAAAACTTTTAGTGTGCCCCATGTAGTACACATTTAATACTAACCTGATGAGTACGAACACGGATCCATGTAAAAAGATGTATGTGTAATTTAGTTTATCTCTATTGAAGTAGTCTCCCGTTTTCCTCGTGTTAGTCCGAACTCCTTTAAAGAACAGATCAGCTGTTGTTCTGCCAGGTAAGTCGTAAAATCCGTCCGATTAACTATACGTACTACTGCCATCGTGACTAGTGGGTGGTAGATTTCCGTAACGGTTCTCACAGATATGTTGTACCACCGCCTTACCTATTACTGCTGCAATAGTGTCAGTTACTGCCGTGTTCCGGTTTGGACGGATTTTACGACCTGCCTGGCAGTTGTTCTGCTAATCCAGTCGTAAAATCCGTCCGAATTGCTATATGTACCACTGCGATCGTGACTACTGGGTGGTAGATTTCCATAACGGCTCTCACAGATAATATTATGTTGTACCACCGCCTTACCTATTACTGCTGCAATAGCGTCAGTTACTGTCGTGTTCCGGTTTGGTTGGATTTTACAACCTGCCTGGCAGTTGTTCTGCCAGTCCAGTCGTAAAATCCGTCCGATTTGCTATATGTACCACTGCGATCGTGACTACTGGGTGGTAGATTTCCATAACGGCTCTCACAGATAATATGTTGTACCACCGCCTTACCTATTACTGTTGCAATAGCGTCAGTTACTGTCGTGTTCCGGTTTGGACGGATTTTACGACCTGCCTGGCAGTTGTTCTGCCAGTCCAGTCGTAAAATTCGTCCGATTAGCTATATGTACCACTGCGATCGTGACTACTGGGTGGTAGATTTCCATAACGGCTCTCACAGATATGTTGTACCACCGCCTTACCTATTACTGCTGCAATAGCGTCAGTTACTGTCATGTTCCGGTTTGGAGGGTGAGGTAGCCGATATACTTATGCATGTGGCATTTCCATCCCACCACACGGATAGCAATACACAATTAACATCTTTGGTGGCTATAGGCGAAGGTTTCTCTTTTTATCAGGAGAGCTATCTTCTTGTTTGCTATCTTATGGTATACCTATATATAAAAAAAACAATAATTTAAATACTTTTCAAGTGAGTTTTTCTATTGTTAAATAATTTTATAAGTATTTAAAATAGTTTCGTGTAAGCGTTCTAACGGTTAAAATACACAAATAGCAGAGGTGTTACTATTAAAAGTGCATTCAATTTTGCTCTGTATTTCTATAGTCATTAACTTAATATTTCAGTTTTGTTGACAGAAAATACTGTGCTCCGTTCATTTCTCGTCCACGGTCACGTAAAACTTAAAGATTGAATTTCCTTTCACATTAATTTAACCAAAGTACTAATAACAGTACGTGCCTGTGATCTCTATTCATCTAAAAAACCATTGAGTCGCCTTCCAAAAATAAAAACAACGTAAAAAGAATACCACTCAGGATTAGTAATTAAGATTAGAAGAGCGGTAATGAAAGCTAAACAAAAGGTGCCGACGAAGCCCTCAAACGCCACGGAATTAATGGCAACATTCAGAATTTCAGACCCCCGTTAGTAGGGAGCGTTTGTCTTTTCCGAGTTTTTTCAAGAATTTTAAACTGTATCGTAAACTTAAAAATGTTTCAGATTTTTCTTTGACAAAATTTATTTTATCTTCCGTAGCCACCATATATCAATTCGTTTTAATAAAATTTACCTTTAACATTTCTGTGTTAATCCGGGCCGTCTCTATATAAAGGACTTATGTGGTGGAGAACCTCAACAGTTTTATGCGAAGTATACCCCCCTATCTTAATCCGCCGTGTTCGACTAAATCCCAAAATCCCCACTTGGACTCCCTTACTATAACTAATAATAATATCTAATACCTTTAAACAAGCAATTCTTGTATATATATAATTGGAATCTCGGAATCGGCTCCAACGATTTTCATGAGTCACAAATTAGGGGTTTTTCGGGTCAAGGAATCGATTTATCAAGGTTCTAGGTCCAAGAAAAGCTCGGTTCCAAAGATATGGGTATGTGAAAAATCGAGCAAAGCTCGGTCAACTAGGTACAGAAAAAAAAAATATTTATTCTATAGGAATCGATTTCTCAAGGTTCCAGGTCCAAGAAAAGCTCGGTTCCAAAGACATGGGTATGTGAAAACCGAGCATAGCTCGGTCAACCAGATATTTAATATTTAATTACATAATATTAATTAATTAATTAATTAATTAATTAATTAATTAATTAATTAATTAATTAATTAATTAATAATATTATAAATGCGAAAGTTTGGATGTTTAGATGGATGTTTGGATGGATGCTTGTTACTCATTGACGCATAAACTACTGAACAGATTTGAATGAAATTTGGCACATAGGTAGATGATGATCTGGAATAGCACATAGGCTATTTTTTATCTCGGCAAAATTAGGTGATCCCGCGGGATTCACCAAAAACTTATAATGCAGCGAGCTGCACGCTGCAGCTAGTAACTAATAATTCGGTTGTATTACTTACTAAACTTAACTATAAATTCGGTTGGTTAGATGTATCGCCGCATTTTACTGAACTTTAACGATTGTTACTTGTTCTTGACGTGAAACGTCTTAAGCATATTGGTCTAGATCACGGATTAAACTGGATACACTTTTTAAAGTAATTTCTACAATACAATACAATGACACTTGAATTTAATTTGTAAATTCAAGTGACATTGAGAACATAAGTTCTTTGTTGTTTTTTTCTTTATTGTTGCTTGTTTTTGACGTGAAACGTCTTAAGCATATCGGTCTAGATCACGGATTAAACTGGATACACTTTTTAAACTAATTTCTATAATACAATACAATGACACTTTGTCGTAAATTCAAGTTACATTGAGAACATAAGTTCTCAATATCACTTGAATTTACACAGAGAAATATAGAGTTATGATACTAACCGATGAAATAAAATCACTCCAAAGGTATTCCTCCAAAGGTAACTCATTTGCAAGCCTTAGTTTACCGGCTGCATTTAAGCCTTAGTTTTTTATTCGACACGATAAAATAACATAATATGGCATATATCTATTTTTTCACGATATATCAGCGTTTGACATTTTTACTGGTGGGAGGGTTGCGCTTTGCCGCGCTCCCTCCCACGCGGCTACGCATTTTGATTTTATGAGCGGCTACGCATTTTGCGGCCTACACCGTGTCTATTAGTATTTTTGTGGTCTATGGTCTAGACAAATGGCTTAAGCGCTAGTAGAACAGAAAAAATGGTTTGACATATCGCATAAGCATAATCGAAGCTATGTTAAATTTATACATTTATCTCTCAATTCTATTAATAGTTTATGCCATTTGGCTTGGCTAGGCCAAAAATGTCTATATCGTCTTTTTTTAATAATTACAACACTATTAGTTTTACAAATATAAATCTAGTATCACTATTAATTAATTTCTATATTCAACTTAGTGTTGCAATCCTCAGTTGATATTGGGATTGTCGGGTATCGGGATGCGTTAAAGGGTATCAGAAAGACTAAAATCAATTACTGTGAGGCCCTTGGAATTTTCCCATTTTTACCATTTTACCCCTACTCCCTTTTTTATTTTGATCCTACCTCTGTCCAAAACTTTCCACCGCAAAATCGTCCATCTCAACCTGATGTAAGACTTTATATAGGTCCAAAACAAGTCGGAACTGACCACCAATTAAATATGTATTTAGCGGTTTTAATTATTTACCTAAGAATTTCACCTTTTTTTATAAGATGGCAAACAGGCATAAGGCATTTCTGATGGAAAGAGAAGAGTGCGCTACGGGATTGCACGACATAATCGCCATCTCCGTTTTTCTATCGATCGTCGACGCGCACAGATTCTAGGCATCGCCGTATGCTGGACGTTCCATGTACCCGGATAAAGTGGTTCGATTCGACATTCTTCATTCGAACCGCAAGAGATTGGAACATGCTTCCTGAATCTGTGTTCCCCGACGAGTACTATCTAGGGATCTTCAAGAGAAGAGTGAACAGGTATCTTCTAAGGAAACGCGTTCCATCTTAGGCCGCATCTTAGCTTACCATCAGGCGAGATCGTGGTCAAGGGCTTCTCTATCCATAATAAAAAAACAAACATCGCCTATACAACCCAAAACTGTAAATTGTGCGTATTGCTATCCACGATGAGGGACATTATTGCCACTCGCATAAATTTACTGGCTACCTTACCTTCCAAAGCAAAACAAGATAGTTACAAGCAAGTACTTCAAAACTTTTTTTTTATTTAATATTTTATTATACACAACTTATAAGATGTCACAGAGAAAAAATATAACTAAAAATGTACAAAAGGCAGACTTATCTCTAAGGTATAAAAGATTTCTTCCAGCCTACCCACCTTATGAAGCAATTACAAAGAAACAGCAGACATTGTGCCACAATCAACCTTAAAGGTAAAATACACATGAGATAAGCAAAAAAAAGAGAATGACTTACGAAACTATGAAATAAAAAATAACAAAAAAAATTATACACAGAAAAAACTAAATTTTAAAAGAGAAAGACGGATAGTGATTTCTTAATCGTTTTTTAAAAACTTATAAGAAATAAGGCCTGCATATTTATTACGCAAAATGTAACCTTAGAAAAATGCTTCACAACAAGTATTCAGGTCACAGTGCATTACACTCTGACCCCATGCCGCTCACAAAAGGGATCTTAGATTGCCTAGAAGCTTTACAAAGTGTGTGAGGGGACTTAAATGAACCCTCTATGAACACACACATCTTAAGCTAGTAAGATCTCATACATTTTAAACCGAAGAAAACATGAAGGTTATTAGTTTGACATGTACGTATTATTGTTTGAATTTAAATATTTGGGTACGATTATTTACTTAGCTGACTATACACGTGTATTAAATTTCGTATGTGTTGTTATTGTAATTAAATTTCGTATGTATTTTTATTATATAGATAGATGGAACACAAATCTATTCTTAGTCGTTACGTTTTTTAAAAAATGAACCCTCCATAAACACACACATCTTATGTCAGTAAGATCTCATATATTTTCAACCGATGGAAACAAGAATATTTGGTTTTGTCAAATACTTGTACTATTTCACAAATAAATATTTCACAACTAACATTTAATTATTGTAAAGCCATTTCGCCTATTATAGCATCATCAGGGTTAATTCCACCATTATTTATTAATGATAGTACTTGCAAAATAGTTATTGTTTATCTACCTGGTGTACTTGTATTTAGTTGTTGTCTTTGTGTGTGTAATTGTAGTGTTCAAATAATATATAAATAAACTAAAAGCCCTGATGATGCTATAATTTTTTTTTTTTATATCATAAGATAGCAAACAAGCAGATGGGTCTCCTGATGGAAAGAGTCAACCATCGCCTATAGACACCAAAGATGTTAATGGTGCGTTGCTATCTTGTGGCGAGGTCTAATGCCACATGCATAAGTTTACCGGCTACCTTACCCTCCAAACCGGAACACGACAGCGACAAGCACTGACGCTATTGCGGCAGGAATAGGTAAGGCGGTGGTACCAGACCCGGGCGAGACAATGCAGAACTCTACCACCTAGTAGCCACGATGGTAGTGACTCAATAGCCAATCGGTGAAACCGGTTGGCTTCACAATAATAAGATGTTAATAGTGAAATATTTATTTGTGAAATAGTACGAGTGTTTGAGAAAACCAATATGATGCATTTTCACCAAGTGCCGACTATGGAAAGTATAAATTATATCAAGATGAATATTTGAATACGATTATTTATTAAGGCATCCATACACGTGTATTGAATTTCGTATGTGTATGTATGTTTGTATGTTTATAAGTTTGTATATTTTTATGTTTGTCTACGCATCTCTCTTGAACTAAAAGCCACATCAAGATATGATTATTTTATGTAGGGAATATTCTAAGTTTTACAGAAATCGGTTTAGTTGATTTTAAGATACTAGTTAATATTTGAGGTCGGTTTAAATTTTGAAATTACTTATTCTAAGTTTTCGCCTATTCGATTAAGATCATGAGGGTCGGGATTCGATCCCCGGGTCAGACAAAAGTGTTAGTGAAGTTTTTCTCGGAAATTCAAAACCTCAGTATCAACTCGAGTCTAATTGTAGTGTATTAATCCGGATTATACCTAGAAATAAGTGGTAACAGTTATGAATCGATAAAATGCAACGATGGAAATAGCTACTCGCCTCAAACCGACACAAACCGCTGATTTGTAGTAAACATCTCATTTTCATTTGGCAGAAGACTATAGAAGAATTCAGATGACGGTGGCGGCCAGAACTAAACTCAATTCCGGAGGAATCTTTTAAAAAATAATTGGATTATTCGTGGGCGTTGGAGCATGTTTTGAAGGCAGTATAATAAATTTAGATAAAAAACTAACATTTTGTGTATAATTTATCATTTTCCGGTACTGTCTCGATAGAATAGTAGTCACAATATTTATTAATTAATAAATATTGTGTTAAAATGGAGTTTCACCAAGTGCTGACGGTAAAAAGTGTGGAATATAAAATAGTAGTCTTTTTTCTATATCATGAGAACAAGCAGATGGCTCTTCTGATGGAAAGAGACATCCATTGCCTATAAAAATCCAATATATTAATGGCGCATTGTTATCCGTGTGGCGGGATGATATTGCCATATCCTTCAGTCTACCAGCTACCTTACCCTCCAAACCGGAACACGTAAATGACAAGCATTGACGCTATTGCGGCAGAAGTAAGGTGGTGGTACGAAATACCCGAGCGAATCGTTACGGAACTCTACCACCTTGTAGTCACGCTGGTTGGTCTAATTTTCAATGGAGCCCGGACGAACACGGGGGAAAAATGCGCAACATGGGAAACTGTCATTTGTGTTTTGACTTGTAAATGACATGTTCCCCGTGTTGCTAAACTCTACCACCTAGTAGTCACAATGATAGTGACACATATTTTTTTTTAGATTTATTATTATTACTTATATTTAAAAGTACAGTACAATAGTTTATATTTCTGTACATATAGGCAGTCGTTCGCCTTCTGCGTTATATCTAAGGCAATGGGACAATGGTAGACGATCAACTATAGACATAAGAGATGTTAATTATGTGCTGCCACCTCTGTTTGAGGGATATGGTATATTTTTAAGATATTTTATAGATTCAGGCGTTACTTTGCGGAAATCCATTGTTCAGACGAAGAAAAATAGTTATTTTGCAATATTCCGCGAACTTTTAAGTGTATCTTTGCGATGTTACTGAAAAGGAAAACATATAAAAGCGGTGTAAGAAATGGAACAAACTTACCGTAGGTCTGAAAATAATGAAGACCCCAGCGGCACAGTTATCCACCCTCGTCCACCACACTTTATATCACGACAGCACCAAACACAAAAGCACACAATTGACGCACTCAACGCACGTTTCACTTCGCAACCGAAGCATCTTCAGGAGACACATAAAGTGTGGTGAACGAGGGAGGATAACTGTGACGCTGGGGTCTTCATTATTTTCAGACCTACGGTAAGTTTGTTTCATTTCTTACACCGCTTTTACATGTTTTCCTTTTCAGTAACATCGCAAAGGTACACTTAAAAGTTTGCGGAATATTGCAAAATAACCAGTTTTCTTCGTCTGATATGGTATCTATTGCATAAGTTTACCTTACTTTCTAATGTGGGTCACATTAGTGACAAGTACTGACTTATTGTTAAAAATAATTTTCATTAAAAAATAATTTTAAAAATTCAACATTTGAAGAGGTAAACCTAATTTAATGAGAGCAAAGTTGCGAGCAACAGTTTGTGACTTATTACGTAAAGTTCTCTTTTTATTAGGAAAATGGCGTCAGCCAGACAGTCGGTTGTAAAACGTAAGCTATAAAAGTAAGAGAGTAAACACATTGCCCTTTTATAACCAGCAAGATAATAGGGAAATGCGAGGTCAGTGCAGACATCCATGTAACCAATTGTTAAATAATTGTTTTTTTGTGTACATAATATGTATTTGTTTCATGTGAGCTCAAGCCCCTGTTAAAAAATAGACCATTTTTTGGGTTCCGTACATAAGAGGTACCCTATTACTTAGTAATAGGGTCCCGTTCTCCTCCGCCTCCACTGTCTGTCTTCCGTCTGTCTGTCTATCACCAGGCTCTATCTCATATACCGTGATAGCTAGAAAGCTGAAATTTTCACAAATTATGCATTTCCGTTGCCGCTATAACAAAAAATACTAAAAATAAAAAAAATGAAAATATTAAGGAGGAGTTTCATACAATAAACCTCACTCTATACCTCACTCACGACACTCTAAACCTTTCTTTTTTATCTGTCTTTGTTAGTTACCCGATTCGAGATTTTTCGAAGGTAGAAAAGATGGTTGTCTCGTCAAAACGTAATCTCCAGTATTCTGTGACTAAGCTGTTTACAAAAAGTCAGCTTGTTATTAATCGAAAAAAGTTTGTTCGTGGGACCACGGTCTAAAAGGTTGGTAAACATTTGGGATTACCATCCAGCTACACGGATAGCAACGGACCACAGAGATGTTAATGTATTTATAGGCAACAATTATCGCTTTCTATCACGAAAACCATCGGCTTATTTGCTATCTTATAGTATAAAAAAATCGGTTTACGTTACACATAATAACATTTTCGTTCCATATTAACAAAATCAGAACCAGAATATAAAATCCCAAGAGAAAATAAATGGAATTATGATCTTTCGAAAACTAGACAGTAACTGAAAATTATTAGATTGTTTCTTATCGTAGTAGGAGCTAGTTCTGGCCTTTTGTTGGTAAAACTTGTGTAACGAGGTAACAGGGCTATGAACTTCGTGAATCCTTCAATAAATTCTTATTTTATACATTTATTGTGGTACAAGCAATGAGCTTTAGTAACATATATCATTGGGTACAAGTGTCAAATGCTGCACTTTTTCAGCGTTTTTCGAAAATAGATTTTAAGTACATTAAAAATATAAAAAATAAAAATATTGCTTAACTATATAGCAAACCACAACGTAATAAGTGTAGTTATATTCAAAAATTATAATCACCGCATGTTGACCATAGTCGCGAGTTTGGTAAATCGCAATTAGTAAACAATGAACGCATAGAGCGTTGTACTAAACGTTTTTATTGGCTAGTTAGATTAAAATTTAGGTACCTATTTTTTACATATTCTGTATCAGAATCGAGTACTGAAAGACTAGCTAAATTCACTCAGATTTGCCCGAGCGTAAAGTAAAACATCATCAATACAATTTTTCATACAAACTTTCATTCCTTTTCATCCATTTTATTTTCAAAAAATAATTCCTACAAAGCTGAAATAAGCTCTTTAGGAATTATCTTTTGGAAAAAAACGTAGCCAACGTTTGACTCCTTCAATCAATTCTTCAATTATTATTTTTTTCTTCAATTAAAATCTTCAATAATCGTATTGCAAAATTTCATCGCAATCGGTTCAGTAGTTTCACCAAAACCGAAGTAGATGGACAGTCAGACGGTCGACGGATAGATTTCGCATTTACAATATTTGTATTAGTGTTAATGATCTGATTTTATACCAATTTGAGTAAATGTTTAGTAGGTTGCTGTAATGTTATAACTTGCACCACCAAACAGGGTTTTGCAAAGAGAAATAAAGAACCGTTTCTCAGGGGTCGAGGCTCGCCCAAGGGTCAGCCGATATTGAAATAAGGTAGCCTTTCCTTGCCGTTTTAGTGTCCCATTCTTATTTATGATTTTGTGTCAGCATTGTGTAGCAATTTAGTTGTACTATGAGCTCTTGTAGAGCAAGAGTGTTGTCAGAAATTGCCTGAAGCTCAGATTTTACAGGTACAGTCGTTTTGATAATTTCTTAGTACGTTTTTTAAAATAGAGAAAATGAAGCCGCTGGAAGAGAATATATTTTCCTAAAATAGAAAAAGTAGTGGTAGAGAATAAATATGTATATTTTTTAAATAGTTAAAATAAAGTACTAGTAGAGAGAGCATATTTTTTAAAATAGAAAAAGTAGAGATAGAATATATTATATTTTTTTAACATAAAGTAATATAGTAGAAAGTATATTTTTTAAAATAAAGAAAGTAATATAGTATAGAGAAAGTATATTTTAAAAATAAAGAATGTAAAGTAGTAGAGTGTATATTTTTTAATAAAAAAAAGAAAGTAGTAGCGAGAAAACATTTTTTTAAATAGATAAATGAAAGAAGTGGAGTGAGAGAGACATACTCTTTTTTCTTTATCTACTTTAAAATACTTTATCCATTTCCATAGATAAATTAAAAAGAAGTAATTTTTATATCACAAGATAGCAAACAAGTAGACGACTCTCCTGGTGGAAAGCCAGCGCTATCAATGAGGCAGGATGGTAATGCTACTTGTAAAAGCATACCGTATACCTTACCCTTCAAACCAGAAAACGACAGTGAAAATTACTGATGTATTGCGGCAGGATAAGGGAAGGCGGTGGTATAAATACTAGACGAAACGTGTTGAAAAAACTTTCCCCGTTTTGGTTCCGGGCTCCTTTGAAGAATAGACCAACTGCCGTTCTGCCAGGCAGGTCGTAACCGACCTGCCTGGCAGAACGGCAACCGATTGGCTATGCAAGTCACTACCATCGTAACTACTAGGTGGTAGAGTTCTGCATTGTTTAGCCCAGGCCTGGTACCACCGCCTTACCTATTCCTGCTGCAATAGTGTCAGTGTTTGTCACTGTCGTGTTCCAGTTTAGAGGGTCAGTTAGCCGTTAAACTTATGCATGTGACATTAGACCTCGCCACAAGATAGCAACGCACCATTAACATCTTTGGTGTCTATAGGCGATGGTTAACTCTTACCATCAGGAGACCCATCTGCTTGTTTGCTATCTTATGACATATAAAAAAACGTTGCGTAACTTCCCTATAATTAGCCAACTTTTACTTCCCTACAGCGTTGCAGGGCAAGACGAGCACTCTGATTTAGTTTTAGAATAATATTTTACAGAAAATATTAAATAAGTTTTTCTATTTAAAATGAATTAGTAGGCCCGGTTTTTGAGCCCAAAACAAAGCCGGTATCGCTGTGGTTTATCCACACTCCAGTTACTTTTTGTGGAGCTGCAGAATGCAATAAGATAACATTAGGTAGCATTCTTCAACTTTTGCGACTGCTCATTATTCTTTATTGAATGACCGCATCCATACCGAATGACCGCATCAATATCATAAAGAAACAAATAGTAACCAGTGAGTATCACAGCAGGCTATCATAAACTACTGCAAGTAACGGACGTGTACTCTAGCTCAAAAATGACAGGAAAATGGAAGATGAAGGAGTGATTATTACAACAGCGTGTTTCCTCATAATAAATTCAAATAAATAATAAATTTTATTATCGGATATTGCCCACTAATACTTGGAAACTTTGCTGCACAAAAATTAATTGCGGTATGGACCGCAACATATACTAACAACAAATAACTTTTTAATATCGGATGTTGCCCACTAATGGCCCCTCCAGACTCACGACGAGAAACCCCGGGAACACCCGAAAAGCGTGAATGTGAAAAGTTTCTAGCATTTTCGTTCTCGCTTTCACCAGTTCTCCGACCGGTGTCGGTAAATTTAGCCGTTTCAAAGGATTTCTCGGGTGAGAAGAGAGAAGACTATCATACTTACGTTTTGTCTCAGTGTCGATCAGTGAGCGGCGGAGAGTAGACGTCACCCTTCATTTGAGAATAAACAAATAATCAATCTTGTTCTGTTTTGATGAATTTACGTTACCCACCACCGTCTAGCTTTTCTATTTTTTTAAACTTTATTTTTAGTTACAACTTTCATAAAGTTATAATATGCAATGGCGCACACAACAAACCAGCTGCAGTTTGAATATCGCCTGTAATGTCGTTCATACCGGATAGGATCCAGAACAATTGCTTGTTTTCGCGAGAAGTCTCAGCTAAAGTTCTCGCTGGGACTTCTCGCCCTGAGTCTGGATGGGCCTTAACACTTGGAAACGGTGCTCCACAAAAAGTAACTGAGGTGTGGATCCAATGCACCATAAACTATTGTTTTCAACCCAATTGTACTACAAAGAGGGTTGTGTTATTTGAGTATCTGTATGTATGTTTTGTTTGGCTCGCTCTGTAGCTTTTGCTTGGTGGATTGAAGCTTGAGAGTTGTATTGCAAGACTCGTCTTAATTTCGAGAATAACATATGCTATAATATTATAACGTTAGAAGAAGAGTCATGTTGTTTTAGGTCGGGTTAGTAAGTATTTTTTTTTTATATTATAAGATAGCAAATAAGCAGATGGGTCTCCTGATGGGAAGAGTCAACCATCGCCTATAGACACCAATGATGTTAATAGTGCGTTGCTATCTCGTGGCGAGGTCTATCGCCATATGCATAAGTTTACCGGCTACCTTAACCTCTAAACCAGAACACGACAGTGACAAACACTGCCGCTATTGCGGCAGGAATAGGTAAGGCGGTGGTACCAGACTGGGGCGATACCAACCAAATTAAAATGGGACCACACGGGGAGTAGTAGTAGTACCCTCTCAAACAAAAGAATATTTTTGAAAATAGGTTCATAAATGACCGAGTTCTGACAATAAACATAAAAACAAACAAACAACAGGCAAATTGATAACCTTCTCCTTTTGACAAGTCGATTGAAAATATTTGTAATATTGGTGGGCAGATCTAACTCTAAAGTAAACAAATTATTTGCTTACATTATAGGTATTAGTCAACAATGTTAATACACAGTGTCCAAATATCGTAACATTAAGTTTATTCTTTGTAAAAATATAATAATATATTAATATCGATGGACAAATTGAATAAATTGATCTCACCCAAAATCATTCAAAAGATTTGTGTGAGTTATGGGTATTAGTCAGCGATACTAATACATAGAAATAAATACATACAAAATACTGAAATATATTTAATAAACCCCCAAACCCAAAAATACAAACATCTGTGCTCATCACTAATTCCGGATTACGATTGCTTTTCAGTTGTAACCCTAGGCATTCCACCCCTAAACGTGCTCCTCTATTTATTTTTAAGTTACCTAGTATCGTATTTAAAAAAAAATAACGTATTGATCCCACGTCTCCAATCCCATTAGGAGGCTAAGTCAATCGACGTCTTGTGAATTTGGTATTGCATCTTTGCTACAGAAATGATAGTGCATTTACGTTTGATTAGCATTTTTGATGTATACATGCGACGGCTATCACATTTCATCAAGGGAGTTTGCTTGATAAATACTGCACCTGCTTTTAATAAATAATATGTTAAAAACATTTGATCACAATTTAATTTCAACCTCTAAATAAATTTTAGCCTGCAAATAACTAACCTTATAAATTCTTCACTTTCAACAACCTGTATAATAAAACGAATAACAAATGTCTACCCTGACCTGATTTCGGCGAAAATATGCTAAGCGACGCGATTACCATACCTTTGTCGCAATATTTCTGTCTTTCCGTAACGACCAAGTGTATTAGTGAAAGGGAAACCAAAAACATTAACATAGGATAGAAAGTTGGTTTTTGAAACTAGAATGTGTTGACATATTTAAACGGTCCTTACGTATAAAAGGACATGTCAAAAATGTAAAAAAAAAATATTACATACTAGCTGACCCAGCAAACGTTGTTCTGCCTTTTTAACTACTCTTATTTTTTTAATTTTCTTACCTTTTTAATCTTCCCTGGACTTCAACAATTATTTCAAAACCAAAATTAGCCAAATTGGTTCTTGAGTTTTAGCAAGACTACATATATATATATATATATATATATATATATATATATATATATATATATATATATATATATATATATATATATATATATATATATATATATATATATATATATATATATATATATATATATATATATATATATATAGCTTTAAATGGTTTTAAATTTTCCAAACTCCTGTATAAGATTTTTTATTTTATTTTATGTAATTCGCTATTAATACAAATCGAATAAGAGAACAAGTAAATAATTACAAACAATAGGTGTCGTAGATGCGGATATCTACACTTATCGTTCTATACGGTGTTTTAAAATGCGCGTTTCAACATTTAAAACGCCGTATAAAAAGACATGTCTTTATTAATGTATTTTTGATATTTTTGGATGTTGATCTTAAGTTGTTTAAAGTATGGTATTTAAAATGAAATACGTTGCTGTTTTTCATAAAATGTTATGTTTTCAGCTTTTTTTGTTTTCAGCGTATAAAGAGGTATCTCCGACTTGTCTGTTATCTATCAGTTTTTTCGAGAAAATATAAAAAAAAAATACTTAAATACTATAATAGACTCCCTAAATATAATAACTCATTGTAGATTTTTTTTTATAATTATGCATAGATTTATTTCATCTCTTGATTTGAATATTAATTACGCTCTCCTGTAAACCTCAGTTTTTGACATGTCCCTTTATACGTAGGGACCGTCGATTTGTTTGTAAATATATTTTTATATCATAAGACAGCAACTAAAGCAAATGCATCACCTGTTGGAAAGAGGCAATAGTCACCTATAGACAACAAAAATTTGAAAAATCCAAAAGTGCACGCCGCAACGTTTTTTTTTAACTTATTTATTATAAACAAAAAACAGATCCGAATGAAGTGATTTTTTTTAATAGGGATCTATTCTGAGTGGATTATATAATATTTATAATAAAATAAAGTGAATTCGTAAAGCCAATCAACCTATTTCGTGTTTACAGACATAAAATAATCAACGATCAAGATTTTTTTGAGTAATTAACTTTTTCAAAGGCTTAAAGTTATACAGAACTAGCTGACCCGCGCAGCTTCGCCCGCGAGTATATTAATAAGTCCTCCAAATAGCTTTTAAAAAAATTTCATCCCCTATTTCAGCCCTCCAGGGACTGATTTTTGAAAAAAAAATAGCCTATGTTTGACATCGGATCTTCAATTATATCCATGCCAAATTTCATGAAAATCGGTCCAGCAGTTTAGCCGTGAAAGTGTAACAGACAGACAGACAGACTTTCGCATTTATAATATTAGTATATTAGTATGGATTTGAAGAATTAAGGTTTCTCTTTATAATCACATACTTTTTATATCAAATTAGTGTATGAATTTAATACTGAGTGTGATTGAAGTTTGAGCCATACATTTTGTTTCGACCGATAATGCACAGCCGCGCCTCGGCGTGCAGTGTAATAATGGTGCTTTGCTATCTTTGTTGCGGAGTCTTAATGCCAGACGCGTGAGTTTATCGGCTACATTATCGTCCAGGCTGAGATATGACAGTGGCAAACACTACCGCTATTGTGACAGGAATAGGTAAGGCGATGGTACCAGACCCAGGCGAGACAATTAAGAAATCTATCACCTAGTAGCCATGATGATAGCCAATCGCACAACTCTTAAAACTGCCTGGCAGAAAGGCAGATGGTTTATATTTATAGGATCCGGAACTACAAGAGGCAGAAGTTAAATAAAATTTGCAAGTATTTTTTCCCGTGTTGGTTCGGGCTCTTTTGAAGACTAGGCCAACTGCCGTTCTGTCAGGCAGGTCGTAAAAGCCAAACCATTGTTTATGCAAGTCACTACCACCGTGGCTACTAGGTGGTAGAGTTTTGCATTGTCTTGCCCGGGTCTGGTAACACCGCTTTACATATTCCTGCCAAAATAGCGTCAGTGCTTGTCACTGTCGTGTTTCGGTTTGGAGGGTAAGGTAGTCGGTAAACTTACGCATGTGGCATTGGATCTTGCCACAAGATAGCAACGCACCATTAACATCTTTGGTGTCTGCTTGTTTTCTATTTTATGATATTAACTAGCGACCTGCCCGCGGTTTCACTCGCGTAGCTTTTGTTCTCGTGGGAAGATCGGAAAGGTTTATATACAAAAACCTTCCCCAAGAATCAATTTATCTAATAAAAAATACCACATCAAAATCCGTTGCGTAGTTTGAAGATCTTAGCATACATAGGGACATAGGGAATAGAAAGCGACTTTGTTTTATACTATACTAGAGACCTGCCCGCAGTTTCACCCACGCAGCTTTTGTTCCCGTGAGAATATCGGAAAGGTTTATACATTTAAACCTTCCTCAAGAATCAATCTATCTATTAAAAAAACCGCATCAAAATCCGTTGCGTAGTTTTAAAGATTTAAGCATACATAGGGACATAAGGACATAGGGACAGACAGAGAAAGCGACTTTGTTTTATACTATGTAATGATAGTGATAAAAGTATCGAAACTATACCGATTGTATACATTCATATAATAAACTATCTGCCATAATCCTAGGCAGTTTGTAAAAGGCAAAATATTGGCTACCATTGTGTTACTAGGTGATAAAATTCTAGAACTTCTCGTCCGGTTCTGGTACCGCTGCTTTTTTATTTATTTTTAATTTCATAAGATATTTTTACTAGGTGATAGTTCTGCATTGTCTCGACCGGGTCTGATATCACCGCCTTACCTATTCCTACCTCAATAACGTCAGTGTTTGTCACTGTCGCGTTCCGGTTTGGCGTGCAAGGTAAACATATGCATGTGGCATTAGACCTTGCTACAAGATAGCAATGTACCATTAACATCTTTGGTGTCTATTAGCGATGGTTTATCTTTCCACTAGAAGACCCATCTGCTTGTTTGCTATCTTATGATATATAAAAAAATAATAAGCAGAGGGCCAATAATAATGGAAAAATAAACTATCAGCTATAGACACCAAAGATGTCAATGATGCGCTGCGGTAATATATACGCGTCGAATTGACACCTTCCGTTTTTCGTTGGTTGAAAATCAATACAGTAATGTCGCGTTAGAATGCCATTTAAAATCGTCTTCGAAGCATACAATTATTATTTGCAGTGATTTTAATAGAATTTCAAACATTAAATGTCCGCTCAACTTTCTCATTATGATTTAAACTTTTAATTTCATGCCAACCAACTTTATTTCCCATTATACATTGAAAACGCAAAGTTACCAATTTTTACCCCATATTTCATTCGCGAGAATAAAGTCGATTTAAATGATGTATGACCAAAGGATTATCTCTCGTAAGTGACAAACTAGCACCCTCTACAATTAATAGTCAGATTAAACTTCCTGAATAGTCAGGAATTTTATTTAATAGTTTTGCGGATCTAGTAATGAATGTGGATTGGTAATTTAATGGTAAAATAGTTTATTTTAAACTAGCTGTGTGATAAAAGATTACACATATTGAAGGATATAATTAAACGGTCACATAAAAAAAGTATCTTCACGCCCGTATCTCCAAAGGGGTAGGCAGAGGTACAACAAGTGCACCCACGATTAGCCGAAGATACTTGGTCTCACAAATGTGATAGGTGGCAAGCCTATCGTCAACCGGGCACTTTCCAATCCCGGGCAACTTTGTGTTTATCAGAAAACTGAAAATCATTTTTTAAGTGCCCGACCCGAAAATCGAACCCGGGACCTCATGTGGTCGACGCCAATGCTGGACCACTAGACCACAGAGGCGATTATAAACGGTCATATGTAACCAAAAATATATAATTTTGCTTAACTACGAAGTAAACCTTAAGTAATTAGTGTAGTACGGTGCGGTATACGGGTTATAGACAGCAACGCAACTGCAAGATCTCGGGTAGTGTAATTTTTTATAGGCGGCGGTAATCTCTTACCGTCAGGTAAGTTTCCTATCCGTTCGCGCCCTCTTCTATAAAAAAAGTAATATCTATACATATAATAAAATCGTAGGAAAGTCAAAACTGTACATTGAATATTTTTTAACAGAATATTTGGAGCGTGATCTACAATCAATATCAAAGCCAAAAATATAGCTTTTAAATTTTTGTCTGTTTGTCTGTATGCTTG
This sequence comes from Apodemia mormo, assembly GCA_036924255.1. Classification (NCBI taxonomy): domain Eukaryota; kingdom Metazoa; phylum Arthropoda; class Insecta; order Lepidoptera; family Riodinidae; genus Apodemia; species Apodemia mormo. The sequence goes on from JAUPFN010000008.1 coordinate 2,234,422, forward strand.
TCCGGGCTGCGTGCTATCACCGACACTGTTCCTTCTGCATATCAATGACATGATGCGAATTCGCAACATACATTGCTATGCAGATGACAGTACTGGTGATGCTACATACTCCGGCCGAAGCGGTATTTCTCGGGAACACGTCGAAGAGAGCCGAAACAAGCTTGTGTCCGAAGTTGAGAATCGACTAACCGATGTCTCGGAATGGGGTCGTCAAAACCTGGTCACTTTTAACCCCAAAAAGACACAGCTATGCGTGTTTTCCGCTAAAAAGACACCCTTTGTCGTGTCACCTCGATTTGGGGATACTCTCCTGACAGCCTCAGCTAGTATCGGGATTCTGGGAGTCGACATATCGAATTACGTTCAGTTTCGCGGTCATTTGGAAGGTAAGGCTAAACTAGCCTCCAAAAAGCTCGGTGTGCTCAGCAGAGCGAGGCAACACTTCTTGCCGGCCCATCGCCTTCAACTTTATAAGGCTCAAATTCGGCCCCACATGGAGTTCTGTTCTCATCTCTGGGCCGGAGCTCCTCAGTACCAGCTCCTTCCTCTTGATCGCATTCAGCGTAGAGCGGTTCGAATCGTAGACGACCTGGCTATTTCGAAACGGCTCGACTCTTTGGCATTGCGCAGAGATGTTGGCTCACTCTGTGTCTTTTATCGTATCTTTCATGGAGAGTGTTCCGACGAGTTATTTGGATTAATTCCTGCCGCCGAATTCCATCATCGGACATCGCGTCAAAATTTGAAATTCCATCCTCACCATCTCGATGTCTGGAAATCCACAACTGTGCGTTTCTCTCGACACTTTTTGCCTCGCACTACTTTGTTGTGGAACCAATTACCGGCAGGGGTGTTTCCAAACGGTTACGACTTGGGGGCCTTCAAGAAAAGAGCTTACTCATTCTTAAAAGGCCGGCAACGCAACTGCAAGACCTCTGGTATTGTGGATGTCCATGGGCGGCGGTGATCACTTACCATCAGGTGCACCTCCTGCTCGTTTGCCCCCTCTTCTATAAAAAAAAATGAATATTACTAACAGGTCGGGTCAACATATAGGCTACATATTGTAACGCTATCACCTACGGGGGAGGAGGAGTAAACGAAGTCCGCGCGGACAAAGTCGTGGGCAACAGCTAGTTCTAAATGTATGGGCACCGCGCGAGCGATAGCTGGCCTAGTCATAAGTTAAGCAAATCGATGTATGTTAACAATGAATTTCTATATTGCGTGTATTCGCACACAAACATGTTTATGGATAGATAGGTCAAAACTTAAGCACTTGTTTTTACATATTCTCTCATTACTGAACACGCTGAATAAAAAAAAAATCAAAATATATTATCACATAAATAAATTGGTAATGCACAATACGAGGTTTACAAGGATACATTTTTATTTTTCATATTCTCTATCACGTTAAGCCTTTTACGAGAATTAATCATTTATAAAAATCTCTGATAAAATATTGCCATGATCATCAATGGGCATATATTTAGGACGTATAAATACTATTTAACTCGAATGGCATTAATACTAGCCGATCCGGCGAATTTCGTTTCGCCTAACAGTCAATGAATTCGTAGATTCAGGATTTCATAATTTTATTGATGAACATTTTATTTTAATATTTATTATTCTAATACCGACGACGGCCAATCCAAAAACATAAAAGCAATAAAAATTGGACTAACTAACACGACTTTGTTTTATATATATAGATTATCGGATATTCGGTATAGAAGCCTATTGAATATAAGCCCTTTTAAACTTTTTTCTCCGAAAAATAGAAAAAAACAGCGAAAAAACAAGAAAATGAAGCAGGAAAATTAAAACAAAATATATTTATTCAGATAAATAAATTGTGCATTGCACTGAATTGTAAAATCACTAAAAACTATCTTAATATGTATCTGCCTGAACTAGGCAGATTCAGGTTCAGTTTTTTCATTTCATTTCATTCAGTTTTACTAGTCAAACTGTATAATAAGATAGCAAACAAGCTGAAGGCTCTTCTGATGGAAAGAGATTACCATTACTGATAGATACCAGAGAATTTAATGGTGCTTTGCTATCCATATAACAGATAGAATGCCAAATCCATAAGTGTACCGGCTACCTTACACTCCAAACTGAAACACGACAATGACAAATATTGACGCTATTGCGGCAGGAATGTGATGGTACTATTAACCCGGGTGAGATTGAACTCTACCACCATGTAGTCACGATGGTAGTAACACGTATAGACAATCGGTCGCCTTTTACAACCTGCCTGGCTTAACGGTAGTTGGTCTATTCTTCAAATGGAGCCCGGACCACCAACACAGAGGACAATAACATTTTTGTCCGATCCGAGGATTAGATATACTACTCATAATCCAAGTCGAAACAAGGACCGTCCTATTGGTCGAGTGGTTAGCGACCCTGACTGCGTAAATCGATGTAGCTCGAGTTCGATCCCCGACGGGGACAAGCATTTGTGTGATGAGCATAATTGTTTATATTTTCGGGTTCGGCTGTTTATTAAATATATTCTAGTATTTATATATGTATTTCTATGTATAGTATCGTTGACTAACACCCATAACACAAGCAAATAACTTGATTACTTTGGAGTTAGATAAATAAGTGTAATTTGTCCTTTAACATTCATTTATTTATTTAAAAAACAGAAGTTTCTTTTGTTTCGTAATGTTTAGCTTCTTATGAATATCTTTAAGATATTTTGTGTTAAAATTTGCACAATATAAAATGCTTGTCATATAGTTTCATGACAGCAATATAAACAACGTAAGGAAAAGATAAACCCGGGCATTTTACACTCAGGGATGCAATTACCAATAAAACACTTTTACTGCTGCTTTGTATTATTATTTTCTTTTGCAAACAGTGAAAAACAACTTTTCTTATCCTGTAATGGATATCCTTCCTCAATTCCAAACAACAATAAAATACGCCATAATATTTGTTGTCAATATTATTCCTATTACAAAACTTGAGAATTTCAAAAGTTTATTGTTAAAATTATAATAATGCGAGTAATAAAAGAATCGAACTATCAAATGAAAAGAGCGTATAAGTATGACGATGATATTAAATATATAAAAATTAAAAAAATGGCAAAGTGCGTGTCGAGCCACGCGCAGAGTATGGTTCCAAAGTTACCCATCACAATAATGGCGACTAAGAAGATGGCTTCTAATTTTCATCTTGGTCAACTGTTATTTAAAACTCGTAAAGCCTTCTAAGCCGTGATAGTTTTCCTTTCAGCTTAATTACATTTACTACCGTGAATTTTTTTTTCAACTTCAAAACCAACTAAAGCTGGTGGAGGGTCACTCTAGCAAAGATTAGCACTTTAAAAGTAATATTTCACAAACGAGTCCCTTTATCGTAATATTGTTTTCACAAACGTACAAAGCTAGAGTTACACTAAAAAAAATTCTTTTCAAGATTTTATGTTACCAACTAATGCATGTAGCATTAGACCGCGCCACAAGATAGCAATGCACTATTAACATCTTTGGTGTCTATAGGCGATGATTGACTCTTTCTATCACATCACATCACACACACATTTGATTATTTGCTATTTTATTATATAAAAAATTCTTTGTTGCCGTGACTAATATGTATATTCATGCTAGTACAAAGGATCTTACAGCTACATTGCGAGCGGACGGACGGACGGACTGACATAGAGAAACTATGAAGGTTTACTTCGAAACCCTAAACAGGAGCTAGCTTATATAAACTTTTCAACTAACACGTTCTACTATCATTTTTAAATATATATAAACGAATCGAAAACGCGTACCTACATAGAACTTCATGTGGTCTGTGCATAGAACTTACTTGTAAAACTCGACGTTTCGGTTACATTGACCCTAGTCACGAGCAGACTGGAGCAACCTATAGCCTTTCTCATGAATGTAGCTATCATACGCAAAAAGTTTTTTTTAAAATCTGACTGGTACGTCCAGACATTAGCGTGTTCATCCAAACAAACAAACAAATTCTTCAGCTTCATAATATTAGTATAGATTCATGAAGTTATGTAAGCATAGCTGAAAATTGACTTAAAATATTGCGTTCTAACATATAACAGTTTTGAATTAAGGGATTTACGCAAATAGTAAATTTTTTTATGCCAGAACAAATCAACCGTGGCCTCGTCTAACGCCTAATATTGTATGCAGGGCCCGGAACCGCTTACCTTACCTTTGAAAGGAGTTTTTAAGCGCCTAAAGGGGTATTTAGGCGCTAGTTTTGAGAAAACCTCACGTTTCGATAAGCCTTTCAATGTGTTACCGCTTATATGGGTAATCCATTTGTTTGAATTAATTAGAATTAGCCCGTAACACTTTCAGAAGTGTTGTTATGTGACCGGTTTCAGACTGAGCGCAAACTAAAATGCTCTTTAACTCTATACATATGAGATTCGTTTTGTAATAAAGCTGACTAAGCCGTTCGTTTGAAATGAATTGAGTTAACTCAAAACCCATTCTAGGGTTTTTAATAGATGATTACATCGTACTAAACACAAGCGATTTTGATTTTTAAGTATATATTTATTTGATTACTTTTTCATTTGAGTTCACGCCATCGTTAAAATGTATTCTATATAGAGTGAGAAATAATAATAAAAATGTTCTGACGAATTTAATGTTTATTAGATTAAACAAAAATATGTGTTTTAGGGTTCCGCACTATTACCTACTAAGACTCCGCTGTCCGTCCGTCTGTCTGTCAGTCTGCCTGTTCGTCTGCCACCCGACTGTATCTCATGAACCGTGATAGACAGTTGAAATTTTGACAGAATATGTATTTTTATGTTGCCGCTATAACATCAAATACTAAAAACAGAATAAAATAAATATTTAAGGGGACTCCCATATAAAAAACATGATTTTACTGCATTTTTTTTATCTTAATAACGACAACCGGTAGATGTGTGAAACATCATAGAATATTTATATTATTTATTTGAAAATTTAATAAAAATAAAATGTGATTTTTATGTTAGCCGATAATAACTCATCCGATGATAACTCATTGAGTCAAGGATTATTTCACTAGTTTTTTGGTAAGATAAAGTAAAAAGTATTACATGCATATGCGTATATACAGATATACTTGCCCTGGCAGTTGATAGCGCTGGTAACAGATTTGACTTCATGGATGTTATTAAAATTAACTGCTTTCTTGTTTTATCAGAGATTTAAAAAACGATCTGATATTCTACATTTTTGTGTAGTATTTTTAGTAAATTAAGTCTAAGTAGTAATTAATTAATTAGTTTTTAAAATGTTTTTACGGTGGTATATTATTACTATTGTTATATTTATATTACTTAAAACTTATATGGTGTATATAAGAGTTCCGTAGTCCACAATATTTACCATGTCTGCCCGTCCATCCGTCTTTCCATAGCTTCAATAGCAATTCAGCAAGACTATACATATTATTCACGCCGACAAAGTGGTAAAAAACTTAAAAAAAATTTTTTAGTTTATTTCTATAAGTATTATAAAACAAGGATAGTTTTAAGTCCGCATTAATTTGCTAGGCAATTACAGAATTAGTGTGGTCTGACACGTACTTGACCGGTTTTATTTTCAATAAAAAGGAAATTTATAAAAAAAATGGAAATTAAAAATAAATGTAACAAAGAGAAAATTTAAATTTGGAAAATCACATTTTACGCAAGCGAATAATTTTGTATGTTTTTTCTATGATAACAGGATTAAAGTACGAAAAGCTAATTATGAAGTTTAAATAATTAGCCCTTTCTTATTTAGAAGTAGAAAGCTGATGTTAAAACGCGATGATAAGATATCTTGATTTTAAATCCTCTTAAGCTTAAGACCTCGCCACAAGATAGCAACGCACCATTAACATCTTTGGTGTCTATAGGCGATGGTTGACTCTTTCCATCATTAGACCTATCTACTTGTTTGCTATCTTATGTTATAAAAAATATATATTGTTTTACTACTAGCTGCAGCATGCACTCCGCTTTTTTATAAGGTTTTCGTGGATCCCGCGGGAGAAGCTCAATTTTTCGGTATAAAAAGTAGCCTTTGTGCTATTCCAGGTCATCGTCTACTTGTCTGCCAAATTTCGTCTAAATCTGTCCAGTAGTTTTGGCGTGACTTTTATACTTAATGCGACGACTTCTATGTACTATATTGATCTTTTTGACTTACCTAACGATAGTTTTAAGTTTTGAAGCGTTCGTGAACTCTGAAGCACTGTTTTGCTCACTTGAACTTCTCATCGCCAGCGCATAATCAATAGGCTGTTTATTAAACTCGTAGCGCATAGATAACCCTTATATATGGCGCAGTGAAATTGTCAATACCGTTAGACTATAATCTAAGTGATATTATAATTTAACTGTTAACCTAACCTAACCAAATTATAAACTCCCTAGGCAGATTATAATCTAACGACTATTGACAATTTCACTGCGATATATATACACTAGCTGACCCGCGTAATTTGGCCCGTAAGTAAACATGTTGTCTACATAGTGTTTTGTAGAAGCTTTCATCCCCTATTTCAGCATCTTAGGGGTTGATTTCTGAAAAGACATATAAGACAATTATGTTAAACAGAAAGCCTCTTGCTCTTCTGACATTACAATCTTGTCGCATAATATAAGCGACGTTATCTCTTATTATCAAAAAGAGAACCTATTGATAGTTTGCTGCCTTATGTTAGCAGTGCCATGCTATCCGTGATAGCATGGTACTGCTAACATAATGCTATGCTGACTTTAATATAATATATGGTTATCTTTAGATCTCTAGCTATTTTCTTGCCAAATTTCATTAAAATTAGTCCAGTGGTTTAGCCGTGAAAGCGTATTAAACTGACAGATTACTTTTGCATTTATAATATTAGTATGGATTAGAACTTACTATGCGTATATTTCAGAATCTATTTTTTTTCCGATTTATTTGCCTTGCGGGCTAGGCAGAACGAAATAAAGGTCAAGAAACGCTTCAGATCACTACGATTCTCCGCATTGTTCGCTGGGCGAAATGAATCGCGATCCTTATTGCCACATTTTCCTTGTTCCTTGATAATAATAATTAATGTTTATTCCAGCCACATAGGTATTAACACTATCTGATAACTTTGTTGCGAGATTTTTCCTCTAATAAAAAAACTGAATTTCATTTTTTGCCTTACTTATAATTAGATCAGATACTTTATTATCTGAGTCAAATAGTTTAACAACTATGCCACGAGGAGGATTTATTACCAAAAATAAACTGTAAATGGTTGACCCTACAGATCATCCGTGAAGCTTTCTACTAAATTAAGGTATTATATATAAGCATAGATTTTTTTCAGTTCAAACATCTATTTTGTTAAAAATAGCAGTATATTGATTTTTGAAATATTTTGAAAATGATGATCGATTTTGATCTTTCGAATGGCAATTAAATCAATTTTTGAGGTCTAAAATGTTGCTTTAGCTAAATAATCGATAGGTTAAAAAAATCTAAGTATTGTCAAAAAACATTTTTTTGAAAAATTTCGTCATTGAAAAATACCAAACAAATTGACCGATTTTGATCCAATTAAGAGTATTTGGCTCAGTTTTTTAAGGCGAAAAACTAATCATGTTAACGTCAATCGGTATATTAGCCTGAAAGTCGTTTCAAAAATACTAAGTAAGTTTGCTAAAAACAACGTAATTTTATTATGTGAAAAGCTGTACCTTTTGAAAATAAGATTCGGTTTCGATTTACGAAACGGCAATCAACGTAGATTTTTTTGTTTCTAAAATATTGTAGAATACCAAGAAATGATTGGTTGAAAAATTGTGAAATTTTGTTGATAAAACACTTTTTTCAAAATATTTCGTCAACGATTACTCACAAACGGATGAACCAATTTAGATACAATTTATGCATAAGCATTTATGCAAGTTTTTTGAGAAATAGAGCTGATTAGATTTTGTACTCAATCGTCACATTAATCTGCAAGTTGTATTAAAAAAAAAATGTTTCGCCAAAATTTTTTTTTTTTTTTTAATTACTCAAAATCTTCTGGGCCGATTCATTCAAGTCTAAAGTTGGGCAGAATTCAATCGAATGCCATCAACCGCGTTTCGTCCGGTCCCGTCGTTCAAAAGTTATGAGATGTTTACATACACACATATACACACTCAGACATACATACATACAGATATACTGACGCCATTGTGAAAATAGTAAGAAAGGGTTCTTAGGACCTCAAAACGTTGAGATCTGCTAAAACTCAATTTTCGAAAATCGGGGCAAAATCAGTAAAGTTTTTTTCAACATACGTAGCGGGAAGCTACAAATTCAAATGTAAATATAATAACAACATTCTAAACAATGTTTAACTCAACGTTATCGTTAATAGCTATTATTAATACACTAGTAACTTCAAATAGAACTCAATCATTAACGAAATTATACGAGAACAGACGAGATGCTATTGTTTCTTACTACACAGTCAAATGAAACCTAATTTTATAGTTAGACTCTGTTTCACTATCTCTGAATAAAGATCCAAATAAACTTGCATATTTTTATAATTAACTCTGATATTATACAAACACATCATTTTAATAGCTTTGTTTGATTATAATTTAGTTAACTATAAGATAAATTGTTGACTTCTTTTGATGTTGATTTGAAATAAATAATACTTTAAAAATATGTTGGAAATTCCAAAAAGGCACGCCGCACATATATATGATGTTAACTAACTAACTCTTCTGGCTCAGTGACCCAAAGTGAGTCTTGGCCTCCGAAACCAGAGCTCTCCACCTCTCACGATCTTGCGCAATATCCCGCCAATTGTTAACTTGGATATCACACAAATCTGTTTCCATCACATCATTCCAGCGGAACCTAGGATGACCTACTGGTCTCCGCCCAGTAGGTCGATCTAGATAAGCTCTCTTGACTGCCCGATCCTCCCCCATGCGTTCGCGTGTCCAAGTCACCGCAATCAATGGGATTTGGTAACGCCGATGATATTTGGCTGAGCCACTAGATCTTCAGTTTCGGCATTCGTTTTAATTTTCCAGCTACCATCCTGCCTTCTAGTTGGTCCCAGAATCTTACGGTAGATTTTCCTTTCCGTGACCAGGAGTTTATTCTCCTTTTTGAGTGTAAGTGTCCAACCTTCGCAACCATACATCAGGATTGGACGAATGATGTAGATGACGGTTTGTAAAAAAACAGTGACGGTTTTGTAGATGGTAATTTTAGTTTTAGAAGCTTGGACACTAAGACCTTATGTAGGACTGCACTGCACCGCAAGGAGATTTGTATACGCATCTGTATTTCTTCGTCACGTGTATTTGTATCGGTTACTGTGCAGCCAAGGTATGTGGTACTTCAAACATGGAGGTCTTGTCTTGCTTCGCGAGTGTTCTTATATCGCTTTATGTGAAAGTACTCGGTTTTGTCACTATTGATCACGAGACCAACCTTTCTTGCCTGCTCTTTGAGAGTCAAAGCGGCTTCACCTTCTTCACCCAACAGAGCCACATCATCTGCGTAACCTATCACTATATGCTTTCCATTCAGGCCAAGTCCAAAGTTAAGTGTCATAACTTTTCTAATTACGTACTCTAAGACCAAACTGAATAGCATCTTAGATAAATCATCACACTGTTTTAGCCCGGTAATAAAAGAAAATACGTCGCCACCAAGTTCTTATGATGTTACAACTTACAATTAATATACGACTAGATAGGATATCTGTCGAAAAAATTTTTTCGAAAACGACTATTAAACAAAACAAATAGTTCATCTTTATCGACATTAAATTTAACATTTTAGTAGTCTGGCTAGTGAAAGTAGATAAAGAAAAAACGCGGCAAATTGAAAAAAAATAATATTTTCATGGTATCCCTGAACCTTGTTTGATGTATGTGGATAATATTTAATAGTATAAAATACTGTATATATATATATATATATATATATATATATATATATATATATATATATATATATATATATATATAGTCTCGAGTGAAAAAATGTTAGTTTTTGATGTTTTAAGAGCCCTCACCAAAGGACAGCTCAAAAAAATTTTTAAGAGGTCACTTTAAATTTTTCAAAATTTCAAAAATCGTCAAAAATTGATTTTTTTTTTCTAGACAGGGTTAGCCTATTTGGCGTAGATGAGGTTCTAGGTTCGATTCTGGGGTCGGGCAAAAGTGTTATTGAGATTTTTTCAAGGTTTTCCTCAAAAATCTAAAATTTAAGTAGCATCTCGGAGTGTGATTAGTGGTGTGTTACTAACTAAGTGGTAACTACTACTAAGTGGTAACACTTAACTAAGTGGTATTGAATGAAAAAAAAAACTTGAGAGGTGTCAAGGGACACCGGGATGGAACGAGGTTCCTTTTATTATTATTTACAAAAAACCTGTATACAATCAACAAAAATAATCATCGCGACACCACACTGTTCAATGCGAAATAGAAATGAGAGAGAGAGAGAGAGAGAGAGAGAGAGAGAAAGACAGACAGAGAAACATCCGCACGCCGCACAGCTTACAATACCTTACTATAGCAAAATGTCGTGACAAATTTTCGTAAGAATTTTTTCCGTCTAGCCCCCGAAGTTCGGCACCCGGTCGAAATTCGACCGGCGGTTGAAACTCGGAAACCGATCGAAATTCGCCACTCAGTCAAATTTCGACACTCGTTCGAAATTCGACTGTCCGTCGAAATTCAACTTTTGGTCGAAATTTGACATTCGGCCGAAATTCTGTATAAATGTCGAACATTTGGCACTAGAAAAAAGTGAACTCAATCAAATAGTAGATAGACTTTCACTTTCAGTGCACGAGCTGAAGGGAAGTGTCTGGATATTTCTGTGCTTACAATACCTTACTATAGCAAAAAGTGTCGTGACAACTTTTCGTAAGAATTTTTTCCGTCTAGCCTACTTTCACAACGCACGATAAGGAACTTCGTTCCAAAAATTGAAAAGTTAATATGAATTTAACAGTAAAATTTCTTAAAAAGACTGATAAAAAGACTAATGACAATTCCCGTTAAAACCAAGTCAACGAGCCCCAACTCGTCTATCTTACCATTTTGACCGCTCTGTTGGTCGGGTGGTCATCAGCTCAGGTTTGTTACCCTACGGAGATAAATATTTGCATGATGTACATAGATGTTTGTATTTCTGCGTCTGGGTTTTTATTAAAGCTGTTCCAGTTTTCAAAATATATTTCTATGTTTTAGCATCGTTAATTAATACTCATATCACAAGCAAATAATTTGCTTACTTTGGGGCTAGATCAATTAGTGTTATTTGTCTAGCAATTTTTTTAAATTTTCTGTACATAAGTTCTAATGTTACTCTTCCGGCTTGTTCTTTAGACCGTCACCATTAAGTGTGAAGAAAAAGAATATATATGTATATAGTAACATAATATGTTATTATATCCTAGGTTGAAAAATTTTATCTGTAGCTTACCTATATATATAAAAGTATATAATAATTGTGAAACAGAGGCTTAACTTAATGTGACTGTGGTTTAGCGTTTGAAGGTCTCACGATGGAGCGTCCAATTTAATGTGTGGTTGTATTGTGTTTATTAATTAATCTAAGGGTAGATGAGGTTTCAAAGCTAATTGCTTAGATACAGATTCTATTATGAATTGATTATTGTTTATTTAATATTATAATGTCCCAATAATTTATATATGCGTAAGTTTGTGCGTGTTTCTCTGTGTACATTTGTAACTTTTCAAAGCAAAAATGGCGGGATGAATTAGGATAAAATTTTGCAAACGGGTAATAATGAATTGAATGGTCACTCAGTGGGAAAAGAAGTTTATTCTAAATAATATCCTACTAATCTATATTTTTCTACATAAGTATTATAAATGCGCAAGTTTGTTTGTTTGGATGGATGGGTGTTTGTTACTTTTTCACGCAAAATGGTTGGACTGATTTGGGTGAAATTTTACCACCGTGTTGGTCCGGGCTTCTTTATTTGTCATTGTCGTGTTCCGGTTAGGAGGATAAGGTAGCCAGTGTTCCGGTTAGGAGTGTAACTTAATGTAATAAGGTGTAACTTATGCATGTGGCATTGCAGTCCCGCCACACAGATAGCAACGCACCATTCACTTCGTTGATGTCTGTAGGCAATGGTTTCTCTTCTCATTTGATGAGCCATCTGCTTGTTTGCTATCTTATAATATCTTATTTAAATAAAATTCTCGTATCACAATGTTAATTACCATACTGTACCGAAATGGCTTGACTGATTTTTATAAAATTTTATATTCATAGGTCTGAGAATCGGCTACTATTTATTTTTCATACCCTCCAATAGCAGGATTCAACAAATATAATGTTTAATCAATTTACAATTTTTAGCCCAATTTAAAAAAAAGAGGTTTTCAAATTTTTCGGGATCTTTTTTGTGTGTTTTTTCACCAAAATTGGTAAATGTGAACTGATTTCGATGATTTTTTAACTTCCCACTACGTACTCATATGTAGATAAGGAAGTTACTGACTTTGCCCTGTTTTTTGAAAATCCAGTTTTCACCAGATATACACGATTTTTACGATGACGTCAGTATGTCTGTATGCATGTGTGTGTATGTGTGTCGGTGTATGTAAACATCTCATTGGGTTGCGCTTAACTTAGTTGTCCTGAAAACCTGAACCGATTCGAATTGTGAAGAATCTTAAAAAAAAATATTAAAATATATTTTTTAAAATAACTTTCAGATTAATGTAGCGATTAGGTACAAAATCAGCTCAATTTCTTCAAAACTTGCGTTCAATGCCGTAAATTGTATCAAAATCGGTTATCCTTTCGGGAGTTATCGTTAACAAAAAATATTTGAGAAAAATGTTTTTTTTGTCGTAACGTTGAAATTTTTAACTAGTCATTTTTACACCCTTTACTGTATTTAGTAACTACTTAAAAACTGAGTCGAATACCGGTTAAAAAATTAAGGGTTTGCGCTTGATGCCGCCCTAGGCCCCGACTGATATGCCGCCTTTTTCTTTGTGATTAATTGAGAATTATTCACAAAGATTAAGTGAGATTAATTTATAAATATTTAAATTTTTATAAATAAAATTTTACAAAATACCAAAAATCTTATTATTAGTTGATTTATCAGTTAATAAATACTAGAAACAAAAAAAAATCACTTCTTTTGATTTAATCCGGTAAAAAAGAAGTCTATGCTACCCCGGAGTAACGTAGCTATCCATTAGGTGAAGGGATTTTTAAAACCAGTTTATTCGTACACTTTTTCATACATGATTTTTGAATTACCTTTATTGCCCTTAACTTCTTTTGTCTTTCAAATTTTGTCATCTCGAAAATTTTGCCGTCCCTAAAATTATACCGCCCTAGGCAAGGGCCTCACGGGCCTATGGGTAAATCTACCACTGGATCCAACAATGATTTTTCATATCGTTAGATAACAAAAAAGCAAATGACTCTCCTGATGGGAAGACAAGCCATCGCCTTTAAACACCAAAAATGTAAATGGTGACTTGCTATTCATGTAGCGGGATGGCAAAACCATATGCTTAAGTATACGGGCTAACTTTGTAAATTAACACATAACAGTGACATTAAGCATTGCCGCTATCGCTGCCGAATTAGGTAAAGCAGTGGTACCACATATACGAGGCGAGACGTTATGGTATTCTATGACCTATAGTCACAATGGCAGTGACACGTATAGTCGATAATTCTGCTTTCACAAACTCGATTCGATTCGATCATATAACAAAGAAGAATTTCGCCACGTCAAACCTGTCGACACTAGCTCAGTGGAAGAGCGTCCCGGCTTTAGGGAGACGGTCGCAGGTTCAATCCCTGCATGTCGATATTTTTCTTTGTTGTTTTTAAAGTTTTTCCAGTTTTCCCAATCACGGGGTGAGTGCTATAACACAAAAATAATAAGAAATACGAAAGTACTGATCAAAATAAAATTATAAATGTGAATTTTATCTGTAACGATGAACTCATTTAACTAGTTATACGTATGTGTACCTAGCGATCAGTACAATCGACGTAATCGATCATACAACAAAGAAGAATTTCGCCACGTCAAACCTGTCGACACTACCTCAGTGGAAGAGCGTCCCGGCTTTAGGGAGACGGTCGCAGGCTCAATCCCTGCATGTCGATATTTTTCTTTGTTGTTTTTAAAGTTTTTCACAAACAGCCTAGTAAAATAAATAAAAGTCGTCTTTGTAATCCTTTTCAATAAGGAGAGCCTTTTGCATATTTGCTATCTTATAACAAAAAGAAAAAAATACTTGTTCTCTTATTATTCAACAATCGAAACTCTAACAATTTACATCAAATATGCTAATTATAAGACTACGGGGCAAGAAATGATTGATTCATTATTTTATTCAAAATAGTAATTTGATTAAACAAAATGAAAACACGTATTTACGACTACGCTAAAGCTATTTTGCCTCAAACAGAAATTGCAAAGGCCATTAACTTTTAACTTTTTGGTATACTTTTAGAGTCTGCAAAGCATTTAAATTTAATTTACAAAATCCAACTGCCACTAATTTCGCGTGGGCATATTTCACTAAAGTTTCGCAGTTACAAAGTTAAATTTTTCATCCGATGGCGTATTATATCATTTTTATGGAAGTAAAGATGCTGCTTGCGCTGTTTAAATATTTTAATTGGCACAAAATATTTTAATCATAACTTTGATTAGTTTGTGAGTTTTATTATTTTATTTATTACTAGTTGATCCATGCAGCTTTGCCCGCGAGTAGATTAACATGTCGTCGATATAATTTTTCTTACAAATTTAATCTCCTATTTCAGCCCCTTAGGGGTTGATTTTTCATAAATGATATCAAAATTACATAAATATGGAAAATTTCAGCTCAATCGGATATTTAAAGATTTGAAAAATCTAGTACATACGAACATATTAACAAGTTAAATAATGCTTGTAAAAACGACAGTTTTTTGTAAAAAATATGAACTTTTTTCTTATTAAAAAATGTCTAATAATTTAAAAGAAAAGACATTTATCCGGGCAAAGCGACAACTCGGAATTACCCCAGGAGGATCTTCCCTGGCGTTGGGTGGTTGGTTCAACGTCCGAGATAGCGTTTTCATGCTGGTAGTGATTAGCCTCGTTGCAGTGATCTGTGGAATAACACGCACTGTGACACTTACGCTTGAGTTAAAATGTGGTAAAAAAGTTAAAAAATCAGGCAGGCCATCCCTGAAACTTCCTTCTAAATTAGGGTATATTTAACTCAAAAAAGCAAAAACTATAACTATGCATAGTTTTTGAGCACGAAGAGTTCAAAAATCTAAAGTTTGTAAAAAAATGATAGAATTTTAATTTTCGAAAATATGTATATTCTCAAAAAGATGTTCAATTTTGAACTTGAACTTTCGAGTGGCATTCAACGCCATTTTTGAGTTCTAAATTGTTTTATTAGCTACAAAGTCAAAAGGACAAAAAAGTCAAAGAAATTAAAAAAAAATCTTTGTTTTTAAAGTTTCGATATTGATAAATCAAAAATGAATCAACCGATTTTATTCCATTGTACAATATTTGTAGCAGTAGCAAGAAAAAAAAAAAAGGCTGATCAGATTTTTAAATAAATCGTTATATTATCTTAAAAGTTTTTTAAAAATACAAAGTAAGTTTGCTGTAAACAGTGTAATTTTATTATTTGAAAAGCTGTAACTTTTGAAAATTTGAATAGATTTTAATTTTTGAAACGGTATTCGACTTGGTTTTTTAAGTACTAAAATATTTTAGAAGATCAAAAAATGATTGGTTGAAAAATTTCGATGTTATGTCAAAAAAACACTTTTTTTTGAAATTTTGTCAACAATAACTCTGGCACGGATAAACCGATTTTGATGCAATTTATGCATTGGACGCAGTTTTTCAAGAAAAAGAGCTGATTAGATTTTGTACTCCATTGGTACATTAATCTGCAAGTTATATTTAAAAAAAAATCATACACAATTTTTTTTTAATTTTTTTCAAATTTTCTCAACATCTCTTGACTTGCTTAATTTTTATAGGAAGTCTTAGTTGAGCGGAATTCAATCGAATGTCATCAACAGCGTTTCACTCGTTCAAGCCGTCAAAAAGTTATGAGATGTTTCATACACACATACACATACATACATATATATACATACCGACATATTAACGTCATCGAGAAAATAGTCAGAATAGGTTCCTAAGACCTAAAAATGTCGAGATCTGGTGAAAACTCGATTTTCGAAATTTAGGTTAAAATCATCTACATACGTAGAGGGAAGTTAAAAACGGTGAGTGACCCTCTCAAGGATGATTTCAGTTCGCACGTGTTCTTCATCCGGTCCAAAAATACAGAAGTGGTGAAGGCCTAATCGCAAGCCGCCATAAAGACACTCCCGCTGAGGGTATTTCGGGCTCCCTTTGAAGAATAGGGCAACTGCCGTTCTGCCACGCAGGTCGTAAAAGGCGACCGAATAGCTATACATGTCACTATCATCGTGTCTACTCGGTGGCAGAGGTCTACAATGTCTCGCCCGGGTATATAGTATCACCGCGTTTCCTATTCCTGCCCCAAAAGCGTCAATGCTTGTCATTTGTCCAGTTTGGAAAGTATGTAGCCGGTAGGCTCATACATGTGGCATTCTATCCCGCGACACAGATAGCAACGCACCATTAATCATTAACATCTGTGGTATCTATAAGCGATGGTATCTATTTCCATCAGGAGATCCATATCTGCTTGTTTGCTATTTAATTATATAGAAAGAGAAATGTGATACGATACAGTATGCGTAAGTTAACTAACCAATAAAACCATTTACCCACAGGCGCCAAACTCAGTGTCTGCGTCTCTGGGAAAGTAACGTATTTATTTTAGTTTAGCTTACTTACATCAATTAATTTTAGAAATAAACTCGTCAAAATAACGTAAGTCAATAACAAATCCTAAAACTTCAGAAACACATGTCCAAACACGTTCGCTCAGTCGTGGCTCATATTGTTACTAATGCCGGGTCCCTATAATCTACAAACTGTCATTCGTAACAGTAACAATTCGTAACTAGCTTAGTAATAAAACGGTCTGTCATGCTGTCCCACAAGTTTTTTGGACTATGTATTTACGACAAGCATCCGTAGCTTGACTGCTTACCGATGGCCCTCTCGAATATAGTGTGTTGTCTGTGGATGGCCCTCACTGCGTTCCATTATTCAGAAAGTTTTAAAATAGTCTCGAAAAAATTAAGCCCTATTTATAAACTAATTGATGTATAGTATAGAGCTAGATACAATGGATAGCCGTGTATGCATTTAATGCGAAATATAAATGATGTATACAAATAATCAATGGAAAAATTTTATCATTCAATATCAAAGAAAGAGTCATAAGCGTGAAATGGTTCACAATACTGACGTTAGCCGTCATCAAAGTTCAAACTGTTTTTTTCAAAATAATTTATTAATTATAAAATTGATGCGACCTACTAATGTTATAGACACATTTTTACAAGAAGCACAATTTTTAAAACCAAAATGGAACAATTTAAGAAAAACAGAACCAGAAAATGTCCCAGCAAAATTCACTATGTATAATATATATTACAAGAATTACTTTGTTTACATTGTAGAATGGCAGATATCTCTTTGGCTAATCTCAGATGGCTCAGAGACAGCCACCACCAAGAAAGTAACAATTGCATTACAATCCATGTGGCAGGTAGATGTGCCGAATGCATACTTATTAGCTATTAGCTACCTTACCTTTCAAACTGGAACATACGTTACAAGCACAACGTTAATGCAGCAGGAATCGGTGAAACGACGGCACAAAACCTAGGTGAGACGTTGTAGAACTCTAATCTCGGAAAAATTATTCAAATCATTTTTTATTTATTCATTACTCAACTATTTAGATTTTATCAGTTCTTATACATTATGAATATTGGGTATGTTCTATAGTCTATACAGTACGTGGCTTCGGCTGAAGGTATACTTTATTTTATTGTGTGTATATTTTTAAATTCTTGTAGTCAATATTTATGTTAACTAATTCACTTTTTTTTAATTATACGATAGCAAACAAGAAAACGAGTCTCTAGATCAAAAGAGTCAACCATCGCCTATAGATACCACATATGTTAGTGGTGCCTTGCTATCTTGTGGCGAGGTCTAAGCCACACGCACAAGCTTACGGGCTACCTTACCTTTCAAATTGGAACAGGTCATTGACAAGCACTCACACTATTGTATGCGCAATATGTAAGGCCTAGTAGCCACTATGGTAGTGACTCGAACAGCCAATCGGTCCGCTTTTTACGACCTGCCTGGCAGAACGGCAGTTGGCCTATTTTTCTAGGGAGCTCGGACCAACACGGGGAAACGTCAAATGCATGACTGTGTGGCAGTATGAGCCAAAACTGACAAACTAGAAAAGATCCTATCTACATTTAAAATTTCTATCTAGTTTAAATTAATTTTAAAATAACTATGTCTCCTTTAATAACACAGGAGAGAACTACAAAATGAATGATGGACGCCAGGAACAAAACTTTGCAATAGCTAAATATGGCCACCGAGCAAATACGGCAATTTTGGAATAGAATTACTTAAAACTGAAATAGCGAAATCGCCATGACTAAGCTTAAAGCGAAGAAATTATAATAGTTGAAAAATAATGCTTATGCCGTGGAAGAGTTTGTGTTGGAGATCTAAGCTGCTTTTTAGTTGTGCTTCTTTTTTCCAATTTTTTGTTTCCTTGCTAGTTATTAAGGCCTAATTATAGTTTCTTCGCATGTTAAACTTAGTATAAGTTATAAAATAAAACTTCAAATTTAAGCACTTTGGTTTTATTCATAATAAGATGATAAACAAAATCCTATAAATATCCCCACTTTTTGTCTCAAGGCTGTATCTGAAATAGAAATAAATGAGCCCCTGAAATATTCACAGAACGTCTGCCGTTGTGGTCGCTAACACGACAAACAATAAGGTAAAAAAGTTAGAATCCAAAGGGGTTCCTATACAAGAAACATTAAAAATCTGTTTTCTTCGTCTACCTTCCTGCATTCTTGTACGGACCGTATGCGTATCCAGCTTCATTGTTGCAAGCTGAAAAATAAAGAATTAATGATAAAAAATACAATGTTATTAAACATTTTCAACGATTTGTCCAATCACGTATAATAAATTTCGTAAATGTATGTATATTTGTCCACGAATTTCTCGGGAATCAAGTTATAAAAGATTTACATCAGGTATAATTCAACTTAGGGAATATATTTTTTTTTATATCATAAGATAGCAAACAAGCAGATGGGTCTCCTGATGGAAAGAGTCAACCATCACCTATAGATACCAAAGATGTTAATGGTGCGTTGCTATCTTGTGGCAAGGTCTAATGCCACATGCATAAGTTTACCGACTACCTTACCCTCCAAACCGGAACATGACAGCGACAAGCACTGACGCTATTGCGGCAGGAATAGGTAAGGTTTTTTGTGATATGGGTACAGTTGACACATATTTGAAGTCAGTTTAATTTTTAAATTGCTAAGATCCATATCTTTGAGATAACCCATCCATATGGCAAGGGTTGAAGTCAAATTTATGGTTCATTTCCGTAAGATTACTAGCTACCTTACCTTCCAAACTGAAACAAGACAGTGACAAGCATCGACACTATTACGACAGGATTAGGTAAGTGCGGATGTTGTAGAACTCTACCATGTTAGTGATTATAGTTAGCCTGAAATTATTATTATTTATATTTCCCATATTGTTCAATACCACCTTTGAACAATAGACCATCTGTCATGCAGTTCGTAAAAGACTCGAAAAAGATTGATTTTCAGGTCATGACTATGGTGGTAGAGTTCCGCAACTCCTCACCAGGGTATATGGCACCACCGTTTTACCTATTTCTACCGCAATAGCGCCAATGCTTCTCATTTTCGTTTCTCGGTTCGGAGGGTAAGGTAGCTGGTAAATTTATACATGTGGCATTGCCATTCCTCCAAACGGATAGCAGTGCATCAGCATCAGTAAAAACTTTAGTGAATATAGGCAATAGTTTATCTTTTCCTCGGGTGAGATATCTGCTTGTTTGCTTTACAATGACAAAGATTGGCTGGCTTGTGAATTAAAGTAATTCGTAGGGGAAGTAGGTGACCAACATGACGTATATTTATTCAAATTTGCACAAATTATAGGAGATTATATTCTAACGTGTGTTCCATCAATTGCAACTAGTACTCGAGGAAAGCGGGCTATTTGGCAACGTCCTTGTTATGTATCATTTTTGATTTTTATGTAGTCCGATTGCAAATGTGCTATTTCAAAGCTGATATCACGTACTGTCCGCCTGGCGCAGGACTGTCACACCAATAAAGTCTTCTGTCAACAACACTGTGCCTATCGCATGCAATCGGAGGGTCAATAGCAGCTGGTGCAATGGAGATTATTCCATGATTTTTTGAACAAATACGAACAACTATGAAAGTTTATTTATCTTGCAAGAGTCTACGAATAATAATTAAAGTTTGTCAGCTAGGAAATAAGAAAAATATCTACCTGGCTCCTGTTATTCGTAAATGGGGATATATTTCAGACAATAATTGCTCTTCTGCCGTTATATCAAGCTGAAACGGCAGCTGGAATTATATGTAGTTTCCACTCTTTCCTTTATACTCTGATTGTTGATTTTTCGTCGGAACTAGACGTCACATACCAGTCTGATAATATGTAAAGCATTTCCGTGTCACTTTCTGAGCTTGAAGTGGTAAATTCACGCTAAATATTTTTTAAATTATTGTTCAACCGGCCGAAATCCGGGGGTAGCTATACGAATGACGGATGATGAAATTTTGACAGATTAATGACATTATATTTTTTATAGGGACATACCAATCTGTCATTTCCATACAATACACAGTAAAACCTTAACTGGCAGCCCTCCCACCCGTTAGCAACGAACCTTTGGTAATTTGACATAAGAGTCGTGTTTTTTAGGAACAGTTTTAGCTTACGCCTCGTAGAAAATCCTACTATTTGTCACTAAAACGAGTCGTTTTGCAGATATAGGGACCGGGCATAAATCAGATTGTTTAAGGAACCGCAGACCACGAGAACTTTTGTTATCTAAGTTTCGTGTTTAGGACTTGTCAAAAACACCCAAGTATGGTTTCGTAGTTAACGTTACTTACTGAATCATTTAAAGTGTTGTGTATTATATTCGAAAACTTCTTCAAATTGAAATAGACATGATGTATAAAACACTGAATTTTTTTAATAACTTTTTTAACTAAATTCTGCCAGGAAAACGTTCTCGCATTTGTGTCTCTTTTTTATATAGATAAGATAACTATATTCTCCTAAGATAACAAACACGCAGGCTCTCCTGATGGAAAGATAAATCATTAACCCTTCAGACCGGAATACGACTATGATAAGTATTGATGCCATTGCGGCAGGAATTGATAAGGCGGTGGTAAAAAATAACCAGGCGAGACGTTGCGGAACTCTACCACCTAGTAAAGTCTCGTCTCAAACTTAATTATTTAGTTAATAATGTCTCACGAAATTTAAAAAATTATATCTGCCAGGCAGCTTGGAGAAGGCGAACAATTAGACAACGTGTCGCTACTGTCGTGACTAATATGCGGTAGACTTCTGCAATGTCTCAACTGGTCTTGATACTTTTGGGCAACCTATCACTGTCGCAATAGCGTCAGTACTTTTTACAGTCGTGTTCCAGTTTGGAGAAAATGGTAGCTGGTCAGTGTATGCCTGTGCCATTAATATTCTGCTATACAGATATCAACACACGCAAAATAGCTTATATTTGAATTTGGATCGAAATTATCTTCATGCTGAATTTTATTAAAATAGGGTCAGTGTTTTAGCTATGAAAGCGTAACAGAGAGACATGTGTACAGACTTTTGCATTTATTATATTACTATATCCTTCCTGGCCGATTTCGGCTACAGCGACTGCTTAGAAATAATAAATAAGTCTATTGAGAGCATCAATAGTTTGCTCTGCTGTGTGCCCTTTGATAATAGTCAGTTTTATTGACAAACGTGCGCCCTCACTGGGGGCACGTAAGGACACTTCCATTATAATTATATCGTGGGGTTGCTGGTGGTCGAGCCTTAAGAGCGTCCCGTTTGGCGTCCAAGTCGGACTTTCGTTGCTCTTCTTACTCATCTAGATGAGATGAGTTTAATATTACTATGGGTAGTATGGACTATAGAAAGACATATCTGCTTCAATTTTAACAAATATCTTTGGTATTGTTATATAAGCGACCTTCGTCAGACGAGCCTTTTAGTTGGTGTTGACAGCACTATAAGGTAGGTTAACAAAGACTTGTTTTTACTAACAAGTCGCTTGTTTTGTTTTATAGCATATGCTGGCTAACAAATTTCTGTCCTGATGCTAACAAATAAACGTTTCTTATAGTCACAAAAACATATTAAAGCAAGGCTACCTGCTGCTTTAAAGTCAGATTTGCGAAAATATTAGCTATATTTTATTCTTTTTTAAAAATGTAAACGGGTCAAAATTGCGTACATATATAGAACTTACTTGTAAAGCTCGAAGTTTCGGCCAAATTACATTGACCGTGGTTACGAGCGGAGTCCGCTTGTTTATATTTTTAAAAATGATAGTAGAACAGTAAAAGTTCATATTTTATCCTTCATGCTAGAACTCTAAATAGAAATATTGACTCTACATGGCTGTGCAGTTAAATAAATCTATTTACGCCATCTTCGTCCAGGTTTTAATTGAGATCCATTTTATTAACGTAAAAAATATTTTAAAAAAGTTTCCAAGCCTGCTCGGTTATCTGTATCTAGAGTTCTGGAACGATCATGGCCGTAAAACTGGACACACTGTGAAATTTTATCTTTTATTCACTTCCGAATTACAATGCACAATTTTGCGAATGTCTGTGTAATTCCGTGTTGTTTAGTTATCTTTATATATAAAACAATGTCGTGTTAGTTACACCACTTATAACTCAAGAACAGCTGGACCAATTTCTATAATTTTTGGGTTTCTGAATATATCTTTGTCAGGAATAGTATAATAAATATTAAAATATAATTTCCATAATAAAAAAATGTCACTAAATATGTATCTTACTGGCACGTCAATAAAATACTTGATTTTTTTAAAAGTTATATTTATTATCCTTATAAAAAATTGGACTATATTTTGTTTATTAATTTTAAAATCCTAAATTTCCTCACTCTTTGACTGTTGGGGGGGGGGGGGAAGAAGTTCAACGGGTCAAAGTTAGTTAAAATAAATATTCTTTTTGGCTTTTTTCTTGATCAATGTTCATAAATGCTTCATATACATAACATGACAAAAAAATGTCAATGACAATAAATAAATAAATAAATAAATAAACATTCACGGAACAAATTACATTTACTGATCTAACCCCAAAGTAAGCAAATTATTTGCATGTGTTATGGGTGTTAGTCAACGATACTAATACATAGAAATACATATATAAATACAAGAATATATGTATATATAATAAACACCCAAACCCGGAAATACAAACATTTATGTCCATCACACAAATGCTTGTCCCCGTCGGGGATCGAACCCGAGCCCCGTCGATCACGTAGTCAGGGTCGCTAACCACTCAACCAACGAGGCGGTACAATAATTCTTTAGTCCCCACGGTACAGGCTATGGTCAAAGGCCATGCTGCTCTGATATTTTTATTATTATGGGTTAGACAGGTTTATTGTTATGGGTATAAAGTCAGACTTCAATATTTTTGAAATAAAGCCTCGAACTACTCGGAATCAATCCCCGGCGGGGTTTGGTTCCCGAACGGATATGATTTAGGGACCTTAAAGGAAAGAGTTTACTAGTTTTAAAAAGGCAACTGCACAATCTCTGGTCATAGCTTACCATCAATGGCACCTCCTGCTCGTATAAAAAATCTCCTATAAACATTTTTGTTTCAAGTCAATTTGCAATAAATAAAATCTATCGAAAACAGTTCGAGCTAATTTATAAGCAATTAAACTGCAACAACCGACTTCCCATTTTCTATTTCTCGGGAACCCTGCGACGGATCTTCACCAAATTAAAATGGGACAAGATACACGGAAAGTGTACTCTTTGAAATACAAAACAATTTTCCAAATGCATTCAGGTGTCTTTGAGTAATCGTGAACATCTATATATAAAAATCAATTGCTGTTCGTTGGTCTCGCTAAAAATCGAGAACTGCTGAACCGATTTGGCTAAATTTGGTTTTGAATTAATTGTTGAAGTCCAGGGAAGATTAAAAAGGTAAAAAAATATAGAAAAAATAAGAGTAGTTAAAAAGGCAGAACAACGTTTGCCGGGTCAGCTAGTAATATATAAATATAACCGACGAATTGCTCCTTTTATGAAAAA
Source organism: Apodemia mormo (assembly GCA_036924255.1). NCBI lineage: Eukaryota > Metazoa > Arthropoda > Insecta > Lepidoptera > Riodinidae > Apodemia > Apodemia mormo. Next base: position 2,258,897 of record JAUPFN010000008.1, read on the forward strand.
ATAATGAAACTTCGTAATTTCTTTGGCAAAGTGTGAAAAATCGAGATTTTTTAATAGAAATATATCCACTTTCTACTATTACAATTTGGAGTAAAAGAAGAAAAATTATTTATAGCAAACAAGCAGATCGGTCTTCTGATGGAAAGAATCAACCATCGCCTATAAACACCAAAAGTGTTAATGGTGCATTGCTATCTTGTGGCAAGATCTAATGTCCCATGCATAAGTTTAGCAGCTACCTTACCCTTCAAACCGGAACACGATAGTGACAAGCACTGATGCTATTGCGGCAGGAATAGGTAAGGCGGTGGTAACAGTCCCGGGCGAGACAATGCAGAACTCTACCACCTAGTAACCACGATGGTACTGACTCGTATAGCCAATCGGTCGCCTTTTACGACCTACTTGGCAGAACGGCAGCTGGCCTATTCTTCAAAGGAGCCTGGGACCAACACGATGAATAACAGTATGACAAATATTGTTTACATATGCAGGAAGACATTAAGATAACCTATTTTACTTAGAAATGTTGGCTATATGCAAAGATGAAACGGGACGATAAAGCGACGTTTCTAGTAAAGTAAATACGAATAATATATGAGAATACTATTTTCTCGCTTACTAGGCACGACGACGCATCACAATAGAAAATGGGCTTATTTTAAACTGTGCAAATGGGAAAGGATGCGACGTGAGTTATAATGGAGATGAAGTTGTGGCGTTGAAATTTATTTATGTTTAAAGTGAAATAATTTAAACCATTCGTTATTATGTACTTATTGTATAATATATCAACAAGTACGTAAAGGAGACTGATACCGTTGCATACAAACTTGGTCCCCCTTGTAATAAGATGAATATTATGTTAATTAATAGCTAGTTTAACGTTATATAAATACTGAAAACTTTACAGATTTTATCAATCTGAGAATAGAGATATAATATATTCACTAGAAGTAAGGTTACGGTACTATGGTATAGTTTAACTCACTGTAACCGTTTACTATTATATAAACAACTGATACTTGTAATACAGGCAACTATGTTTCATGTTTATAAATTGACACAATACTAAAACAGATTTTTGGAAAACACAAATTACAGGATACCTCTCTGTAGGTAGGTACGTAAAATAGCGAAGAGTGAAGTCCGCGACTTGCGAATGCGACTCTTGCCGCTTGCGAGCCGTCAGTGATGTCAGTTGTAATTGTCAATTTTAGCTATATTAAATCCACAGACACTAAATCGTATTAAGTTTGAAGTAACCAAGGAACTTATATACTATAACTGGAATTGTTACATAGCAATATTTGAAAAATAAAAATGTACTTTATTTTGTTACACATCAAGTTGACATTTGTTTCTTACATAACAGAGGGGAAAAACGTTCTGAGCAAGACAACGACATGAGTGGATGTTGTCCCTTTCTTGCAATTGCCAGTGTAAATAAAACGATCTAGATGGTAGATTTTTACATATTCGGTAATCGTTAAATCCTTATTATTCATACACGTCGATAAATAAATTAGCATAAAATGTATTGTAATTAACATAGTAAGTTCCAAAATGTACTTATTTTAATTATTATGTAATTACTTATGCAATGCAAAAACTGTTTCTCAAATTAGTAGAATTACTTAGTAGTAATTTACAAACTACGCATGGCCACACTTATATATGGCGATTGGCGCTTTATTTAGTAGAAAGAGACACACTCCACTCAAGTCGTGGTACTCTTCGGAACGATTTTGAAGCGCGTGTAAGCATTCCGGGTAGAATGTAACTTCCTTGGAAGTAACGTAAACAATCGATTATATAAATTGTATCGATTATATTTTTTCTTTTTGTATTATATATGGTTTGTGAAATGATGATGGTGTTTATTGTTGATTATACTAAATGTTAATCAAAAATACACTTTTACATATATTTACGAGCTTATATTTCGATTAAAATTATTTACATAAATCGATTATAATTATATCGATTATACAATTATAGTACCACAAACTTATTTTCGTGATTTCTTTTTTCTCAGAAAGCGGATTAAGCTCATATTTTGAACTTTGAAATAGAAAAATAGTATCATTTTTTTGAACCATACTTCAACCCTTTACATTTGGGCCCAAAAATCCCCCTCTCCTTTAAAATATCCATATCCATATTAATATTATAAATGCGAAAGTCTGTCTGTCAGTCTGTCTGTCTGTTACGCTTTCACGGCTAAACCGCTGGACCGATTTTCATGAAATTTGGCATGGATATAGTTAAAGATCTGGGGTCAAACATAGCCAAATTTTTTTTTTCAAAATCAGTCCCTGGAGTTATGAAATAGGGAATGATACTTTTATTAAAAGCTATTTGGACGACTTATTAATATACGCGTGGGCAAAGCTGCGCGGTTTAGCTAGTGTGTTAATAAAACAAAATTGTTTAAAAAGATAAAATCTTAGACTATATCTTATATTTTCAATTTCTTAATTTTTTTTGTTATATGAAATAATTCTTGTAAAAGTTAAAAAGGCAGAACAACGTTTTCCGGGTAAGCTTGTATGTCATAAAAGTTAATGTAGGATAAAACTAAGCAAACACGCTTGCATTTCGAAAATATTAATAACCTATCTTGCCTAACATACTAATGTTAATATATTTTATCATAAGCTTGATAAACTAAAAAATATCTTACTAATATCAAACCGCTGTGATTTTTGCCGCGTGGACTAACCTAACACAAATCTTCAATGTTTTATTTTGTAAAATATACAATATATCGTTAATTATTTAATTTTAAAATTATTTATTTGTTTATTAGTTATCTGTCTTAATTTGAACGAATTTCATATTTGTAATGCACTTTTATACATTTTTAAGTAATTCATATTTTTCTGTGTTTATTAATTTTAAATATAATCAATATTCACTTATAAAATTATGATATGCTTTTAGCGTTCCGTACCTAAAAGGTAAAAACGGGACCCTATTACTAAGACTACGCTATCTGTCTGTACGTCTCCGTGTCTGTCCCCAGGTTGTATCTCATAAACCGTGATAATCTGTAGATGTGTAGAGGCGGCTTTATACAAATTCGGTCAAGCCATTCTTTACTTGTAACTGGACGACACTACAGACATACAGATAAATAGACAAAAATTTTATAATCGTAAAGTTTATGTCAAACATACAAGACAAATAAAATATTTGCAATTTGTCAAAAAATGTAATGTACAGTCAGGCACATTTCTAAAATATTGAGTGAGTTATCATATTTTACTCTAGACATCCATCAACTTGCTTTGATAGAATATTATAAAACACGTCTCACCAGAGTTCGTGTATGAAATATTGCGTTTAACAGATAACAGATACAAAGACTCCAGACATCTCAACGTCGTTGACTCTGAAAATATTATTTATTTTTTCCATCCGTTGACGTTCAATACAGTTGTTCCAACTATATTAAATTTTCTTATAAGCTTCTGTTAAGTTACAAGCTTTCTAAGAAAATACAATTTACGGAACTTAAATATACTCGAGGGTGGGAGATCCTCGACTTACCGAGTTTAATAGGGGGCAAAATAGCTTAAGAGCTCAGAGTTCAAAATCTGAAGTTTTTTAAAATTGAAAGAATTTTTATTTTTGAAAGCTGTATATTTTGGATTTTGATCTTTTGAGTGGAATTCAATGCATTTTTGGACTCTAAAATTTTGCCTTTACTACGAAATCAATTAATAAAAAATGTCAAATTTCCGGTATTTGACGGTAATAAAAAATGTCAAATTTCCGGTATTTGACGCAGCTTTTTAAGAAAAAGAATTGATTGGATTTAAAATTCATTCAGCATATATAGACTATATTTTAAAAATATGAAATAAATTTATTGAAAACAACAAAACAACAATCTTAATATTTAAAAATATGTAACTTTTGAACACACGATTAGATGATCCTTTCTTAAATAGTATTAGATGCAGATAGCTGCGTATTAATAGAATTCCGGAATCTCTAAAAAGTGCCGTTTTTATTATGACTATCTTACTATTTTTCCCGGAATCTTATCGACGGAGGTATTAAAATATTATTATTGTTATCGTTCTGCCACGCTATTGTAGTGCTTCGGGCATTCGGCAACACGAAGAATCGAGTTGATGGCTTTCATGCGATTGTCAGAAAGCGATGTGCCTCTTACTCGGAAGACTGCGAACCAGCCCGAACAGTATTCTAAACGTATTGGTGTATCGTTGGAACTCACAAATACTACAGCATTGGTTAAACCTGCATATATCTCAGGTGACACCAGGACGATTTATATAGTTTTAGTATACTTGGGATCTTAAAATCTGAAACTGTACTAAGTTAATTTTACCTGTCAACCAAACAACATTCGCTAATTTTAGTTTATAAAAATATATTTTCTAATACAAATATGGACATGTTTCTGAATTAAATATTATTAATATTAAATATTACCATTAATATTATACAGACAAAGTTACATTTAGCTCATATTTATTGAATATAAAATAGCAAGATACGATAAAAACAGATCAGAAAAAGATTTATTACAAAACGCAATAGCACAAATAAAAAGGTTAATCTGGTATTTGCCCAATTCATAAGCTGATTAGGCGTACCCTTTTAGGATTTGTGATTCATTTAATCCTAATAGCTAGACACGTCGAAAGCTTATTAGTTATAGCCGCTTGTTGCTTATGTAGAATCAATTTATTGAAAATTCGACGTTAGAGCTTAAGTGGAAGGGTAATGTTGCATACAACAATAACTAAATTTGTGTTTGGCTTGATTTGTAATTTCTAGGCATTGCACAAGCATTTCCATAATCTACAAGATTTCGTACGTCCATACATCTGTTTCGTTCAAATATGAATATATAGTGTGTATAAAGAAAACTTAGTCTGATTTAAACAGGTATTGTTTAATAGACTTGTAGGATTTAAGAGGATTCACTATCACTTTTCACTTAAAATACGGAGATGATGTTAGGAATAGGACATTATATTTCTTATTAAATCCGCGAGCAAATGCCACACGTCACACGCTTCAAGAAATAGTGGGGCGGACGCTCGAGGTGAGCTTGAGTCTATCACACATGCATAACAAAAGAATTAATCAACTAATAAAATGTATACGTTTGCCCGCTGTACAAACAAATATTATTAAGTTTTATATATAAAAATATAATTATTTACTATACACAATATACATACTAAAGTAATTTATTATTATTTATTATTACACATGTACATTACAGCCTAATACAATCATATATATTATGCTATAACTTCACAGATACAGATAGACATTTTGAACCTTATTGTCGGTCATTTACAGTTCAGGCCGTTAAACTGTGGAATTCTCTTCCGTTCTCCATTTGTAACAGCCCATCTCTGCCAGTGTTTAAGAAAAGTTAAAGAAATTACTATTTATCATTGAAATAAGTTTTATTTATTTGTAATTATTTAGTTCATTAGTCATAGTTCGTAAATCATAGCAGATTAGGTTAAGTATTTATTTCTTTACTATTTCCCTGTACGTGTTTTTAATTATCTTGTTATTTTGCTTTTATTTGTTAATTTTAGATTTTGTGCACAACGTCTGCTGCTTCTTTGTCATAGCTTCATAAGCTGGGTAGGCTGGAAGAAATCTTTGTGTTTAGAGATAAGTCTGCCTTTTGTATGCTTTTCTTATGTTCATGTTATTGTTACATTTATCTTTGTGTACAATAAAATATTAAATAAATAAATAGATAAATTTTCCTCGATCAAAATAATTTATTTTATATGATACTAGCTATGTCCGCAGCTTTGTCTGCGTGAAAACATTTTTATAAAAAATCCCGGGGGTTTTACCCACATAGTTCTCGTTCCCGAGGGATTTCCGAAATGAAATCGTATGTTTCTTATCCGGTCTCATACTATTTTTGTACCAAATTACTTCCAAATCGATTCAGTGGTGTAGGCGTGAAGAAGAGGCAGAAATACAGATTTACTTTCGTATTTATAATATTAGTATAGATTTCGAATATTAGTATGGCCACACAAAATGTCAGGCAAAAAATGTCGAAAGAAACGGACGCGATTACATTAAGGAACCTACGCCCACTGTGTCGACGGACTGTTGTCCAGTTTCAAATATTCGCTTAATTTTAGGGCAATCAAAGAATGTTGTGATACCACAATATTTTTATTTAGATAAATATATTAATTTCATTAATTTTATAGATAATTCATCGACCTTCTTAAATCGAGTAGGTTTTTTTATATATCATAAGATAGCAAACAAGTCGATGGGTTTCCTGATGGAAAGAGCCAATCATCTTCTATAGACACCAAAGATGTTAATGGTGCGTTGCCATCTTGTGGCGAGATCTAATGCCACATGCATAAGTTAATAGCTTCAAACCTTGTGGGACACTATCTTTTAAAGACTCTACATCGGTGTTGTTTCTTAAATTGGTAGTAGTGTAGTTTGGTAGTGGTTCTTAAAGTGAGGTTAACTAAACAAAAATAAACTTTTAATTAAAACTCTCTGGTCCAGAAAACTATACCACTAAGAATATTTCAAAGATTATTATAAAATAATTATCTAATGTTATCGCAATTTCTAGATTTAATCAAGACCAATAGCTATGCGTGTCCATCAAACTCCGAGCTGCTACTGAGACTTGGGATTTTCAAGAAAACCCTCAAACGTTAACTCTTAATAACTCTTTACTAATAACGCTTGAACCCAAGACCTCATGATCCAAATAGACTGACTCCTAGACCACGAGGCAGTCAATCAATATATATGGGTAAAACACCAACTTGAACGTAAAAGAAAATGTTTGATGGGTGCATTTTCACAATTGTTTGCGTTAGTTTGTGGGACGCGAACAAAGGGTTCGCGTTCGTTAAAAGCTGTCAGTGGCAGCAATAGCTAACAACTTTGATTCCACTGTGTTGACTGCTGCCACAGCAATTGTAGGAAGGTGAATATGACTCCGTTAAATTTGCTCGATAGTTATTAACTCTGGTGTAAACTCTGTGTACAAGTTATTCTCAATAATTAAATTTCATGTATTATTCGTTTCTATTTTCAGTTACCCTTTGAATTATTCAAAGGGTACTTGGACCATATGCCATCTGCCATTTCGCCAGGCAGTTTATTAAAAATGAACGCTTTGTCAAAGTATCACTACCATTTTAACTGCTAAATTGATGCTGCTAATTCAACGTCTTATCCGAGTTTTACACCTCCGCCTTATTTTTTTCTGCTATGATATATACCATTAATGATTACCACTGTTTTGTTCCGATTTTAAGAGTAAGGTAATCGTCTATCGATTCTGAAATTACATTAACCGAATGGATGGCAACGTATTATTAATAACATCAACAAGAATGAGTATTAACGTGTCTTTGAAAGTTTTCCGTCTGTAATCGCACCTGGATTTATTCCCTGAAAATCTTGCAAACGTGAGCAAAGAAAATGGAGAGCGTTTTCAAAGTTCCAAAGCATTATATTTTTAATATTTTACATAATTAAGATACTCCAATTTATATTATACATAAACGAATATGGAATATATATAGCAATATGTTATCTAAGTAAATAATGTAATGTTTATCGAATATAAGCAAGAATAAGCCTTATAATTGCCATTGTAAGCTAGTTTTTTACTTGTAAATACCGCACCGTTGGTTAAAGAAATAGGCTTGGTATGTTATACATAATAACGTGTTGAGCAAAAAGTTTAGTTTTTGTATTCCATTGTGTAAAAATGGCCACACATGTATATTGCGGCGACCGGCTAAAAGAGGGCGGATGCGTTTCTATATACGACGAGAGTCACCCGTATATTCAGTTTTCATTCTGTTTCGGTCTGACATCGAATATGGTTCGTACGTCGGTTAAATTTTGTGCACTTGCAGCACTATTTTACTATGGTACTTAATTTTTAATTAGTTTAGGGAAAGAAATATTCCTTAAACAGTAGGAATATGTAACGATGTTTAACAATTGTTTCGCTGGTGGTGGTCGAATATACCTTGATTCGTTAGTTACGTTTTGACCTTTTATTAATTGACTAACTGACTAGCATCCCCGAAATCATTGGCGCCACTACCACAGGGAGATTAAAGAAAAGAAGAAAAATTTACACTCCACTACCTCTCCGCCCGCTTTAGTCTACAAATTCTTTGGCAAGCTACAAGCGTTATAAGAAAACGCTTTTTATGGTGTATAAAATATTCGCGAGTTCGGGAGAAAACTCTTTATATGGAAAATAAAATATCTCTGACCTGCCAACTTAGTACGGTCTCAGGGGGCACTTTTGGCGGTAAATATCAGATACACGAGGACTTTCAATACCCCAATTGGGAATCAGTAAAGGACTGTACTTATTGAATCTACACAAAATTTGCAACTATATAAACTATTATACATTTTTTACTTCTTGTCATCATGCTTGGAGAATCTTCACAAAACTCATTTACTTAATATTGCCAATTGGTTTTACATTTTACGACATCTTCTCTGAAGATTTGTAAAACACAAGTGCGTTTAAACATGACTGCTACGTTATCCCTACTATAAGAGCTCCATTGTTCGTCAGCTTGATTATCAATTTTTATTTTTTTATATTAATAATAATAAAGCATGTTATTGTCATAGCATCATAAGTTTTTATTAAAATAGTCTTTACATGCTTTTTTGACGGATCGTCAAATTAGCTATGAGTATTACCGCATCGGGACGCAGCCTCACATTGAGAAGATCCGGCGGATAAGACTTAATGGACTTGTTTTTATCTGTTTTTTTTTTTCAATTGCGTAAAACTGGCTGAATAGAATTTACAGGATACATAGAAATATTCTTGGAATAATATCTTAAGCCTTACCATGCAAAAAGTAGTAATCGTAATTGTTTTTTTTTTATAATTCAAAAAAAATTTCTTTGATCTGATAATTTTTTTATATCATAAGATAGCAAACAAGTAGATGGGTCTCCTGATGGAAAGAGTCAACCATCGCCTATAGACACCAAAGGTGTAAATGGTGCGTTGCTATCTTGTGGCGTGGTTTTTCACATATTTTTGAAACCGATCTTTTCTTGGACCTTGAAACTTGATAAATCGATTCCTATAGAATATATACATTTTTTATTTTTTTTTATTTTCCGTACCTGGTTGACCGAGCTTTGCTCGCTTTCTCACATACCCATATTTTGGGAACCGCGCTTTTCTTGGACCTGGAACCTTAACAAATCGGTTCCTTGACCCGAAAAACCCCTAATTTGTGACTTTCATGAAAATCGTTTGAAATTCCGAGATTCCAATTGAGTTTCCAATTCCAATTCTTGTATACATATATATACATATATATATATATATATATATATATATATATATATATATATATATATATATATATATATATATATATATATATATATATATATATATATATATATATATATATATATATATATATATATATATATATATATATATATATATATACAAGAATTGCTCGTTTAAAGGTATTAGATAGCCCTATTACTTTAGTCTTTTAACCTCATATGTCGTCTCTATTAACCCCTTTTCCGGGTAAAAAGAAATCGGCCAGTTCTTAATAATATAGGAGTTTATTAATTCGGATGTTTTTATGTTTTTTGATGCATGTAAGGGTACAACTCTGTCATACATAGACGGATTTGCAAAATATTTTTTTTGTTCAAGAGAGTATTTTGCCGATTTGGTCCTACATGAATTTGAAGAAGATCTGATTTAGGATTCCACAATCCAGAGATATGAGGTAGGAAGTCGGTTGTTGCAATTTAACTTCGTTTTAAATATTACTTACTAGATGAAAACCCGGCTTCGTTCGGGTGAATTGTGACTCATACACAATCTTTTACAAAATGTAGGTAGATATTTTTGTATTTATCGGTTTTCAAGGAACATTAAGCAAGACATAGATTCATATAACATCCCTCATTGTTTTAATAATTATAATAATTTTAATAATTTTAATAAATATATTCACGGGACAAATTACACTTACTGATCTAACCCCAAAGTAAGCAAATTAGTTGCTTGTGTTATGGATGTTAGTCAACGATACTAATACATAGAAATACACTTATAAATACTAGAATATATTTAATAAACACCCAAACCCGGAAATACAAACATTTACGCTCATCACACAAATGCTTGTCCCCGTCGGGGATCGAACACGAGCCCCGTCGATTGCGTAGTCAGGGTCTCTAACCACTCGAACAACGGGGTAGTTAAATATAATAAAAAATACATACATATATTGAAACTCCAAATTTGTATGTACGTAAATATTTTTTATTTATAATTTACATTAAAACAAACTAACCGGACGGGACTGTGACTTCACTGATAAGCGTAAGTCGTCCTTAACGAACTCAAGATAGTATCCGAGTGGCCAATATGGCGACTGCTATTTGCACGATTAGAATTTAACAAAATACTCGACAATCAGAATTTACGGGATATATCGTGTCGACTCGAAATCATAATTTTTTTATGTTTTACTATTCAGGTAAGGTTTGAATCGAGGCTACTTGACCGAATTATAACATAGATAATGACATAAACAAACAATTCACTATATTGCCACATTTATTCTGAAAATTAAATAACAATTATGGAAAAAAATTATAGCAAGGATGTTAATGACATATTTTTTGCAAGGAAAACAACTTTCTTGCTAGAAGCTTTAAATACATACTAAGTAATACAAATTCATAGAATAACCAACTTGTTTCTATTAAGCCCATTTTACCCCAGTTGTGTTTTTTTTCAGTTTTCTGATGAAAACAAAGTTGCATAGTATTGGATAAGTGCCTGTTTGGCCATAAACTTGCCACCTAACATTGTGGAACTAAAGTATCTTCGTCTAATCATGGGTGCACTGGTTGTACATTTATATTGAGACATAATTGTAGTGTATCTATCACATATATGTATGTGCTCCCATAAATTGAAGATAAAAAAATTAATTACAAAAGGCAATATAATTTGCAATCTAAAGGGCGAAAGTAATTTATTCATAAGCTGATTAAACGTATCTGTATTAGGATTTGCGATTAATTAATCCTAATAAACTAGATCAACTGAATAAGTTTTTAACTGTCTGTTTTTTATTTTATACGATATAGGTACGATACGAGCAAAAAGTAGATGCTCATGCCATAATAACTAAAAACAAACATAGTTTTCTTGATACAAACCGATAACCATTGCCTATAGATATTATTGATGTTAATGGTGCTTTGCTATCTGTGTCGCGGTGTGGAATACCACATGTATAAGGTTATCGTACGGATTAAACTGGAAACGCCTTTCAAGGCAATTTTTAGGTGGTCAATGTAGCTTGCATTCATACCCAGAAATACTGTTATATCACTTACCAATGAAATAAAGTCACCCCAGAGGTATTTCTTAGGTCTTGATTTCGGCACGATTAAATAGCACAACTCGGAATATTTCTATTTTTCACGTTATAATATACTAGCTGTGCCCGCGGCTTCGTTCGCGTGGAAAAAAATCTAAAATAAAATCCCGCATATTTCCCGTTCCCGTGGGATTTCCGGGATAAGAACTATCCTATGTCCTTTCTTGGGTCTCAAATTATATTTGTACCAAATTTTATTCAAATCGGTTCAGTGGTTTGGCCGTGAAAGCGTAACAGACAGACAGACAGACAGAGTTACTTTCGCATTCATAATATTAGTATGGATTTATAAGCGTTTGAGGCCTCAAACTGGATGTCAGCGATCTGTGGTGCAGCGGCGAGAGCAGCGCGATCTAACACAGATTCTTATTGAAGTGAACTGGATGACAGCGGCGTGACGGTGGAACGTGCAGCTGTGTCAGTCCCTGGGCTTCTACGTACCTCTTGCAAATACCTATCAACCTGCGTAGCGTACTGATCGATGGGCTCATGGGCTCTAAATGTTTTAAATTATCACCAAAAAATTTCATTCACTTTTTCAATGCTTGTCACTGTAGTATTCCGGTTTGGTTAAGGTAGCTGGTAAGTCGCAGAACTACATAAATACTAAAAGAAACGGTGTTAGGTGGGGAACATGTAGCTCGCTCATAAAAGCAAGGCTCATGTCAATAAAAACGCAAATATCCAATATACGTCACGTGATGCCTAGAATAATTGGCAGTTTCTCGTGTCAATCTCGTTTTTTTAGTTCTCCGTTAGCAAATTTCAACGAATACAAGAGTGTTCGGCTTTTGAATCAGTCTCACCGTTTAGAAGCCCAGTCACATACATACGAAAAAAAAAATATGTATGATACATTAATTCATATATTTAAAAAATGTGTAAACGGTTGACCCTTCGGGCCATCCCTGAAACTTCCCACTAAATTAAGGTATTTTAAACTCAAAAGAGTAAAAAATATAATATAACACTAACCCAACCTTCTAGCCGCTGCTGACGTTCACGAAGCTTCATGATACAACTCTCTGAAGCATTGTATAAGTTATCTTCCGAGAGGAAATGATCAACCAAATTTTTTATTTGACTCGTGGACTGTTAATGTTTTTGTAGTAAGACGTAAATTCTTTTTATTTATCACGTTAGAAAATATTGTCTTTGTCCGGTGTCGGTGTTGACCATATAGGGTCCCTGCTTTGATTCTCGGGTCGGGCAACCCGGGCAAAATTTGTTTTTTCAGTTTTCTGACAAAATCAACGTTGCTCGGGGTTGGATAAATGCCTGGTGTGACAAGAGGCTTGACACCTATTACATTGTGGGACTAAGTATCTTCGGATAATCGTGAGCACTGGTTGTACCTCTGCCTACCTCTTAAGCGGATATGGACGTGAAGATACTACTACCATATGTGTTGCTTACCTTCAAACAAAAGTAAATACATTATTTGAAATATTTTACTTTTTGGTATAACGTGAAAGCTGAAGAAAAATAACGTGATATGAATTTTAGCAAACAAGGGTAAAATTAATATAAAGTTTAAAAAATGTAAATGAAATCTGACAATTTTATCTAATAAAGACAAATCCAACGTGTGATTTTTACCAAACGGAGGTGAATCTATTTGGACCAATGAGGGCTCTGCATTCACTCAATATGGCTACCAGTTTCGGCTAAATTGTCAACGGCCAGTTTTCAGTGATCGGTTGTTTTAACGAATATCTTGTAGAAATTCAATTAATCGTGGATAATTCAGTAAAAGTTGTGTAGCCAAATAAAGCCTCAAAACGATTCAATACAAAGATAAAACAAAAGCAAATTGAAAAAACAAAATCTATATTAATATTATAAATGCGAAAGTTTGGATGTTTGGATGGATGTTTGTTACTCAATCACGCAAAAACTACTGAACGGATTTGAATGAAATTTGGCACACAGATAGATGATGATCTGGAATAGCACATAGGCTATTTTTTATCCCGGAAAAATTAGGTTAGGCTGCACGCTGCAGCTAGTATACTTACTATACGTTAAAAATTACGGATTAGGTTCCATTTCAAGCGAAATATGTCGATTTTACCGAATAAAGTATCTTCGGTTAATCGTGGGTGCACTTTTTGCACCTCTGTTTACCTCTTAAGGGGTGAACCTCTTTACGGACGTGAAGATACTACTACCATATACTATACGTCAAAAATTACAGGTTAGGTTTAATTTCAAGTGAAATAATATGTCGATTTTACCGAATAAAGTTTAATATTGCACAAGTATTATTCCCCATACAAAACATTTGCAATACCTGTATCGAACAAGAAATCAGACCTAAAGGTACGAACTAGAAATTTCTCTAACTTGAACATTTTTGAACATCAAAGAGAAAGTTTGGTGTAATTCAGGCAATGGCTAAACTATTGCTGCCATTTTCTCACGAATCATTGGAATTTTCATTCCATTCTTGTAAATTTTCTAGAACTTTCTCAAATAGCTTTGCAATTTGGATGTTTAAACTACTATATAGTTTGTGAAAGCAATCAGAAGGGATTATTTAATTTATTTCTTACGTAATAAGTATTTGAAGTTATCGATTAATAATTTTGAGTAAAACTATGTTTAATAAAGTAAGTTAAAAATCTACATACGTGAAGAAAATCTTTGTACCAATTTTGACAACAGTTACGCGAATTGAGAAGTATGAAATTTAAAAAAAAAATGAAAAATTACGGAGGAATGCAAAACCTAATATTTTTATATAATACACATGTACATTAGACATACATTAAATTAATAAAAATAAACACTAAACACACTACGTTTATTTGACATATGATCTTTTAAAAAAATTGTAAAGTTTGTGTTGGGCCACGCGCACTGTAGGGTTCCGAAGTTGCCCATTACAATAATGCGGACTAAAAGAGGGCTTTTATAGTTTATATAGTAGTATATAGTTTCATACTATGAACATTTAACCTATTCACCTAATAGACCTCGTCACAAGATAGCAACGCACCATTAACATCTTTGGTGTCTATAGGCGACGGTTGACTATTTCCATCAGGAGACCTATGTGCTTGTGTGCTATCTTCTGATATAAAAAAACTGCTGTTGGAAAGAGATAACCTTTGCCCATAAACATCAAACATGTGGTGCGTTGCCATTTACTATCTTATGATTTAAAAAATAAATCACATAAATGTTTGTCCCTGTCGTGAATCGAAGCGAGCCCTATTTGATTTGTCGTTAGGTTTGCTAACCACTTGACCATCGGGACGGACAAATGAGCTCTTCTTTTTGATAAAGTTCTAGGAATTTTAAAATTCGTACTTCACTCCACTCCATTTGATCTACACGTCCTGTTGGGTCGGGCTTTAGTTGAACACTGAAATCTGAATGCAGACGAATGTGTAAATAGTGAGTTTGTGTTTGCTGTTTTATACGTTTTGATTCGTGTCCGAAAAACCGCTGCCGACGCGAGCGCGCGAGCCGCGAGGACGACGCGGAGGCACGAGGCGACTCGCGTAGAGTTTTCTCATCTCCCGTAAAGGAAGTGGGGAGATGGCTTCGGGGCTTGGTGGCCCCCTGGCCAACCAAGGTGTATTTGGTGACAGAGAGACAGAAACAGATAGACAGACGGACTGACAGATGGACATTCTTAGTAATAGGGTTTCGTTTGTAATATTTGAATACGAAAACCTAAAAAGTTATACCATAATTATATATATCTCACCATAGTGCGTGTATGAAATATTGAGTTTTACAGATACCAACTACAAGCGCTTGAGACATCTGCATGTCGCTGACTCTGAATATATTATTTATTATTTCCATGCTATGTCAATCGAAATTGTTGTTCCAATTGTATTCAATTTTCTTACATGTTTAGAATTTCCAATGAAATACTTTGAAAAGCTACAAATGTTCTAAGAAAACACCTTTGACGATATATATATATATATATATACATATATATATATATATATATATATATATATATATATATATATATATATATATATATATATATACATATATACAGAACACTAGGATAATAGTAGTTAGAGAGATAATAGATAGTTGAGATAATAGCTGACTTGAGAATCGAGCATAGGTCGATAGAAATAAAATCTACATAAAATCTACGGCACTATTACTAAAGCAGTTAAGCAAAGTTACTTATTGAATATTTTTATTTAGGGCAATGGGCTCACCTCTCGTTCCCACCACTGTAACTTCTGTAAACCAGAATCAACAGTGGCAACCGTCCTGATAACTTCTGAGTTGCGAGCTCAGGGTGCCCTAGGGAAAAGCTAAGCTGTCTTGTATCCCGCAACGAAATTAATCAGAAGTATATAGGAGGAGTAGGAAAATACATCCTGTTTCCCTCCCTTTTTAGCAGGAGACAGCAAAATGTTAAAAGCATAAAAATGCTACGAAATGAGACTTTTATGATCAGGTTAAGTCTAATTGCTATTGTACCACGGAAGTTTGGAAATTAGGGTCCTACCAGAACGGCCTACTTAATTTTGCTTCCAGTAGTAAGTGTGACAGAATCGTTTGAAGGCACGGAAGTTCCCACGTGTACCCACAAGGTCGGAGTGATAAATTACACTGGATATATGTACATTGGATACTATCAAGCATTTGGCGACGTTCGTTTTGCCAAAGAATACACTCCCAAAGAATGTGATGTGCAGTTTGTTCATATTTACAGTTTAATGTAGAGCACTCGCAAAATGGAGAAAGAACTAATTTAAACGAGAATAATTTAGCTTTAAAATTGCCGTGGTTAGTGAGAAACTGTGCAACATAATGATCTATTTCTATCCAAGTTTTACTTAAGCGATCCCGGATGCATGGGAAAAAGTTATATAAATGACGTCCTTTAGTTGAACAAGACCAACGCGACTGCCATTCATCAATTAATTCGTTAGTAACGTTGATTACGGGATTAAAAAGGCGACGTATTTTGAGCTATTTGAGCTTGCGAGTTGATAAATTCTGGGTTGGTAAAATTCCTAGAATTGTAATACATGAATAATTTTATTACTTATGTTAGGTTTTCGTTTAATACGGCAAGATTTTGTCCGACATTGTTATAAATGTGCAAATTAATTTTCATTCACTTGTATCCCCGAACTTCAAGAAATAAGAATCGTGGTTAAAGTTTTAACTTTAATCGCGGTTAAAAGTTAAAGACGCGTTCACTGTTGAAAGGATGCTCGAAAGAGCAAGTCCAAAGAATATAATAAAATCTACGAGAGAGCAGGTCGTGCCCATCAGTTAGCCTCCATTGAGATTATTCTTGAACGTGCATAAGTAATTTAAGATAACGTATTTGTTAAATTATATTTCATTATGAGAATTAGTAAAATGTAGAATATCACAAAGAATAAAATAAAGTTATTAGAATAGTAATTATTATTTTAGTCATACCAAGCAATGTAAAGAAAATATATTAATGTATTACTAATTGATTGCGTAATTTTAATTGGTAAAGGCAGTTCCTAATATTTAAGACAAGGGCGTAGCCCGGCCATTGTCCATATACATCGTGTTCTCTCATGAACTAGTCGTGCGGGAGAGTATATTTAATTGCTAAATGTAGGTATATTTCCTACACTTATTATTATTATAAGGAGTTGCCCACGGTCTTATTCATAATATAATAAATTAAATAATATGTAATCTTTATTCAGTCGCGTCAAAAATATACATAAAAATGCAAACAAGCAGGTGACTCTCCAGATGGAATGAAACAACCATCGCTTATAGACACTACAGGTGTTAATGGTGCGTTACTATCTGTGTGACGAGTTGTTGATGCTACTTCCACACGTTTACCGACAACTTTACCCTCCAAACTGGAACACGACCGTGACCAGCGCTTACACTAATGCGGTAGGTTGCTTGCGGCAAAAAAAAATGTTTTTTACATTGCTTCGAAATTTTTCAACCTCTCGATTATATAGCTAAAGCAATATTTTAGATCTCAAAAATTGAGTTTAATTCCATTCGAAATAACAAAAGCGATCATCGTTTCCAAAATATACCGCTTTTCAAAAATCAATACCGTGCCATTTTATAGACGTTTGAAATGAACAAATCTAATGTTTTTACTCTTTTGAGCTTAAAATACCTTAATTAAGCGAAAAGTTTTGGGGATGGCCTGCAGGGTCAGCCGTTTACAGATTTTTTTAAGAGAAAACTGAAAAAATGCATTAATTTGAATTGCCCGACCCAGGAATCGAACTCGGGATCTCATGTGGTCAAACTAACACCGGACCACTAGACCATATAAACGATTAATTTTTAAATACATTTAAAAAGTATTGAAAAAATCCCTACTAATTGTAAGTTCATTGAGGCCATCGAGAGTGACCGTCGTCCTAATTTTAATAGAGATAGGGATGGACACTGCCACCTACTTGGAAACCCGTGTTGTTAACCGCAACGCGGAAAAAGAACAACACGGAAGATGATAGTATGGTAGAAGTTGATTCTAACAATAATTTAAACGCGCCAACTAGACGGTGTGAACCATCTTCGCCGTCGGCGCTTCTCACATTCCGATCCCATCGGACCGCGCACGACGAGCTACCGCCCGCAGTTTCAGACGAGATGCCACCGAATGAACGTCTAACTCACTTTGAGGAAGGACCTCATAAAGGTCCGAAACTAGTTGGAACCTACGCCGATTAAACATGAGTGTAGCCGATTTTAATTAATAGTTGACAATGTCTCGCGATAGTTTTAATGGCTTTAAAATTGGTATATAGTCTGAACACGTGAATATACGTGACACATAGGACAGGCCATATAATTTTTGGCTGTGTACCTGTCTATATGTTACTATTACTCAAGATTACTTGAATATAATATATTGAAAACACGTTATTTTGCAAACGCGAAAAAATATTTGCATACAAAATTTTGCCATACTTTTATAAGTTATTGTTTTTATTTTATTAAGCATTTGTTCTCTGAAAGTTCTATAAAGTTTCACAGAAACGGAGTTAAATTTTATAACATAAAACAACTTATGTTTTCCTTATGTTGAAAAGCATTGCTCTAAGAATAATAAATTATAAAAGATTAAAAACACAGTAAAATTACTATTTTAAAGGGTGATGTTAAATTTTTCAGGATTTAGGATTAAGAAAAAGTATCTTCACGTTCGTACGCAGAGGTACAACTAGCAAACTCACGATTAGCCGAAGTTATTTAGCCCGATAATATTGTGATAGGTGGCAAGCTTATCGCCAACCGGGTACTTTTCCAATCTCGGGCAAAGTTGTTGTTATCAGAAAATTGAAAAAACACATTTTTGAATTGCCCAACCCCGGGAACCGAAACCAGGACCTCATGTGGTCAACGCCGACTCATTCTCATTTCTCATTGTAAAGTCCTGAAGAAGTCAACAAAGTTGACGAAATAAAAAAAATTTGGTGGTTGGTGATAAAATAAAAAAGTTTCACATAAGCTATTTGTCCATCTTTCATTTAAAAAAAATTAATTGAATTAACCTAATGGACTTAAACACATATATTAACTATTAATTTAGTACTATAACCATAATAAGCCATGGCATGGCATGGCAAGATGGCATCAAAAAGAATGACCTCGGTTTAATGAATGTATAAAACTCACTGACGGTCCAGATAAAAAGAAGAACCCAGCGGCAAAATTATCCACGCACATCCACCACACTTTAACACCCACGTCCCACGCCAGCATCAAGCACAAAAGCACACAATTTACGTACTCAACGCACGTTTCACTTCGAAACCGAAGCATCTTCAGGAGAACACATAGAATAGTCCGCGGATCATAGCAAATTTAATTAATTTCATCTTTTTTAATAATGGATTTCCGCGAAGTAACGCCTGAATCAATTAACTATAAGCCATACTCGTTAAAATCATACATTGTTTACGTAGACACAATTTAATTTAAAAATATTTCTATAAAGTTGTTTCCCTTGCCGGGTAGACAGATTGAACAGAATCGCTTTCGGTTAGCTATGATCCACCGTTTTTGAATCTCATTGCCGCATTACCCACCTCATAACGACTGTAGTTTGTTTCATGCGATAGCTGTGACCGACAGATTTACGTTTCTCTATACATATTACAATAAAATCGTAGGAAAGTCATAACTGTACATTGAATATTTTTTTAAAAGAATATTTGGGGCGTGATCTACAATCGACATCGAAGCCAAAAATATAGTTGTTAGAATTTTTTTAAAGCTAATTTCATTTTTGTTATTTTATTGTATATATAAAAAGTGTCTTGGCAAAATCTTACCACAAAATTTTGTCAACCTAATTTAGATTTCTGAGATTAGCAGTAGTTCTAAAGACGCCCAATGTCAAGATAAATACCTACCACAGACTACTAAAGAGACAATCGAATGTTTACGTTAACCTTACCTAATTCCAAATTTATTTCGCAAGTTTAAAAAATTTATTTAATGCGTATAAGTTAAGAAGTTGATATTATAGAATACTAGCTGTTGCCAGCGACTTCGTCCGCGCGGACTTCGTTTACTCCGCACTGCTCCTCCCCCGAAGGTGATAGCGTGATAATATGTAGGTATTATGTTAACCCGACCTGTTAGTAATATTCATGCAAAATTTGAAGTAAATCCATGCAGTACTTTTTGAGTTTACCCCGGACATACAAACAGATAAACAGACAAACAGACAAACAGACAAAAATTCTAAAAACTATATTTTTGGCTTCGATATCGATTGTAGATCACGCGCCAAGTATTCTTTTAAAAAAATAATCAATGTACAGTTTTGACTTTTCTACGATTTTTCCTACGAATGTAGATTACGCCCCAAGTATTCTTTTTAAAAAATAATCAATGTACAGTTTTGACTTTTCTACAATTTTATTATATGTATAGATTACGGAATATATTATCTATCGCCCCTGTTCTTTGATTACGATATCGTTCCGTGCAAATTGAAATCGAATACAGCGCAAAAATTATGTCATTTTTTAGATCAAAGACAAATCCATAATGGATTTCTATTATTAGATTTTCGTTATTTCACTTTCTATTCGCAATGAAGCGTTCATTTCCTTCGAAATAAAGAGTGGGTACTATTAGCTAAATGGACCTCTGCTTTCAGTTTTATTGTCCTCTAGGCACAACCAAAATGAAGCATATATTGTAAATAAACTGGTGTAAAAATTGAATAAAAAATATTTTTTGTTCGTAGTTAAAGAAAAAAAAAACTAACTGGGTACTGAGTAAATTTTAAGCTATTTTACCTATAGAAAAGAATAGTAGCAGTAACATCGGTTAATTTAATTAAAATACAGGGATTCCTAGAAAAATTGCAATCTTTGACCCTCAGCCAATATAGAACATGGCCAATCTCTAACGAGTCATATTTAAAAAAAATCAAAATTATACACTCGACCATCCCAAAACGATAAACCATTGCCCTAGCTGGGATTTCAATTCAGGATCTCGTGTGTCTTTGTCAACTTCATTTTTTTTTATATCATAAGATAGCAAACAAGCAGATGGGTCTCCTGATGGAAAGAGTCAACCATCGCCTATAGACACCAAATATGTTAATGGTGCGTTGCTATCTCGTGGCGAGGTCTAATGTCACATGCATAAGTTTACCGGCTACCTTACCCTCCAAACCGGAACACGACAGCGACAAGCACTGACGCTATTGCGGCAGGAATAGGTAAGGCGGTGGTACCAGACCCGGGCGAGACAATGCAGAACTCTACCACCTAGTAGCCACGATGGTAGTGACTCGATAGCCAATCGGTCGCCTTTTACGACCTGCCTGGCAGAACGGCAGTTGGCCTATTCTTCAAAGGAGGCCGGGACCAACACGGCGTAAATTAACTGTTATGATAGATAGAAACATTGAAAGATAATAATTATGGTCTTTCATAATCGCGTGCACGAACAAATTAATATATTATCGTACACAATTTTAAAATAAATACTTAAAAATCTTTAAACAAGAAGTAAAATAGGCAAGCTTATCTCGAATAAAATATATTTTTTACAGCTGACCCAAACGAGTCTAAAACTGAAAATACAATTATCGTAACATTAAAATAAAACTAAAAAACTAAATATGCATATTACTAAATTTTTGTTTAATTTAATTTGGTAAATACACTTGTACTGTTTCAAACAATCGCCAATCGATTTCGCAATTTACGGCATCCTCAAGCTTTTTTTAATTAAAATTTATACATATAGCATTAACATTTCCGAAAACAATTTGTATTGAACTTTACGAATTGGCTACGTCGCTTAGTGAGTAGCCGCCACATATTTCAAAATAAACTGTTTGGATATGGTCGTCGGCGACGTCGCTATGGCGTCCCGGTGACTTAGGGCCCAAAAAATGTTGTTAAAAAGTAAATAAATAATATATATAATAATAGACGTATTGGAAGCCATTTGAGTTGAGCTCTGTAGGTATAGCCATACTTCCGTAAACCAAAAATAAATCTATTTCTCTAATTTGTTAAGTTTATACGTAATAAGTTCTTAAATCGAAATAGGAGTATTAATGTCTTAAGCTGTTCCAATCCAAGTTATGTGAGTGCAGAGCTCTACAAGACGGCTTATGCGCAATTAATACGAAATTCCGACTATAATCCGCCCAAAGAAGACATAAATTAGAATAACACGGCACAAGATGTAAGCCGTTGAATATGTAATATTGTAGAGTATACATTACCATAGAGCTTGTACAATGAGGCATATATTTAAGTAAAAAAAAGTGTATTTTCACGTCCAGTTTCTTTTCGGATTAGACAGGGTAAGTCGAGCGTCTAGAGACTTTTCAGTTCACCACCATTCATTAGTTTATCGGTTGGTGAAATAAGTGATGATCCCATCGCTTCTTGATAACGATTATCGGATATTTCTAGCGATAACCGGGACCAATGGATGTACGTACTCATACGAGGCTCGAGAGTGATAAGACACCACGTCGACAGGCACCGAGTTGTTGATGAGATTTTATTTTCAAGAAAAACCTCCAAAATACTAACACCTTTGCCCGACCCGGGAATTGGACCCGATACTTCATGGTCTGAGTTGAATAGGCTAACCTCTTAACCGCGAGGCAGTGTATAAGTAAACTTACATAAAATGCTATATTTTTATGGCTTTTTTATTTAATCAGCAGTTCATCCCAAATAAATTATCACAACCAAGTCCCGAAAACTGGATTTGAAAAACTTTGAAATTGGGCATTCGAAAATAGTTTTTTACAGCACAAATAAAAAGTTATATATAAGATACCATAATCATGAAGATAATGCAGAACACTATTCAAAACTGTTAACTGATGAATCTGACTTGCAGGAAAACATTTTTATTTAAGTATATGTACTTAAATAAAAATGTTTTCCTGGAATGGAAATGGAATTGAATATATTTTAAGAATTTTGAGCAATATGAGAACATAAAAATAAAATAATAATAATGAAACATCTATGGAATTATGATATGTAATTGTGAATACCTGCATTTTCCATTATCTCAAATAAACTTTCATTTTGCAATTTCGTGTCCTTTGCATTTTGTGAAAATTAATCTGCAGATTTATTTTCACTTTACTTATAAAGCACACACTTTGATAAACACTTATGCTCTTATATGCAACACGGATGATCAGGAATATGGTGATAGGTTGGGGGAATAATAATTTATCGCGCAAATCGTTATTTCTGGTAAAAATATTCGTAAGTCATTGGAGAAATGAAGAAATCAAAAGGGTGATTTCGTTGTGAGAATCGAGGCCATATTTTTACAAGAAAATACGCGCTACGTTAAGAAGACACTCGTGAGTTTTTTGATCTGCGTCTACTATAATATTTAATACATATATAGTCGTTAATTTAATACTACCTATTTCATCTATTAACGTATGGTCGCCCACGAAAGTGATGTAACAATAATATAATGAATGATTACACTTTACTGCGCACCACAATTTAAAAATATAACAACAATAGCATAACTTCGACTTAGAGATAGATGTGTCGTATTTTTAGGATGCCGTAACTCAAAACGAAACCCTTATAGGATCACATTCTTATCCGTCTGTCTATTTGTCTATCAAGACCATTTACCTCGGGAACGTGTGGAAGTAACGAGTTGAAATTAAAACCATGTATATAGAATACTTAATTTTAAAAATATACAGCCGTTTCCGTCGCCAGAAAAAAACGTATATTTCGACATTCTCAAGGAATCAAAATTTATAGAGTCCTTTGCGATAACCTAGAATTTTGAAATTTGGCAAGTAATATTATCTTATACTGAAAGTATAGGGAAAAATCAGAAAACTATACATTTGTAATTAAATCATAAAAATATAGATACTCAAATTTTAAAGAACATAGGTTTTGGCAACTGAATTTTGAAAAAGAAACTTGGGAAAAACTGCCAGACTCCATACCTGAACTTTTTACAATATATACTACTACCGAGGGTTTTGTACGAATGTGTAGAGACCTTGATGGGTAAGTTCAACTCGTACTTGTCCAGTTTTTTAATTATTGGACAATAAATAAGCGATATCTCGCCAAGAGGTCAAGAGAAAACTAACTCTCAAAGTAACTAAAGATGATAAGGATAAGTATTGTTCAAATAAACTATTTTATGATAACGCGTTATAGACTATAAACTATATTTTTCTAGCGCTACGTTATAGACTATATTATAACGTGTAACTGGGACACTAATCGCAGGAGCCGGCTGAGATAGTGAGTGATTCATCACAACGTCATACAGCGAGCGACGACCGAGCGCTATAACGCTATAAACTATGTTATAATGTTTACAGTCTATAGTCTAGCACGCATTAGATCGCGTAGTTCGTAACTTCGTAGGTTATAATGTTATAACTATGGCCTTCGCTAGCTGCTAGGTATATAGCGTGGCGTTATGTTATAGCGCCGAATGCGAATCTAAATAGCGTACGCTATACGTTGAGTAGATATACATAGCGTGCTGTAATATAACGCTATGCGATATATTAATCACCATTCATAATCATTTGTTACATATTTTTCAGCTTCCTTACTTAATCTTAATAAGACAGCTGACATTTTTATCTCAGGAAAAACCAAAAAGAGTCTACAAAATTAATATTATTTGTCCATATATATAAGGTGTTACTGCTTCATCTCTTACAGAGTACAGTGCTATTATATATAACTTTTACATTTCCAAAAGTTTGCTTTCCATTTTATGTTAGAATAATGCTTCAACTTATGTTGAGTGAAGTGCTATTCGACTCTCCTGAAGGTGCGTTAGGTACGAAGTTAAATTTGCGTTGAGTACATGAACTGGTGTGTTTGTACTTGGCGATTGACCATGTCGTGTAAATTAGCGAATATACTACATATTAAGTTCTATATTTGTGCTATCCCAATACATATATTACGTAATTTGTTTCGTTGTTTATTTTCATAAAAATTGACTTTAGCTAAAACAGCTACACAGCGATGTTCTCTTAAACTAGACTTGTTTAAGAAAACAAAATCTATCTGGTGGCTTAGTTCCATATCTGTTCTGATTACATACTTGTTACTTTTTAAATTTATAACAATAATAAAAGATAGAGCTATAAAGAAAAATAGACCCAGCGATGTATTTCTAAGAAAGTTTATTCCGCTCACTCAACAAGGGGGTAGATTTATATTTTAATGTTTTTAATATAAATTGTAATAAAAAACATGAAATTTCGAAGGAAAATTTTATTCTCTGTGTTGGTACGGGCAACTCCTTAGAAGTACAATTTAGATTAGAAAGGTTAATTAAAATAAATCTACCCCCTTGCTGAGTGAGCGAAATATACTTAATATTATATTACCCAAACGTCAAATGGCATCACGTAATGAAGTGTGAATTAAACCCTTGCCTTTAAATAAAACTAGACTAAATAAAGAGAGGTACCTAATGCAATGTATGAAAATACATTTCATATGAAATTTCACATACTATTCGTGGAATTTTCTATGCTTAGTCATTGCCCTCCACCGATAGCGTCTTTCTTATTTTCCGTATCTTTAGTGAGTTTCTATTTCAAACTCTGTTTTTTTTTTCTTTCCATCGGCATCACAGATATCACACGTAAGAGTCCATTGTAGATTGCAAACTGAATTAATTTCTTCTTTGTAAAATATTATTGAATTTCATTTTATATTTATTTATTTGTAATATTATGTGTTTTCAAAAAATATTGGAATCGAATTATATTAAATTATATATATAAAAATATATTATCTATCCATACTCATATTGTAGATACGAAAGGTTGACTGTCTGTTAGGCTTTCACCACTGAACCACTGAAATATACTACTTTCACCACTGAACCACTGATAAACCACTGAACCGATTTTAATGAAATTTGGTATGAAGAAGCGTATCTTCAGCGGATCAACATTAGTTATCTTTTATTTTTAAAATTAAATGCCTAAAGGACTGAAATAGTAGATAACATATTGTATCAAAAACATTGTTGATGTACGACGACATTTTAATTTACAAGCAGGTGAAGTGCGGGGTAGCTACTTAAAAAATCGGTTGTCTGTAAAGTTGGTTTACAGACGATAGTTGAATGTGACAACGTCTTAAGCTCTCGCTTGTACTCCAAGCCTTAAACGGAACGCCTCAGAGCGAGGTAACGCCGCATGAGTCATGTTTTTTCGTGCGTGCAGCCAGCTCTATCGAATTATAAGACGTTGTCACGTCAAAAATAAAAGTACAATTAACGTTACCTAAGTTTTCAAAGACAATGTTAAATAAAAATAAACTTTCCGTAACTAATTATAAGAGTAAGAATTAAATAAAAAGGTAATTAACATCCAGCGACACCCGTATGAGGCGTGTTGGGTTTCATTATTAACGAAAAAGTCCTTAATTAAGCAACAGAGAGTAGAGTTAGGGCAAGGCTGGGCTCAGAGGTGATAATAATCCTCGTTACTGGGCCAGCGAACCGCATTCACTCTGTTACGTGACTGTCGGGTTAATGTGGACGTCACTTACACCGGTAAATACCTAGGATCCTATTCAGGTAATAAAACTTCATTCGAATTTAAGCGTTTAGGGTAGTTTCACATTTTTTTAAACATTATGATAATATGTTACGTCGTATCGTATTTATGTGTGTGATATCACTAAACGTTTCAATTTGATTGAAATTTCGTTACATGAATGGAGATAATGACTTAACATTTTTATTTTTAGCCCCCGACGCAAAAAGGGATATTATAAGTATTACCATTATGTTTGTATGTATGCACCAGCATCTCTGTCTGTGCCAAGTAAACTAATTTGGATGTCGCATCCAAATCAGTTTACACTGAAATATGTAAACTAATTTGGATGCGGTTTTTTTTTATTATAAGCTGGTTTTCTAACGGTGGTTCTCATGTTTTATCAAAAACGTGCAGGAATTTCAAGGAATCGGCTCTTTTTTACTTGACGATTTGGGAACATATAAAAACAAATTTAAAATAACACGAAAGAAGAAATAATCCTGGAGCAATTAGGCTTTCATAGCTTAGAACGTGATATGGGTCTGCAGTATGAAGATTATGGTGTGTCGCTTCCAAGGGTATTAAGATAAAATAAAATTATGCAATTACGTTGCAAAGATTTTGGGGCCAAGAAGGGTTTTACTCATATTGATATTAGTTTAATATCACCGATTACCGATTACCGATTATTATTGTTCTGTAAAGGAGATTTATGAGATCAGCTTCAAAATACTACAAGAATATAGCGTCAGCAAAAATTATCAAATTAACTTAATGTACAATAAGATCATATTATATTTCAACGGACAATTTTTAATAGCAAGTAAATTTTAAAAAGAAACCTACTTGAAAGTCACGAGACTAATCAAAATTGTACGCTTTTACTTATTTCTAAATCAAGCAAAGAATTTTGTTTTCTGCCATAGAGTTAACATTTTAACTTATTAATGACCACCGATCAAGCAAATTATAGAAACAACGGATAGGTTAGTCGCAAAATTTAAAATAAACTATTGTATAAATTGTAACAAAAATGATATTTTCATTTACTACAGTTTAAACTTACAGCACTGGAAGCTATCTAAACAAGCTACGCTAGCATCATCCTAAAGAAACAAAAAGTGTCATCTTTTTGATCTGTGAACGAATAACCATTAAGTATTAGGTAAATGTGAAGCTAGCACTCGTATTATTCACTTGAAACAAATACCTATGTTATATCTCATTCTATGAGGTCTCGCCATCTCTTTTTATATAGCTCTGTTAAAAAAAGAGGGTAAGACCTCGGAAGAAGACAGCAGTATTAAAAGTTGTGTGTCATGTAGGTTTTAGAGAAGTGTTGCCTCCAGATATAATACAGCTTCATACGAATAATAAATATTTTGCGGTAAATAAACTTTGGTAATCTTTGAACTTTTAAAAATCAAATAGACTTCATGATGATTTTAGATTTTAGCAAATAAAGATATTGATTGATTGATTGATTGATTGATTAAGTGATACAAAAAGGTATTATATATAATATGTTGTCGATTTTTACCGACGCTATTTTTTTTATACGAGTATTATGATCTGGCAGACGAGCGAACGGGCCACCTGATGGGAAGCGGTCATTGATGTCCATGGAAATCCATAGCATAAGAGTTTATGCGCTGCCAACTCTTAAGAAATTCATTAGTCCGCCCTTTAAAAGATCCTATGTTATATTTTTCAGGAAATAGTTCATTCTATAATTTGGTGGTACGAACTAAAAAGTTCCGACTAAACCCTACTTTTGATGAACCCATGAGGCCAGGTGGTGTGGGTGGAGGTTCGGCCTCATCGGGTGTTGTAGCGGTGGAAAGAAGTAGCTGGTATCAAACTAAACAATTACTCGGAACACTCCCCATTATAAAGCTGGTAGAACACACTCAAAGCACCAACACTTCTTCTCAAATCAAGAGGCATCAGATGTTTGGTCAGATTGGAATCGTGTGTAATTCAGAAACGCTGAATGCATTAAATGGAAGAATTTGATTATTGGGTGCACCAGCTCATAAGTTTGAACAATACTCCATATGAGGACGGACCTCAGCTTTATAAAGTAAAATTCTTTGACCAGGTGTGAAGTAATGTTTCGTCCAGTTAATCACCCCGAGTTTTTTGGACGCTTGAATGGCTTAAAATAGTATGTATTCATTGTGAATTCCAGTAATCACAATCCTTACAGGTTTTCCGTGAATTTTAGCATTATAAAAAGTGTCTATGATATAATTTACATTTCAGAAGAAATTAATAATGGATTACAATACGATAGGCATCTGTCAACATGCGTTGCTTTTGAGGCCAACTATGTATGGATTCTCATCATTCTCCTGTTTAGGACTATTTAAGTACCTAATCACTAATCAATGACATCAATAATATTTTATTATTGAAGTTTTTTGGCATGTTACGGAAAAATTATGAGAGTAAATTTTCACGCTGCATGTCCACACCGTCACGAAAAACCAACAGCATGAAATTAGCCAGTCAACAAATTAGTTTTTCAACAATAGTTTTTCCATTTTCTTAATTATGTACAAATAATTATTTTATAATATTTAAATAAAATTTATTTAACTAGATATTGCGTTATAATAAAACTTTCTTTCAGTGTGTTAAATGTCTTATTTTCTATTATTAGTATCGTTTTCTTTAACATAAGGCGAAGGATAACATTTTTATAAAGGTTATAACTAAAATATAACTTCTTACGTGTGTGAATAAGTACCCACACACTTTTTTTTATATTTATTTCTTTGTAATAAGGTGTATTCGTATTGTTGACAATCATTCAATATTACAATCAAATAAACTGCTTAGTTTGGAGTTAGATCAATTTGTGTTATTCTTCATTATTTATTCATTAATTTACAATTCTACTTCTCTCCTCTTTTTGTGTTAAAATCCCGTATATTTCAGCAAATGAACTTCGGTGTCATATACACCCTAATCCATCTTTGATCCTGCTTACTACGCCGCGTCTATAATAAGGCCGACCTTTGCTTGCTTCCCTGAATACTTCACTAATTCCGGTAAATGAATTCTTCTTATCAGAAAATATTCCATCCTTTTGTATATTATTCAGAAAATGTCTGATGTTAAATTTATAATGTACGGTCGAAGAATAATTTCATAGTCTTAAATATAATGCAGTGTAACGAAATTATTCATAGGCAAATATTAACATGAAATCATGTGGTTGTGTGGTAATATACTCTTACTACTTACTACTTTTACGTTTTGAACTAAATTATTATGACACTCTATTTTTACTATATAACACGGTATTTCATATTATATTATACCAAATAACGTGTCATATAGTAAAAAAAAATATTTACGTTATAACAATAAATGACATCTATTACGTAGCACGACAGGATTTTAGCCTGCGATCTTGCTCACATGTTATATATAGTTAGAAATAATAAAATATTGATCAATATTACAAATGTGAATTTCATTTTTCACGATGAACTCATTTAACTACTATATAATTAAGATGAAATCGATCATAGAGCAGAGAATAAATTTGCCACGTTGAATCAGTCAATACTAGCTCATTTTTTTTTTTAGAAGAGGGGGCAAACGAGCAGGAGGTGCACCTGATTGTAAGTGATCACCGCCGCCCATGGACATCAACAATACCAGAGGTCTTGCAGTTGCTTTGCCGGCCTTTTAAGAATGAGTAAGGCCCCCAAGTCAGTTAGTTAGAGAGTGCTGGCCAGAGGTAGCATAGCAGGTTCAAACCTTGTAATGACAAAAAATTAATTGTTGAGTTTTAAAAAAGTCTCCCAAGCACGGGGTAAGTACTACAACACATATATACTCATTACGCAGAGCAAGCTTCCGAGATCATGTAGCTGTATTTGCTTTCAGAACTAAGCTCAAACTTTCTCATAGTCTCTGTATCAGTGATATAATTTAGAGCCTCCTGAGACACTGAAAATAGCATATTTTGGCGTCAGTAAACTTGATAAATAAACAAACCGAGAAGATTAATTTGCGTCAGTACATCACAGTACATGTCAGATTTACATATACACAAAACAATTACATCCATATGCAGCGTCTCGATAACAGAATCCAATTAATTGGTACATCTTGGGTATAATATTTAAGATCGGGTACATCTTGGGAATAATATTTAAGATCGGGTACATCTTGGGAATAATATTTAAGATCGGGTACATCTTGGGAATAATATTTAAGATCGGGTACATCTTGGGAATAATATTTAACACAAAAAAAAAATCCAAGATACGGCGGCACCTTAAAAAACATAAAAATATCTTGTGCTATTAGTCGCATCTGGGGTCTAGTGGTCTGATGTCGGTGTTGGTCACATGAGGGTTTGAGTTCGATTCCCGATTCCCGGGTCGGGCATTTCAAAAATGTGTTTTTTCAGTTTTCTGATAAAATCAAGTTATCTGGAATTAGATAAGTGCCCGGTTGACGATAGGCTTGCCACCTTATCATATTGTGGGACTAAGTATCTTCGGCTAATCGTGGGTGATCTGCCTATCCCTTCGGGAATACAGGCGTGAAGACACCACTACTACTGCTATTTTTGGATATTTTTACGCAAACTGTATACTCTTCGCAACATGTGCTTACATGTGTTTATTGTAAAACAGTTCAAGTGTTTTTTATATATATGTAAATATAAATGTTGCAATAAAAATGTATTTTCATCAAGATGAATAAGTATGTAGAATTACATTTAAAATATGTATTCTCTTCATTAAAATATGTATTCTATACTTTCCATCGTCGGCACTTGGTGAAATTCCATTGTTATTAGACACTTTAACTATTCCACTTGTACATAAATTTCACTTTTACACAATTTTTTTTTAATATATAACTCGACCGGTTTTACTTTTTAAAGCATCTTCAGGATGTAATATACAATAAAACAGAATAATTATCGAAAATGTCAAATTGAAATTGCATTTTTTAATTTTATTGCAATTTCAATTTGACATTTTCGATAATTATTCTGTTTTATTGTTATTATTTTAGTTTAAATATTTTAGTTTATATTATTAATTTGACATTTAAAAATTTTTCATTTTTATTTACTTAGTGATAATTATTTTTACTCATCTTTGACATAAATAACTGTGTAATAGGTAATAGGTGTGTTAATCTATATTTATTTTGTTTTACTTGACATTATTTATATAGCACAATTAATTATTTAATTGACATTTTTGTATCCATATGTATAGTTATAAATTAGTGCAATATAATCGTAAATTAAAATTTCCCACATTTTTGGACAAAATTGTTAAGGCTGACAACACCTTTGAGCGATATTTAAGCTTACTCTTTTAAAATCAATATTTACGTTTGTTTATATTCCACAACAGTCAATAATAATCAGTTAAGTATATTACATGCTAAAGATACTTTAAAAAGTGAAACCGGTCGAGTAATATATTAAAAAAATTGTGTAAAAGTGAAATTTATGTACAAGTGGAATAGTAAAAGTGTCTAATAGAATACATGTAATAGTTTCTAAGTATTGAGCATTGCCATTTCGTTGTAATTAACTCACCTTTATGCGAGTGCTACATCAGCTCACTCAATGATATAGTATTGCGAGGAACATTGCTGCACTCGGAATCAGTCGAAAATTATTGCAAATGGTAGTTCAATCAAGTTTTGGTTCATCAAGGTTGGTATAGGTATCATATAAATCAAGCTTTATATGATACCTATACCAACCTAATGATTGGTGTAGACACAGACTTTATAGTCTGATTTTTTTTAGTAAAAGAAATTATTTAATAACTTATGCACCTTCGAAATTTTTCAACCAATCATTTTTTGATATTCTACGATATTTTAGTACTAAAAATACCTTGAATGCAGTTTCAAAAATTAAAATCGAATTAAATTTCCAAAAGTTACAGCTTTTCAAATATTAAAATTTCGTTGTTTTAGCAAATTTACTTAATATTTTTGAAATAAATTTCAGGCTAATACACCGATTGACTTAAAAATCTTATCTGCTTTTTTCCTTTTAAAACTGCGTCAAATACCGTTAATTGGATCAAAACCGGTCATTTTGTTTGGGGTTTATCAAAGACGAAACATTTTGAAAAAAGAAAATTTTTTGACATTGCTTCGAAAATTTTCAAGATATCGATTATTTAGCTAAAACAATATTCTAGATCTTAAACATTGAGTTAAATGCCATTCGAAAGATCAAAATCGATCATCGTTTCCATAATATACAGTTTTACAAAAATCTTAATGCTGCCATTTTTAATAAAATAGATGTTTAAGCTGAAAAAAATCTATGACTATAGTTTTTAATCTTTTGAGCTTAAAATACCTTAATTTAGCGGAAAGTTTCAGGGTTGGCCTGCAGGTTTAACCGTTTACAAATTTATTTAATATAAAACTGCATGGAAATTCCTGTGAGTTTATTTTATTTTTTACCTTTATTTGCTATAAATTGATTAATTCCAATAAGCTACATTACTTGTTCCAAAAAAAATAATAAAATTTAAGGAAATACACAAATTAAGCAATGTATTATGCACCACATTCTGTGCATGCACGCAAACGGCTGGTTCGAAAGTTGTAAGGTCGCACTTTCCGGTACGCTTTACATTGCGTGGCGAGAAAATAAAAAAACTCATTTACTACAATGTAAAAATGTTCTCTTTGTTTTTTGGTAGACCGGACCTTGCACTTTGTATACATAGGCTGTTTTTTTAAACAAAAACCTGTTGAAGGAGAGTACTTAGTAATATATTCTTAGCCCAAATATCTATAGAATATGAATTAGGTCAAAACCTAATTGATGGAATGACCCAATGAACTTTGCTGCTGGTTCATTCTTTACGCTAGCACATAGGTTACATAACAGTTACTGTGGTAGTAGTAGGTAGTGGTACGGTGCTAGTATCGGTCACTGCCGAGCTGGGCGCGGGGACCCGCGCATCTTCAGTTTGTGCATATGCATCGTGATGACTGGGTGTGTTTCTACGTAATACAGTAAGCTGCCTCGCGTATTTTTGCGATAGTATTTTGACTAATAATAACAGTGTCATCTTATTAATATTCCAATAAGCAATATTGCGTGTGCATTACGTAATCATTGTGTGTGACTTGCTATCAGATACTTAAGAGAGATGTTCCAAAATCACCAAATACAGAAGAATAATTCAACAATTGAGATTAGTGTAATTTTTTATTAGCTATTTAGACAAGTTTGATCATTGTAAATAAAATGATTCCATTTACTTCAGAAATACTAAGCATGAAGTTTCACTATATGCCGATATTAGAAATGTATATTAAAAGTAGGTCTGCATTTTATTGTAAGGGCTTATATAACATTAAGCTTAGAGTAATAACGCTTAGAGTGATAATTGCATTCAACATTTCGTTCATATTTTAAGCCAAAACCATATCGATGTGTGCATGACCTTCGTCACTCTTCGTGTAATTACTTGCGTTGATACGCACACAAAGACACATTATTGCGTGAATAATGTTGCAAGCAAATATATATTTTACCAAAACGGTATTTAAAATAGGTCTACCTTACAAATAGTCTTTCATATTATAACATTAATAGTCATTTAGTATAAACTTGAAACTTATACTTTTATTCGGTTACGTAAAATATTTTAAATGTCGAGAAATATTCTAGATGTTCTCAAGATGATATTCCAAACCTATTTAACCTTATATTTTTTAGCTTTTGTGCTTTCATTTGTAATTTAAAATATTTTTACCTCATTAAAATAAAGATTGTCTCTCTTTCCAATGGTATTATTAGACATATAAAAAACTTAAAACTTACATTTTGTATCCCGGTGAGGTAAAATGAGTAGAATTACAGGGAAATGTTAAAGAGTCAAGATATTTTTTTTGTATATATCAGTAATCAAACAGCGGTAACCAACCAGTACCAACCGTAAATAAAAAATATGGCCAATACAAGTTTACATTATTGAAGTTATAAAAACATTTATTTAATTAATTCAAAAAAAATTGAAATATATCTTAAAATATTATTGTACAATAATAATAATATAATATAATATAATATTCACGGGACAAATTACACTTACTGATCTAACCGCAAAGTAAGCAAATTATTTGCTTGTGTAATGGGTGTTAGTCAACGATACTAATACATAGAAATAATAAATACTGGAATATATTTAATAAACACCCAAACCCGGAAATACAAACATTTATGCTCATCACGCAAATGCTTGTCCCCGTCGGGCATCGAACCCGAGCCCCGTCGATTGCGTAGTCAGGGCCGCTAACCACTCGACCAACGGGGCGGTCAAATGTTATTACAAATTTGTACATTGCTTGGCGAATGCTTGTGTGTCTTTATGTGTATGTCTGTGTGCGTGTATGTGTGTATATGTATATATTTGGTGAAAGCTAAACTAGCTTGAACGTTAGCAGATGGGCGGACAATATTTACAAGCACTTTGAGGTAAAAAGTAATAGCATAGGTATGCTTTTAATCAAATTATTTATTTAAATAAGTTTAAAAAGTTAAAATGTCTTAAGCTAAACATAATATTTATGACTACTATATTGAGTCAAGCTACTATTGGCTTTGTGCACTACTTGAGCACCACCTATCGTGTGCAACTGTTTTGGTTCAGATCTTAGAATATAGAAAAACGTAATCCCTGTGAGTAATCTCCTCTAACGTTTTTAGCTGAATCGGAAATAATACAGCTCTTTGTGGCGACTCTTTGGCTTCTACGTGCTATAATATATGCATTAGAGTATACGGCACAAATTAATTAAGTCGTGTATGAACAATATCGTCATTCGCAACATAAATTTCAAGCTATGTAGAATTGAAACTTAATTATCAGCATAAACATATAGGAGGCCAACATTTGGCGCAGACCGATTTTAGGGCACGTTACCCTACATTATTTCATCGATAAAACTCGAAAATATCGCCAATAAAACTACTTGACACTTAGGAAAACACGAAATAATGCTGTCCATGGCATATTATTTCATAAGAACAATTTAAAAAAAATGCCTTTTTAGCAGTAACTGTATTTTTCTGGTGATCACTGCGGCATCTAGAATGCTAGTTGAAAAAATTTTTTTGCCTTCTAAAAGTCCTCATTATACACGAATATAAGCTTTGTAATATTGGTTTGACAAACGGTTTTGTAATATTTGTGCCAGTATAATGGTAATTCCCAGCACTTAAAAAATATTTTTTATGCAAAAGCAAAGTCCAAGCTATGTAATATCGCATATAAAATAGTAATACACACGTTATTAATTATAATGAAAATAGGTAAAAACAAATACGTGGTAGAATATTTTCCTCTTTGGCTGGCAACATTTTGAATATCGTTCAACTTAGATATTTACGATTTATTTGTTTGGAATTTATACAAAAATATCCGATGCCAAGTAGTTCTTATCTGTGAAATGTGATCTTCAAGCCCTAAATACGCTTTTGTGAAGCACGGTGACAACCTTTCACCACACAGTAACTCACATTTTTTGAAATTGCGAGAGCTGTACTCTGTGTAGCACGTGTCACATGTCTGAGCGGCCGGCGAGCGTAAGAAGCCTTCTTTGAAATGGCTTAATATAGCGCGGGTCGACTTGGTTTCTATGCGTTATTATTCTATGACATTAAGTATATTAATACAATTATGTAATTGAGAATATCTTCACTTTGAAAATTGATCGAAGCATGAATCATCGCATTATGTAAGAAATCTATCCACGGCTTTTCCGATGAATTAATGCGAAGAAACGGAAGCTGTTTGATTGTGTGCGGGCTGATTGATTGATGTACCGGAAGAGATTGCTAATGTCGTCATATCTGTGCTAATAACTTCAATAATAGCTTACGATTGATGATTTCGTTTCGGATTTACAACGTTCCTTTGACTGAAATTTTCTTATATAGATTTTTTTTAACTTCCGGCTACGTATGTATATGAGGAAGTTACTGATTTTGCCTTGATTTTCAAAAATCGAGTTTTTACCAGATCTCCACGTTTTGAAATCCTAAGAACCTTTTCCGACTATTTTAACTAGGACGTCAGTATGTTTGTATGTATGTAAGTATCTGTATGTGTGTGTTTGTCTAAACATCTCCTAACATTTGATTGGACTCTACTCAACTTAGACTTCTTGAAAATTTGAACCGATCGCCGCAGGAGATTTTGAGAAATTTTGAAAAAAAACCTCAAATATCTTTTATTTCTCTAATAATTTATCAGTTTCATAAATTACGAACGGTATATGTTACACAATCAGTCTTATTACGATACAAATATCCATTTTAAACTTACTAACATCACGAATATTTACCTATCTATCAATCAACATAAAACCGTGCTATAAACCACAGTATAAATATTCGTGAAGTTAGTAAGTCTGAATATGGATACTTGTATCATAATAAGACTGTATAATATGTACGTTTCGTGATTTATGAGACTGATAATTATTAGAGAAATAAAAGAAATATTTATAATTTTTGTAAGTAAAGGCATTTTGTCTTTAAATTAATAAAAGAAGAAAAAATTTAAGAATATGGATATGATATGGATATACCTATATTTAATTCTATTGCGGTCAAACAGGAATTAAAAATGTTTTATCTGTCCCTCTAATGCCGATAGAGGGACAGATAAAACATTAAGGAGGCGAATAAAGTTCGAACTGTCCCCTTATCGCTAACAGGGGAACAGATCAAACTTTTTATTCGTTCTGTCACCGCATGGTGACAGGTCTGAATAATCCAAATAACAAACAAGACATTGCGGAACTTTACCACTTTGACATTTTTAGCCAACCTTTTGAAAAAGCCAAATATTCACCTTTTACGAATACCAGTTGGTACATTCTTTGAAGGGCCCGGACCATCTTAGGGAAAAATTCTGGTGGTGATATTATAAATAAATATAATAAATATCTTTGGACAAATTACGCGAATTGATCTAACCCCAAAGTAAGCAAATTATCTGCTTGTGATTTGAGTTGCAATTCAATATTCCTAGAAATATATAAATATATATTATACATAAATACTGAAATATATATATATATATATATATATATATATATATATATATATATATATATATATATATATATATATATATGTATGTATGTATGTGTGTATATATATATGTATATATTAGGATGAGCAAATCTTTCTGAATATTTTAATTTTTTCTAGAAAACATGACTAGCTTGAGACAGACTATGTGCCTTATTTAACCATACGTTAAATCATTGCATCTGATTTGTAAGATAATTGTGGGAGTAGAATATATTAATTATACAAATAAATAATATTATCGCAATTAAACTGGGGCTCGGGTTCGATTTTTAACAGGGGCAGGCATTAGAGCTCTTTCACACGAGCGGCATGTAGCAAAGGTAACTTCAGCCGTCGACACGTGTCGGCGACAGCCGTCGACGCACTGACGGCTGATGTCGGCGCGTTGACGGCAGCCGTCGACATTTCAACTTCAAAGATCAGCGGCAGCCGTCGTCAGTTCTCGTAGTATAGGTGTCAGTTGCAAAATGGACTTCGAAGAAGAAACACTATTATTGGTTTTACTTCGTGGACGTCGACAAAAACGAAAAGTAAAAAAACGTTCATTGTGGTTTCGAGAAATATTAATCAATCGAGATCAAGATGGACATTTTTTTACTCTCTTCCTCTACTCTCTACTCTCGCGTGCGCACTCTTAAACTATATGCAGCCGAATGACAAATTGGCGGACGCGTCACGCTACAAATGCAAGTGTTGCTATAGGTCGACGGTTGCCGTCGACGCGCCGACGGCTGCCGCCGACACGTGTCGACGGCTGAAGTTACCTCTGCCGTTGGCTACATGCCGCTCGTGTGAAAGAGCTCTAATGCCTGCCCCTGTTAAAAATCGAACCCGAGCCCCAGTTTAATTGCGATAATATTATTTATTTGTTTAATTAACATATTCTACTCTCACAATTATCTTACAAATCAGATGCAATGATTTAACGTATGGTTAAATAAGGCACATATTCCGTCTCAAGCTAGTCATGTTTTCTAGAAAAAATTAAAATATTCAGAAAGATTTGCTCATCCTAATATTCCGACCCAACACCTTAAGCACCTGTATCATAAGCAGTAGACTATACAACTGAGATACTCAGATGATATTGAATTATGTTTTCTCATGTCGATGCAGGCTCTCTTTTAAAGAATAGACTATATGGCATCTACCAGATAGTTCGTAAGAGGCGAATTATTGGCAAATTGCCATCGTGATAGAGCTCTGTAACGTTCACCAGAGTTTAGTACCATTGCCTGCAAAAAAAGCTTTAATGCTTGTCACTGTCGTGTTCCGTTTTGAAAGGTGTGTAGCCGATAAACTTATGCTAGTGGTATTAGACCTAGCCGTATGGCTAAAGCAGCATTAACATCTTTAGTCTGTAGGTGATATTTATATGTCTTTGTCCTTCTAAGCCATGTTTGTTTGCAGTTTGCAATCTTCTTATAAAAAACTAGCTGTTGCCCACGACTTCATCCGCGCGGACTTCGTTTACTCCGCACAGCTCCTCCCCCGTAGGCGATAGCGTGATAATATGTAGCCTATATGTTGACCCGACCTATTAGTAATATTCATGCAAAATTTGAAGTAAATCCATGCAGTACTTTTTGAGTTTACCCCGGACATACATACAGACAAAAAGACAATGATTCTAAAAACTATATTTTTGGCTTTGATATCGATTGTAGATTACGCCCCAAGTATTCTTTTAAAAAAATATTCAATGTACAGTTTTGACTTTCCTACGATTTTATTAAGGGCAGGTGAACGACCACCGCTCCCACAGGAGTCGCCAGACTTGAATTTACATTGAACAAGCTTTCATCTGACGCTTAATCTTATATAAGCAGGCATAGCTCAGTTATTGAGATTATTTATGGATGGCTATGTTAAACTTATGAAATCTATTGAGAATAAAAACCTCTACTTTTATTAAAGGGAATATCTATATATATATTCCCTTTAATAAAAGTAGAGGTTTTTATTCTCAATAGATTTCATAAGTTTAACATAGCCATCCATAAATAATCTCAAGATTAAGCGTCAGATGAAAGCTTGTTCAATGTAAATTCAAGTCTGGCGACTCCTGTGGGAGCGGTGGTCGTTCACCTGCTCTTAGCATTCCGAGATTTGAGACGTACGCTCAAAAGTTTCAAGCGTTTGCTGTAATAGCTTTGTTGTACTATGTATGTAATTATTGTAACCTCTATTGTAATAGAGTTAAGAGAAATAACATTATAGCTTAAACTCAAATGAACCTTATTGCCTTTCACACAAACGCGTTCTATTATTAACCCCTGTTAGGTAAGTTGTTGGTGAGTTCGAGGGTGGATCCTGTTTGTGGGACTCGGGTTTTATTCGTAACAAAGACAAGTTTTTTGGAATGAACGTAAATGCTTTTATATATTCTGGATATGTGATTATTGAATATACCACGAGTCGTTCCGGGCCCCCTTTGAAGAATAGACCATCTGTTATTCTGCCAGACAGTTCATAAAAGGCAAACCTGATCCAAACAAAGATTGGAAAACCTGACACTATATCCTTCCGCTGTGTTGGTCCCGGCCTCCTTTGTAGAATAGGCCAACTGCCGTTCTGCCAGGCAGGTCGTAAAAGGCGACCGATTGGCTATCGAGTCACTACCATCGTGGCTACTAGGTGGTAGAGTTCTGCATTGTCTCGCCCGGGTCTGGTACCACCGCCTTACCTATTCCTGCCGCAATAGCGTCAGTGCTTGTCGCTGTCGTGTTCCGGTATGGAGGGTAAGGTAGCCGGTAAACTTATGCATGTGGCATTAGATCTCGCCACAAGATAGCAACGCACCATTAACTTCTTTGATGTCTATAGGCGATGGTTGACTCTTTCCATCAGGAGACCCATCTGCTTGTTTGCTATCTTATGATATAAAAAAAAAAAATCCATGACTACTCGGTGATAGAGTTCTACAACGTTTCGCCTGGGATTTGCTGTCACCGCATCTATTCCTGCCGCAAAAGCGTCAATGCATGTCCTTGTTGTGTTTCGATTTGGAGGTAGCCATTAAACTTATGCATGTGGCATTACCATCCCGCCACACAAGATTGTTTTCTTTTTCCATCAGCTATCTTACGATAAAAAACAATAATCTATATTATTATTATAAATACAAAAGTTTTGATGTTTGGATAGATTGATGTTTGGATGGATGTATGTATGTTTGTTAATCAATCACGCAAAAAGTACTAAACGGATTTGAATAAAATTCGGTACACAGGTAGATGATGACATGGAATAGCATATAGGCTACTTTTTACCCAGAAAAATGAGTTGTTGCCCTGAGATTTGACAAAACCTTTTATAATGCAGCGGGCTGCATGCTGTAGCTAGTAATTTATATAAGAAAATCATTTTTAGTTCGTGTGTATGGATCTATTTATAAGTACCAGACCTTTAATTTAAATTCAATTCATAGACCAAAATTATCAAATATCTTTTATTTTTGCCAAATTTTAA
Organism: Apodemia mormo; assembly: GCA_036924255.1. Taxonomy (NCBI): domain Eukaryota; kingdom Metazoa; phylum Arthropoda; class Insecta; order Lepidoptera; family Riodinidae; genus Apodemia; species Apodemia mormo. Next base: position 2,300,037 of record JAUPFN010000008.1, read on the forward strand.
CTATAAATAAAATTATGTACATATACTACATGTGTGTTTATTATAATGTATGTCAGATATATGCAATATTTATTAATTTAATGTATTTCTAATGAATATAATTTAAAAATAGTAGGTTTTTGCAGTGTTATGCAACGTAAACTTTAATCGTGCCAAATTTCAAACTTCTCCATTCACATAATTTCTTAAAAAGGGGTGTAAACTTTTAACTTTACAAATTAACGTCTTTTGCCTGTGGCCAAAATTCGGCCATAGATTAGGTTAACAATAAAATCTCTTTTAAGTTTGACTTAACCGTAAAGAAAACAGTAAGTATACATTTGCGTATGCAATATAAAATATCACATGAATGTCGTGTGCTTTCTGATGCATTGTAATTAAAAATATAAGGTTTATGCAATCCTCCGCAATGTAAACTTTAATTGTGCCTTGCTTCAGTCGGTAAGATATTAATAGCTTAAATCATCATGTATGTTACATGAATGTAATGCTTATTAATGCATTTTTACGCATATCATTTAAAAATGTCAGTTTTCTGCAGTCCTCCGCTACGTAAACGTTAACTTTGCCAAAGAACACGTGTGAGACTTAGAGTAGACTTATATTCATACGTGTTTTTTTAGTTACTACCTTAAAGTTTAATATATCCCGTAAGATTCTATATCAATTCCTTAACATATACGCATTTAATAAATATTTTTTTAACTAACTAACTCGTTACTCAACGATATTAATACATATAAATTATGTACTGCTACCGAAATATATATAATAAACACCCAAACAATCACACAAATGTTTCTTCTTGTCGGGAATCGAACCCGAGTCCCGGCGATTAAGGAGTCAGTATCCCTTCGACCAACGGGACGGAAAATAGTCGGAAAAGGTTTTTAGTACCTCAAAACATGGTCTGGTGAAAACTCTATTTTAGAAAATCAGTGTAAAATCAGTAACTTCCTTATCTACATACGTAGTGGGAAGTTAAAAATATCGAAAATAGGTACGGAAAGCCTGCTTCCTAGAGAAAAAATAATCCTACAGAGCATTATATAGCAAACATGAAAGAGACAATCATTGCCTATATATACCAAAGATGTTAATGGTGCGTTATTATCCTTGTGACGAAGTCTTAATGCCACATGCATATATTAACCGACTTTGGACCTTACCCTCCGAATCGGAATACTTATTGCCAGTTATTCACCTTTTTCAATCTGCCTGGCAGAATGGCAGATGGTCTATTATTCAAAGGGAGCTACGGACAATCACGGGATGTTACGTAATGGAAATAGTGATAAATATACTTTAAAGTTTAAAAACACGACGCGTCTCTTTCGAGTCAATATCGGCAACGCTAACTACTGCATTAACGGAGTTTATCATTAGTAATGAGGTAACAGTGTTTAGTACATACAAATATACATATCATCACGCCAAATTCTTTACGGGGTAGACAGAGAGAACCGAGTGCCATAAATCCATTCCTTGCAGGCTTGTCTTTCTCCACATTCATTAATTACCCTCTTTATACACACGCGCCGCTTGCGAAGACTCTTATCACCACCTTCGGACAGTACGCGATCAATCTGATCATAGTGCGTCAGTCTTGGTCTTCCCTGTAACCTATATCCTATCACATTCGCATTGTGTATCTGTTTTGTTAACTTTTCATCAACCAATTTTTCTACATGTCCAAAACAACGGAGCATGCTCTTTCTCATCTTTACATCGACACTTTTTGTCAAGCCTAACGCCAAATTCTTTACGGGGTAGACAGAGAGAACCGAGTGCCATAAATCCATTCCTTGCAGGCTTGTCTTTCTCCACATTCATTAATTACCCTCTACGCGCCGATTGCGAAGACTCTTAACACCACCTTCGGACAGTACGCGATCAATCTGATCATGGTACGTCAGTCTTGGTCTTCCCTGTTACCTATATCCTACCACATTCGCATTGTGTATCTGTTTTGTTAACCTTTCATCAACTATTTTTTCTACATGTCCAAAACAACGGAGCATGCTCTTTCTCATCTTTACATCGACACTTTTTTTCAAGCCTAACGAGAGGTTAGGTTAGGTGTAAAGATGAGAAAGAGCATGCTCCGTTGTTGAGTGTTGAGTTGAGTGAGAGAGAGATCTCTCACTTCCGCATTACGAACCCGGTCCGCGAGTGTTACTCCATATATTTTTTGTAGCGATCTCGTCTCGACCGCGTTAATTCTACTTTTATGCTCTTTTTGACATAATCAATTCCCACTTTCATACAATAGCGTTGATTTAAGCACATAATTATGCCCTGCTTTAAATAACATAATTTAGAAAAAAAATTAAAATTCAAAATTTCATCACATTTGAGGCACTTTTTCCCCGCACTACTCCTATGTGGAACTAATTACTTGCAAGGGTTTTTCCGAACGGATACTACTTAGACCTTCAAGAAAAGAGCTTAATTTTTCTTAAAAGGCCGGCAACGCAACTGCAAATCTTCTGATAGTGTTATTGTCTACGAGCGGTGGTAATCACTTACCATCAGGTGAGCCTTCTGTCCGTTTGCTCCCTTTTCTATAAAAAAAAATTGTAACTGTAATTAACAATAACAATGAACTAACCAGAAATACTCTTCGTAGTTATTACGCTTGGCACGTACACAAATTCCACCAGTATCCATCGCTAACACAACAACTCCAACTTACAGCGTCAAACTCTCAAATAATACGTGCCTCAGTTACGAACGACGCTAATATCCGAGCTTGCGATTCGACACATTTCGCTATCCAACATCTTCAACTTTCTCCAATGTAACAACTACTTCGAATAAATGATTAGATTTTGTATGAATTACTAAAATGTATGGTTTGAAAACAGTAAAATACCACATGACAATCCTTTTTTTATATTATAAGATAACAAAAAATAGATAGCTTTCCATCAGGAGAGCCATCTATTTTTTGTTCTTTGTTTTTGGTTCTTTGTGTTTTGTTAGTTTTTTCGTTCTTTGTTTTTGTTCTTTGTTTTATGTTGTTTGTTTTTTGTTCTTTTTATGTTGTTTGTTTTTTGTTAATTGTTTTTTGTTCTTTGTTTTTTGTTTTTGTTTTTTTGTTTGTTTTTTGTTCTTTGTTGTTCGTTTTTGTTTTTTTGTTTGTTTTTTGTTCTTTGTTTTTTGTTTGTCCATCAGGGTAAAGACAACCATCGCTAATAGTCACCAAGAGATGTCAATGCTGCGCTGCTATCGTTGTTAGTGGATTGCTTATACCACATGAATAAGTTTAACTATTACCTTACTCTCCAAACCGGAACACAACGATAATTATTAACAACAGTGATATGTATTAACGTTATTGCGGCAGGAATAAGTAAGGCGCTGTTTTTAGGGTTCCGAAGTAAACTAGGAACCCTTATAGTTTCACTATGTCTGTCCGTCCATCCGACCGTCCATACGCGCGATGTCTCAGAGATCCTTAGTACTAGAAGCTGTAATTTGGCACTATTATGCATATTCGTCACGTTAACAAAGTGGTAACATAAAATCTTGAAAAATATATTTTTTCAAGGTAGCTCCCTACATGTAAAGTGGGAATATTATTTTTTTCTCATTGTTTTTCTCGTTTGTAAAATATTAAGCTTTAAAATGCTAACTCTCCAAAGGGGGCCCAGGTCAACAATATATTACCAGTCTCGGGCAAATTTTCGTAGAACTCTACTAACTAGTATTCACTCGAATACCCTAATGTTCAACTTTACGAACAACCTGGCAGAATGGCAGATGGTCATTCAAAGAGGCTTCCTCCAAATATGTTTCCTTAAAATGGGCAAATGATTCCGTATAATACATGTTTGTATATTACCACCCACAGAATATATATTCAATAGAAATAGCAAGTAGGCGGGACAATCGTGGTACTAAGTAAGCGGAGCTCCGCGTTATAAGTTGACGCGCCGTTTAAGATGTCAGTCATATTCCGTCATTATCTACGATTTACTTAAAAAATAAAAACAAACATGCTGTACTGCGCAGTTTTGGAGTGCAAAAAGATAGCCAGGTCAAAAATGTATCCAAATAAGGCAGGTACACTACCGTAAGTGGTATTTTGTTTTATTTCGAATAAAATTTGAAAATAAAACAATATTAGCATAACAAGAAGAAAGATTTAATGAAAGTCAACTTTAACTCATTATGATATTTAAATTATACATGCATTTTTCAAAGTTGTCGTCTATGCGCTATGGCGCTACTCAGTCAGGGTAATAATAATTCCAGCCTGGTAACTTATAGTACTGGTAACTTATAGCCTTATGGCTCACTTTCGTTGATCGTTAGAGCCCGCGTTCGGGTTTTTTTTTATAGAAGAGGGGGCAAACGAGCAGGAGGTGCACCTGATGGTAAGTGATCACCGCCACCCATGGACATCCACAATACCAGAGGTCTTGCAATTGCGTTGCCGGCCTTTTAAGAATGAGTAAGCGCTTTTCTTGAAGGCCCCCAAGTCGTACCTGTTTGGAAACACCCCTGCCGGTAATTTGTTCCACAACAAAGTAGTGCGAGGCAAAAAGTGGCGAGAGAAACGCACAGTTGTGGATTTCCAGACATCGAGATGGTGAGGATGGAATTTCATATTTTGACGCGTGTCCGATGATCGAATTCGGTGTCAGGAATTAATCCAAATAACTCGTCGGAGTACTCCCCATGAAAGATACGATAGAAGACACAGAGTGAACCAACATCTCTGCGCAATGCCTAAGAGTCAAGCCGTTTCGAAATAGCCAAGTCGTCAACGATTCCAACCGCTCTACGCTGAATGCGATCAAGAGGAAGGAGCTAGTACTGAGGAGCTTCAGCGCAGAGATGAGAACAGTACTCCATGTGGAGCCGAGTTTGAGCCTTATAAATTTGAAGGCAATGAGCCGGCAAGAAGTACTGTCTCGCTCTGCTGAGCACACCGAGCTTTTTGGAGGCTAGTTTAGCCTTACCTTCCAAATGACCGCGAAACTGAACGTAATTCGATATGTCGACTCCCAGAATCCCGATACTAGCTGAGGCTGCCAGGAGAGTATCCCCAAAATCGAGGTGACACGACAAAGGGTGTCTTTTTAGCGGAAAACACGCAAAGCTGTGTCTTCTTGGGGTTAAAAGTGATCAGGTTTTGACGACCCTATTCCGAGACATCGGGGTACGGGAGATTTCTGTTTAAGCATGCCGTAGGGCCCGAATGCGATAACCGTTTTCACAAGTCGATGGGACTCGCATGCAGGTACGGGAGATTTCTATTTAAGCATGCCATATGTTCCGCATGCGGTAACCATTTTCATTAGTCGATGACGCTCGCATGCGGGATGTTCTATATTCCTCACCACACATTAGACAGTAGTTTTGAAATTATGATGCTGAATAGACGTACTCGCTATGGAACACCAATTAATGTTGTATGGAGCAAGTTTAGCTATTTCTGATATACTATAGAAGAAATTATTAGCTTCACTAAAGAAAAAGAAAAAAAGATTTTGGGTGCAAAGTTTACTGAGAAATAGGAAGATGCACGGTGCGTCACTTCTCAACGAATAATTTTCGTAAACTAAACCCCCGCAACCCGCACTATGCTTGCTTTACACCGGCCGGCGAATTTCATTGGTTGTTATGGCTCCTTTTCATTGGTCGATAACTTGGTCGATAAACAGCATGCGGGAGTCCCGGATTACGGTATAACAACCAGTGAAAGTGCGTTGTCAATATGTAGTCGATATGCAGCATGCGGGTGCTACCCGCAAGCGGCCTTAACAACCAATAAAATTTGTCGGTTGATGTAAAGCAAGCATAGTGCGGGCTGCGGGGGCTTAGTTTACGAAAATTATTTGATGAGAAGTGACTCACCGTGCATCTTTCTGTTTCTCAGTAAACTTCGCACCCAAAATCTTTTTTTTTTTATATCATAAGATAGCAAACAAGCAGATGGGTCTCCTAATGAAAAGAGTCAACCATCGCCTATAGACAACAAAGATGTTAATGGTGCGTTGCTATCTTGTGGCGAGGTCCAACCCTCCTCCAAACCGGAACACGACAGCGACAAGCACTGACGCTATTGCGGCAGGAATAGGTAAGGCGGTGGTACCAGACCCGGGCGAGACAATGCAGAACTCTACCACCTAGTAGCCACGATGGTAGTGACTTGATAGCCAATCGGTCGCCTTTTACGACCTGCCTGGCAGAACGGCAGTTGGCTTATTCTACAAAGGAGGCCGGGACCAACAGCACTTTTTTTCTTTGTCTTTAGTGAAGCTAACAATTTCTTTTTAGTATATCAGAAATATCTAAAATTGCTCCAAACATTAATCGGTGTTCCATAGCTGGTACGTCTATTCAGCATCACAATTTCAAAACTACTGTCTAATGTGCGGTGAGGAATATAGAACATCCCGCATGCGGGTGTCATCGACTAATGAAAACGGTTACCGCATGCGGAACATATGGCATGCTCAAACAGAAATCTCCCGTACCCCGCATGCGAGTCCCATCGACTTATGAAAACGGTTATCGCATTCGGGCCCTACGGCATGCTTAAACAGAAATCTCCCGTACCCCGAACGCGGGATCTAACGACCAATGAAAATGAGCCATTAAGGTCCTTGCAGGGACTCCCCGCATGCTGTTTATCTACCGAGTTATCGACCAATGAAAATGAGCCAGTATACATTGTAACGTATAGCCTTATACATTGGAATAAGGTTGAAATTACTAAGTTCAGAATGTTAAGTTAGAAAGACGAATCACTTGCATTATTTCTCTATTAAAACTATGATAATACCACGTTTGTGTGCAAATGTATTTTCGGCAGTTTTCCTAGGCGAACTTTAACTATGGGCCTTCTACTTGATATTTATGAATGTAGTGTGTGTAATGTTTACTTTTATTAATTTAATGTTGTTCTAATTATTTTTATTTAAAAATTATAGATTCTGCAGTTCTCCGCAATTAAATGAACTGTGCCAAATTTCATACTCTACCGTTCGCACTATTTTCTCAAAAAGGGGTACAATATTTTTCCTTTACATATTAATGACGATGTCGAGCTACTATTGGAATAAATTAAAACTATACGTACAATATTTACACACACAAATACAAACAAATGTAAACATTCATATATACACACAAACATTTACATATACTTACATACATAAATATACACGCACACTTTTTTGCAATATTTGTTGCGTCAGTACCTGGACTGTTCGAGGTGGGCGCTAATGACTGGAACATAGTCTTCGACTAATGTAATTATTAACGTTGTGTTTTAATATTGTACACTTTTGAATGCATTAAATAAAGATTATTATGATTATATTAATATATAGATAAACAAACTATGATGCATTAACCGATGACTCGACGTAACATTACAGAAAAGTTAAGATGCTGACTGCAACACAGTCGTCGACTAATATAGTTATTAACGTTATGTTTTAATATTGTACACTTTTGAATGCATCAAATAAAGATTATTATTATGATTATCATATTAATATATAGATAAACAAACTATGATGCATCAACTAATCACTCGACGTAACTGTAACATTACAGAAAGTTATCCGGCATCGGATAGTAAAATATCTGAAACTGCAAGCTCGAATATTAGCGCGTCCGCGTCTGAGGCACGTACTATTTGAGAGTTTGACGTTACTTGAAGAAGCTATGCAACTTAAAGTAGGTTTGTGTTCAAAACTTTATCCTTCTTTAAACATGGCTTTGCTTAACCTTAGTGTGCGCACTATTAGCATTTTACCGCGCTCATTAACGGCATTTTGAAGGCGTTGCTTGACAGGTTTGATTGTCTGTATAAGAACCACTACTATATGGCTACTGTATGGTGTATTCTAAAATCTTGGTCCTATCAGAGAGGAATTCCGTTACCTAAAGTTTAGGTTGCAATTTACAAATATTAGATAAGCCATGTATTTTACCCCGTATTGGTCCGGCTCCCTCTAAAGAATAGACCATCTACTGTTCTGCCAGGCAGATCGTAAAAAAGTGATCGATTGGCTATACGTATTACTACCATCGTAGCTTCTAGGTGTAGAGTTCTGAATTGTCTCACCTGGAGATGGTAGCATTTCTAACTTCTTTCTGTCACCATAACGTCAGTGCTTGTCATTATCGTATTGCAGTTGGTGGGTAAGTTAGTAAACTTATACATCTGGCATTAAAACCTCGCCACCAGGATAGGAAATTACCATTAATATCTTTGTGTCTATATTTGATGGATTTGTCTTTCCGTCAGGACAGCCGTCCGTTTGTTTAAAAATATGAACAAAATAAATGAAACAGAAATGACAAACAATAAATTAAACTGATTTAGAAATCAAAAATAAAATCTGCAGAAAACAGATAACTTCTTAACAATACTATCACAAAACTATTTCTATATCAATGAATGATTGCCCCCTTTGCCCCTACGCAATTAATGGGGCTAGGCTAGTTCCAGCCCAGTTATCCCATTTTTGTTCATTAGCGACGTCGACCACTAACCATCAGATGGCACGTCTGCCAGTTTGCCTATCTCAATAACACAAAAAAGCTAGGCTATTACTTCATGTCGGTGTTAAGTGAGAGTGTGGTACTAGCCCGGGCGTGCCGCCCAGCTGCAAACATAGCATGACACTACCACTAATCGACTGACAGCACCGATGGAATAATTTTTGTAATAAAAATCATCCCTCCGGTGGGCGATGCGGTCATCACATACCTAGGCCAGCGAGGTACATACTTAGTACAAATAATTTAAAGTTTCATAGTACACAATGTCGGTCTTATCGCCAAAGATCGACCTCTACCAGACAACCCTTGTCGATAAGAATAACTTTTTAAGGTAGAGTCGGATATCCATAAACGAGGTTCTATTACAATTACAATACTTTATAATTGTTTAAATATAATATGTTACATCTATATATAAATATTCTGCTCTTATACTTACACAAAATACATAAATCGCACACAGTAAAATAAATAATAATAATGAAAAAAAAATACGGAAATGCACAAAAAAATAAACATGAGAGAAATATACAATCTAATCTGTCAACAAGAATTCAAATAATTCGTTTCAACTACGTTTTTAAAAATATTTAATAATTTTGTAAGTCTAATGTTAGCAGAAAATTTATTCCATACTTAACAGCTGAAACAGTAATAGAGTGTTCATAAAAACGTGAATTATGCGTAAGCATACGCAAGGAAAGATTTTCACTTGAACGCAGTTTCATACCATCACTTTCGAAAAATTCAAATCTATTTTTTATCTAACCTGAAGTAATTAGGTTGTAACAGCAAACAGTATAACAAGAAAAGAATATCGTTGAAGTTTATTAGGAAGCCACTTGAGTCAAGAATGAAACTTGGTCACATGATCATATTTACGTAAATCAAATATGAATCTGACACAAATTTTTCGGAGACGCTCAAGATTTTTTGATCTTTGGTTAGGTCAATAAAGCAAATGTCCGCATGATTTAGTATTGAAAATAATAGAAAATCTGCAAGCGTAATTAAAGATAAATAAATAGGTAAAGTTTTATCTTGATTCATGAAATAAATATTCTGTTACCTGACTGCGGGGCGTAATTAGAATCAAAAATAATTGTAGCCTTGTGTTATGCGTATGTGTATATACATGGAGTTTATGTTATAATAATGTAAATGAAAATAATTATACTCTTAGCTTGGACCTGCGGTTAGCTTTTACAAGGAATTTATTTTGTGTCCTGGAAGCTACTGTTATAAGGGAAAAGTTGGACACCTTTTTAAGACAATTGTTTGAATGGTGGAGTATGAAATTTGGCACAGTTAAAGTTTATATTACGAAGGACTGCAGAAACCTAATATTTTTAAATAAAATCCATTAGAAATACATTAAATTAACAAAAACAAACATTACACACATTATTTTACAGTTAAAGTCAGTTATCAAACTTAAAAGAGATGTATTTTTTGGTCACTGTCGATCGTTAGTTCTTTTAAAAAAAGAATCATGTAGGTACATGCCTATCTAAGCGAAGAATAAACATTACATTATCATTATGACTACTAAGTCAAGCAATGGTAATAAAATATTCTGATATTGATACGTAAATTTCTGAAACGACTCACCTTAAACTGATTCCACCACTTTGTCAACTCCTGCTACGATTGCGTTAATATCTTATTCCGTTATCAAATGAGTTACCGACACACCAGCTCATACGATATATATCATGTAGAATTTATGGCAGATGAATTATGGCGAATTGTCTGAAAGACATCGTTTTTGGTGGCTATAAACCGATACGAGAATAATATAATCTACCACAGGCTTGAAAAGAAAAATTAACGATGATATGTTTTGAATTAGATTAAAAATTAATGTTTTTTCTGTCTCTTATCAGCAATTGCTCCAAGGCAGGATAAATCCAATCACGACGATGAATTTTAAAAGCGGCTATATCTGGCGTAGCACAATTTTTAAAGCAAAACAACGGCCTTTCAACATTTCTTTTTCCAATAAAAGGAAAACACTACGGGGAGCCTACAGAAATTCATCCTGTGCATATGTCCCAGCCAACATAACTGTCTCTGAGGGACGCAGTCAAGCTAGGCAGCAGCGTTATTTCAAGAACCCTCTCGTTTGTTACTTTATTTTGCAACGTTATACCCAAAACCTTGCATTTGCAGCGCATGTCGAAAGAATTGAGGTGATGTTTTGCATACGACGTCCTGGAATCAGCTTCATACAAGGCTATGTTTAAGATGGAGTTATGAAAGACTTCCATTTTAGTCTTAATTTTAACTTCCATTTCAGCAGCCTTTATTACCCATAAACGATCGCTATTTCTCATAATCAATGTCTTTATTTGCTTGTAAGCTATATATGACGTATGTGCTTAAACTAAATGCACAAACATATTATGGAACATCAAAGACATTAAAAACTTTCATATACAAAGAGGCCTGAAACGCTAGAAGAATAAGAACACAGCATGGTCGGACACAACACAAAGAAAGGCATTGTAAAACTTCGCTGAAGACGGAGTGATCTCATTTAATATTCCATTCGCTTCTCACAAACCACACAAATCACTGTTGCTTTGCTCGGATGCAAATACTGGACAAGTTATAAGCGCATGTCGATTGTGATGTATTGTGTCGCATTCCGAGAGTAAGTTTTATAACTCAATATCTGTCAAATAGCATTTCATCTCAAATATAGGAAATTTGTTCTTTTGAATTTCATGCACATATTTCTCAGGTTTTATAAACGTTAAAGTAATAAATGATATTTTAATAGGTATAGGTAATTTATCCCTATTCTCCTTGATACAAAAAAATGTATCATAAGATTGATCGCTAAGTGTTTCCTCAGGCAATTCTTGAAACTTCCCGCTAAATTAAGGTATTTTAAGCTCAAATGATTAGAAACTGCATAGTTTTTTTTACATGAAACGTCTATTTTGTTAAAAATGGCAGTATATTGATTTTTGAAGAGCTGTATATTTTGGAAGTGCTGATTGATTTTGATCTTTGGAATAGCATTTAATTTAATTTTTAAGATTTAAAATATTGCCTTATCTACATAATCGATAGGTTGAAAATTTCAAAGCAATGTTAAAAATAATTTTTAGTTTTTGTCATTGATATTTATCAATTAAACCCCAAACAAATTGACTGATTTTGATCAAATTAACAGTATTTTACGCAGTTAAGAATAAAAGCTGATAAGATTTTTAGTTACTCAGTGTATAAGCCTGAAAGCTATTTCACAAATATTACGTAAGTTTGCTAAAAATAACGTAGCTAATTTTAAATATTTGAAAAGCTTAACTTTTGAAAATCAAATTCGATTTTAATTTTTGAAACGGAATTTGATGTAATTTTTTTAGTACTAAAATATAGAATAATAGAACAACAAAAAATAATTGGTTGAAACATTTCGAAGCTCCGCCGAAAAACACTTTTTGAAAATTATTCTTTAACGATTACTCTCGAACGGATAAACCGATTTTGATACAATTTATGCATTAAACTTAGTTTTTTTAGGTCTATTCCTAAAAAAACTTTTTGCTTATTTGATTTTGTACTCAATCGCTACATTAATTTGGAAGTTATATTGAAAAAATACTGTTTCACTGTTTTAAAATTTCGAGTTTTTTTTAAATTTCTCAGTGATCTACTTGATTCAAATTTTAAGGAAGTCTAAATTGAGCAGAATCTAATCGAATTTCATCAACATCTCATATCTTGTCAAGCCGTTCACAAGATATGAGATGTTTACATACAGACTCAAACATATGTATATACAGACATACTGACATCATCGTAAAAATAGTCGATAAAATTTCCTAGGGTCTCAAAACATGGAGATCTGGTGAAAACTCCATTTTCGAAAATCGGGGCAAAATCAGTAACTTCTTTAACTACATACGTAGCGGGAAGTTAAAAATGTTCGGGAGCTTATTATATTTTTAATTTAGTGTTATTTCCATGTAAGCTGAATACTGTAATCTAAAATAATATTATAAACTAGCTGACCCGGCAAACGTTGTTTTGCCTTACATTTTAGGAATCCATAGCGGACAAACAACGTGACACGTAATTTATATGAGACTACGGGATTGTCCTTCCACGCCGCCAAAATGGCATTAAACTTTATATGGTGGTTAAGTATTCTTAAATTTTCTAATTTTCCGCGCAATTTTCTTAATATTTTCTTTTATAAGAACCTTCTCCTTACAATTACAAACACAACAAAAAAAAAATACCGAAATTGGTCCAGCCATTCAGGCGTGATGTCGTGACCAAGGAAAATAGGGATTGATTTTTATATATATTATTATTATAAATAAGAAGGATTTCAATTTTTGTTTGTTTGTTAAAGTTAAACTCAAAAAACACTCAATCGATTTTAAAAATTCTTAAACCTTTAGTAAGCTATGAATGAAGCTTTCTTATATTACTTATATATGGTAACTTATATTAGTTACTTCTGGATAATGTTATCCAGAAGTAATATTACTTTTTACTCGGCTGAGCAAAGATTAGTTATCATTATCGGTCACGTGAACGATAACTGCTAGGGAGAAATAAACCACTAAAGAGCTTGTTAAATACAATCGAACTCTGAATACGTTGCTTCTAAAGAAACAACTTGGTGGAAGTGTTGCTGAAAAAATTTGGGCAGGTTCTTAAATGATCTTAAGTTTTTAATTCATTATAAAGTTCGGACTTGAAACACATTTCGTCTAAAGTAAGGGCTTGTCTTGGATACAGCTCACAAAAGGTTACCTATAATATATTCACTATATTCACTATATTCACGGGACAAATTACACTTACTGATCTAACCCCAAAGTAAGCAAATTATTTGCTTGTGTTATGAGTGTTAGTCAACGATACTAATACATAGAAATACATAAATACTATACAATACATAAATACTAGAATATATATAATATAATAAACACGTAAACCCGGAAACACAAACATTTATACTCAACATACAAATTTTTGTCCCCGTCGGGGATCGTATCCGAGCCCCGTTGATTGCGTAGTCAGGGTCGCTAACCACTCGACCAACGGGGTGGTTAAATAATGTAATCAAATAATCAAATAATGTAAATATGTAATAAAGTCAAACGCTTATTGTACTTTAACTATTGTTATAGTATGGTATGATGGTCAAACTGGTACAAAAAGGTCTTTTAAATATCAGTCTGAAATAAAATTTAAAAAGTTATGGTCAGACCGATATTAAAAAATATGTAAACGGTTGACCCTATGGGCCATCCCTGAAACTTTCCAATAAATTAAGGTATTTTATGCTTAAAAAATATAAGCATAGATTTTTCAGTTCAAACATCTATTTTGTTAAAATGGCAGTATATAAATTTTTGAAAAGCTGTATATTTAAAAACGATGATGGCATTCAACTCAATTTTTGAGATCTAAATCTTGCTTTAGCTAATTAATCGATAGGTTGAAAAATTTCGATGCAATGTCAAGAAACATTTTATTTTTAATTTTCTTCATTGATAAATTCCAAACCGATTAACCGATTTTGATTAAATTAACGGTATTTGACGCTTAAAGTTAAGCATGAAAACCTTCATTAATTACATATTATTTACTAGATTTTAACAAAATAAGAAATAATAAACTCAATTGAGGATTGGCTGGTCTGCAACAATAACATGTTTTGATTTGGTAAAAGTAATAACGGAAAAAAATTGTAAACCGGTTGATCCTAAGCCATCCCTGAAACTTCTTGATAAATTGAGATATTTTACTTACGTACTTTTTGAACGAGTTGAAAAATCTTAAGTTTGAAAAACTTCAAAAACAAAAAAAATATCGATACGCAGGATTTGAACCAGCGACTGTCTCCAAAAGCCGGGACGCTTTACCACTGAGCTAGTTTCGACAGGTTCGACGTGGCGAAATTCTTCTTTGCTCTATGATCGATTCCGTTAATTGTATACTGCGTATAACTAGTTAGGCTTTAGGGAGACGGTCGCAGGTTCAAATCCTGCATGTCGATATTTTTCTTTGTTGTTTTTAAGGTTTTTCAAGTTTTTCCAAGCACGGAGTGAGTGCTATAACACAAAAATAATCTAAAGTTAATTCTAAATAACAGTATTAATTTCATTTCTGGAAAGCTGTATATTTTCAAAACGATAATTTCCATTTTAATTTTGTGAATGACATATAACGCAAATTTTGTCGAATGATTGTCAAAAAATACTTAATTCGATTTACGATATTTGAGGTAGTTTGTAATAGTTTTTAGAAGTAGATGAACTGATTATATTTTAAAATTAGTCGTTATATTTATCTGAAAGTTATTTTAATCAACCAAGTTTCGATCATTTAAGCCATGGAAAAGAAAACAAGCGGAATTGGCAAGTACAAACATTTGTATCAGGACCGCGATCGCCATACTCACACATAAAATAAGCATTATTGCATATAAACAAATGCATGCGAAATGCAAATATGCAAACATTGTTTCATTGGTCGTTTTCATTTTAAACAACAATAATTCGAAACACACAAACAGAACATTTAAAAATATACCAAACTGCGTTACAATAAATTTTATTTTGCTACAAAAAAAAAGAGTATTTACGTCCTTTTGTAGTCTATTCAAAATAGACTCGTCTATTTGTACAATAGAGAAACTATAATCTTAATAGTTTCGCTATTGTACAATAGATGGCAGTATTGATTTTTCCGTAGTTTTCAGTTGGTCATATTTAAGTAGAGAACTTTCTAGAACGATATACGTAATGACTGTCATTACGTATATCTTTCTAGAAAAATTAGGTCAACCTAAAATGAACTTTATATGTAAGGTGTACGGCTGATTTTAGCTTGACTTCCTATTATATCATTAGAGATTATATTAAATCAGGAATTTTATTAAAATAAAATGAATTTCGGATGATATGAAATATATATCCATTTTTAATCATCTGTATTCTATTATCATTTCTGCATTCAAGGATGGCACAATACGGCTTAATTCAGTGTATAATAGATTTTCGCACGACGACTATCTCCTAAAGATATGGTAAGTATCACTAAGGCAATTTAGAGTAAAAGCGCATAATAGTGATGCACGCGGCACGCCCACTCTTAACTTCCACTTGTTTTTTTTTTTGTTTCATGATTTAAGCCGTTCAAAAGTTATGAGATATTTACACACACACGCGCGCGCGCACACACATACATATAGATATATTGACGTCCGAGGTTCCTAGGACGCCAGTATGTCTGTCAGTTATAAGTGACTAGACAGATTATAAAAAAGAAATCAAATCCCATAATTTGTTGTGCTCGAATATAAAATTTGTTTTTTAAGAGTACTTTGAACTTTAATTCTATATCTATCTCGCTATCGCCTGCTCTTTAAACTGTTATAGTATTTGCATGGCACACTTTATTCAGGCGTGAAGGAATACACAATTGACTTCATTTAAATAATCAGTGACGATAAATATTTTATCTGGCGCGATGCTTTCTTAATTGGCTGGGTTTTGTTGACAGAAATTTCATTGGGTCGAAACTTATTGTGGAAGAAATGTTAAATATTATCTGTTTTACAGATATTTACAATCAAATCAAATCAATAATTGAAAGGCGTTCTATATAACAGTGACCCTAACCACAAAATAAATACGTAAAGAATTCAATCTACATACAAAGGGCGCTCAAATAACGCACATATTACACCAGCTCTCACCACCGACTCGATATCTCGGAATGATTAAGAATCGTGCAAACTGCAAGCGCAAATGCCACCCGCTTGAGTCACCCGTCAGTGACGTTTTTGTGCAGATTTGTAATATTTACTGCATATGTTTGTTATTATTAGTTTAAATTTCCATTCTTCCTCTTTTATTCTTATGAATTAAATAAACACGTAGATACGAGTGCCACTACCAGTTTTTGTGCATAAGTCAAACTTGACTTACCGCTGAGCGTAAGAAAAATAAAGTACATACATGACATTGATCCATTAATTCTCGGTTCCTATATCAGTAAAATTACTCGTTTTAGTTACAAATAGTAATAATTTCTACGGCGCGTGAGCTAAAACTGTTCCTATAATAGTTGTATATATAATAGTTTTTATATGTTACTATACTATCTATAAAATATCAAACAAACAAACAAATTATGGAACGTCTTATTCGTATTAAATTTGGTTCCTAATGGTTACAATGACGGATCGCTTATTATAGGAACCCGGCATTAGTTTGTGCCACTTATTAGGTGATATTATATATATTTTATCTCGGGAGATGAAGGCAGCACCTAGAAACATGTCGCGTATTTTAAAAATATAAATAAATAAATACTGCTGGACAAATAACACGAATTGATCTAACCCCAAATTAAGCAAATTATTTGTTTGTGTTATACTGCAACTACTGTTACATACATAATACACACCCAAACCCAGAAATACAAACATCTGTGCTCATCACAGAAATGTTTTTCCTTGTCGGGAATCGAACCCGAGCCCCCTCGATTCGTAGTTAGCCACGTAACGGGTAATGGGGCCAAAAGATGGACTGAATGAAAAATCAGGACTTGCAGCATATAAGAGACGCACTGGTCATTTCCTAACTGATAATTTGAAAAAAATAATTGGGAGGTCACAGAAAATTTTGCTTACAGCTGAAATTTTTTTAGAATTGAGCAATATTTTAACACACAAAATGACTCTATTTATGTTCAAAGGTCTTAGGAAGCTTCCCAATTAGTTGACAGAGTACAACGTGGATATTATCCGACTTCAGTGAGGGTTTGGAGGTGTGTTAGTTATAAAGGAGTGACTGAACAATATTTTTGTGAAAAAGGTATCAAAACATCAGCTCAAGTGTATCGAATTACCATTCTTGAGAAGGTAATTAAGCCCCTTAACAACAAACACTACCTTCAATTACCAAGAATGGCCCTTTCAGCAAGAATCGGCGCTGGGTCAAAAAGCTTGATTCTCCCAAACTTGCCTAGAACCAAACGTTCCAGACTTAATCAGAGCTGAATACTCGCCATCATCTAGTGCCGATCTTAATCCGCTGGATTATGATTTATGGTCAGTTTTAGAGAGAATGGCTTGGTATAAATGCCATGATAATTTGGAATCCTTAAAAGAATCCATACGATAGGCAACAAAGAATTTTCCAATTGAAATAGTGCATGCTGATATCGATAACGGGCCTCAACGTTTAAAAATTAGCAAACCTGATTCCGCATTAACGGGGCTCGGGTTCGATTCCCGACAGGGACAAACATTTATGTGATGAGCATAGTTCTGGGTTTGGCTGTTTATTAAATATATTTGAGTATGTATATATGTATCTCTATAGTAGGGAGTCCAACAGGCTTAGGATAAACACCGCGAGATACGTCTCGATCGAGAAAGTGACGTTTGCTCGACTGTTTTTTGTTTGATAAAATGACAGCAAGACGTTCGATCGGTAGAGAAAATAACTACCGTCGTGTAATAATGATTATTTTCTTTTCCTTTGAAGTATCATGTCAAATCAAGTGTCAAATGCGTTAGCAAATAGAGAAAGTGACATAAATGTCGAGAAAAGGGATCGATAAAATTGTATCGTGTTGCTTATCCTAAGCCTGCAAGAGGGGATTTTGATATTTACTCGAGCGCGTCAGATTAACATAGGAGGGGGTACCTCGCATACTGTTAAGGATCTCCACCAAATATAAGCCCTTTCTGTAGAGGGGGTAACTATGGCAGAAGAAAAAACAAAATTAAGATTACTTTGGCTTGTGAAAATTGTCAGATTATACTTTTTTCGTAATCTATATATATAAAAATCAATTGCTGTTCGTTAGTCTCGCTAAAACACGAGAACGGCTGAACCGATTTGGCTAATTTTGGTTTTAAATTAATTGTTGAAGTCCAGGGAAGGTTTAAAAGGTGAGAAAATATATAAAAAAAGAGTAGTTACAAAGGCAGAACAACGTTTGCCGAGTCAGCTAGTTCTTACATAATTTTCTCCGTAATAAAAAAAATTCAGTCGCGCTCGAGAATGCCAAGACAACATTTTCTTCGCAACTTTGTGACCCTCCCTTTCCCTTACGCTACTCTTAAATGGTCCGATTTTCTAAATTTTAGCTAGTTATTAACCTGACTGTTTTTGAACAACAACGAAATTTTTGAAAATTTTTTAGATTTTTTCCCCACCATTCATTTTCATTTTAAACGAAAAACATATACGTTAAGTAGTCTACTGAGTGTGTGACTTACCGTCTCGTCAGATTGTCCACGTGTCGTGGTCAGGCGATGGTAATCAGCGCGATTTTTCTGCTAATAGATCTACTCAACTGAGTCCATAGGTTTCACTGATTCTGGTAAGGGAGACTTTTAGGGCGAACAGACGTCACTTCACAAATTAAGTATTTTTTACCATAAGTAGCCGTTGATTCGGGCGCGACTCCTTACGCAGTATTTAAAGGACAAAAGCAAAACGTTCTCACTAGAGGGCGCACAGTCGCCTTCCACATGACAAGCATTTTTGTTTGAGACGGTTTTTCGTTTCACTCAGTAAATTTAAATATTTTTAAATATTATAGAACGATATTCAAAATTGTGATATATTTTCTAATACAAAAATTACTTTCTACTTCTGTTACAGTACGGAACAATATATAACGTTTTATTTTTCCTATAATTTAATCTACAAAATCCAATAGGTCCCTACGACGCTCGAGTAACTACCCATTTACCATCTTGGGCTCCTCTGCTACTATGTATTAGTATCGTTGGCTGACACCCATATGATACTACAAGCAAATAAATTGCTTACTTTGGGATTAGATTAATTCCTGTATTTTGTCCAGTGATATTTATTTATTTATTCCAGCCTACGGAGACCAATTTGAAAAAGCCTTATATATATTTTAATTATTATTTAAGTATTAAACTATCACACTGTAATAGTAATAAATTTTACTACTTTGACAAATATAAAAATGTTTTTTCTTTGTAACAATATTTAGGGAAAGATTATGTACATATATGTACGTTTTATGTTCTTAGCAGCGACGCACCTAAGTAACACTCCGCAACTTTTTGAATAAAAAACTTAATCTCATGGAAGAGTGCCTCCAAATTGAACTATTTATGGAGATTAAAGTAATGTTCATTGGCAGCCAAGGTTCGCCGGACTATTTCCTCGAATAGATCGTTAAAACTAGTTTGCCCTAGTTAAAATTAGCTTTAGTTTAGTATATCGGGGCGTGATTGAGAATTTCATGTGCACTGTAACATAGATTTTTTTAATATTTTATAGATTCAGGCGTTGTTTGCGGTAATCCATAATTTAAAGAAGTAACTTTGGTATTTAATTTGCAAATTTTTTACTTTAATGCTTCACCCTTCGTAGAGTAAAGTGCTAATCGACTCTCCTGAAGATGCTTCAGTTGCGAAGTGAAACGTGCGTTAAGTACATAATTTGCTTCTGATGTGGAAGAAAGTGTGGTGGAAGTGGGTGGACTATTGGGCCGCTACGATCTTCTCTAATTTAAGACATTGGATGGATTTTCCCCGTGTTGGTTCCGGGCTCCTCTGAAGAATAGACCAACTGCCGTTCTGCCAGGCAGGTCGTAAAAGGCGGCTGAGTGGCTATGCGCGTCACTACCATCGTGGCTACTAGGTGGTAGAGTTCTGCATCGGCTCGACCGGGTCTGGTACCACCGCCTTACCTATTCCTGCCGCAATAGCGTCAGTGCTAGTCACTATCGTGTTCCGGTTTGGAGGGTAAGGTAGCCGGTAAACTTATACATGTGGCATTAGACCTCGCCACAAGATAGCAACGCACCATTAACACCTTTGGTGTCTATGGACCATGGTTGACTCTTTCCATCAGGAGACCCATCTGCTTGTTTGCTATCTTATGATATATAAAAAAAATAAAAATATGTGTGCCATTGCTTTTCATTTCATTGGCCATTCCTTACATTACCTTTTATTTCTGTTGCATCACAACAGTTCCATATAACATTTCGTGGAAAATTTGCAAATTAAATACCATAGTTGCTTCCTTATAGAAAATTTTACTCGTGGTGGTCCGACTCCTTACTAGGTGGTAGTTCTCTGACTATGGTACAGTAATACCCCCAGGTCTGCTGCCACCACCTTATCTATTCCTGCTACAATAGCTTGCGTGCTCGTCATTGTCGTATTCCAGTTTAGAAGTTAAGGTAAGTGGTAAACTTATGCAAGTGGCATCATCATCCTGTCATATTTTTAGCGACGCAACACTGACATCTTGGTGTCTATAGGCGATCTTTCTCTCCCTTCATCAGGAGAGTCATCTGCTTGTTTGCACTTATTTTTCGTTTTTAGTATAAAAAAAACTGGAAAAATGCGTGTCGGGCCAAGGAAAAGTAACGGGAGCCTGTCCAACCAAGCCAAAAAAAATATTATAATTTTACAATAATAATTAAAACGCACTTTCAAATCAATATGTTGCTCCTAATTTTAAAATTTGGCCGGATCCTTAAAAGTAACCCTGTATAATATAGATCAGGGCTGTCCAAGCCAGATACGATCCTGGGCTAGCATGAATTACCAAAGAGATTGGAGGGCCGCAAATGCTACTCATTTTTCAAATAAAAATTGAAAATTAAATCATTCATGAAAATTATTAAAAGACTTATCAAATAAAGCATTATACTGTAAAAGGCGAGCTTATCTTATAGTGACATTTCTTACATCTTTCGCGCAAGAAGAAGACAGAATTTTTCAAGTATGTTGCGGTGGATTAAAAACACTTAGCGGGCCGCACATGACCCGCGGGCCGTACGTTGGACAGCTCTGATATAGATCAACAACCTAGCCTATTCCCAGATCACCTAAAACCTCAATCTAAAACTTAAAATTCTTGATAACTAGCTGTTGTCTGCGACTCCGTTCGAGTGACACAATAACAATACTCCCTTTTACTTAGTCGGATAAAATACTTTTTTAGTCCTAGTACCCTAGTAATTATGGTTTATTCAGGACATCTGAGGACAACTGTTATAATGGATGGTTATATATATATATATATATATATATATATATATATATATATATATATATATATATATATATATATATATATATATATATATATATATATATATATATATATATATATATATATATATATTCAAATTCCATTTTTATTTTTATTATAATTTTAATAATAAATATAATAGCTGAAACGCACAGCTTTGACGACATATATATAGATCTTTACAAGACATTTTATACAAAATTTGATACCCTTAGGGATTCATTTTTTAAAAGTACCCTAGCTTTGACACTGGTTTTTACCATCTTCCTTTCCCAAATACCTTGAAAAATGGTTCAGCTGTTTAGCATAACAGACAGATAAACAGATAGACTTTCGCATACATATACAATACTAGCTGCAGCGTGCAGCCCGCTAAATTTTAAAAGTTTTGGCGAATCCCGCGGAATCAACAATTTTTTCTGGTATAAAGAAGTAGCTTATGTGCCATTCCAGGTCATCATCTACCTGTGTGCCAAATTTCATTCAATTCCGTTCAGTAGTTTTTGCGTTATTGAGTAACGAAAATCCATCCAAACATCCAAACTTTCGCATTTGTAATATTAATATAGAATAATATAGATGAATATCGGTAATATGGATAGCAGTAGCTAGCAAATAATCAGATGGATCTCCCGCTAATCGAGCGTCGCTATTCAGGTGGTAAGATTTCCTCTTAATGCACAATTTTGTCGATAATCTCCAAGCTGGAACACGACAGTAATGGAAACGAGAATTGGGTACAAGTAGAATTTGCAGAGTCTACCAACTAATCACAGTTTTTTTTTATATCCCAAGATAGTAAACAAGCAGATGGGTCTCTTGGTGGAAAGCGTCAACCATCGCTTATAGACACCAAAGATGTTAATGGTGCGTTGCTATCTTGTGGCGAAGTCTAATGCCACATGCATAAGTTTACCGGCTACCTTACCCTCCAAACCGGAACACGACAGTGACAATCACTGACGTTATTGCGGCGGGAATAGGTAAAGCGGTGGTACCAGACCCGGGCGAGACAATGCAGAACTCTACCACCTAGTAGACACGATGGTAGTGACTCGCATAGCCAATCTGTCGTCTTTTACGACCTGCCTGGCAGAACGGACGAACGAACGATTTCTTAAACAGATAAACCGATTCTGATGCAATTTATGCATTAGACGTAGTTTTTTGAGGAATAAAGCTGATTAATGTTGGCACTCAATCAGTACATTAATCTGGAAGTTATATTAAAAAAATACTGTTTCGCCAAATGTTTTTTTGGGATTTTTTCAAAACTTTTTAAAATGTCTTGGGCCGACAAGGAAGTCTAAGTTGAGCAGAATCCAATTGAATACCATCGACCGCGTTTCGATCGGTCAAGCCGTTCAAAAGTTATGAGATGTTTACATACACACACACATACATACAGACATACTGACGTCATCGTGAAAATAGTCAGATAAGGTTCCTAGGATCTCAAAACGTGGAGATCTGTTAAAAACTCGATTTTCGAAAATCGGAACAAAATCAGTAACTTATCTACATACGTAACGGGAAGTTAAAAATATGTAGTACGTAAAACACAGTAAAGGCTACAATGTTTTATAGGTACATGAACTTATGTATTTATTTATTTCTAAAATAGGTACGTTATTATATAATGTATGGTTTTTTATGTGATCGTGAAAGAAACTGACATAAATAATGTAAAAATGCTTAGAAAATAGGGTAAATCTACTCCCCGTCGAGCCTTATTCAAAGAAAACGGATAAAGTATGCGCGCAGCCGGGGGCTGCGTTCTAGTTAACGAGTAAAGACCGATGAATAGGGGCAGCAATTTTTCTTTCCCTTCGTTTTCTATATTGTGTGTGAATATTATTAATTATTTTATTAAATCACCATAAGAAGAGGGTCACGGTCACGTTTTTATATTATTATGGCGCCCCTTTTGATCAACTGTTTTATTTTCAGGCATTTCGTAAGAATACTAGACATATCACTATTTCGTATCTACTCCGTGGAAAAGTTCCGCAACGTCAAATTCAGGTTTGGTGGCACCATCTTATGATTCCTGCCGTAATAACGTCTAAAATCAGTTGTCGCTATGTTTTACTAAGGCTAAAATCAGTTGAAAAACTTATAACAAATTTCATTGTAAGTCTTTGGTCGAATTTCGGCCACAGGTGATCGCTGGTTATATGTTAAAATGCAGCACCTTCGTTAAATACGTTTCTATATTACGTGATGTTGACCAGTATAGAACCTGTGTACATTTTGTTGTACGTAAATATAAATAATTAAATGTTAATAACATTATTATCTGAAACAAGAAATAACAAGTTTCAGAAAACTTTCCCCCGTATTGGTCCCGGGCTCATTTGTAGAGTGCCGTTCTGCTAGACAGTTCGTAAAAGGCGACCGATTGGATATTCGAGTCACTACCATCGTAGCTACTAGATCGTAGATTTCTGCATTGTCTGGCCCGGGTCTGGAACCACCGCCTTACATATTACTGCCGCAATAGAGTCAGTATTTATCATTATCGTGTTCCGGTTTGCAGGGTAAGATAGCCGGTTAACTTATGCATGTGGCATCTTTGGTGTCTATAGGCGATGGTAAACTATTTCCATCAAGAAACCCATCTGTTTGTTTGCTATCTTATAATATAAAAAGAAAAAGAACAAAAAAAACTGCAAGTTGAATTCTTCCCATAAGATTCTATTTTTAAAAATAGTATTGCAAAACTCATGCTAATCTCAGATTAACCTACAAACTGTAGACTAATGTAACTCCGAGGAAAGATAGAAACAAGGTTTTAATTTTTAAGAAAGATTGGTTTTAAGCTTTCCAGTTAAAAAGTTATTTATATATTAATTATTAGCGAAAGACTCTTTCGCTCAGCTCAATAACGTTTTTGTTCCATAAATTACTGAAATAATATCATTTTAAGCACTGTGTAGACAAAGACAATATAAATAAAATTCTAAAGCAGTACATTATTCTACTAGCTTTTACCCGCGGCTTCGCTCGCATTAAATTAATCTGTATAAAAATTCACCCCCTCTTTTAAGGGGTTGGGGGTAGATTTCCAAACAAATGGAAATGACGCACAATATTTTTGTTAGTCATAAATAATCCACATAACAATTTTAGCTTTCTACCTTGAAAATTGCGGAATGCTCTATAAAAACTTCCTCTCCCCATTTCAGGGAAGTGGGGGGCTATAAAGGGACAAAAAGTAGCCTATCTCACTTTCCGTCCCTTCAACTATCTTTACTTAAAAAATTATGTAAATATTCGTCGCTCCGTTTTGCTTTGAAAGATGGACAAACACACACATACACTTTTCAATTTATAATATTAAAGTATGGATTTAATCTAGTATCATTATTATTTTTTCTAACGAATCCAAAAATGTGTAAATAAAAAATATATATTAATATTATAAATGCGAAAGCTTTGTGTGTGGCTGGATAGCACGCAAAAACTACTCAACGGATCTCAATGAAATTTGGCACACGGATAGGTGATTATCTTGAGTAGCATATAAGCTACTTTTTATCCCGGAAAAATTGTGTGATCCCGCGGGACTCACCAAAAATTTTTATAGCGCAGCAGGCTGCACGCTGCAGTTAGTTATGATATATTTAACTAGCTTCATTCGTGTGATCAAAAAACACTAATTCCCTTTACTCAGTCTAGTTAAAAAGTAACTAACGACTACTCCTGGATAATGTAGCTTTCTTAAGGCTAAGGAATTTTTAAAATCGGTCGAATAGTTTTTGAATTAAATAGTAAGAAACGAACAAACAAAAACTAATATTTCCTCTTTAATAATATTAGTTTAGGTTTGAATTAAATGAAATATTTAAAATCAGCTTCTAATTTTATTTTAATAAACAATATTAACAAAGTTTTACAGATTCATATTTATCTTTCAGCAATCTCTGTAGCAATGGCTTGTACAGTCAGCACAGTGGAATCAAAGTCGTTAGTTATCACTGCAACCGACAGTTTAAAGCGAACTAGAACTGTTTGTTAGCGTTCTGTAAACAAACGTTAACGGTTTCGACAACAATGCGAAAATTGAAAATTTCAGCTTCGTATTATCTCGATGTTTACATTTTAAAGATAAGTCAGTTATGAACTTTGCCGAGAAACGTGAAAATTTTATACCCTGAGCAACGCTACTAATAACTATACAATATTTAAACATATGAAATACAATACCTAACCAAATTCATACTGCATAAAAATAAATTCACGAGATGTTTGTGATGCAACACAATCGCAAGAGTATGAATTTGAATAACGTCACTAGCGTGACGTTCACGTAACCACAAAGTTTTCAAAAACTTAACAGCACAAACTTTCGACATGACAATATCAGTTAGCTAATATTTAAGTTTTTTTTTTTAATTTGAGATAGTTAACAAGCAGATAGGTATCCTAATGAAAAATCATTCATCGCGTACTGACACCAAAGACCTAATAGTTCGTTGCTTTATATGTGGCGGGATGTTAATACCACATGCATAAAATTACCGACTACTTTACCCTCTAAACTAGAATATGATTGTTATGAGCCTTACCATTATTTTAGTAGGAATAAATAAGTTGATGGTGACAAAACTAAAGAGACATTGTAGAACTCTACTTATAAAGTATTTGTTTCAAGTAAGTGATTTAAATTGCCCTTAAATTGCTCTAAAAAAAACAAAAAAAAAAACAAAAACATTTATAAGCTGCATATATCCATGAAATTAAAAATAAAATTTACGAGATATCGATAACTTATATAAAATTATCAACTACATAAGAGTTTTGCTATTGATCAGAGAAAAAACTAAAATTGTTGACACGATTATGAAATTATCCATATAAGAGCAAAAATTTGCACAAAAAAGGATTTTTTGTTACTGTACAAAAAATCCTTTTTTGTGCAAATTTTTGTACTATAATTTAATATTTAAATTTAACGAAACACAGTAAAATCGCAACAACCGTCTACCCATTTCCTGTATCTTCGGAACCTTGTACCAATTTCTTTACTGAATTAAAATGAAAACATACAGGAAATATATACTGTTACTTTAAAAGGTGTTTTAAGATATTATTTCCAATTTATGTAACAAAATTTAGTTATTTACAAATACTACATTTCATTTTTATTTGACACAGAAAACATAACGCATGGATATAATTTCAATTAAGGAAAATTCAGCTGATTCAGTAGTATTGTTCGTCACTAATGTCAAGCGCGGCTCTTGTAACACCCCGCACCCCGCACACACTGCTTAGCGGCCGATTCACACGACTCGGTGTATCCAATTCATAAATTTAGTGGGATATTTTAAAGGAATATTTTTAATATTATCTTGAAATATTTTTTTCAATAATAATAAAACGCATTTTCACATAATATTTAGTTCCTAATTTTTTTTTGGTAGTTTAAAAGTATATAAATGTGTATATATTCTTTAAAACAAAAAAATATATATTTTCAAATCAGTTCAGGCGTTTTCAAGTAATCCGTAAATATACATTAAAAAACAAAGGTTCCAACGAACGAGATCCTCCTCTATTTTGGAAAGTCAGTTGCATAGTGACATCTAATCTAAACGTTAAATTCCGTTATAATCATTAGAGTAGTATTCAAGATACGCTTACTATATTATACAAAATTGCTCATTTAAATATATTAGATGTATGTTTACAATCAGACAACATAAAACGTTTACGCCGGTTAATATTTTTGACAAAACATTTTATCCGCCACCTGCGCTCCTGAGAGACAGGACCGGCGTAGTTTATTCGTTTTGTGAAAGATAAATATTTTGGCTGTACTTAATTTTAACTTTATCATTACTTTTGTAACACTACAGAGAGGAGAGTTTACGATTGAACGATGGTGTAGTCAATTATAAACATTCTACGTTAGGATAAAAATAATATTTAGAAAAATCTTATAGAATAAATGGTAGATATACTAAAAAAGCAAAGATAATAAAAATAAAGAATACAAAACATATAATATGTAGGTATAAGTACTATACAAGTATTTGCATTGGTGTTCGAGGGCCCCATTAGGAGTCTATAATATGTACTCGTAGTAGGCGTACAAAAGTACGAAGAATTTTATGAAGATTTTTTGTTTTTGATCATCTAAATTTAAGTGTTTAGATTTAATTTTTGTGCAATAGGCTAGCAAATAAGCAGATAAATGGATGAAAATGTACTATACTATTTAAGTAGTAATCTAGGTACTTACAATTTATACGGAAAACCCAAATATATAGTATTTACCTAAATTTTTCTCCAAAATTCTATTTCTATGTAGCGATCAAAGTCTAAGTTTTATAATTAACAGTCATGATTCAATAATTGACTTTACAAAGTATAAAGCAATAAAACAATAAAAACATACGATAAAATAATAGTATATGTATATCGATTAAAATATTAGTAATTAATCGAACGGAAAATCAAAATATTTTACGCTGATTCAGCTGAAATTCAGCTGCAGTGTAATTTGTCCCGTGAATATTTATTTATTTATTATTTATTTATTATGCGTGCAATCCCAAAAAAGTGGTTTATACAATTTATACAATGACCAGTATAATATAAATAGTTGATTTATTAACACTTGCAATAATTATTATTGTACTAGCTGCAGCCCGCTGCATTATAAAAGTTTTTGGCGAATCCCGCGGGATGGCCTGTTATTTCCGGGACAAAAAGTAGCCTGTGTGCTTTTACTGGGCATTATTTACTAGTGTGCTAAATTTCATCTAAACCCGTTTGTAGTTTTTGCGTGATTAACAAACATACATCTATCCATCCAAACATCCAAACTTCTGCACTTACAATATTAATACAGGTTATTTCTTGCTTTTTTGTGTAGTATTTTTTAATATTTTGTTACTGTTATCCATTGATATAATAAACCCTAGATGCACAGTCCCGAACAAAACTAACACTCAAAAGTGTCCCTAATTTCTTTTAAGTAGTTATAGATATGGCAAAAACATATGTCTTTGCATATCCAACCTTAAGTGCAAGACTTATAGTTGTTTTTACAAAGCAATGTACGAAAATAAATAAAATTGACAGTGACGCGGCCGACGCGATTCTATTTGAATGAGTGCTCAATTTAAAATAGTGCACTCATTTTTGGAGGACGTTTTTGACACACTGATTGTGTATCTTGGGCTTTTTATATCAATGCTGTTATCTATCTTCTATATAATAAAAACTTGAGAGGTGTCAAGGGACACCCGGATGGAACGAAGTTCCTTTTATTATTATTTACAAAAAACCTATATACATTCAACAAAAATAATCGTCGCGACACCACACTGTTCAATGCGAAATAGAAATGGAAATATCTGGCTTGCTTTCTATAAGAGAGAGAGAGAGCAACATCCGCACGCCGCACAGCTTACAATACCTCACAATAGCAAAAAGTGTCGTGACAAATTTCGGCACCCGGTCGAATTTCGACCCGCGGTCGAATTTCGGCACCCGATCGAATTTCGACCGCCGGGCGAATTTCGACCATGGGTCGAAATTCGACCGGGTTCCGAAATTCGACCGGGTGCCGAAATTCGTCACGACACTTTTTGCTATTGTAAGATATTGTAAGCTGTGCGGCGTGCGGATGTTTCTCTGTCTCTCTCTCTCTCTCTCTCTTATAGAAAGCAAGCCAGATATTTTCACTTCTATTACGCATTGAACAGTGTGGTTCCGAAATTCAACCGGGTGCCGAAACTCGACCGTGGGTCGAAATTCTACGAAGTTCCTTATCGCGCGTTGTAAAAGACGGAAAAAATTCTTACGAAAAGTTGTCACGACACTTTTTGCTATAGTAAGGTATTGTAAGTAGGCATGGAAATTATTGTTAAATTAGATTATTTTGTTAAAATTAATTAATATTTAACAATTATTTATTTATGTTATATTATATCAGTAAAAGCGCAAAGCCGTCGAGTTAGTAACCAAAAAAAAGGTCCTCTAGAGTAGTTTTATAATTTTTAACAGTCATATATCAAGTTATTGGTAATTTTAGTGATGCTTAAAAATTACTTTTAACAGTATTTGCTAATATAAATAACAGTTATTAATTGTTAAAAAAATTTAGTACGAAATTTAATATGTTAACTGTTAAATGATCCATGCCTAATTATAAACTTGCGGCGTGCGGATGTTTCTCTGTCTGTCTGTCTGTCTCTCTCTCTCTCTCTCTCTCTCTCTCTTTCTCTCTTATAGAAAGCAAGCCAGATATTTTTAATTCTATTTCGCATTGAACAATGTAGTGTCACGACGATTATTTTTGTTGAGTGTATACAGGTTTTTTGTAAATATTAATAAAAGGAACTTCGTTCCATCCGGGTGTCCCTTGACACCTCTCAAGTTTTTTTAATATTTATTTTTAATGTTTTTTTTTCTCATCATTTAATATGATCGCCAACTATCAGGTCCTAAATATTGAAGGTATTTCATCAGTCAGTCTCTGTATTATTTTCTTTACAGCTAAAGTATGTTGTCAAATTTAGATGAGAATTTATTGTTTTAGGTAGAATTTTGATCACGGGGCGATCGCTAGTTAATATTAATACGCATCACACTGAATCTAATGACGGTATTAAATGATGGTGACAGCGCAACACTCTAACGTTTATTCTACCGCTGAGCTACGACAATGATTAATGACGTTGAATTCTAAATTTACAATGCAATGAAAAGATAAGCAAATGGCTTACCTACTAATTGCAACCCACATTATAGAATTTTTTGTAAATCCTTCGGGAATAATGAATTTTACCGGGACAAAAGTATTCATATCTTACTTCAGATCATAATCTACAAGTGTGCCTAATTTCTCTTTATTATTAATAGTAAATATATAAACCTTAAGAACAACAAAGGAACATATCGACACGCGGGATTTGAACCTGCGACTATCTTCCTAAAGCCGGGACGCTCTTCCACTGAGCTAGTATCGACAGGCTCGAGGCGGCGAAATTCTTCTTTGCTATATGATCGATTACGTCGATTATGTAGTTTAAATTGTAATTAGTATACTAATATCTTAAATTAGTTACATCATTTATAATATTCGTTTTGTTTGTGTATACTAGGTCTCCCTATTTCTTAATTTTCATTATTTTATTCTTCTTTAACAGTTTTGCTGGAATAAATTACTTTAAGATAAGCTCGTCCATTGTACTTATGTTGTGTTTATATTTATTTTTTTGTATTATCTTCTATGTACAAAAATGTGCTAAATAAATAAATAATTTTTACATGAACAAATATAAAGGAACCAATATTCATAATTATAAGATTAGTAGTATTTTTTTATTTAATTTGTTTATGGTAGTTTTCTACCTTTATATGATTTTTTAGTTTTCTTTAACTTTTATTTTATAGATAAGTAAACTAGAAGATGGTTCTACTAATTTAGGAAAATAACCGTCGCTTATAGACACCAAGGATGTTAGTGGTGGGTTGTTATCCGTGTGGCGGGATAGGAATGCCCATTTATACGTTTATCGGCTACGATAGCGACTAATGCTGGAGTCGATTTGCGTCTATCGTCACAAAGCTTCGTGCAATGCCACGATAAATGCATATGTGATGGCCTATAACTGGCTGTTTTCTCATACATTCTGGCCAGCGCGTGTCTTAGCGCGCATATAACTTCGGGACAGGATAAGACAAGACGCAAGTGCGGCTCCTGCATAATACGGCAGCGACAAACACTCATGATATTAAGCCCGCAATATTTAAGGCGGTTGTAACAAGCCTGGTAGAGACGTTGCGAACCTGTACCAACTACCATCTACAATAATTTTAGTGATACGTATTAGTTTTGTCTCGCCTTTTATAAGATGTCTAGCGGTAAATCAGTTGATCTATTATTATAAAAGGAGCCCTGTTTATAACGTGCTTTATCCCGTGATGGTCCGGGCACCCTTTGAAGAATACATCATTTGCCGCTATGCCAGACAGTTCGTAAGATGTAAACGATTGGCTATGTGAGTCACTATCATCATGGCTACTAGGTGATAGAATTCTGCATTGTCTCACCCGGGACTGGTGGACTACAGCCTTAACTGTTAATGTCGCAATAGCGTTAGTGCTTGTCGCTGTCGTGTTCCGTTTTGGAGGCTGGTAAACTTAGGCATGTGGCATTAAGACCCCCACAAGGATAGCAACGCACCATTGCATATTTGGTGTCTATGAGCAATGATTGTCTCTTTCCATTAGGAGAGATCTCTGCTTTTTGCTCTCTTATTATATAGAAAATCGGATGAACAAAGTGTTTGTTTACTAATTAATATTTAATTTATAAAAGTACTTAATTTTAAATAAGAAACTCGTTATATTTTTTTTTATATTATAAGATAGCAAACAAGCAGATAGGGTCTCCTGATGGAAAGAGTCAACCATATGCTACTATTGATACCAAAGATGTTAATGTTGCGTTGCTATCTTGTAGCGAGGTCTAATGCCACATGCATAAGTTTACCGGCTACTCCAAACCGGAACACGACAGCGACTAGCACTGACGCTATTGCGGCAGGAATAGGTAAGGCGGTGGTACCAGACCCGGGCGAGACAATGTAGAACTCTACCACCTAGTATAGTACCAATTATATGGACGAGTCAAAAATGTATCAATATAAATTACAAATAGCCGGATTCGAAAGACCTTTCCAGGCAGGACAGCATTTTCCTACATCTTAAAACAGTTTTAACTATAACTGAAAAATCTCAAGATGATCTTATAAAAAGAAAAAGGTTTTGTTTAAGAAAAAAATGTCGATAAAGCAATTTATCAGGAATTACGAGAATTTTATATTTAAAAATGTAACAAAATTAGCTTAAGCTGTCCCTGACTCCAAAATAAACACGTAACAGAAATAAAACATTTTAATACTTCCCCCGTCACGTCGTGCCCTGTTGTGTTTTGACCAAATATCATCAAATTATAACACGAGTTCGTCCGTACCTTGTTAAAAGGAGGTATCAACCAAAAGGATCTCGTTAAAGCCAGCACCCTTTGTGAGTGTAATAAATTCAAAACTTGCTTTTCAAACCATTGAAAACGAAGGAGAATTTTATTTTGTCAGTCTTTTTTATGACTGTTTACCGGTTGTCTATAAATGTGAATACATTTTCAACCGAGAACGCAAGGCTAACCATTTGGCTGTATTATTTGCTTGTTAACTCAGAACTTGGTTTATTAATTAATCAATTAAAAAAATCTTTGTTTGTTTGAGAGGGTGTACTTCCCATTTAGCACTTTTTGAGTGAAGATCAACTTTTACTAACAATTATATTAAAAATATCATTCTGCTAATAAATAAAAGAAAACGTTCAAGTGGCACTTATAATAATGGTTTAAATTTTTTCGAATATATCTCAAAAAATCTTGTAGATTCGTGATATCTCAAAAAATTGCAGTATTTAAAGAAAATCAGGTAGAGTATGAAGGAACAAATTGAATTTTTTTTTAAATATTCAAGTGCCAATCATAAGAATCGATAATTGTAAGCAATTTAATAAAAATTGAATAATTTAATAATTTTTTTTTTGCAAATATATCCCAAAAAATCTTGTAGATTCATGGTATTTCAGAAAATTTCAGTAATTAAATTAAAAAAAAAATCATATAGCGCTGATAAAAAATCGTAATATTTGTAAACAATTTAATAAGAAGAAGGATTTAGGTTTTTTGCAAATGTATCTCAAAAAACATTTTAGGTAGATAATTGTTACCACCGTCTTACCCATTCCTGCCGTAATAGTGTTAGTGCTAGTCATTGTCGTGTTTCGGTTTGTAGGGAAAAGTAGCCGGTAAACTTATGCTACTAACATTAATACCTCACCACATGAATAACAACACACCATTAACATCTTCGGTGCCAATAGGCGATGAGTGCTCTTTCTATGAGAATAGTTATCTACCTGCTTGCTATCTTATAAAAAAAATATTATTCTTAAGTTATGTTTCGCACACTTTCGAAAAAATTGCAAAGAGAGAAATGTTGGCAGACTCGCCAGGAGAAGGCTTTCGCGAAGTTTCAAGTGTGTATTGATCATTTAACAATAACAATTGCAAAGAACTTTTTTTTTATAGTATAAGATAGCAAACAAGCAGATGGGTCTCCTGATGGAAAGAGTCAACCATCGCCTATAGACACCAAAGGTGTTAATGGTGCGTTGCTATCATGTGGCGAGGTCTTATGTCACATGCATGTCAAAGTTTACCGGCTACCTCACCTTCCAAACCGAAACACGACAGCGACAAGCACTGACGCTATTGCGGCAGGAATAGGTAAGGCGGTCGTACCAGACCCGGGCGATACAATGCAGAACTCTACCACCTAGTAGCCACGATGTTATTGACTCGTATAGCCAATCGGTCGCCTTTTACGACCTGCCTAGCAGAACAGCAGTTGGCCTATTCTTCAAAGGAGCCCGGGACCAACACGGGGGAAACTATGGTATTTAATTTGATAATTTTCCGCGAAATCTTATATGAAACTGTTGTGATGCAACAGAAATGAAAGGTAGTGTAAAGAAAGGGACAAACTTATCGTTATATATCCTTGTTGATTAATGCTTCACCCTTCCTAGAGTAAAGTGCTATTTGACTCTCCTGAAAATGCTTCGATTGCGAAGTGAAACGTGCGTTGAGTACATAATTTGTGCTACTGCCTTTGCTTCTGACGTGGAAGAAAGTGTGGTGGGAGTGGGTGGACTATTGTGACGCTGTGGTCTTCTCTAATTTCAGACCTAGGATAAGTTTGCCCTATTCCTTACACTACCTTTCATTTCTACTGCATCACAGCAGTTCCATTTCACGGAAAATTTTCAAATTAAATGCCATAGATGCTTCTTTAATTTATGGATTTCCGCAAAGTAACGCCTGAATCTATTAAATAAGAATTGTCCCAAGAACCGTAGATAAGCGTTGATACCCAACCCAGCCAAAACATCGCATAACTCTATCACCTAGATAGCAATCATGGTGATATACAAACTTTTAGACTTATCCTGATTTTCAGTCGCATCTGTGGTGTAGTAGCTCAGTATCAGTGTTGATTACATAAGGTCTCGAGTTCGATTCCCGGGTTGAGCAATTCCAAAAAGCGTTTTTTCAGTTTCCTGATAAAAACAAGTTGTCCGGGATTGGATAAGTGTCTGATTGGCGATAAGCTTGCCACCTATCACATCACATATCATAATGTATCTTCGGCTAATCGCGGGTGTACAAATTGTACCTCTGTCTACATCTTCGGCGATACGGGCATGAAGATACCTTTTTGATTTTCATAAGTCACATATATGTAGTATTGTATCTCCTCATAACCTAAGTAAACCAAGCAAAACACATTTGCTGCAGCAAACATGATAAATATTTATCGCTGACGACCAAGAGTAAAGGAAATTACTTGGGGTAAGTTAAGGCTGGGTGGATCTCAGCAGATTTCAGAGGTAAATGTATTTATAATTCGACCTTTCCCTTGCCCAAACATTGTATCAGTGTGTACAATAATCCCGCAAATATTATGTATGCGAAATACTGTACAAAGTTCCCATTAGACGGTCATGCAAACGCCATTCAAATCCATCAGTCATGAATTACGTTTGCCCGAGTGACTGATGGTGACTGATCCAACATTAGACGCTCAGTCATGAGCCATGACAGACATCAGTCAAACCAAAAATTCACAGAGAAGAGTACGTTTCCGCATAAAAAAGTAGTCGGAGAGCCACTGAGCCACTTGTCTAACGCGTTTCCCACAAAGCTAGACCTTTTTTAAATAGTGTTTTATTGTTAATTTATTATTTGTTACTAAATAAACAAATAGGCTATTTGTTAATTGGTCATTTATTATTAAATAACAACTACACTATTTTTTAATATTTAATAACACGTTTTTTGTTGTTTCCCAAAACCTTGCAAATTAACTTTCTTATGCTTCAATATGTATATACATATGTACAGTCTTACCAGTCAACCTGTACATTTCACTTCGCTTTTTTAGAAATTATAACCATGGCATTGGCTAGACTATGGCAATGCTTTAAGAAAGTTGTACACCCGTATAAAAAAATTGCATAAGTTATAAATAACTTATTTAAACAATTAGTAACTAAGATCTCAAAAAAAAAAAATGTTGATTATCAAGAATAAAAATGTCTTAAAATCAAGAATAAAAAATGGCTTTTTTAAGTTAGGATATATATATATATATATATATATATATATATATATATATATATATATATATATATATATATATATATATCAGCGAAGCCTTTCGTCTAATGGCATCCTAAGAATGTTTGTTTTTAAATATTATTAGTAGCAAGTAAGTAGATGAATCTCCTGATGGTAAGAGAAATCCCATCAAGACAAATGTGAAATGAGAGCAAAGTTTAATATAAGTGCAATATGTCTCTGTCGACTTCACAGAGAAAAGAATTAAGATCTACTCGGGTGGCCAGTTTGATAACGAAATTCTAAAATGTTAGTTACAAGAACATGCAACATACTAAAATAAATGTAAATACCAGCTTTTTGTTTCTTGGTACAATCCAATATTTGATACTCAAAAAGTAATTTTAAATTCTTAAATTTTAAGAGATAATTATTAACACAATGCATTTGTTTCACTAAGAATATAATTCTAGCTCAAAATTTGAATTGGCTAGTTTCTAGCTACAGACAGACTATTAGTGCAAGTCATACGTCTGTTAGTGTGCTTCCTTTTTGTACTATACTCATACTGTTGGGTTAATATTATTTCTGTTTTGTCTTAAAATTAGTTTATTGATAAAATCTAGTCAAGTCAAATTTTGAGCTAAAATTATATTTTAAGTGAAATAATTATATTGTGTAAATAATTGTCTGTTGAAAAGGAACTTTAGATAACAAGCGCTTAGATGAATATCCCGATAGTGAGAGAAACCATCGCCTATATACACAAAAGATGTTAATGGATTGTTGCTACCCGCGTGGCGAGATCATAATGCCACATGCATGAGTTTACTGACTACTTTACCCTCCAAACCGGAACAGTACAATTACTAGCATTAAGTTCTAATCTAATTAGAATGATTTGCAGAAATCGAAATATTTTTTGGTACAAAAGTGTATATTTATTTGTTGCCCTCAAGATATTTAGCGGTCATATATGACCACTTCGTACTTTAATACATTTTATTGACATCCACGCGGAATAATATGACCACAATAACATTTGAGTTTATATTTTATTTTGTGTGAAACAGACTTCTTTAGTTTGGAAGAAGTATGCTAATTTGCGATATTTGTTAATATATTATCTGTGAAATGAAATTTCAACATATAATATATATTTTTTGGTGTTGATAGACTTATAAAACACGTTTTATGTTAATATTTTTTATTGGAATTTTAATATTTATTAAATAAAATAATGTTTTTTAAATATAGGATTGTTATTTTTATTAATATATAAAATTTTCGTGTCACAATGTTAGTTACCATACTCCTCCGAAACGGCTTTACCGATTTTTAGAAAATTTATATACATATTCAATAGGTCTAAGGATCCGCTGCTGCCTATTTTTCATACACCTAAGTGATAAGAATTGTCCACTCCTAACATTTTATTTTTATTTTTGGACAACATTTTTATTTTTTTAAATGTGGCATTAAAATATATACAACCCTAAATTTTTACCCTTCTATCACCAACCGCTATTTATAATTCAATAATTTACATGGAAAAAGCAACGTTTTCCGGGCCATCTAATTTTATATAAAAAATAAGCACTTGTACTCTTTCAAATAAAATAATGTAAGTATATATTATCCAATAAATTACACAGGTCGACATGAATTTTGAGTCTGACTGCTGTGCCTCCGATTCTGATTACTTATGCCAAACTAAAGAAAGAAAAAATATTTTTATCTAATAAAGTTTGCTTTTGTAGCTACCAGCACGAAAATTTAAATTTTATGGAAAATCTATTTTTAAATTTCAATTATATTTAAAAGGAAAACAAGTTATCAATAATATATTTTTATTTATTTAATATTAAAAGACAGCATAAATAAACACGAAAATACAAAAAAAGAATACAAACAAAAGCTTTAAAAATGATTAGTATTGGTATTTCTGTTGTGAAATTTAGAACTTTCTTGTATGAGCCCCTAAATTTAGTTTTCATTTTATAAGGTACGAAAGCAAACTTTATTGATTATTAATAGTGTTTCTGGCTACTATTCGGTTTATACAATCAGAAAATGTTCACTAAATAACACTCAGAAAAAAATTTTCGTCAGTGCAATTACAACATAGAACTAAAAACAAAACAAGGTCTAACCGTCATGGTTTAACTTTTTATAGTTTGAAAGCATAATACGTACTTCCTTCAATAATATTATCATTGTAAATACTCCAACTGTAGGGTTGGCACCCTATGTGTATATGGTTTTCCCCACATTTTTTATATCATGTAATAGCAAACAAGCAGATGAGTCTCCTGATGGAAAGAATCAACCATCCCCTGTAAACACCAAAGATGTTAATGGTGCGTTGCTATCTTGTGGTGAGGTCTAACGCCACATGCATAAGTTTACCAGCTACCTTACCCTCCAACACGATACACGGCAATGACAAGCACTGATGCTGTTACGGCAGGAATACGAGTGTAAGGCGGTGGTACCAAACCCGGGCGAGACTGCAGAACTCTACCACCTGGTAGTCACGATGGTAGTGATCACATAGCTAATCGGTCATCTTTTACGACCTTTCTGGCAGAACGGCAGTTGGCCTATTCTTCAAAGTAGCCCAAACGAACACGAAGTGGTTATACAATTAAGGAGTATATAAGTGAACGTACGAAAAATTATACAATGTCACTAAAAAATTAATTTAATTTAACTAACAATGTCAATCGTAATTAGAATCGAAATCTTTAAAATTTGAAAATATTTAAAATCAAATATAATTTTTTTAATTGCAACTTTTAATTACCAACTGATATCATAATTAAATATTATATTTATAGATAAAAATAATAATAATAAAAAGTAAATTAAAATTTTCTCAGATAAAATAAAATAGATGTGAAATACTGTATCAACTTTAATACACAAGAAATTTTTAGTCCTTAGGTTTTAGACGTGAAAATAATACTATTGTATTACTACTACCGTAGACTGAGACTTGAGAAACTCAATCTTCGGATTGATCGATTAGATCTTAATAATTCCCTCCGAAATATATAAAAACCACATGACTTGAGCAGAATACGCGCTAATTGCTAAACCATTAAGCAATCAAAAAACATGGAAGCCCTGAAAGTAAACCAGAGATGAATTGCTCACGTCTATATATTAGGAAGGTCTATTAATTATTATTCGTCTAGGATGGGAAGGGAAAAGACCCTGATCAGCGTGATTGATTAAAACCTTCTCAAGGATTATCCCCTACCTTAGATGAATTTAAATAAGATGGAATAAATGGATAGTGTCCCAGTGATATTTGTCTCATTTCAGAATATATATTCAGTCAAAAAAGTATCAAGAATGAATGATTTGTTTGTTGTTCCTAATTCAATTTTATTTCTTTGTCGTTAGATTGGCAAAACTATTTTCCATTTTGGGACGGAGTTGAAGTTGCGTCTTTTATAAGTATATAGTAATATGGCTATTGCAATGTTCTACACCTGGAGTTCTTACCAGAAGGTTAAACGGTAAATAAATGATATTGTTTGAGCGTCATGTGGTGTTTGAGACATCAAATACTACGAAAAAGGTCAGATTTGTGGAAAGAAAATGTTTGGATTTTGTACCACCATAACGCGACATTGTGCACAAAGCCATTGTGAACGAATTTTGGCCAAGCTTTCATTTTGCCCGGCACTTTCTTGTGGGGTATGCAGAGTCAGCTGAATGTCTATAGACTATACAGTTTTCCACGATTCACCAGTTTGTCGTTTAGCGAGATGAGATGACTGGTGATTGCCATTGCCGCATTTAATGCTGACCTGATAAAGATTATCAACTATTTCTATCAATAACTGGAACCGATAGATTTATGTGCTCATTCAGAGTACGAAAGTAATAACACACAACTTGCCAGACTCCGAGTTGCTACTGAGGTTTTTATTTACGAATAAAACCTGGAAAAAACCTCAATAACACTTTTGTATCATATGCTTTATTCTCTTAGATATAGCTCCAGCTGTTTTTTTTTAAATTTTCTGCTACGTATTTAGATAAGAAAGTTACTAATTTTGTCCCGATTTTCAAAAAACCGAGTTTTCACTAGATCTCCTCGTTTTGAGGCTATAGAAATCTAATAGCCTTCGTTTCGGTTTCATAAAATTTAAATTTTCTGAAAATCTTAATCAATTCGTCTTAAGCGATATTGAGAACTATGCTAAATGCCCTTTCAAAAGAAACAAAACCAAGTTTTCAAAAGTTGCAACAGCTCTTCAAATATTAAAATCATGTAGTTTACAATAAACTTACTTCAGAATATTAAAATTCCATTCAGACTAATATATCGATTGATTATAAAATTTAATCAGCTCTTCTACTTAGAAAACTGCGTAATGAACTGTAAATTGGATTAAAATCGGTTGATTCAGTTGTGATGTATCAATAACAATTTTCAAAGTGTTTTTTTTTTATTACTTTTACATTTTTCAACCAACCTATTTTGTAGCTTAGACATCATTTTAGAGCTCTAAACTTGCGCTTATTTCCATTATGACATTATTTTGCTTTTTTTCTGAGTTTTTGCACCTTTGAGCTTAAAATATCTCAGTTTAGCGGGCAGTTTTAGGGATGACCTGTAAGGTCAACCAGTTAACAGATTGTTTTCCCCTAATTCAAATTACTACCTTGTGGCACCCGTTTTCGTGGCTAAAACTTAACTCAATTCCGAAAAAAGCATTTAAAAATATTTTTTGGAATATTCGTTAGTGTATTTCTGAAGGAGCATACTTTTTTGAAGTGGATAAAATAAATTTGGGCGCACAACTAACCTTTTTATATTATTGATAGTTTTTCGGTACTTTCAGATATAATCAGATCACTGACAGAGTACTATACGATGGAAGCAATCAACTGAAATGTGCGACTTTAATTTGTATGAAATTACTATGATGTTAAAGAATTTTTGCTAATAAAATGTTAATATAAGGGCTAGCGCACACTGAACTGCAAAATTTTGACTGCTCGACCATGCAAATGCTCGAGCAGGCGGCATGCTCGCTCCTACGCGACCAAGCTTCGTTGAAAATGCTCTGAATTGCCAGGCGAGCCTGCACGACCAGTTTAATATCTAAACTAAAAAAAAAAATCAGCTACTTTCCTACTCCTGCATATCCAAAAAGACAAATGAATTAGTGACCTAGTATTTCTGTTGATGAACAATTTGCCATAGCGTTTAAGGTTAGTGAAAGTATAACTAAGTAATAAAAACTTTTAAAAATATGACGTAGTTATATTTTTAATAACAAACATAAGGTAAGTTGTCGCTCAACTAAGTCGATAATTCGTATTGTGTTTTTGGATTGTGTGGGCGTAGCAAATTTTCTAAAAATTCAAATTTTTCCTTTTTTAACTTATAACTATTATTATAATATTATAATAATAGTCATAAAACTGAACAACTAACTCTTAATCGTTAATTCAAATTTTGCTGTGGGCAACCCTACAACGCGCAGGCAGGACAAGGCGGATGCTAGAGCGCGCTCGCGTACGCTCGAGATTTATCTATATTAATTTTCTCTTTGCGCTCAGCACGCATCTTATTACAAGCTCGAGTATGGTCGAGCATCAAGTTTGGACGTGCATTTGATTTTGCAATGTAGACAATTTGTCATAAGGTTAATTTTTCAATTCTATCAAAGAATGTTCTGCTCTTCACTGCTCTTGGTGTGCGCTAGCCGTAATGTATCTCTTTTTGTATTCTGAAACGTTTCTCCGACAAACGTTTCTTTGTCTAACGAGCCACCCACAGAATGTTTCTTTTATTGGTTGTTTAATGACATAACCTTACAATTACGAACGTTTTGCCCATAGAACGATTCATTCATGTGCGAGCCGACGACTGAATCTTTCTACTATGAACATTGCGCCAACAATATCTTTTAACAAGGAAGAGTTCGTCGACAAAGCTTGCTTTGGCATGGTTTGACATTAATTGCGAAAATTTAAATGATTATACGTTTTGAAAGGTTAAATGAATTTTTTTTGTAAATGATAATAAAAGTTTTATTTACAATTAAATTACCTCCACAAA
The DNA here is from genome assembly GCA_036924255.1 of Apodemia mormo. Taxonomy (NCBI): domain Eukaryota; kingdom Metazoa; phylum Arthropoda; class Insecta; order Lepidoptera; family Riodinidae; genus Apodemia; species Apodemia mormo. The sequence continues at coordinate 2,341,966 of JAUPFN010000008.1, forward strand.
ATGATTTTTACAAAAGCACAACCATTATTGTTAACATAACTCTTTTGGTCTCCGGATGGAAAGAGTCAACCATCGCCTATAGACACCAAAGATGTTAATGGTGCGTTGCTATCTTGTGGCGAGGTCTAATGCCACATGCATAAGTTTACCGGCTACCTTACCCTCCAAACCGGAACACGACAGCGACAAGCACTGACGCTATTGCGGCAGGAATAGGTAAGGCGGTGGTACCAGACCCGGGCGAGACAATGCAGAACTCTACCACCTACTAGCCACGATGGTAGTGACTCGATAGCCAATTGGTCGCCTTTTACGTCCTGCCTGGCAGTACGGCAGTTGGCCTATTCTTCAAAGGAGGCCGGGACCAATACGGCGATCTAAGTTGCATTTCAATCAGTCGAGCCCTGCCAAAATTATGAGAGGCTTACATACACACACGTATACACACACCCATACAACATATACGTAAATTAAGTGTATGGATTTTTAGTTTTGGTTGTACAGGTAAGTATAAGGTTACTTGTACGTTTGAGTACTAATACATCTGTGACTCGTACCTATTGCAAATAAGTTATGTTCGTTGTTGTGCTATTTTAATTGTAAAAATCATATTGTGGAGGTAAATAAAACTTTTATTATCATTTACAAATATTTTCCATTTACTCTTTCATAACTATAATCATTAAAGTGTCGCAAGTAATGTCAAACCATGCCAAAATAAGCTTTGTCGACGAAATCTTCTTTGTTGAAAGATTCTGTCGACGAAACCTCATAGTGGGAAGATTCAGTCTTCGGTTCGCACATGAATGAATCGTTCTGTCGGCGAAACGTTCGTAGTTGTGAGGTCTTGTCGTTAAAAATCCAATAAAAAATATTCTGTTGGCGGCTCATTCGGCAGAAGCCATGAAGTACTAATTGAAACGTTAGTCGGAGAAACGTTTCAGAATCTCTTTTTGTTACTACTATAATAATTATAATTCTATAATATTTTAAATCCGAAATTAGGTTATACCTACTACTCAACCGATTTTGATAAAATTTAGCATGGAAATAGTTAAAGATCCGGAATGAAATATAAGTTAATTTTTGTGCTTGGGTGCGTGCATGCGTGCATGCGTGCATGTTTGTGTGTGTGTGTGTGTGTGTGTGTGTTTGTGTGTCAGGCATATGGTAGCAATTTCTAAAAATTAAAAAAAGGTCATGTAATTTATAAAAATATTAGCTCCCTGCACTTCTTTTCGATATAAACTTAAAAAGTAATAAATTTCATATTTTGTGTAAAAAGGAATACAACATTTTTATTACATGTTTATGTAATATTTACCTAGTTTTAACAGTCTCAACAAATGCTAATCGAATAAACTGTAGCGTTTAGTTTACTCTGTCTAAACCGTAAGAAAAACGGCATGACTTTTTAAAATGAGCCCAATTCAGTTATCAAACCTGGAACCCCACGATCCACCAAAAAATTTTGCTAAAACATCATGCAGCCTATATATATGTCTTATAAGGCAAAATATTATTTAACATAATAAAATCAAGTGCATCAAAATTCAGATTTTCGAGGCTGAATGTTCGCAGACTTATCTCATTACATTAAAAATACAATTCACTTTACTAGATTAAAAATATATTTGGGCAAATGTATTTTTAAAAATATGAAGTTGTCCCCGTATTCTAAGGTACGGTTCACATCGACCGGCATCGGTGGCATCGGCCCGGGCTGGATCGGATGCGTGCGTATGCTGCGAAGGCCGTTCTAGTCCTGGGGAAGCCGGACGATTCCATTCAGAGCTATTTACGTGCCGCGGCAGGCACCCGAAGGTCACAACTTGATTTACTCAACTCGCCGCATCGGTTTTCTCCGTTCCTATTTCGTGAATGGAAAAGCATACGAATTAATGTACCTGGCACATGCTAATGAAGCCGGTTATCTGGCACGGAAGTTTGGAGCAGTTATGGATATGGATACCAGACAGTTTATGTCCGGAGTCATTCAGACATCGTGGAATATGAATGTGACTGAAAAATGAACTGTAAGTCCGGTTTATACGTTACAATTTCCTTTGCCCCATTGTAAGATGACGTCCAGCTCATGCGATACGAGCCAATCGGTCTGAATCGTAAGTAAAGTAATGGATTCGTTATAAAACCGCTGCCCTCCAGCTTGCACCAGTGTCGCGTGTGCCAATTGGACAAGCGAAAAATAGGCCGCGAATTCCGTGTGTAGACCTTTCAAAGCCTTAGTAAGGGGGGAGCCCGCGTGGAAGATTGTATGACCAATGCGCGTAGGCCATCATTGCAATAAAAGTGCTTTGCTGTGTATTGTAACGTTAAAGAGTGACATCTTTTTAACGTTACAATACACACCTATAAAGATTAGCGTTTTTGTCATTTTCATCATCGGTGCACATCGTTGATTTGTTCACGTCACCCAGTGTCATATCGTTATTTTGACAACGGTGTTGGACATTCAATTAGTGTACTGGCTGGATAATATTAAACGTGTTGTTATTTTGTCGTTGTCACAAATGTTGTTATTCTTCAATATCATCGTACTTCAACGTAAAGACATTTATGACAGTAAATAAGTGTGGATGTTAATAAATAGACAAAATATTGAAATATAACGTTTTTGATTTAGTTAACTAAAACAAATCTATTCGCATTTAAAAAAAAGTTATCTTATTTAAGGATGCAGGTTAATTGCCATTGGTAGATATCGTTGCGAGCATTTGTCGTTCCGTCTCAGCTGCACCTACTATTCTTTCGTATGGGCTATCGCCATTGTCATATTACAACTGACATCTTCTATAATCGGCATTATTCAGTACCTGTGATCAGTACGTGTGTTGCCTGTGAATATTGCTGTTATTCCCATCCGTTGTTGAACATTTCGGCATCGAATACCATAACCTTAGACTAACATTGCTACAGCAACGTTTTTTTTAAAACGGCCATCTCTTTACACCCCCCCCCCACACACACACACACACATGTATATAGGTACTATTTTGTTTATTGTTAAAGTCTGTATTTAAGTTTAGAATATATTTTAATATGGTCTATGATCATACCAACTCATGGTTTGTTTATTATATAATTAGTGAAGTAGATATTTATGCTTTACCAATAACAGAATCACGGTCAAATTTTCAAGACGATTTCTGATTAATTTCAATACGCGAAAACATTTCTACTTGATTGTAGCACAATTAGTTTACCTAATTGAATAGAATGAATTCATAATACCAAGCGTCATTTTAAATTCATGACAAATTTGAATTATCAACTTAGTAGATATAAATTAGAGGTTTGCAAATTGTAATAGTCCAAGCGGGATTCGTCGAAAAGGGTGGTAATCGGTGATCCAGAAAATAAAAATGGGCTTTATTTCTTTTTGGGCATAAATCAGGCCATACATGCTAGGGTAGTACTGGACATATTTACTCGTACAGTATAACTGTATATATATATATATATATATATATATATATATATATATATATATATATATATATATATATATATATATATATATATATATATATATATGTGAGGAAGTATGTGAGTATTTGCAACCTAAGGTAGCGTAGCGCTATCTAGAGTAGAATAAAGTGTATTTGACTTATACGTTGCGTACGTCACTTACGTCATTTTATATCTTAACAGTCATCCATCGGCCAGCATATATCAAATATCGCCTGTCGTAACGAAATCCGAGTCAGTAGATCGGTTTATAAGAGGACTCACAGCTAGAGAACCGACCGTGCCTAACGTGCGCACTGATTCAATGATAAGACGACTATATGGTGGTATATTATATTTTATTGTCTTCTGCGAAAGCAGCGGTGGGATCAAATCCAATGCGTCTAATATTACTATCGGCCCACCAGTTCATGAACGTTTAAAACGAACCAATTTGAAGAAAATGGTGATGCAAGTGTAAAATAAAATAAAAAAGTGCGAAACAAGGATTACCGTATTCATCACGAAATAAAGATTTTCTTTATTTCATGGTATTCATTCATTTACAAGGCCGTGCTCATAAAAGGGTGTCAAAATCACCCTTATGCAAAACATTGGATGAAATAAAGGAATGTTAATCACGTCAGTTCGCTACTATTGGAAGATTTCACGACATGGTGCAGTATACTAGTAATTGCGATTCAACTTATGTGGAGAACTCTATAAAAAAAAAACCTAGTAATGGTGGATGAAATAGAAACTGGGTGGAGCGAGGTGAACAAAATTGTAGCCGTCATCTCAGGTATCTCCGACTACCAGGTATGGTCTGATTTATTAAAAATACTGGCGAACAAAATTGAAGTCTTCGTCTCAGGTATCTTCGACAGCCAGGTATGATCTGATTTATTAAAAATACTTCTAAGTAGCAGTTACTCGCGATTTCATTCGCGTGATCAAAAATCAATGCTTCTATTTGCCCAGTAGGTAAAATAGTGGCCTGTGTCATTGCTAAATAATGTGGCTTTCTGGGCGTGAGAGAATTTTTGAAATTGGTTAAGTAGTTTTTGAGTTAAATTGTAACAAATGAACGAGCAATCAAATGTAGTCTTTATAATTTTAGTATAGATAACTTCGTGGCACTTGACAGATATTTTAGCACTACACATAAATTGGAAATTACAAACGTCCTATCAATCCGTAACTATTTATGAATTACCGTAAACGTCATTGACTAGAATACAATGCTGTGGCCATTGGTCAGACCATCATAAGTGCACTTTTAGCTGAACAATGTTAATAATACAATTAGCATTGCGAAAAACGGATCGTTTGATCAGATAGACATATCTCCGACAATACTGTACTCTTCTACAGTCTATGAACATTTCAAGATAAGTTAAAAAACAGAATATTACATTTGATCATAACAATACATACGCATTGTGCATAATACATGTAAAATTATTTTTTGTAATTATCACTTTCTGATCTGAGGCGACAGAACGATCGTATAGTGTTACAAATATTATAAATCGAGTTATAACGCAAAATGTCGAAAGATTTTTAATAAAAGTTTAGATTTGTAGCCTTAATTCTAGTGATGAAAGTGTTCAATCAATCAATCAATTAATTCTTTATTAGCTTAAAGTAGGGTAACAATGTGTTAGACGTTATTTAATTACAAATTATGAACTTAAACCTAGTTTGCCAGACAAATGGCGTGCTAATTTTCAGTGATCTTATTGTCTGAAAGTGGGACATACGGAACAGGTGTATTTTTCTAAACGAGGAGATAGATGATAAGTATACAAAATCAAGTGTTAGTAAGTCTATATTCACAATCAGAACATAAATTTAAGTATTTTCATGCCCGTATATCCGAGGAGGTGGGTGGAGGTGCAGCCGGTGCGCCAGCAATTGGCCGAGTATGTTTGGTCTCACAATAGGTGACGGGCCGATTGCCGGCTGGGCACTTATCTAATCCCAGGCAGCGTTACTTTGCAAAGGTGAAAAGCACATTCTTTAATTTGCCTGACCCAGAAATCGAGTCCGGGACCTCACGTGGTACCGGCACTGGACCACTAGACCACAGAGGTGACAAATCAATAAATTTATGCGTTGGGATCGATCTCAAGTTTTAAGTTACAATGTTTAGTTAGCGGCTCTGATTGTTCACCTTGTGACATCATTATCAGGCGGGATGTTTTTTTAGTCGACCCGGAATGAACCTTTCATTACAAACACAAAGGTACGCACAGTACAAAAAAAGTTCAAGTGGATGTTTATGTTTCACAGAGCGCAGATTTACATGACCAATATTACTATCGACGATAGACATGGGTGTTTTGTTATTTTTCAGCATCGATACACGTCGTTGTTTCGTAAACGTTATCATTGTCAACATCGTTGTTTCCAACAACGGTGTCGGACATCTACTAGCGTACTGGCTGGGAAACGTCAAGCACGTTGATGGTTTGGCGTTTTCATAAACGTTGTGATACTGTCGTGCATCCATTTAGGAGAGTAAATGACAGTTGATGTAAATAGATAAACAAAGTATTGAAATATAAAGTTTTTTTTAGTTTAGTTAGTTAAAATTTGGATACGCATTTGAAAGGATGATTTTCTACTCAAGCACGCAGTAAGGTTGGCATTTAGAATTGGTAACGTTGCGCTCATCCGTTGTTTATTCATAGTTGGATATTCACAGTAAGGGCCATCGGGCATCGACGTATTATAATTGGCGGCGTCGATTACAGTCGTCGTTATTCGACATCTGCCATCGCGTTGAATTTGAGTGTTATTCCCATCCGTTACTGGGCATTTCGGCACCGGATGTCGTCACCATGGACTGACATCGATCGTCAGCAGCGTTTCGTTAGAAACGGCCACCTCTAATCGACGATGATATTGCCCGTCTATATTACTTGATTAAAAGGGTTTGCGTTTGCACAAAGGGCAATTCCCACTATTCCATTACTATGTGTGAAATAAAAATGAGACTTGAAAATTTAAATAAAGTCGTACTACACCATCCTTAACCATTAATCTCTACAAAAATAAATTCTGTAAAGGATATCACTTCCAAAATAAGTTCATAACCCTCTACACTTGCCTTGTTATTCTTTTTTTAAAAAAAAGGGGACAGATAGCCTTTGTTTTATTTCAGAGATTTAAAAGCTAAAAACCATGCATGATAATTATTATCTTTCGATGAATATCAGATGACAATATTATCAATATTTGACTCTAAAAATGTAGCTATTTATACGTCAGCCGTCTCGGCTATGGAACTGTACTATCACAAAAATCGACACTCAAGTTAATTTTATCAAATAAAGAAAAAGCCAAAGCCCTGAAGCATTTCAGGTACTATTCTTCTCAGGACAAGTTTTAAGGATGTCATAAGCTACAACAGCCTTAAGGCATTTCATCATTAAAAAAAAAAGATTTAGCTCCTTGAATACATAGATAATACATGGGCCTAGGTAGGCATTTTGATGTGGAGTACAGGAAAGGGATACCACACGTTTATTATTTTAGTCGTCAATATGGTTGGTTTCAACTCGACCAGAGGCTAGACCCTGACACTAACTGGATTATCCAGGCTTTAGTAAACGACACATTCGAAGTAAATTTGCGGTCATTATATGTTATGGAGAATAAGCTAGCTTCATAAAAACTTTCAAATTATAAAAATATGTTATATCACGTAATAGTTCTTAAAATTATAATAGGCAACTTATTCAACACTTTCATGAGGATTCAAAACATATAGTTTGAGATACAACTTAAATAAAATACGAAAACATATATGGTTTTCCAACACTACCGCTTGTGCCAGAACATTATATGTTCACCGGTGCTTAACATGTAAAATTGATAAAATACCATCGGATAGTTTAGCTGCTTAGCTTAAGCCAGGATGGACGAACTAGCTTGTGCCGATAAAGCACGCTTTAATAAGAGTTAGAACGAAGTACATTTTTTTAAATGTAAGCGATATAGTTTTAGTTGAGTAAAATCCTAGGCTAATTAATAAATTATGGAAAGGTTTTCAAATTCTTGTAAAATAACAGATGTTCACGATTAAAATAGTAATTAAGAAGGTGAGCCAAATAAGAGTTTATAATGAGAATTAATAGATGTATCTAACCTTCCTTTTATATCCTCGTAATGCGATTTCTGTGCCTGTTTCCGTTCTTTTGTACATTCATTGTACATCTATACAAATAGGAAAATGTATCAAAAATAAATGAGAACAAAAACATTTTTTTTTGCTTTATTTTTATTATAATGTTATTTTGTTGTGCTTTATTTAATTACTGTTACATTATATTAAAAAAAATTGTACGAACATTTAAATGTTACTGTGTTGATATCTCTTAATATTGTTCCAGAAATGCAGTGAAAAATAATGAAAATTGTTGGTTTTAAGATAAACTACTTTTGTGTTAATGCTTTTGGAGCACCATGTCTCACTTTAATTCATGTAATTACCATTTCAGTACATTGGAAGCTCCACGCTTCATGTAGCTATCATGTCAGTACATTGGAAGCTCCGCGCTTCGTGTAATTAAGAAGTCAATGCGTTAGAAGCTTCGCGCTTCACGTAACTATAAAAACAATACATTGGAAGCTCCGCGCTCCATGTAATTATCAGTTCTGTACATTGGAAGCTCCGCGCTTCATGTAACAATTAAGGAAGTACATTGGAAGCTTAGCGCTTCGTGTAATTAGCAAATCAGTGTATTGGACGCTCCGTGCTTCGTGTAACAATTGAGGAAGTACATTGGAAGCTTAGCGCTTCGTGTAATTAACAAATCAGTGTATTGGAAGCTTCGCGTTTCATGTAATAATTAAGGAAGTACATTGGAAGCTTAGCGCTTCGTGTAATTAATAAATCAGTGTATTGGAAGCTCCGCGCTTAATGTAATAATTAAGGAAGTACATTAGAACCTTAGCGCTTCGTGTAATTAATAAATCAGTGTATTAGAAGTTCTGTGCTTTATGTAACAATTAAGGGAGTACATTGGAAGCTTAACGCTTCGTGTAATTAACAAGTCAGTGTATTAGAAGCTCCGCGCTTCATGTAACAATTAAGGAAGTACATTGGAAGCTCAACGCTTCGTGTAATTAATAAGAAAGTGTATTGGAAGCTCCGTGCTTCCGATAACTAGCAATTCAGATTGTAAAGGAAGCTCTGTGCTTAGTACAGCTCCCAGGTCGGCGTTGTGTGTCGTTTTAATATTCTTGTGCGACGTTACTATGAGCTTTATGTGCTTTGTATCACACCAAAAGACAGTAAAATTTTAACGAAGTGGAAATTTCTATTACGTATTGCCTACAGGCTTGTAATGTTACGAAGATAACTGTGCGACACGCGAGAGCGCGTTGTCTGTCAGAATGGCCGTGTGAGGAAGTATGTGAGTATTTGCAACCTAAGGTAGCGTAGCGCTATCTAGAGTAGAATAAAGTGTATTTGACTTATACGTTGCGTACGTCACTTACGTCATTTTATATCTTAACAGTCATCCATCGGCCAGCATATATCAAATATCGCCTGTCGTAACGAAATCCGAGTCAGTAGATCGGTTTATAAGAGGACTCACAGCTAGAGAACCGACCGTGCCTAACGTGCGCACTGATTCAATGATAAGACGACTATATGGTGGTATATTATATTTTATTGTCTTCTGCGAAATATATATATATAGATAGATAGATAGATAGATATATGTATTTCAACGAGGATGTTTTTCAATCACAATCATTGTATCTATAACTTAAACAATGTAATCTTGTATTGGCCATATTTTTTAATCTATTCTTGGTGTTAATATTAATTGTATCGCTGTTTGATTACTAAAATAAATAAATAAAATAAATAAAATTTGAAGTAATATTACATTTCATCACAGAAACAATATTTTAAAAGTACTCTTTTATTATTATTATCCTACATGCCGCTTGTACCGTAAGCTTCGGTAATAATTTTTGAAACAGTAGGTCCACTAATTCCTAATGCGGCCACAACACGCATTCGCAGTTGCGACAGTGGTAAAAGCGGACCACTATTTTTGATACTCTGCTTCAAAGTAATTATGAACCTTGATCACCAGTTCTCTCGCCTGCCTTTTTAGAACAGATCCTTTCGGCATTTTGATATTTGATAGCTGGGCAGCAATCAACACGGAGGAACATAAAATACACAACGTACCGTATGGATAATGTGAAAAAACTCAGCGAACAGAAATGTACTGACTAGCACGACCGTGTAGTTGCGCGTGACAGATTAAAACAAACACAAAATGGCGCTGGGCCATTGAGTGTTCCCACTTCGAAAAAATATATTTGAATGTTTTTGTTATATTTGTCTTTGTTCAAAATATAATAAATATATACGATCGATATTATTACTTATTTGATCACAACACTAAAACTATCAAATTAGAACTGTCATCGAGAAAATAAATGGAAATAGTATAATAGTTATGTCAAGATCAGCAGTGGCAAACTTAAAGTTTTTGTTTTACTGATCAAAACACCTATAAATGGTAAAACATTTCGCAGACATAAGAAGACGTTGTATGTTATGAAAACGCAATTATATTTATTATGAAATTGGTAATTTTTGTAAGCCTGTCTATTAAACATTATTTACTTTTATTAACCGACACTTGACAAGAAAAATGTTTTCAATCAATCTAAACAGTGTTATAAATCCCAACCATTAAATTTTCATTAACCCTGAACCGATTTGAAGGTTTCTGTTATAAATTGAGAAGGAAAAAACACCTGAACTTAATAGACCGTATTTTACAACACTGACGTTCTTCTGATAAGAATGGGTTTTTCGCAAAACACGTCACTTCCTCTTAGCTAAATTGTAAGTACATATGTTGTGTATTTGTGCATTTACATTTAATATGTAATACAGACCCTATCTATAAAAAATAACTCCTGTAATTTAGTGCATTATAAACAAGAATAACGGGGACCTCTATTACATGTAATAAATAAGTAATAATGCATTTAAAATAAAATTCTTTATATTTGATTGAATAAAAGCTATTGCCACCCGAGTGTACGTAAGCAGATTAACTGATTGACTAAAACGCATTGAAAATGCAAAAAAATTTCGATTTCATTTACAATTCAATTAAGTTAGATGAAAATTACATAGGAACTAAAAATTGATGTAAACAATTCGTCCTATTCCTTTTGTTATATTGCTTTGATCAATTAGTAAAAAAAATAACAAATTTGAAGATAGTAAATAATATATATATATATATATATATATATATATATATATATATATATATATATATATATATATATATATATATATATATATATACATATATATATTATTTACTATAGGATAGGATAGGATACACGTAGCGTACAAACAAATTCCTTAGAATTGGCACGAGTGTATAAGGAATATTCAATAAATACCTATATGAGTGTATACGGAATATAAAATATATAAATAATTTATTATAGATTTATTAAAAAGTTTAATATAGATAATAAGATATACAAATTTGTTATTTTTTTTACTAATTGATCAAAACAATATAACAAAAGGAATGGGAAGATGTAAATGAAATCGAAATGACATTTTGCATTTTCAATGCGTTTTAGTCAATCAGTATTTATATATATATATATATATATATATATATATATATATATATATATATATATATATATATATATATATATATATATATATATATATATATAAGTCAAGTTTAATGCAATTAAAACCCAGGCGTGTCTATTCTCCGCTAAACGTAGTCCGCTCCATCTATCTCCGTCTTTCCAGGGTGTGGATGTGCCGATAACTAACCACCTCGAGATCCTTGGTGTCACGTTAACGCCTACTCTCAACTTTGGTTTGTACATCGAATCTAAAGCCACCCAAGTTGCCTCAAAAAACCTTGGTATTCTGGCAAAGGTGAGACAGTATTTCAGTCTGGGACAGTTGATCAGCCTTTATAAAGCACAAGTCCGTTCGTGCATGGAATACTGCTCTCACCTCTGGGATGGATCCGCTAAATACCAGCTGGAGGGACTTGAGGCGATAGAGACGAATTGCACGACTTAACTCCGTCATCTCCGTTTTTCTGTCGATCGTCGAGACGCACAGATTCTAGGCATCGTTATATGGTGGACGTTCCACGTACCCGGACAAAGCGGTTCGACTCAACATTCCTTATTCGAACCGCAAAGGACTGGAACATGCTTCCTGAGTCTGTGTTACCCGACGAGCACAATCTGGGGATCTTCAAGAGAAGAGTGAACAGGTACCTTCTAGGGAAGCGCGTTCCGTCTAAGGCCTCATCTTAGCTTACCATCAGGCGAGTTCGAGGTCAAGCGCTTACCTGTCGATAATAAATATATAAAATATCCAAGGTACACAGTCCCGAACAAAACTGAATAGAATATATATACTATCATAACAAAAAAATACGAAAAAAACACGTTTATTGTATGTGGACCCTTTAATATTTTTAGTATTTGTTGTTATAGCGGCAACGGAAATATATAATTAGTGAAAACGTCAGCTTTCTAGCTATCAAGGTTTATAAGATACAGCCTGGTACCATACAGACAGACAAACAACGGAGGCTTAGTAATAGGGTTCCGTTTTCGTACCTAAAATGTATTAGGTACGAAACCCTTAAAAAATGTAATCTAAAATCTGTTTTTGCGTAGAAACCTTTTTATATCAATAAAACATTTTCCCCGTGTTGGTTCCGGGCTCCTTTAAAGAATAACCAACTGCTGTTCTGCCAGGCATGTCTTAAAAGGCGACTGATTGGCTATGCAAGTCACTAACATCGTGGCTACTAGGTGGTAGAGTTCTGCATTGTCTCGCCCGAGTCTGGTACCACCGCCTTACCTATTCCTACCGCAATAGCGTCAGTGTTTGTCACTCTTTCCATCGGGAGACCCATCTGCTTGTTTGCTATCTTATGATATTAAAAAAAAAACAATAATGGCCGTTAAAATAATTCCTTTACATTTCAAAAATGGTAGGTTATTGGTTCTATTACCCAGGATGCCATGTAGTATTTGATGCTTGATATTGATACATTTAGTTTGAATAGTCTAGTAGGTTTTGAAGATACTGAAATAGGAAATTTAAGTTCATTATTAAGTTCATAGATTCCTACTAGATAACAGTACTATTTTGTCTATACATATTACATTATGTATAGACAAAATATTACTGTTATCTAGTCGCATTAATTTCCTAGAAATAAAGTTTAGCATGTCGTAGAGTTCTATTTTAGAATCAGATGTCAGTTTTCTGTTGGTTTTTTTGGAATATTATATAAATGAGCATTTGTTTAGTTATAGTATCTGTAGGCATACAAGCGAATATTGCCAATGGACATTTGTAACACAAAAGATTAGTTGCTAATGGGATGGCGGCTTTTGAAAATTTTGTTGACTCTGTTCTCAAAAATTTCAATCAAAGCTACTCGGAAAGATTGAGTGACGTAAGCTGTTCCAGAGTTTGTCTGTTTATATAAAGAAGGTAGGAGCAAATTAAACTGGATGTAATCTCTCACTACGGCGTAAGAGCAAGTTCCACGTGGATGCCAACACTAAATTAAATAGCGCATCAAGATACTTCCTATTATACAGTAGGTATAACGTAAATAGAGATTCAATGTCTCTCTATAGACTAAGTGGTTCAAGACCACTTGTAAGAGCTGGATTGTTTACAAGCCCTACCAGTGTAAGTTAAATTTTATCAAATTGAAGAATTTGATACTGAGTTTCGAAAAATAATATAAGTGTGGTTAACTTTGCGCTTCGTAAAGTGCAAATTTGCAAATGGCCAGACGTGAACATCTGGCAAAAGCCAATACCCCTAGTTTCTTTGAAATCAACTTAGCTTTACTCTCCAAATGATTACGGGACTTTAACTTTAATGGACGTCCTTTGCCTATACCTGTCAGAGATCGCAAGGAAAATGTTCCTAAATAGTGAAGCCTTAATAGAGGGATTTTTTTTGGTAATAACGCACAGGCTCGAGTTTTTGGTGGTGAAATGATATGAAGTTTTTCTCACTAATTTCGAATCGCATCTCCCTGAGCCCGCAAAAAGTTTAAACAGCCTGTATATAGAGCATCTTTTTTGGCGTCTCAACAAATAATGCTGTAATTTGCCAGTATATCATTGATGAGCATACGAAATAGTATAGGTGATAGCATAGAGCTTTGAGGGACATCAGTATTAATTATTTTTGCCTTGGAGCATACACCGGCAACTATGACTTTGACGTTGCGGTTATCCGAAAAGCTGGTAATCCACATTTGTAGTTAAAATAGCAGTTCTGATAGAAGTGCTATATGCTAAGCCTTGTCAAAGGCCTTAACTACATCGAGGCTAATTATGAATGCCTTTCCTTTCCCTTAATATTTGCAGTATCATCACCATTAATAGGCATTTCAATCAGTAAGTAATATCAAAAATAATCATGAGTAACGTATCAGTACAGTTAACTGTTAGTATAGGTATTAAGTAATATTTTACAGGTACAGCAGCACTAAGATTCCTCCCATTTTCCAATGTAACTATTTCCAATTTTAGGGCCCTTAAGCTACCAGCTAATATTATTAAATTCGAATGAAGATACAACACCAGTTGGGAAATTACAAAAATTGGCTAACGGATGTGTATAAATATACTTAGCATATAATTTTGCTTTAAATAGTTTTTGCTTAATATATTATGTAACTTGTTTTTTTTTTTACACAATGAAAATATTGAGGCACAAAAAGTTTTTTGGTTAATATTACAATTTCCAAAGTAAAAACGAAATCTCACATCGGTCTTACAAACTACATCTACTGTAAATGTAATCCAAGGTATTGTAAACGCTCCAGCTTCTCCACAAATAAATTCTGCAAAACAGAGATTTTGTGTTATCATTATTTTATTATTATATCATATATATTATATTATTATATCAACATTCAGATCATCATTCAGATCAACATCAAAAAATTTAAAATAACACTGCTAATGAATTTCAAACAATTTTATTAATTGTCATGTATTTGGTCCATCTCTGGTATGGAGTCTTCTCATGTAAACACGTCACTGAGAAGCACTATTGTTATTGTGGCAGAAAACGATATAATATGGTGGTCCAATCGCGTTTGAACACTGCAAAACTCTTATCTTCTTCGATTTTCTCTTGCGAATTAACCATAAAAGCAGCTCGAATCAACATGGTGAAAGATTAGAAATAAGATATAACCTTTAGTTGGTGAAATACATTAAAACGACAACCATTTAATCAATATTATTTTTCGCTCTGCATCAATGGTATCTGATTCAATAGATATTTAGGAGAGTAATTAAAACGTCCTCCTTAACTTACTTATAACTATACTTATAACAAAAAGTCTGTTATCTAATTACCTAACTAAAAATCAAATAATCCATTAAGCGCCTTTAAATCTAGAAACATTTATGTACCTGTGAATCTGAATATCCTCTGGCGAATCGCATTTGCCGCGCGCTGTCAGTGACATGTCGATGGAGGCCGGGCTTCATTATGCAAATCGCGACAGACGGTAAGCCCGCAGATTCCACTTGCCTTTGATTAAATACAAACGAGCCAATTCTAACATTTTAAACAATATTTATATTAAATTCTGAAAAAGGACCCTAAACTGAATTAAAGTTGGTAAATCTAAATTGAATTTAAATGTGATTTGAAAATTTTTGGGTCCAAGATTAAAATTACAATTTATATCACATTGAAAATTTAAAAGGTAGTTTTATAAGCTCTTTTATAATTTAGTGGTGATATATTCTTATAAGCTTCGAAAAAGCAAGTAAAGCTTTTTGTCTGATTAATCACTATCCAAATACTAGAATTTCGGCTTAAAAATATGCAAGAAGTTTTGTAAAGCGTGGCATTGAATAAGGTTTTTATGTAATGCTCTGCCCATAAAGGGGGAAAGTAAATCAAAAGGTGTGGAAATCAGGAAGCAAGCGATGTGATCGTGTACGAGAGGCGTGCACCGATGACGCTTTTTGGTACATCTTCTATTCGCTCAGATACCCGCATAGTTTGTAACAATTCGGGTATTACAACCTTAGATCAATTAATAACAAATAAAATATATTTGATCCAAGATCACAACTTAATTCCTCCGGCAACAAAACAGAGAATCGTAGTGATTATTAGCAGGATAGCCTTTGGCCTTCAATTTGTTCCACCTACCTCGTAATAAAAGATGATATTATTCATAAATAATTTTTACTTTTTCAATTTCTTACGTTCTATCTGCATAGATGTGTAGGGATCTGTACTTACGTTATTTTACATAGTAAAACGGATATTATGAAGAGCACTGCCTATAGTCATCAAAATGGCCGTTTTGAAACTAAAATAAAATTTTTTATTGCATAACTGGTGAATAATTTGATCGTCAAAATCAAACTACTTTGTGAGGAGGTTAAGGGAATTCAGAAATATTTGTTGGTTTCTACAATAAAAATGATTAAAAGTCAATTTAGTATTGCTGGATTGCAATAGAAAAAGCGTGGTAATACGACAAAATAAATATTTTGGATATATTTGTAAGCATGTCGATGATACTGCATGTATCTTTGAATTGGTATAAGGCTTAGAGGTAGCAGCGTTAGAAGAATACAAAATATTTTTCTGCAAGAAATTGTACAAACGTAGATTTGTGCTGAAGAAGCTGTGCTGGTTAACTAGAGTAGTTTTTCCTTCTCTTCTTATAAACGGCGGGCGGGGGCTACTCAGTACCAGCTCCTTCCTTTTGACCGCATTCAACGTAGAGCGTCTCGAATCGTCAATAACAGGACTATTTCTGATCGGCTCGATTCTTTGGCATTACGTAGAGATGTGGCTTTGCTCTGCATCTTCTATTGAATCTATCATGGGGAGTGTTCCGAAGAACTGTTTGGATTTTTTTTTTTTTTTTTTTTATATCATAAGATAGCAAACAAGCAGATGGGTCTCCTGATGGAAAGAGTCAACCATCGCCTATAGACACCAAAGATGTTAATGGTGCGTTGCTATCTTGTGACGAGATCTAATGCCACATGCATAAGTTTACCGGCTACCTTACCCTCCAAACCGGAACACGACAGCGACAAGCACTGACGCTATTGCGGCAGGAATAGGTAAGGCGGTGGTACCAGACCCGGGCGAGACAATGCAGAACTCTACCACCTAGTAGCCACGATGGTAGTGACTCGATAGCCAATCGGTCGCCTTTTACGACCTGCCTGGCAGAACGGCAGTTGGCATATTCTACAGAGGAGGCCGGGACCAACACGGCGGAATTACGGCAGGATTAATTCCTGCCTTCCTTTCCTTTCAATTATATTGCATAAGTCATATGTATGATTCTGTGTCAAATTACAAAATTTACCATTAACCAATAGCAATAAGTCCCGTGATGTGATAGATGGTTAATTTAATCACAAATTGATCCATTTCGTCTAAAGTAAGATTAATTTTCCGTAAAACTGAAAAGTTATTAAAAACCAAATCCTCAACACAGCTTTAAATCCAATATATTTAATGCTATTCTATGCTATTCTAAGCAACTAAAAAGCATTAGGTTAAATCAACAGAGTACTACATAGATAATTCAATCAATATTTACATAGATAACTTAATAAGTAATAACTTTAATAAACCTCGAAAGCCTTATCTTTCCATTAAAAACAAACCCAAAAGTATAAAGAAGTTCCCGTATTAAAAAGTCAACACCATAATTTATCAAGTTTTAATTACGACGTCGAAGTTCAGATAGGTGCCAAAACGCGGTCCATATTTTTTCTCACTTAAGTTGGAATGTATTGACCTCGCAAAGTCCGCCGCATCATTTATCTAAGTCAAGTCAGGGAATTTTAAGCAGCCCTGTTTGTATACTTATCTTCGTATGTCAGAGAAAATTCTATTTTCTTATTTTATTTACGGCTTATATGCCTTCGGTAAATCGAATATTTGAATATTTTAAGATACACATTCACCCCGATTCCTTTCCTAGTTAGATAGCACTAACCGATTGTCATTGTGTATAACTTTAACGATTAATCATGATTCACGATTATTCAATATCCTTATCAACACAAATGTTGAAATATTGATGAGTAAATCACACGTGTCAACTGGGAAATTGACTATCTTTGTCGCAATCAGTATATTTACCCAGTATTTAGTTCTGGTCTCTTTTAAAGAACACACGTTTACTAGCCCGTGGAACAAACTTCAAGACTTGAATCATTCAAGTAATGTGAAAATTTTGTGGATCTGTTTTCTCGTCATCGAAGTCATTATCTCAATTTGCTATTGCGTTAACACAAATAATTAATTTTGCTTGTGAGTAGTCATTGTGTGTATTAAACATCGCTGTTATTATATGAAATTTGACGATTTGTTAAGGCATAATTGTTTTACGTATTATCGTTATAGGTATATAATTGATGTGTTAGTCCACGTCAACAAATATATTTTCTTCCAAGTCATGCTGTTTATCTTAATTAGGCAGTTATTAAAGTTCCGCAATTTCACAAATTCCATTATTATGACAGAAAAAATTAGGGCTCTAAGATCCGGGCGAGATATGAAGTTAAAACAGTTTCGGACTAATGCGGGAAATACAACCCTACGCTATTCATGCTAGGGTAAAATTCTACAATAATGTTTCATTGCCTTTGTATTTTTATATACTAGAACTGTTTATACTATAATACTAGTACTGTTTTACTACGCAATCCTAATCAAAATATTTTTTACTAGCTGCCACGTGCAGCCCGCTGCATTATAAAAGTTTTTGGCGAATCCCGCGGGATGGTCTAATTTTTTCGGGATAAAAATTAGCCTATGTGCTATTCCAGGTCATCGTCTATCCGTGTGCCAAATTTCATTCAAATCCGTTTAGTAGTTTTTGCGTGATTGAGTAACCAACATCCATCCATCCATCCATCCAAACATCCAAACTTTCGCATTTATAATACTAGCCACAGCGTGCAGCCCGCTGCATTATAAAAGTTTTTGGTGAATCCCGTGGGATCACTAAATTTTTACGGGATAAGAATTAGCCTATGTGCTATTCCAGGTCATCATCTAGAATCTACTAGAACTGTTTATACTATAATACTAGTACTGTTTTACTACGCAATCCTAATCAAAATATTTTTTACTAGCTGCCACGTGCAGCCCGCTGCATTATAAAAGTTTTTGGCGAATCCCGCGGGATGGTCTAATTTTTTCGGGATAAAAATTAGCCTATGTGCTATTCCAGGTCATCGTCTATCCGTGTGCCAAATTTCATTCAAATCCGTTTAGTAGTTTTTGAGTGATTGAGTAACAAACATCCATCCAAACATCTATCCAAACATCCATCCAAACATCCAAACTTTCGCATTTATAATATTATAAATATAGATTAATATAGGATAATTAATCAATATTATTAATTAATAATATAGATTTTATTTATTACAGCTTTTGCAGGACTTCTTTAAAATTGATATTTAACACAAATATTTCTTATACATATGTAAAAGACTATACCTATCCTGTACTATTATTTTCTAGAGGTCAAATGAAAATAACCTTCTTATTAAAATGTTATGAAATAAGGCTCTCGATTTTCTGATTTCTTACTTAAATAAATAACGTTGACATTTATGGAAAAAAGACCGCTGTTGGTATCAATTTAACCGTGGATGTCCTGCAGGACAAAAATAGAGCATTCTTGATTCGTTCTTTTTTCTAAAATACGTAAATGCCTTACCATACTACGTAGAGGGAAGCGTGGAATCATACTGTTTAACTTTAAAGTGAAAAACAAGTTGGTAGGTATGCCGAAGTAAATAGCGTGATTTCAAAAGTTATTTACTGGTTCAGTATAGACAATCTGTTATTAAATGGTAGCAAAACCAAGTATGCTAAATTGTCGTTGCCCGAAGTAAGGCATGTAGGTAATATTGTATTAGTGAATGAAAACGAACTTAACCTGGTGTATTTCACTGTATTTTTAATTATAACTCTAGGTATAAAAAATACAATGGGGCCAAAAAATAAAAAATACACTAATGTGCTAGCAAATTGACCAAATTTGCTAGCATATTAAAAATAATATAGTAAATTGATGTTTATATTGCAAAAATTGTGTATTTTAGTTACTTTCACATCATCATGACATAGGTTTCGTCTCTGGGAATTATGCTATGTTTTTATCGTAGAAAAGAGTTATATAGTATAAGAGGAAAAATTTCAAAATCAATATCCTAACTGTAATATTCCAATACACATATTTTATTTGAGAACTTCAAGTGCATTCATAGGGTAGTAAAATATTAGATTGTTTTAAAAAATAGCGATTTTCACACACAAAAACAAAAAACAATCTTTTTGTACATGCATTTCATCTCCACAGAATAAGTTACTTCTTTATAGGGTAACAATGTATACACTTTTAAAATAAAGTTCTCGAAGCTAAGAGAAATAAATATCATATATTATACAATCTCAGAGAATTATATAGAATCTCAAACGAGTAAAAGACAAAAAAAGCCAGAGCTTAATTTTTACCTTTGTGTCTAATATTATAAATTAGGCTTAATTAATTACACTTTACACCAATCTCATATATGCATATATTTTTGTGTAATCTATTGTAATCGTTATTATATTGTTAATATTAATTATAACAAAGACAAGCCCGCTGAGTTTCTTCCGCCGGATCCGGCAGAAACTTCGTTAGCAATTCTAGAAAAAGTGACTCGTCAAAACTTCCTGTAAAGGTTTGTTTGAATAAAGTATTTTTTGAGTTTGAGTTTTTTGAATAAATAATTGTACAGACAGCATAATATGTCATAAGATAATTTAAATCTGAAATTGTCTTGTCTATATATTAAGTTTAAAGTACTGAGAAATCAGATTGAGCTTGTTATATAAGTGCAGGTACTAGTAAATACATAAAACCATATTCTTGAACAAGATTTCCGTGGACTGACATTTCAGTTAATCCACGCTAAAACTTAATATTTGTCTTTCTAAACTTATTAAGTTCTCAAAACTAAGATCAACAATCAGAGCTCTTGAACTAGAATTCGTAAAGGCTGTTAACTATGGTCAAACCAATAACTTGTTCAATAAGATTCTGCATTGTTTATCATGAAAACCGACTTAACTTTTTGTAAACTAATTTTGTTCTTTATAGAAAATGTAATAGAGACTAAAATTGAATGTTGTTTGGTAGCCAAAATTTGCATTTCATAAGTACTGTTAAACTCAGTTTGTAGATATAATTAATAAGTAGCGGTGTTTAATTCCAGTAAACTTTGATGAAATCAATTGTAATGCAAATGGAACTATCGGTAAATTTACTGATAGCGATTCAGTAATAGATATTCATTTATTAAAGGCGAGCCTTGCAAACAATGCGTTTGCTGATTGAAACAGACTGTCTGTTTATAATAAGTATTATGGCCTGTACTGATAGGAATACCGTTTCAAACTTGATAAGTGGATCATTTAATAAGATGCAAACATTGTGTATATAGATATTATCAGGATTAATATACCAAAATGTTACGTTTTTTTAAATTATATTTATCACTACATAGTATAAAACAAAGTCGCTTTCTCTGTCTGTCCTTATGTCCCTATGTATGCTTAAATCTTTAAAATTACGGAACGGATTTTGATGCGGTTTTTTTTAAATAGATAGTATGATTCTTGAGAAAGGTTTTAGTGTATAAACCTTTCCGATATTCCCACGGGAACAAAAGCTACGCGGGTGAAACCGCCGGCAGGTCGCTAGTTACCTATAATGTATAGGTAATAACTAAAATAACATAACATTTTTCGATTAAGTGACTCGTTTTGTGAAATAAGCTTTAAAGTGCTAATCTTTGTCATAGACTCAAGTGTCTCTCCCCCGTCTGCCAGGTAAATGGTTGGTTTTGGGGCTGGGAAAAAATTTACAGTAGTTGTAAATGTAATGAAGTTAAAAAAGAAACTATTACGACTTAGAAGGCTTTACAAGTTTTTGAATAATATTCGACCAACTTATAAAATGTACTTAGAGAAAATTTTATAGGCGGCGAATCTTTGGTGCTGTAATATTCGTTATTGACGTTAAATAGGTTAAATATTCGTAGTATGAAACAATAAAAGCCCTCTTCTTAGTCCTCATCATTGTAATGGGCAACCTCGCAAGCCTACGGGACATGAACTTTTCCAGTTTTAATTATTATTAAACATGATAGTTCAAGTATTGGAATTGCAAACAGCGAGCGTTAATTTTTTTTTACATTATTAGACAAAACTAAACAAATACTCTGATAATCCCCGTGTTGGTTCCGGGCTCCTTTGAAGAATAGACCAACTGCCATTCTGCCAGGCAGGTCTTAAAAGGCGACCGATTGGCTATGCGAGTCACTACCATCGTGACTACTAGGAGGTAGAGTTCTGCATTGTCTCGCCCAGGTCTGGTACCTTATTCCTGCCGCAATAGCGTCAGCGCTTGTCACTGTCGTGTTCCGGTTTGGAGGGTAAGGTAGCCGGTAAATTTATGCATGTGGCATTACACCTCGCTACAAGATAGCAACGCACCATTAACATCTTTGGTGTCTATAGGCGATGGTTGACTCTTACTATTAGGAAACCCATCTGCTTGTTTGCTATCTTATGATAATATATGAACAAAATACGGTTAGCTTGTATTACATGTTATGTCTGAATAATAAATTCGATTAACCGGTATTAAATTTTATGTGTGAATATTTAATACGGTTAGTACCTTTTGACACGTCCTTTTCAGTTGCCGGATAGCCGATGCCGACTATCCGGTATCCCATTTAGCTTTCACACTACCCATTTCGTATCCAGTAGCGTTTGTACCGTTCAACGTAAGTACAGTATCGTATGACGCGTATATAATTTAATTTTCACTCCCCTTCAAAATTTGACCCAAAACTATAAATTGCTGTATGGATTTTGTATCGAAGATACTGCCTCCAGGAAAGGGAGACAAGAAATTATTGGGTTCATCGTAGGAAAAGAGAAGAGTGTGAAGCATTTTTTATAACTATTAACTAACCGTTAAACGAAAAAAGGACGCATAGTAGTGGACCCCGTACATACGCGTGTATGCACGGGATCCACTATACGTGTCTGTAGGTATATATACGTGTATGTAGGTAGCCGTCTACCGCCTAGCCTGCTGGGTATATTATGCCGGAGTATGTGAAAGATTTCATACATACTCTTACATCTCGTCACCGCTTACCGGACGCCGGTCACCCAGCAATAAGCACTAACATTGTAATAAATATAATGTCCAATCCATATGAATCCATACGTAAATGATTTGGATGAAATTTGGTACAAAGATAGCTTGAGAACCGAGAAAGAACATAGGATAGATAGATATTTTTGTCCCAGAAATCCCACGGAAACGGTAATTATGTGAGTAAAACCCCGGTACGTTTATTTAAAAAAATATTGGTACGCGGATGAAGTCGTGAGCACAGCTAATACTTAATATGGTAAAACTATAATAAATGTTGTCTGAATATATTATACGAGTAATCGATATTAAGTTTTGTATCTGAATACTTAATATAATTAGCTTATTTTAAATGTTACGTGCTAGTTAATATGTTAGCCTAAGGTAATAAATACTTTTTTTTTATATCATAAGATAGCAAACAAGCAGATGGGTCTCCTGATGGAAAGAGTCAACCATCGCCTATAGACACCAAAGATGTTAATGGTGCGTTGCTATCTTGTGGCAAGGTCTAATGCCACATGCATAAGTTTACCGGCTACCTTACCCTCCAAACCGGAATACGACAGCGACAAGCAGTGACGCTTTTGCGGCAGGAATAGGTAAGGCGGTGGTACCAGACCCGGGCGAGACAATGCAGAACTCTACCACCTAGTACCTAATAAAGTTATACTGTAATAATAATGCGAAAAATGTCCTTTTCCGCCTTTTCCCCGTGTTGATCTGAGTCCCTATTGAATAATAGATTATTTTCGATTCTGTCAGGCAATTCATAAAAGGCAAATAATTATAATAATTAAATAAGCTTTATTTCATTCCACAAAATATATAAAAAAAATATATGGTGCAAATTGCTTAAATATTTACAATAGAGATTAATTGATTGATTGTGAAAATGTGAAAATTGAGAATTTAAATTGAATCGATAAAATGTTTATGCATGCTTATTTTGTGGACCCCAGGGTAAAAGCCTCTTCCAAAGAATTTTATTTTGTCCTGTATTTCAAATTCAAATAATTATATTGGATGATAAAATTTCGCAACGTCTCGACCATCAACCATCTATATGGTACCATCCCTCCCACAATGGTATCAATGCTTGTCATGTCATGTGCCCGTTTGAAGGGTATGGTAGCCGGTAGACTTATGTATGACTTAGTACTCCACACGAAAAGCAACGCACTATTAACAACTTAGGTTTCTGCGATGGTTTCTGTTTCAATCAGGAGATCAATTTGCTTGTTTGCTATATAGTCCAGTAAAAAGTTTAACGAAACCATGATCGACCAGTTTTGGCGCAATGAGTAAAAATGTGTTCATTAATACTTAAATAATGATATTATGAAAGAAATTTTGATTAAAATTAAGAGGAAAGGGATGAAAAAAATAAAAAAATGGTTGAAAAATGCCTTTTTTTTAAATAACTTAATAGCGGTAGGAAATAGAAAAAAAAGTTTCAAGTAAAAGCTGTAGAGAAAAAAATTCTACACAAAAAGTTCCTCTTCATTTTTTTGTTATCTGCTTTAGTTTAGCTACAAAAAATAAAAATTAAATTTGTAGTAAAATATGTAAAAATATATAAATATGGCAATACATGTGTAGTAGTGTTAGTACATACTAATGTGATGCGCGCGCTACATGGTACAGGGCCGTAATAATTCTGGTAAGGTTTTATAATTAATTACAAAGCAAATTTAATTTTTATTTTTTGGAGCTAAACTAAAGCAGATAACAAAAAAATGAAGAGGAACTTTTTGTGTAGAATTTTTTTCTCTACAACTTTTACTTGAAACTTTTTTTTCTATTTCTTACCGTTAAGTTATTTAAAAAAAAGGCATTTTTCAACCCTTTTTTTATTTTTTTCATCCCTTTCCCCTTAATTTTAATCAAAATTTCTTTCATAATATCATTATTTAAGTATTAATGAACACATTTTTACTCATTGCGCCAAAACTGGTCAGATCATGGTTTCGTTAAACTTTTTACTGGACTAATATTAAAAGGACAAAAATACCCTGCAGGTTTTCCTAAAACTACACACTATTTTCCGAAAATTTCAAAAGGTTTGTTATCTTTAAAACACGTTAGTACATTTGAAAATTTTTGGTAGGATTTGATGCAACTTTTTATGAGAAACAATTATTATAAGAAGATAAAAATTGATTGGACAAATATTAAAAATAATAATAAACCCATTCCTGATTCTTTTTGAAAATATCTTTGATGTCTATAAACGCTAAATACTTGTTTCCTTTTATATCTAGAGAGACTTCAGTTTGTATACTAACGTGTTACAAAAAATGACGTATTTACAATACCATTTCTAATTATTTCTTCTTTTGAATTTATTTAACCATAATAAATGTTATTTAAAATTATTAAAATAGTTTCGTGCAAACGGGCCTTCGACTTTTAGCGAAAAAATATGGTTAAGTATTTTAATTTGCTAGTTTGTTATCTAACTATATAAAAAAAGATTAAGGTACAGTAGTGGCAAAGTAGGCATAAAAGTAAATAGATATAGATGTAAGTTATAGTGGGCATGACGTGTAATGGGCACGTGATATGACAAACGTTTAAACTCGTTACTTCTATTAGTACGGGATCCGAATATGACCTTCACCCATCTGTTTACCAAATGAAACATTTTTTTAATAAATTTCATACATAGACAAATACGTCATGCACGTATTGACTATCAAAATCTGTTCATAGCTATCCTTAATTAAAAAAATATTAATTAATTTTTTTAGCAATAATAATAATAATAAAATAGAAATAGAAAGGGTCTCGCCGCCGCTTGGATTGATTACAAGAAAGCCTATGATTCAGTGCCTCATTCATGGTTGTTACGAGTGATGGAACTGTACAAAGTTGATACAGTTCTATGCGATTTCCTACGCTCATGTATGAGGCAATGGACCACGACTCTCTGTCTTCCTAGGGGTGGTGAGAGTTTTTGTATTTCTCAACCTATAAGGATAGAGCGTGGAATTTTCCAGGGTGATAGTTTGAGTCCTTTATGGTTTTGCTTGGCTTTGAATCCCTTAAGTGCTCTACTTAAGGATTCAAAGGTAGGCTATCGGTTTCGTAGAGAGGGTGAAATCATTTCTCATCTCTTGTATATGGATGATCTTAAACTCTTTGCATCCAATAAACCTGATTTGTTGTCATTGCTCAACCTTACGCAAAGGTTTAGTAATGATATCAGAATGGAATTTGGTGTAGATAAATGCGGGGTCATACATGTACAGAGAGGCCGAGTTCTGAACAGCGAAAATTTACAACTCTCGGAGACAGTGTCTTTCAAATCTCTCTCTGAAACCGAAACCTATAAATACCTTGGTATGTCGGAGTGCTTAGGTATACAGGATGGGGACATTAAGCAGTTGGTGACTGCGCGTTTCTTTGGCCGTCTGACAAAAGTTCTAAAAAGTCTTTTGTCCGGTGGTAATAAGGTGCGTGCATTCAACAGCTGGGTGATGCCCCTGCTTGTGTACACCTTCGGCATACTAAAGTGGACTCAAACTGAGTTGGACGCTCTGGACTGTAAGGTCCGTAAACTACTGACAATGTATCGCATGCACCATCCACGTTCATCAGTAATGAGATTATATATCCCACGAAAATATGGGGGTCGCGGCTTTCTTAATGCCAAAAACCTACATAATCGTGAGGTGTATAATCTTAGGGAATATTTCCTCCACGTCGAATGTGGAATGCATCGTGATGTTGTTGCAGTAGATAATGGTCTGACACCGCTCTCCTTAGCTAAAGAGAACTGGCACAAACCAGTGGTACTCAGCATTCAGGACCGCTTGAACGTATGGAAAAGCAAGGAGTTACATGGACGGTTCTATCGGGTTCTTTATGGGCCTGATATTGATTTACCGGCGTCCACTGCCTGGCTACGATTTGGTGACCTCTTTGGAGAGACTGAAGGATTTGCCTGTGCAATTGCTGATGAAGTTGTCAAGACGAATAATTACCGGAAATACATCATGAAGGATGGCACGGTCGACATATGTAGAGCGTGTCACCGTCCTGGTGAGTCCATCAGGCATATTATTTCCGGTTGTTCTCATCTTGCCAATGGAGAGTATTTGCACAGACACAATCAAGTGGCCAAGATTATTCATCAACAACTTGCTCTTCGATATGGTCTAGTAAGTTTTGAAGTGCCGTATTATAAGTACGCACCGGAGTCAGTTCTAGAGAATGGCCGTGCTAAGCTCTACTGGGATCGATCTGTCATCACGGACAGGACTATTATCACAAATAGGCCCGATATCGTCTTGGTAGATCGAATGGAGCGCCGGGCATTTATTGTTGATATCACAATCCCGCATGACGATAACCTCGTGAAAGCAGAAAAAGAAAAACTATCTAAGTATTTGGACTTAGCTCACGAGATTACCGACATGTGGGGTGTGGAGTCAACAATAATTGTCCCGATAGTTGTTTCTGTAAACGGTTTAATAGCGAAGAGTCTCGACCAACACCTACGAAAGCTCTCCCTACAGTTCTGGATCAAGGGCCAGATACAGAAGGCGGCAGTGTTAGGAACGGCACGTATTGTGAGAAGGTTTCTTTCTCTGTCGCCCTGACCACCGGCGGCTTAGCTGCAAGGCTCCCGTCGGCGGGAAACCTATTTTTATATATTTATTTTTATAATATTGTATTTTTTAAATATTATAATTATAAATGTATGTAAAATAAGAAGAAAAATGTAAATAAAGAGATAATAATAATAAAATATTTATTTCCTTTTAACACTATTTTTTTAACAATTTCCTTTCAATGCTTCTTTTTAGGTAAAAATACCTGTGCCAAGAAACAAGCAAGTTTCTCCCATTTGTTTACCGATCAAATGTTATTGATACTAAAAGTTTTAAACATATAAAATAGGTCTGTGAGTTATTGCCTACGTGTTTACGTTATATTTACTTACATGTTTACACCTGCTTACCTGGTAGCCATGAACGTAAACACGTAGGCAATAAATACCTCCAGACCTATTCCACATGTTCAAAACTTTTAATATCAATAACATTTGATCGGCATTGAAGAGGGAGGAACTTGTTAAAAAAAAATAAGGATAGTTAGCTATGAACATATTTTGATAGGCAATAAATACATGCAAGACGTATTTTTCTATGTATGAAATTTGATAATAAAAATGTTTCATTCGGTAAACAGATGGGTGAACGTCAGCTTATATTCGGATCTTAGACTATATAAATGTGCTAGTTAAATATAAAAAGGCATTTAGTTGATCACAATCCGAGGGTTTGATAAGTTTTTCTTCAAATTCGAAAAGCAATTTGTTTTGGAATTTATCGCTATGTTTCCGGAAAATCTAGTTGAAACCAGAACGTAAATCGTAACTAGTACTTTCCAATGCAATAAAATCCGAAGAAACATTATAGGAGATAGAACACAGCCTAGGCAAAATCGTGAACAGATTTCTCCGCTTACTTCCGGACTTACTCTATAACTCTGTCTGTATATGAGTTTTAGCACTTATCTAAAATTGCGGCAGGAATAGGTAAGGCGGTGGTACCAGACCCGGACGAGCCAACGCAGAACTCTACCACCTAGTAGCCACGATGTTATTGACTCGTATAGCCAACCGGTAACCTTTTACGACCTGCCTGGTAGATCCGCAGTTGGCCTATTCTTCAAAGGAGCTCGGGACCAACACAGGGATAAGGAGAAGGTTCATTTTTTACAATGCTTTTTTCTTTCAGTTACATGTGTGATTCTGCGGCAAATTACAAAATTTACCATTAGTCAACAGCAATAAGTCCCGTGATGTGATAGATGGCTAATTTAATCACAAATTAAATCCATCCATTAAAGCTTGAGGGAAGAACATCTTAGTATTGTAATTAATACCTTGTGCATTTGTATATGTCAGGTTGTTTGCGTGATAAAAACATTTGAAAATTTGACTAAACATGTAATATTTATGAAATACATTACGTATTATATAACTGGTATAATTTGAAAACTTTAAAATCATAAAAAGAAACTTTTTTTACACAACTGGCCAGCGACTTTGCTTTTGGCTAGCACGTTCTCTGAGCCACCTTCTGGCCAGCACATCAACTGAGCCACGTGTCGCTTGGTTCAAAGTGGTAATATTAGATATATTCATATAAAGCACTTGTACAAATCACTTGTACTTGTACAAAGCACTTGTACAAATACTTGTACAAATGTAATCGCCTCTGTGGTCTAGTGGTCCAGTGTTGGCGTTGACCACATGAGGTCCCGGGTTCGATTCCCGGGTCGGGCACTTTAAAAAAAAAGTGTTTTTTCAGTTTTCTGAGAAACACAAAGTTGCCCGGGATTGGAAAGTGCCCGGTTGGCGATAGGCTTGCCACCTATCACATTTGTGGGACCAAGTATCTTCGGCTAATCGTGGGTGCACTTGTTGTACCTCTGCCTATCCCTTCGGGGATATGGGCGTGAAGATACTTTACAAAGATTTCAGATTCGGATATCATCAAATAATAAATCTGATAAAAAACTGTTAAAGCTTACTGACGGTTCCACTACGGTTTAGGAGTTTTTTGAACCATATATCGTCTTAAACTTTAAGTACATTTATCGTAATACTAGTTTTTTGCGAATCCCGCGGGATCACCTAATTTTTTCGGGATAAAAAGAATCCTATGTGCTATTCCAGGTCATTATCTAACTGTGTGCCAAATTTCATTCAAATCCGTTCAGTAGTTTTTGCGTGATTGAGTAACAAACATCCATCCAAACATCCAAACTTTCGCATTTATAATATTTATATAGATTAATCTAATTGAGATTCAGTTAACATTTATGTGGATCTCGTTTAAAAGTTTAGATATGTGTGTGAAATAACCATATTGCAAATTTATATAATTAGAGAAAACTTGATATTTCTAGCTATTTTAACTTCCGACAAGGAATAATTACCATACCATTTATAGAAAATATTTCAAAATAAGCTTTTAAAGTCATTTTCGCGCTTTTTAAGTAGAACATATTATCTAAAGACCAAAACGACATTATCCAGATACATATTTTCCAAGCAAAAATTTATTTCAGCTGATAGCGTTACATCGTTTTGTTACAACGTTTCAGTCTTCATATTTAGGTCTTTGCAACATTACATGACGTAAATACCGAAAAGCAGACTAAATTATTTTAGTCAAAATATGATGAAAGAAGATAAAAGTGATATTAATAGTATAAATATATACTGGACCGGATTAAATAGATAAAAAAAATACCATAGTTGTAAGACATATCTGTTCTTGCATAATCTATAGTTACTATAATTATAGTAAAGTCAACTGTCAATAGACTGCTTAAAAATTAAAAATAGAAAATAAATCCCAAGGTCATTAAGCCCAATAATACCCTTAATAACGCCTACGTAGCTATAATGTCAGTCAACCAATGACCTGTATGACATTTCTCCGGTTAATTAAATAGATATCCCATTCGCTGGGGTCAGAGATTAATCATTCACCTGATTGGAGCTCACCAAGACGCCTGTAAGAGGGACAAGCTTGAGGTAAAAATATTTTAGAATTTGAATTAATACTTTGTGCATTTGTATATGTCAGGTTTTTTGCGTGATAAAAATATTTGAAAATTTAACTGAACATATAATATTTATAATATTGTTACGAATAATCTAGAAGCGTGTAGAGTTAGAGCGCGCGCGCGCTAATTTTCTAGAAATAAAAGAAAGAGATAGCTACTCCTATTGACAAACAAATAGTTGACCTAGGCTATGCCATAATGGACTTTGTGGAATAAGGCATAAGGTTGAAAGTAGCGTGTACTAGGATTTAGGACTCATGTTTACGATAAGAAGTGATTCATTGTTTCCCGATACATTTAGATTTTTCTGGATCCAGCTAGGACTTTCCCCTGCCTATAAATGCAGAAGTGTTGACAAACACAGGGCAGTTTTTATCAAGCGATCGAGAGCGATACTTAAAGTGAACAGTGCGAAGCGAGAAGTGTTTTATTGTGTAGTTCAGTGATAGTATAGTGAGTGACTATTGTGTAAAGTGTATTTTAGTATTGCATTGTGTTGTCTTGTGTATTGTGTGTATCATAAATATTGTGTGACTAGTGCAAGGCGAGAAGTGTTTTATTGTGTAGTGTTCTAAGTTCAATGATAGTATAGCGAGTGACTAGGGTGTAAAGTGTATTTTAGTCTTACGTTGTGTTGTGTTGTGTAAATACATGGATTTAATATAAGTGGTGTTTTCTTACAATTGCGAACCCGAGTACGTAACAATATTATATGTTCAGTTTTATTATTATATATACACACCACACACACACACACACATAACATAAATAGATAGATATACACACCACACATGCTTGCATACATTTAAAAACTTATGTAATATCATAATTCTTTTGTATCTTCCAATTTGCAATTTAAATGTGTTCAAAAACATTGTACCTATTTGAGAGGCGGAGGCCAGGAGATTCATAATACGGGTACAACTCAGTTTGGACTCCTGTCTCCCCAAACAATCCTACGCTTACTAATGTTTAATTGAATGTACAGTTGTGAAAAAAAGGGAGAAATTAATAAAGATATTATTATTATTAATATACATTACATGCTATATAACTGGTATAATTCTTCTGCGAATATATCGCTGAATATCTACTAAACGTCTAAACTAATTGTAATAAAGTTAAAAAGTACAACTCAACTCCAAGTCAACATTTTTTTATTCAAATTATTCTTTGCTTTTAATGAGTTAACAATTTTTAAACATACTTCCGTATCGGATAAGCGGCCATGACCTGAGAAGATACGACGGAACAAACTCAGTGGGCTTCTTTGGGCATCTTTTGTGTCTATTTTTGTTAGTAATTAGTTGAACCGCACAGCTTCGCTCGCGTAGATAATCAGATTATTAGTATAAATAATTCCATATCTTCTATATTATTTATATCATAAGATAGCAAACAAGCAGATGGGTATCCTGATTGAAAGAGTCAACCATCGCCTATAGACACCAAAGATGTTAATGGTGCGTTGCTATCTTGTGACGATCTCTAATGCCATGTGCATAAGTTTACCGAATATACCGGTAGACTAAATGCTTGTGGCACTGCCATACCGCAACACGGATAGTAACAACGCATTATTAACCTCTTTGGTATCTATAGGCGACGGTTTCTCTTTCCATCTGGAGAACCATCTGCTGGTTTGCTATCTATTGATATAATAATTTTAAATAATATTCGCTAAAAATATATTAAACTATACACTACACACTAAATTTATGTGATGTACATGATAATATACAGACATGTATACTTAAAAGAGATTTTATTGTTTATTGTTGAAATTTGGCCACAAGGCTATCATTGGTATGAATAAATATATCGCTGGAAAGTCAACAACACTAATAAAAGCAAATGGATGTGAATGAATCAATGAAATACACTTTATTCTGCACCAACAACTAAAATATTAACATATACATTATAAAATGGGTGTATTATAAAATTTTCGTATATATAAACACTGAAACCCAGAACTCATCACACATATATTTATATATTTATTCCTATTGGGAATCGAACTCAAGAACATTTGATTCCGTAGTTTAGTTTACCACTCAACCAGCATGGCTATTTAATAAATTCGATTGTTTTATCAGTAAAATTTACGCTAAAAACGTTCGGCAAAGCCTGCCCTTTATCCACTTTTTCATTAAAGTTTTATTTATTCACCTAACGAAGTAAAAAATCACAATCAGTTCCCTTGAATTCCCGAGGAAAAAATTAAAAAAACTTAGTTGACATTCAACACAATCCCCTGTTCCCAGGCAGAACGAAAAAATCTAACCCGCTTAGTGTGAGCTAGACGGTAAAAAAATATGGCGTCGAACTTCCAACTAGACGCTGGTTTATTTCAGCTGAACGTTTAAAATGCGCTTAAAACATTTATTTCTAGAGTTTTGTGAATTTTTTACGAGATTGAAAACACGGATGGATTACTATGATATTCTTAAGCGAGTTCGAACAAAAGTGTTATCGTGTTGTATATTCTTAAAGAAAAAAAGACTTGTTTTACTCTGAGTCCGAAATTATTCGGAACTTACAACGATTAAACGTGAGTATAGACGATTTTAATTAAGAAAAAAGAAGGAAAGCAGTGCGGTACGAAATGAACTCGCTAATAAAATTCTATCTTAAGTCTTAGCAAATACCATCAATTTTACGTAAAAACAACATGTTTCTCGTTGAATATAGTCTATACTATATATAAATATAGTCTATATTAGTCTAGTCTATTATAGTCTAGTCTAGTCTATTATAGTCTATATAAATATAGTATATATAAATATAGTCTATATTTAACGAGAAACATGTTGTTTTTACGTAAAATTGATGGTATTTGCTAAGACTTAAGATAGAATTTTATTAGCGAGTTCATTTCGTACCACACTGCTTTCCTTCTTTTTTCTTAATGAAATTCGTTTATACTTACGTTTAATCGTTGTAAGTTCCGACTAGTTTCGGACTCAGAGTAAGGCCGACATTTGCTCGGTAGCGTCTCATCTCGAAAGAGTTCGAGTTTAATTATTTAGTTAATAATATCTCAGGAAAGTCTTAATAATTTTGATTGCCTCATTTTTAATAGAATAATGGGTAAACTACCAAAACATTTACTTGGTGGTAAGTGATCACTGCCACGTAATGGGTGTTAATGACACCCGCAACACCAAAGGCCAAAAGGTGCGTTGCTGACCTTTAAGAAATGGGTAATTTTGTTAAAAGCCTCCAAATCGTATTGTTTCGGAAACAAATCCACTGGCAAGTGGTTTTTGGTTTTACAGAGTAGTCATGTGATGCAAAAATGCTTTAACAATCGCACTGTATTGAAATTCCAGCGGTTGGAATTATTACTTTTTTATATAACTAGCCATACCCGTGCGAACAAAAAAGTTACAGACCGTCAATCATGTTGACGTTGTTTCAAAATTAAAGCTGTCAGATGGCAGCATTGCTGTATTATGTCTTAATATCTGTATATAATTTTAATTTTAATAATTTCTAAAAACAAAAGCAGTAATTTTTTTTTAATTGTTGATGCCGGTAGAGCAAGCAATTATCTATAAAATGATTATATATATATATATATATATATATATATATATATATATATATATATATATATATATATATATATATATGGCGGGGTCCTAATGTTACATCCATTACTTTTTGATTGTTTACAAACAGGAATTTGCAGCCGCAGCTCGCAGCGCGTGCCTCTCGACCACATAGTGACCATAGTTTTTGAATTACTACACTAATGTCGTAGCGGTTTACTATGACGCTAAGCTTACCCTTGTTACCCCGTGTTGGTTTCGAGCTCCTTTGAAAAATAAGCCAACTGCCGTTCTGCCAGGCAGGTCGTAAAAGGCGACCGATTGGCTATGCGAGTCACTAACATCGTGGTTACTAGTTGGTAGAGTTCTGCATTGTCTCACCCGGGTCTGGTACCACCTCCTCACCCATTCCTGCCGCAATAGCATCAGTGCTGATCCCTGTCGTGTTCCGGTTTGGAGGTAGCCAGTAAACTTATGCATGTGGCATTGGACCTCGTTACAAGATAGCAACGCACCATTAACATCTTTGGTGTCTAGGCGATGGTTGCCTTTTTTCATCAGGAAACCCATTTGTTTGTTTGCTATCTTACGATATTAAAAAAAACTCATCTTCGAGTTCAGTTACTAGACAGTTGCAATCGTTACATCAATGGAATCGGAATATACAGAGCTTGTCTGTTGTTTCCGAGAGCAGACCGCAGCTGCAGTTAACTAGTGGAATTAGCGCCGGCAACTGTCTTGG
Organism: Apodemia mormo; assembly: GCA_036924255.1. Lineage (NCBI taxonomy): Eukaryota > Metazoa > Arthropoda > Insecta > Lepidoptera > Riodinidae > Apodemia > Apodemia mormo. Next base: position 2,376,657 of record JAUPFN010000008.1, read on the forward strand.
AATATCGAGTAGCGAACGATAATTAAAACCATCGTGGGAAGTCACTAAAATTTAAGTTTATTATAATACTCCAGGAATAATCCAATAAATAGTATAAGCTTGATTTTATATTTACCTACTAGCCCTCTGGTATAAATTCGACAATATTCTTATGACTCGGTTTGACCATAAAATCTATTCTAAATTTATGTTATTTTATTTTACACTAACTATGCCCGCGACTTAGTCCGCGTGGGTTATTTTTTTAAAAAAGTAGCCTAAGTTACATCTTATTACATCGGCTATCTACCAGTGAAAGTCCCGTCAAAATCGGCCCAGCCGTTCCAAACATTAGCCGGAATAAATAGACAGACAGACAGACGGACAGACAGGCAGACAAAAATCGTAAAAAGTGTTATTTTGGTATGTGTACCATGTATACATCCATAAACATTTAGTTAAAACCGGTTATTTTAATATTACAAACAGACACTCCAATTTTATTTATTTGTATAGATTTTTAGTCGCAGCAGCAGCGGTAAGTTTAAATTATTCGCTCTTATTATTCGCTCAAGTTTATATCCCTTGCTCAAATTGTACGAGCTACTTAACAGGAATATAGATGGTCTGTTCTTTATAAGTAGTTGGGTTAAAATAAAATCAGAATTTCTACAGAATTTAGCCCATTTGGAATTTGGCCTATTTTGGATACTGGCTGCACTCTGCAACCCGGTGCATTAAAAAAAGTTTTTGGTGAATGACTTATTTTCCGGGATTAAATATCCTATGTACTAATTATTCCTGGTCATCATTTATATGTGCACCAAATTTGAAAAAAATGAATTCAGCCATTTTAAAGCGATTGAGTAAAAATATCCATCCATACACCCAAACTTTCACATTTATAATATTAATATAGGTTACAAGTCGAATAATTTTAAAAGGAATAAAACTACACTAACCGGCTGAATCTCTGAAATACACATCTATCACCAAATTTATCATCACCATCATCCAAACAAAAAAAGCATTTTCCGAATCAGTCTAGGCGTTATTAAGTAATTGATACATAAAAACAGAGGCAAAAGAACTGCCGACAGAGCAAAAACTGAAAATAATGGAGTGTATAAATGCTTATATATAAATAATAATAATAAATATAAATATTCACGGGACAAATTACACTTACTGATCTAACCCCAAAGTAAGCAAATTATTTGCTTGTGTTATAGGTGTTAGTTACGATACTAATACATAGAAACACATATATAAATACAAGAATATATTTAATAAACACCCAAACCCGGAAATACAAACATTTATGTTCATCACATATATATATATATATATATATATATATATATATATATATATATATATATATATATATATATATATATATATATATATATATATATATATATATATATATATATATATATATATATATATATATATATATATATATATATAATATACATACATATACAGAGGCACTTTGGTACATGTCGTGAAATTCGGTGACGTCTACCAGAAATCGCTTATGTGACTAGGAAGTTTTCAGCAAATTCCGATAATACCGGTCTATGAAGAATCTCCCGCTTAGTTTAAGTTTTTAAAAAATAAATTAAAATGGTAATTAAAAAGTTACCGTTGCGTCCATCTCCGAAGCAGCAGGCATAGATGCATCTAGTACAACCACGATTAGCCAACGATATGAGATCCTGTGATAGGAGAAGTGGACAATTTATAAACCAAACGCACGTTACTCCTGTCCGTGTTGGCCTGAGCTCCCTTTGAAGAATAAACTATTTGTCATTCTATCAGGTAGTTGTTGGCAATACGTGTCATAACCATCTTGACTACTTGGTGGTAGAGTTCTGTAACGTCGCGTCTGTTTGTTTGGTACAACCGCCTTATCAATTCCTGCCATAATAAGGTCAAATGGCAATGCTTGTCGTTTTCGTATTCCAATTTAGAATGTGAGATACCTGATAAACGTATGCTAGTGGGATTAACACCTCGTCGCACAAATAGCAATGCACCATGGTTCTCTCTTTCCATTAGGAGAGTTATCTGATTGTTTGCTATTTTATGACATAAACAAAAGAATCTAGTCTACCTGCTATTCTTTCTCCTGTTTGTTTACTAATAATTGAAAAAAAATCATTCTTGGTCAAGTTAAATTTACCGGAAAATCTATAGAACTTATTTAGAAAACTTTCAGAACTTTAAAGTTTTTTACAAAAACTGAAAAATATATTCAGAACAAATTATTGAATGCTCTATGCTTCAAATTTACAAAACATAACGTATTCAGGTATGGTTTTGATGTCAATAAATATCTATAGCATACCAATACATTTTGGTTCCTTCAATTTATTTTTCCGTCAATGTGACTTATGGACGCCTAAGGGGGCAATCAGAAGATAAATATGCCGCCGCCGTCGGCAGAATACGTTTTATTGTGCAAATATGGATTGCGAGCTCATTTGATATTTCAACCTAGATTCATAAACGCCTTATTATAATATTCGTTGGGCCCATTATCTCTTATTATTATAAACGTAAGCACACAGATTTTTATATATTATTCTAGCAGACAATCAATCAGATAGCTCTCTTAATAATATTTAATTTAAATGCCATATGCTACACATTTTATTACAACAACGAAAAAACAGAGTATATCAGCTCGACATAATTGTTTGTATGACCCTGAAGTTAGCGGACAGCAGACAAAATAAAATTTCAGATAGTGATATCTAGAAGCGAAATTAAATTTTTCAAGTTTACCAAATTATAAATGGTTTGTCGTTGACTTACCTACAGATGATAATAAACAATTTTTTTTTGCTAATAAAAAATTTTTTACATTAAAAATTAAATTTTGGGAAACTCTCACCGTGTTTCCTATCGTTTCATAAATATGAAATTTTCAAATTTAGTTTATTTTTAGATCCAAAAAAGATGATTTCAGTTAGTTTTTTAAATTTTGGCTTAGGTCATTCTGGGACGTATATCTGCGAGTAAAATGATTATTATTAAAAAAAAATAAAAGTCACCTTTTCGTCTTTGAAAAATCTGAAGATGATATTTTTTTGATTTTAAATTTGTTAGTCGGATCGTTAGATATCCTTAATTTTTTAATTTTTTGAAAATTTTGGTGCCGGATATCAAAGTAAAAAATAATCAAAATCAAAATTAAAAAACTTTCAAGTTTTCATTTTTCACGAATCTAAAGATGATTGATCTCGGATTTTTTATTTTCTTATTTATTTTTTATAAGAATATTCAAGAAATTTAAAAGATCGGCAATGCAGCTGCAAGACACCTGGTATTGCAGATGTCCATTGGCGGCGGTGATCACTTACCATCAAGTGCACCACCTGCTCGTTTGCCCCCTTTACTATAAAAAAGGTAAAATATTCTTTATAGGCTGTGATTCTCTCTTATTTCCTTGTGATTGTATTAAGCAAGCAGGTTGTCGATCGGACGAGATTTTTGCTACTATATCTAAAATAAATTGCCCGCTTTTTTCGGACACAAGACAGTATTTTTTCCTAAACCTGGTCCGCTTGACGAAAAAGGCGTCAATTGGAATGTTTATTTAAGGAAAAAGTGTGACGTCCATGCCCTAATTACCATAAATAGGTTACCTGAATGTAGATACAGCTCATTTCCACAGACTAAGCGATTACTCTATGGGCCACTGAATATTTTATAAATTTGTCAATTTAATAACAGATGTAATGTCATGTATTGAATGGAGTATTAAATATGATAGGTAGGCTGTATGTTTCTTTGGTCATCTAGAGTCGAGTTGATTGCAAAGAATGAGCCCAAGAAATCGGCGTTTTCAATAATTTACCCCTTGCAGTGTGGTTAATGAACGCAATTTTGTCGCTTTTTACTTTTATAATTATATATAGATGTACAATATTTTAGTAGGTATTACATACAATAGCGTCAGTGCTTGTCACTGTTTGTTTCGGATAGTAGAATAAAGTAGATTTTATTATATGTATGTATCTGGCATTCCAATGCGCCAGACAAATAGAAACGCGTTTTTAACATATTAGGTTATTTTTAGGGTTCAGTATCCAACGGGTACAAATGCAACTTTATAACAAAGACTTCGCTGTATCTCATGAGATACAGCAGTCTTTGTAATAGAGTTGCGTGTTCATGAACCGTGATAGCTAGTTTTTTTTTATAACATAAGATAGCAAACAAGCAGATGGATCTCCTGATGAAAAAAGTCAACCATCGCCTATAGACACCAAAGGTGTTAATGATACGTTGCTATCTTGTGGCGAGGTATAATGCCACATGCATAAGTTTACCGGCTACATTACCCTCCAAACCGGAACACGAAGTTAGTTCGAATTTTCACAGATGATGTATTTCTAATACCGGTATAACAATAATTACTAAAAACAAAATAAAAAAAATCACCTTTCTTGTATGGGAGTCCCCTTTGGCTCCCATACAACAAACGTGATTTTTAGCCGTTTTTATAGATAATACGGAATCCTTCGTGCACGAGTCCAACTCGCATTTGACTATTTTTTTTTATCAGGAGAGCATGTTTGTTTGCTATCTTTAAAAAATAAATAAAATTATATAAAAAGGCTGTAATGGAACAAAAGTTTTAGGTGTGTTTTCAATAACATTATTAAATCGTTAAGAGTTTTTTTTCCATGTTGCAAAAACTGTGCCGTCCCTCACTTATCTAATTATTCCGGGGATGGACGGTTTTGGCTTGTTTGATTAAATTAGACGTATTTACCTACATATTTTGTTTTATCACGTAATAGAAAATAATTAGAGCCATTTGTTAAATGAGTATTCTTATGATTACTCGTAGCCTTATTACCCCGTTAATACTCCCAACCCCCGTGATAAACCACTCAATAGATTTTTCGTTTCATTAAGTTTCACCAGTTTGTCAGTTGGCAATTGGGTAATAATTTCCATTGCTGCATTTTACTAACCATAAAACGATTTCTAGCAATAATGGGGTAACAACTTAACATGCTTCTTCACGGTACGGATTGTTATCAGACCAAGGGCGGATCCAGGGGGGATCATGGGGGTCATGATCCCACCCTAGGGGTTTAGGTATGGATTTATTATTGTAAACAAATAAGGATTCGAGCCTATCTCGACTGAACCTCAAATATGTGACCCTCCTCCCTAATCCGAAGGCTCGTTCCTTTCTTGTATCAGACTCCAAACTGTTACTGAAATTTCAATTTTCTAGGAAAACCTGGTAAAAACTTAACAACACTTTTCTGACCCAAGGACTGAACGCGAGACCTCATGATTTCAGTTAATTAGAAATAGATATATGCATATCACCTTTTGTGCATTATTTTAAGCATCGTTTAATTTTTTGTCATTATATGTATAAGTGTACATACAATAAAGTATTAAATAAATATAAAAAAAAATAGACTAAGCACTAGACTACCAGTATCAATCGGCCTTCCAAGATCATACAGTAAAACTAACCATTAGTTAAGCGTCTTGCCCGTTTGCCCCGTAATCCATCATAGCATAGATTTTTGGGCTTAATGTGTTAGAAAATCTAAAGTTTGTAAAAATAAATAAATAAATATCACTGAACAAATTATAAAGGATAGGGATTTTCGGATTTACTCAAGCGGGTCAGAATAACATAGGGGGTGTTGCCTCGCATACTGGTGAGTCTCTCCATCAAATATAAGCCCTTTATATAGAGGCGGGTTATTAGGGCAGCAAAAAAAACAACATTCCAATAACTTCAGCTTGTGGAAATTGTCAAATTATATTTTTTTCGTTATTCTTACATCATTTCCTATATAATAAAAAAAAAATCAGACGCGCTCGCGAATGTCAAAACAACATTTTCTTTCCAAATTTATACCCTCCCACTCCCTTACAAAACATTTGAATCGTCAGATTTTTTTTATTATGTAGAAAATTATGTAAATCATTTCCTTCATAATAAAAAAAATCAGACGCTCTCGAGAATGTCAAAACAACATTTTCTTTTCAAATTTATACCCTCCCACACCCTTACAAAACACTTAAATCGTCAGATTTTTTTTATTATGTAGAAAATTATGTAAATCATTTCCTTCATAATAAAAAAAAATCAGACGCCCTCGAGAATGTCAAAACAACATTTTCTTTTCAAATTTATACCCTCCCACTGCCTTACAAAACACTTGATTCGTCAGATTTTTTTATTATGTAGGAAATTATGTAAATCATTTCATACTTAATTAAAAAAAATTCAGACACGCTCGAGAATATCAAAACAACATTTTCTTTGCAATTTTATGACCCTCCCACTCCCTTACAAAACAGTTGAATCGTCAGATTTTTTAAATTTTAGGTGGAAATTAACCCACCGTACCTTAATCTGTCACGATTTAGTGTTTCCATGTCACACTTTTTTTAATCCGTAGATTTTTTCTCCACCTTTGAAATGAAAGATACCATATAACCTTTTATTTTTCCCATAATTTAATCTACAAAATCCAATTGGTCCCTACAACGCTCGAGTACCCATTTAGTATCTTGGGGTGGAACTCTAAATATGCCAGTATTTTTAATATTTGAAAAGCTATAACTTTTGATAACCTAATTCCATACATACTACACCATAATTTAGCTATTTTTTTTAAAGTCGGCATAAAGATGACGACAAAGAAGGGCATTCGACGTAGGTTTTTAAGTACTAAAATATTGTAGTTCAAAAGTCACATCAAAAATGGTCGATTGAAAAATTTTATGGGGTAGATCTAGATATCTCTGTCTCTGTAGTTTCTCTATCTCTGTGTCTGTAGTAATAGCTATGGTGTAATAATAATCTATATTATTTATTCTATGTTAATAATATTATAAATGCGAAAGTTTGAATGTTTGGATGGATGTTTGTTACTCAATCACGCAAAAACTACTGAACGGATTTGCATGAAATTTGGCACACAGATAGGTGATGACCTGGAATAGTACATAGGCTACTTTTTATCCCGGAAAAATTTAGTGATCCTGCGGGATTTGGCAAAAATATTGCAGCAGGCTGCACGCTGCAGGTAGTAATAAATATTGCTGGACAAATTACACGAATTGATCTAACCCCAAAGTAAGCAAATTATTAACTGTTACATATTATATATAATAAACACCCAAACCCAGAAATACAAACATATATGCTTGTTACACAAATGTTTGTCCCTGTCGGGAATCGAAACCGAGCCTCCTCGATTTGAGTTAGGTTCGCTAACCACTCGACCAACGGAGCGGTTAAAATGTAATAATGTACTGTAGTAATTAATATTTATAAACAGTGACGAGTATTAGTATCGTTGTTTGTTTTTCGTTGTCTGGCTTTACAGAGTTATTGCTTGGTCTGTTTGTCAATACGTTTGTAAAGTTGGCAGAAACTTGCCACTTGTGATTAGAGTGGATATTTGGGAACATGTACTTTTTCTGAGGAAACAAATCAAAAGAAACCGAAGCAAGCAGCGTTTATGTTCTGAGTTCAATTCTGACCCTACAAAAAGGAGCTTCTTTAGCTATCCAGAGATTACCTAAAGTTTAGATCAGCGTAAAAACAACTGTGCAGAATGTTAGTTACATAAAACGCGCGGAGAGTGTTCTATTCAATTCATTCAAATTTAACCCATCTCACGTTCGAGGAAAGTTTGCTCGCTGTATTTAGTGTTTAAATAACTCTTGTTAGATCTTGGATTCTACACTGTTTCGTGTTTTGCGCTCCGCACAATCTTGAGGTTTGTGACCAATTTACTAATGTATTTAAGGATTTGTATATATATATTTTTAATAATTTAATCATTATTGTAATAGGTATACCGTAAAACGCGACTTAGAGCGAATCACACTCAGCAGTGATCGCACGGCCTTTTAAGAATGAGTAAGCTTTTTTCTTCTGCCCGTATTTTATTCTAAAACAGAGTATTGCGAGGCAAAAAGTGTCAAGAAAAATGCACGGTTGTGAATTTTCAGATATTGAAATGATGAAGGTGGTATTTCAAGCTTTGATGTGATGTTCGATTATGGAGTTCAGCGGCAGGAATTGAACAAGGCAGGAACACTCTCCGCAACTCCACAACATTGTACAATATAACATCTAATTGGCACTCTTTTTTCAAATACGCTCTTGGGGAAAATAAAAGAAATCAGTCCGCCATTTTGATTCGTGCTGTGTGTAATGTGTTGGCTGCGTTATAAGATACAGGTTAATTTAAAAGTGTTTTGGCGTATTAATCAACAAGTAATCTTTGTTTATAATCAAAATTAGTTCAAGGTCTAATAGTTTAGGTAATAATTTTGTCAAAAAAAACCGTAAATTTAAATTAATAAAACATATTTTCCGTTAACGACCAAATTAATGATACCAGCGCTTTGGGTATGATGGTACTTATTTTTTTTTGGTAAATTTTAGTGTAGACATCTATGATCTCAAAAAATCATATGATGTAAATGTAAAATATCCTAAACAATATTAAAAAAAAATAACGTAGCTGAAAAATAAATAAATTATTTAAAAATTACGAAAAAACTATGTGTTAATTATGAAAAAAATAATATTAACATATATGTAAATAAATATTTTTGTACTATAGTATATGCTATTTTTTTTTCTGAATTATATAAAATATATATAAAAAGCATAGGTCGTCGATTTACTTTTTGAATTAAAAATCCTCGACTAACAAGTAGTCAAATTTTTCTCAGTGTCGTGTTACACCTAAATTATTTTGTAACTTAAACCATTTAAATTAAAAAATTCTCACACCAGTGTATTGCAGTGCTCAAGAACTATTAAAAACTATACGCTTTACAGTATCGGATTCAATCCAAACAACTCGGAACGTGTTCAATCCAAACGGAACGTGTGCGCGTAACGGTCCGTTTTTTTTACAAAAAAAATGCGAAAGTGGCTGGTGGTGTGAGCGGCTACATTTACTACCGGATCGAAAGGTGGTTACATACTGAGAAGATCCGGCGGAAAAGACTCAGCGGGCTTGTGTTTTTTCTCTATTTTAAAGTTGAAGGCAAAAAGTACTGTTTCGCTCTCCAGAGCACACCGAGCTTTTTGGAGGCTAGTTTAGCCTTACCTTCTAAATAATCGCGAAACTGAACGTAATTTGATATGTTGAAATGCGTTCAGTTTATATGTAGCTGAGGCTGTCAGAATAGTATCCCCTTAGTGCAGTAATACGACAAAGTGCGCGTAGCAGTGAACATGCTGTATCTTCTTGGGATTAAATGTGAATAGGTCTTGACAACCCCATGTAAATCGATTCTCGACTTTATAAACAAATTTGTTTCGGTACTCTTCGATTCTTAGTATTCCCAACTATAATCGCAACGGCGGGTGTATGTAGTTCCACCAGTACTGTCACTGTCATAACATAGCAATGTATGTTGCTAATTTGCTTCATGCCATTGATATGCAGAAGAAACAGTGTTGTTGATAGCACGCAACTAGGGGAACACCAACATTGACAGATTTAAGGTTGTAGCACGTACCTTCAACTTCGAACTAATGCTCCGATCAGCCAAAAAACTGATGATCCACTTGCATAAATTCTCGGGAAGCCCATCGGAAGGCAGATTTGTGAGAAGTGCTTTGTGCCATACCCGATCATAGGTCTTCGCTATGTCCAATCTAACTGCCAACGCCTCCTCCTTGGACTCAACAGTGCTTCCACCCACTGACGTGTTAGATATACTAGAAGATCACCAGCTGAGTGGATACGCGGAAACCGTAATAAAGGTCACTAATCAGCTGGTGCTCTTCTAAATACTAATTGAGGAGCTGAGAGTTGATGATTGTCTCCATAATTTTGCAGGACAAGGAGGTTATGGCTATAAGCCGATCGTTAGATGGATTAGATCCTTTTTAGGGAGGGAATGCACTAAAACTGTCTTCCATGAATTCGGTACCCCGTTGAGTGAGTAGGAGAAGTGGAATAGGTTTACTAGGTGGTAGAGTTCTGCATTGTCTCGCCCGGGTCAGGTACCACCGCCTTACCTATTCCTGCCGCAATAGCGTCAGTGCTTGTCGCTGTCGTGTTCCAATTTGGAGGGTAAGGTAGCCGGCAAACTTATGCATGTGGCATTAGACCTAGCCACAAGATAGTAACGCACCATTAACATCTTTGGTGTCTATAGGCGATGGTTGACTCTTTCCATCAGGAGACCCATCTGCTTGTTTGCTATCTTACGATATAAAAAAATGTTGACTAATTTCTTACCCATTTGCCTTGGCGATAGCTCTTTTCAAAAACCTGACTTTCCACTATCTTTGAGATAATGCAAATTAACAACATTATGATCGCCGCATTTTACGAATCTGATGACGACTATCGCTTGGTTTATTTTGCGAAAATTTCCACTCTGATTACTTAAAGCCCCATTGTTTGGCGGAATAATATTTATCTTGCTAAAAGCTGCAATATGTAGCAACGAATTCAAGAGATATTTGATTTGCTGCATTAGTTTTCGGAACCTTCTGACTCTTTGAGGAGCTTTGACTATTATTTTGTCAATTTTCGTCATAATGCAGTGACATACCTGAGCATAAATATAGAGTTGTGATATGTTAATTTATACACTGAGATATGATTTTGTAGAAATATTTTGTTTAAAAATAAATGTTTACGTCAGTAGTTAAGAAAAAATATTTATTTGCAAAAATATGCGTGTTACAAGATATTTAAAGTAGTCAAAGATACTAACATATTCTACAAACTATATGCCGTGAAAATATTAAAAAAATATCATATTTATGTTCGTTACGAATATACAGTTTACACTACCTGCACATTATTCTTGCATATCTACAATTTTTTTTGTTTACATTCAAATATTAAGAATATATTTTATTATAATTTTATTGTAGATTTTATGATAAAAGATGAAATAAGGTATTTAATTTGCATTTTTCAAATTAAATACCTTGATTTCGTCTTTGAATTATGGATTTCTGAAAAGTAACGTCCGAATCTATAAAATGTTTTATAATAAAAGTTGTATTAACATTTAATACATTTTATCTAATAGCAATTCGAACAATTTTGTGAAATTTATTTAGTTTTCGCCCATGAAACACGTGCGAGGACTTGTGCTCGAATTCAAAGCCTTACAAGAATGTAATTTAAATGGATTTTTTCTTGAAACTGGATATATACCAATATGCTGATATATTGACTGTTGTTAGCTAATTGTGTGTGCTTTTATTGGACGTCTCGCAGTTTATATTAAAGTACTAGTGGTCTAGCGTTGGCGTTGACCACATGAGGTTCCGGGTCGGATCCATTAAAAAAAAGTGTTTTTCCAGTTTTCTGAGAAACACAAAGTTGCCCGGGATTGGAAAGTGCCCGGTTAGTGATAGGCTTGCCACCTATCATATTTGTGGGACCAAGTATCTTCGGCTAATCGTAGGTGCACTTGTTGTACCTATTCATTCGGGGATATGGGCGTGAAGATACTTTTTTTAAATTAAAGTACACACATTGGGAACCTGTCGTCCAACTGTACCGATTGAGATAGTAGAGAGTAGATACCTGGGACAGTCACGAAGAACAGCAAGAAGCTTGTTTCCACTAAGGATGAATAGGTAACATCGAAGCTTCACAGGCAATCTTCACTTAGCGACATTGAGTAAACTTTACTGGAGAGTGATTTAAAGTTTAAATATAAAATTTAGAAAAACGTGAAAAATCACCAAATTGTAATAAATTTAATTACAATTAATTGCAATAAATTAAATCACAATTAAATTAGGTGATTTCTAATTTTTTTTATTTGAACTTTAAATCACTCTCCTGTAAAGTTTACTCAATGTCGCTTAGTGAAGAGTATCTTTCAAGCGTCGATATGTAATTATAGTTTCTAATGATTAGTTTTCTAACAGATTCGATGTAGTTATATGGAGATAACGAAAAACTAAAAAATTAAAAAATAAGGATTAATAATATTTTTTGAATATAATTTCGGCAAAAATAATATTAAGTCACGTCACACGTTACGGTCGGACGGTCACGTCAAAAGTTTTACCACATTTTCTTAGAAACTACAGAGTATGATATGTATGAAATAATCATGGCATGATGTCATTTAGACGCCATGAGAGTTCAGAGCGTTTTAAATTAAAATTATAAAATGCAAAACAATAATTTTAAGCGTATCATATTAAAAAAACTTTTTCGGTTAATATATTATATTATTATACCCTTATTGGGTAAAGTAATAAACAGTTTTCCAAACTCAGTCAACAAGTCTATTTGATTTTTCTGTATTTTACCCGCTATATTGATCAAAATTTAACATTGGCAGTTCGCTTGGACAATTTTATAGAGTAACCAATTACTAAAAAATAAAATTTAGTTCATATAGTAATTATTGTTATATTAGCAATTAAAAATGACTTTCAGATAATAAAATCATTATTCTGCATACTACGCGTACTTTCACGTATATTTCAATTACTTTTTTGTGGATGCGGAATTTATTTTTATTATTATTTATTATGTCTGATATTCTCCCTACCGCCATATTCAAGAGCCTTCATATGAATTACCGAAATATTTGTATACTGAGACTATATGAAACTTGAGAACATTACCGGGTTTATTATTGCATATTAAGCATGATTTGCCTCTAATTTATATTATACTAGCTTTTGTCCGCGGTTTTGCTCGCGTAAAATGAGAGACAAAATGTACTATATGTCACTCTCCATCCCTTCAACTATATCCACTTAAAAATCACGTCAACTCGTCGATCTGTTTTGCCGTGAAACACAGACGAACACATATACACTTTCCCATTTATAATATTAGTACGGACTAGCTGACAACAATTTTCATACAAACTTTTATTCCGTGTTACAGCTCTTAGAGGTCGAGTTTTAGAGCCACGAAGGATTAGGCTGAGATACAAAAAGTGCACCCACGATTAGCCAAAGATACTTGAAACAAACATGATAGGTGGCAAGCCTACCATTATTATACGATTAAATTATCACTTGTACATTCATTTCACTTTGTCACTTTATTTTTAACATATCACTCAACTGGTTTCACATTTTTTAAGCATCTTCAGGATGTTAATATACTTAATTGAATATTGATTGTTGTAAATTGTAAACTATCGCAAGCCTATCGCTAACCGGGCACTTTTTGATTTCAGGCAATATTGTTTTTAACAGAAAACTGAAAAAAATACATTTGAAAAAAAGCAATTTTTATTTTATTTGGGTATTTAACTCCTTGCCAAATTTAAAAAAATCAGTAAATCGGTGTAGTCGTGAAAGCGTGACAGACAGACTTTCGCATTATTATATTAATATGGATTATAATTAGATATCTAGACTCCCAGTTCTTTTGTATGTTTGATTATAAGAAACATAAAAGTTTTTATTACATATCTCTCAATAGCAATACCAAGGTATTAAAAAAATAGTAAAAGCCAACACAAGATAAAATTAAAAATTTCAAAAACCCCCGACACATCCTCAGGCCACCATTCTGCTACATATGCATTATTTTAAGAGCAAAACGTGAAAGGATTTGATGATCTACGAAAGAGGATCTTGTAGTGTCAGGTTAATTTAGCACGGTTCCTTTCTTAATGAGTTTGATTTGTATTATTGCAAAACTCCCATGGCCTCCAGCTCCACTATGTAACCCTGTAAATTATTTTGATTCGGAGTGTATGTAAGACTTTCTAGTTCCATTATCAAACTCTGCGAATCTCCTAACAATAAAGGCCAACTATATCAGCTCAATCTCCGATAGCCAGCTACCAGTTCCATCAATATTATATCTTTGAAAACGTTCGGCATCTAAGTGTTTGCCAACATAAAACAAATTAGCCCACATTTGATGGGTTTATCTAGATTAGATTTTTTTTTTATTTTAAAAAGAAGGTTAATGTATTGAAAACCCATTTATATATATATATATCATAAGATAGCAAACGAGCAGATGGGTAGTCTGATGGAAAGAGGCAACCATCGCCTATAGACACCAAAGATGTTAATGGTGCGTCGCTATCTTGTGGTGAGGTCTAATGCCACATGCATAATAGATTATACACTTTCAAATAAAAACTTACAAAGCGAAACCGGTCGATAAAATTAAATAATTTAGTATATAATAATAATGGTATAAAAGTACAAGTGTGTGATAAACTTGTTTCAACCACATGCATAAGTTTACCAGCTACCTTACCCTCCAAACCGGAACACGACAGTGACAAGCACTGACGCTATTGTGGCAGGGATAGGTAAGGTGGTGGTGCCAGACCCGGGTATGACAATGCAGAACTCTACCACCTAGTATCCACGATATTAGTGACTCGTATAACCAATCGGTCTCCTTTTACGACCTGCCTGGCAGAACGGCAGTTGCCCTATTCTTCAAAGGAACTCGGGGCCAACACAGGGAAAAAATTTAAAAAATGGCGTCACCTTTGTTCATCTCTCACACTGTCTATATTCACACTTACATATGGCCAAAAATGAGTTGAGTGCATCAAACTGATGCTAAATATCAATACTATTATTGATATTTAGCATCAGTTAGATAGGTCATTAAAAAAGAGCCAAGCAAAACTAGATCTATATTATTTCATTTAATGTCAGAACTAGTTCCCATGTATGGCATTTCCTTATCTATATACGTAGCGGGAAGTTAGTAAAAAACATGGAATCAATATACCTCGTAAATAGTTCTTAGATCACACAAAACCATTAGAATGTACGAGTAAAATCCTTTTATTTACGTCATTTAAAGCATATTCTCGTCGCCAAAACGACGTGTCGCATTAGCCCGTCCGTGTGTGGACCCCCCATCCCCCTCAAGTGGAACGAATGAGCAGACATGTGAGACCTTTTGAAATATTCTTTGACGTTTTTAATCCTTTGCTCGTGTTACTACAAATCTTATTACAAAATGTTACAAATTACGCAAATTTATTTAAGTGAAATAAGAAATTATATTTCTAATCATCACGGCGGTCTCTTTCTTTCCACTCTACGTACCTCGCGTAGAGGGGAAAGAAAGTGAACTAGGGGATCAAACAACCCGTTTGACCACCTGTTGATCTTACGGTCTATACCGAACACGACAGTGACAAGCACTGTTGCAGCAGGAATAGAAAAGGCGGTGGTACCAAACCCAGATGAGACAATGCAAAACTTTACCAACTAGTAGCCACAGGTAAATCCCGCAAATGTATCGTTTTCACTTCTCCAAGTACATTTTGAGAATTTGTGGATTATTACTCGTCAACTTGTAAAAGCTACTTAGCTGTCATGATAGCTTTCCTTTTAATTTCTTTTGTTTTTTATTCTTCTATTAATTAAATAGTAAATGAGTAATCAGTAAAACTATTTAGCTTGATGACCAAAAATTTAAAATAAACTTAAAAACAAAAAAATTGCTCGAACCTTATATAGTGGTCAGTAATCATATATATTTTGATGGCCGTTACTAATATCATTATATTTTTGATAAGCACCAAAGCAGTCCAAATTATTCCGTCTAGTGTAAAATGGAAATCATATATTCGATAAGGAACAAGACGATATTTTTTTTTGATTAAAGATCTATATCGCTCCATCCACTTGGTCTCTGGACAAATATATGCACCAAGGTCGAAAACACTAATTTCTATACTCGGACAGATACTCGTATTTAGATCCAAATCCTAGTGTTCAAGTCGGAATCTTTGATCAAAAGACAAAAGCGTCTAGATCCTTAGTGACCATCATTTCTATTTATGCTTAAATGACAAATTTACTAGAATTTTGGTGCTTTGGTGCTAATCAAAAATATAATCTTTAAAAAAATACGTTCTAATTTATTTTAAGGCATACAAGTCTGATTAGTTTCATGATTTTCCAAGTAAAATTTAGTGCTTTTAAAAAGTGACCATTGAATTCTAATATTATGGTTTATTGTACATTATATTAATTTGATAATTTCGATTTTACGATCTTATCAATCTCATTTGATGTCTTAAAGAAAGATCTGGAATGGTATTTTTGCTACAATTGGAGCCTCAGATACTTCTTTTTTGTAAATAATAAATTACCTAACATGCAAATTTTTCTAAAAGGATTATACCTACGTAAAAAATACTAACTTGTTGATGCTTCCATCGAACGATCTGGAATGGTGTGTTTTTGGTTGTGATTGAGATCTCGACCATTCGCTTGTTGCAGGTAATGAATAAGACCAGAGACCACTTCCTTGATAGAAGTTATGACCTCCGACAACTGTTGCCACGAAGAGCTTTCAGCATCTACAAAACATTTTATAGCTAACATGAGGTTTTTCTTACGAAAAGATATAACCACAGTCTTTCGACTTGGAACAGAGAAAAATTATATGTGTTGTAATTATGTTAGGTACTGGAACGTAAAAATTATTAATGTTCAAATATCGAATAGTTATCGAGAAATACTTACCAGGACTAGCATCAATATTGGCAAGCCGATTCCAGTGCATACTCGTTACTACCAACTGCGCCGGATCACCAGTCCTCTGCAAAGCTATAAACAGCTCTTGAATAAACTGGGCAAACGATTGTGGTGTTTGGAGCTTATCTATTATACTCTGCATGTGGCTTTTGTGTGCTGTATCACCATATAACAATGCACTCCACTGGTCTGGGGCTATTCGAAGACCTGCTTCGGTAGCAATTTGAAATATTTGAGCGTCATGCTCACGACGCAATGATTCGTATGTTCGAAACTCTTCTTTTAATTGCATTAACGTAGAATCACATTCACGTTTTGATACCTGAATAGTAATGATAAAAAATATTAATGCTAAATCTATACTAATATTATAAAGAGCGAATTTTGTATATTTGTATTAACATACACGTTTACAAACACAACGGATAAACTCAGGAACTACTGGACCGATCTTAAAAATTATTTTACCATAAGAAAGCCACACTATTCAGGATTGACATAGGTGACATTTTTACCCGACCGACCAAAGTAATGATTTTAAGTCACACAAACGAAGTCGCGAGTAAAATCCAGTTTAAGATAAAATAAATAGAATGACGTCAGTTCTCCTATTTTGTATTTTAAAAAGGCTTATCTTTTCGCGTTTTTCAGTCTTATTTGAATCAGTATACATACTACTCAAAAGTCCTCATCGAACTGATTCTCTTAAAGCAAGCAGAAGTTGAAGTTCAGGTTCGCCATGTCTCACCAGTTTGGTTAGAGGTCACCATCTCCATCGTTACACTTCCTAATTTTAACAAATGTGGTCTCTGACCTATCCCAACAATCCTGCCATAAACAGGTGTTCCATAACTTCCACCAATAGTAACTTTTCATTATTGTTATAAAAGACGAAGAAGGTTCATTTTCTTTTTTCCAAGGAAGTGTTTAAAAATTGCATTATTCTATTAACAATACCAGAGAAACTTCTAATATCGGGGCCACGTTATTGTGCGTTAGAATATTTATATGCATGAATGTTTGTGTTACAAGTTGTTAGAATTTATAATTTTATCATTAAACTAGCTGTTGTCAGCGACTTCGTCCGCGCGGAGTTCGTTTACACCGCACAGCCTCTCCCCCGTAGGTGATAGCGTGATAATTTGTAGCCTATACGTTGACCCGACCTATTGGTAATATTCATACAAAATTTGAAGTAAATCCATGCAGTACTTTTTGAGTTTACCCCGGACATACATACAGACAAACAGACAAACAGACAAACAGACAAACAGACAAACAGACAAACAGACAAACAGACAAACAGACAAACAGACAAACAGACAAACAGACAAACAGACAAACAGACAAACAGACAAACAGACAAACAGACAAACAGACAAACAGACAAACAGACAAACAGACAAACAGACAAACAGACAAACAGACAAACAGACAAACAGACAAACAGACAAACAGACAAACAGACAAACAGACAAACAGACAAACAGACAAACAGACAAACAGACAAACAGACAAACAGACAAACAGACAAACAGACAAACAGACAAACAGACAAACAGACAAACAGACAAACAGACAAACAGACAAACAGACAAACAGACAAACAGACAAACAGACAAACAGACAAACAGACAAACAGACAAACAGACAAACAGACAAACAGACAAACAGACAAACAGACAAACAGACAAACAGACAAACAGACAAACAGACAAACAGACAAACAGACAAACAGACAAACAGACAAACAGACAAACAGACAAACAGACAAACAGACAAACAGACAAAACTTTTAAAAACTATATTTTTGGCTTCGATATCGATTGTAGATCACCCCCAAGTATTTTTTAAAAAAAATATTCAATGTACAGTTTCGACTTTCCTACGATTTTATTATATGTATAGATTATGGTGGGTAATCGTCACCTCTGAGGTTGTGCTATACCAGTTACTTTACATATTTTGTCGGCAATAGTCAATAATGAAAATAATATGTTATAAACAAAACTGTAAAAAATATTCTAAGTAGCTAAACGACAAGAAAGCATAGGATTGTTTCTTCCTCATATCAACTATCTCTATCAGTTTATAAAATAAACTGATAGAGTTTTCCTTTGGATCTTCTCAGTGTGTGGCCGCGTTTCCGATCAGGAAGTAGCTATAAAATTGTTGACGCGTCAACATAACTCGTAAAAAGTTTAAATGAATTAAGTATATTTAATATGTGATTTCTGACCTCGCTTTAACTTGCATTGCATGTCAATACAAAGCCAGATGAACAAGTATCATTATGCCCGGGGTAAGCAGATTTAACCGAACGTCTTAAGACTTTTAAGTTTACCACGATTCATCGGTTTTTTGGTTGGTGATCCCTATCGCCATATTTTACTGAGCCCATAAAGACCATGGAATGTTTCTAGTGATAAACAGACTGATGGATTTAGGTGCTCATCCGAGGCACGGGAGTGGTAACGTACCATCCGCTGCTGCTGAGACTCAGTGCTTCTACAGAGTTTTTTTAATTTTCGAGAAAAACCTCTAAAAGAACTCAACAACACTTTTGCCCGATTAGAGGATCAAGTCCACAATTTCATGAATTGAACCGAATAGATATTCAGCTAGACCACAAAATAGTCAGATATGAACATACTTACGTTAGAAAACTGCAGCTCGAAGATTCACAATTCAGCGAACTAGTTGATCCATCATCGTGACATTCGCCGTAAAAGGTTAATGTAGCCACCAGTTAACCATAAACTTCCTACCACACGTTAATAAATTATTCTTAGTCCAGCGAGTTTTAATTAGTTTTACATAAACTACGACAACCCAGACCCCGTATCGGTATGGCTCATTATAAAGTATAAATTTTATAAATGCAATTACAACTTGGAAAATTGTTTCTGTTCCTCCGATTTTCCTAAGTTCGTTGCATGACCCAGGGCAGATTGGGTCTCTGACTTATTGGTTTACTCATTCATTGTTCATTATTTCGTAATGGAGATGAAATAAATCAGAAACTGCCCTAAAAGTAGCATTAAAAGAAAAGTTCTCGTTGAACTTCAGAGTTTTTACAGAAGGTTGGAAATTTTTTGTTTTATTTTCTTATCTTATGAGTTATTTAAATTTAAGAGTTATTTAAGTATCCTTTATATAGGAAATTAATAAGAGTTCTAGTAAAATTATTAAAATCGTATGATTCTAGTAACATTATAAATAGGTCACACTATAAATTTTGCGTAACTTAAAAAAACAACATGTTATAACCAAAATATTATGTTTATTGCTTTTCAAAATAATTTCCTTTATATTTTAAATATTTTTTTAAAACAGGAGGACCACAGATCTGAAGGCATGTTTTCTACGTGCTGATTAAACGCTATCACTGCCTCTTCGGAGTTGGTAAAAGTGAAACCTCTAATCAAATCTTTGATTTTGGGGAAAATACAGAAATCGCAGGATGCTAGGTCGGGCCTATGCGCAGGATGAGTGACGAGATGTACTTTTTTTGGAAGCTAAAAATGACTTTGTTTTATTGGCCGTGTGTGAAGAAGCATTATCGTGGTGTAGGGGAATGCGGCTTTTGGGTCGTCTTTCGCGATTTTTTCTAACACCCCGGGTAAAAAAATGGTAGAATACCACTCGGCATTAATACTCTTTTGATCTTCAAGTAGAATTGTACAAATGGGACCCGTAGCTGAGAAAAAAAACGCGATCATTTTTTTACCAACGTTTCTCGCCTGTCTCACTTTCGTTGGCTTGTTCTCATGTTCAAACACCTATTCACAAGATTGCTGTTTTTTTTCG
The DNA here is from genome assembly GCA_036924255.1 of Apodemia mormo. Lineage (NCBI taxonomy): Eukaryota > Metazoa > Arthropoda > Insecta > Lepidoptera > Riodinidae > Apodemia > Apodemia mormo. The sequence continues at coordinate 2,396,962 of JAUPFN010000008.1, forward strand.
GGTTCAAAACAATTAATCCACGTTTTGTCTCCTGTGACAATGTCATAAACAGCATTAGAATGTCCGTGGTCGTACTTCAGTAGCATCTGTGAGTACCATTCCACGCGAGCCCGCTTCTGTTCCGCTGTCAGTTCATGAGGGATCCAACGACAACAAAGTTTCCGAACTTTCAATTCTTCGTGTAAAATTTTCTGAATTTGGCTTATACCAATCACCAATAGTCCTCAAATTGTCTCATAGGTAATCCGGGGGTTTTCTTCAATTAACCGCTTAACAGTAGCCACATTATTTTCGTTGATGACAGTTGAAGGCCAATCTTCACGAAATTCATCATGTAAAGAAACTCGACCTCTCTAAAGTTCAGAAAGCCATCGCCTCACAGTGCTCAAACAAGGTGCTTCTCTCCCAAAAGCATTTGAAGACGAGCGGCACAGTCTTGCGGAGAAAGAGAACTTTTAAAATCAGAAAAAATCATCGCTCTAAAATCTTTTCGACTTAATTCCATTTTCGTTGCGTACGTAGAACTTTGATGTGTGATAAAAAATAATTGACAAATCATTTCCCGCCAATTGTTTGTTTTATTACTAAGAAGGTTGTAACGTTTTAAAAATATAACATTCGAAATTCAAATAGTTCTGATTAGCTAGAAGTGGAAAACTCTTAGTGTGCCCCATGTATGATATTATTCAAATAATAATTTTGAAATATAATCGTTCCGTATATGCTGAAGTGCACATTTTTTTACGAATAGTTTGTTGGGGTTTTTCTCGCAGAAGAAATACGTTCACAAAAGAAACTTATGATAGGTATCGGTTCTATACTCGTAGTAAAAAACACATAAACATCACAGAAGTTGGCATAATGATGTGACTGTGTAGTGATCCACTATTTAGGTCTTTATACAGGGTGTCTTTTACTTGGTACGAAAGCCGAAACTAGTTTGTTCACAATCAGCAGTAGAATCGATTGCAATAGTTTTTAAAGTGTGTAATTTTTTATCACAAAAATCTATTAAATCATTGTTTATGTGGACATACTAGTTTGTTAGTAACATTATGTTTACTTACCTAATTATTCTTCACTTGAATCTCATAAATTTTTACCACTGATCCATTCTGATAGTCAAAAGCCTGTAAGTATGATGGGAAATATTATCATCATATTTTTAATAGTACCTGCCGCGTGTGGGCAATCGGTCTCGTTCATTTACGCGTAGGGTCACCTTACATTTGGGACGTCATTGATACAACTAAATCTGTCGATAACTCAATAAGTATTTATTATTTCCGTTTCATATACTTTTTTTAAATTGTTCATATAAAAATACGGTTGGCGTGTTTCGGCTTTTGTATTAAGCAAAAGACACCGTGTACATTGAGCAGATAATCTGATGGAAGGAGAATACTGTGGATTATAGACACTAAAAATGTTAATGATTTGTAGCTATCCGTTGGTTTAATGCCATATACATTAATAAACTGAGCGGCGAAACCGCGTATTGGTCCAGGTCCCCCATTATTTTTTTTCGAAATTAACTTAAGCAGTTGGTCCAAATAACCGCTACTGCGAAACCAGGCTTTGGCCCCCATTAAGGAATAAACCTAAGTTACTACATTATTTTTGTGTTATAGCACTCACCCCGTGCTTGGGAATCTGGAAAAACCTTAAAAACAGCAAAGAAAAATATCGATACGCGGGATTTGAACCTGCGACCATTCCCCGGCTTTAGGGAAATGGTCGCAGGTTCAAATTCCGCGTGTCGATATTTTTCTTTGCTGTTTTTAAGGTTTTTCTAAATTACTACACTAATGTCGTAATTACTACATGTGAATTAATACACTAATGTCGTAGCGGTTTACTACGACGCTAAGTTATATTCTCTTTTTATTATATTTTATTGGTTACATGTGGCCATTTACTATGACTTCCTACAATATGTAGTCTTTTAATAATCAACCTTTTTATAAGGGTATAAGTACTTATGTATTCCTCATGTTAGTCTCGGACGCCTTTGTATAATAGGCCAACTGCCATTCTGCCAGGCAGCTTATAAGAGGCGAATGATTGGATATGCGAGTCAATACCATCATGGCCACTAGGCCATTTTACCTATTCCTGCCACAATAGCATAGTACTTGTCACTTTAGTGTTCCGGTTTAGAGAGTGAGGCGGCCGGTAAACTTATATATGTGGCATTAATACCCCGCCACAAATATAGCAACGTACCATTAACATCTTTGGTGTCTATAAGCGAAAGTTGACTTTTTTCATTAGGAGAGTCTTCTGTGTTTTTACTGTTGTGATTTAAAAAAGTACTATACAATTGTAGAAACTTTATTATGATGATTTTAAAGATGTTCGGTCACTGAGATTATTTTATTTAAAACATTGCAACATTTCCTCAATGTCGATTTTGATTAATAAGTTTTTATGTTTAGTATTGTGTATCTTATTAGCTTTCTTTTGCATATCTTTCGAGGGCATGGTTCAGGTCGTGATAAATCTATCCAGTGAAAGTCACTTCCAGTTTTCTAGCTCAGTGACTTCAACATAGAAAATACCATTTCAAAATCCACAAAGCGTCTAACTATTCTGACAGCTTGATTCATTTTACTACAGCACTCGCCTTGCATTTTGTATAAACAAACAACCTACAAGTAATTTTTCAAACTAACCTTCAGAGCATGCCTTCGAAGGAAAATTTATTCCCTGTTGTGGAGTCGAAAATTTAAACTATTAGAGTTACGTCTGAAGAGTCTGCGAGGAGTTTTCCAACTTTATGCTTATAAGCACATACGAATATAAGTTTTATGCTTATTTCGGAATATACTTCGTGTAAATTAAGATTTGTTTTGTAAAAAGGCTGGTTAGGTGATAAGCTGACGATGTTATTGTTTTGTTCTAGTAAAAACTCTTCATCCAGAAACACATCGCCGCCATAGTCCATACAAATAGCAAAACACAAATATTCCTTATCTATGAAGAATAGTTATCTCTTTTCAAAGATAGAGAAGATATAAATACGAAAAATCAAACAACTATAGGCAGACAAAGAAGAAATTAGAAAAAAAACGTATTAATAATTTTATCTTATCGTCTTTCGTATCATATTTGTAATAATTTTTTTAATAAATAGGACAGTTACAAGGAAATGAGTACCCAGAGGAAAAGAGATAACCATCGCCTATAGATACCAAACTAGTTATTCGTGCATTGTTATCTGTGTCAAAACTGGAAAAAGCTGGGTTGAAATGCCACATGCATAGTTTACGGGCTACCTTATCATACAAAGCTTTCCCAAGCAGCAATCAAGCATGTTTAATACCCATAAAGCAGCTCATATAGAACTTAAAGTTCTATTGCAGCCGTACAATGGTGTAAAAAGATGCTTTTATCGGTATAAGAGACCTTTATGAGTTTATATACAACCTAATACTGTACAAGGCCTTTCTTAGAGTTCCGCGTAAGCTTTAGGCGTTATATCTGAATATTAATACACTACTGTACAGCTTTAAGCAATTTGTAACTCATTAGGCTGATTTTAATCCTTAAAGCTGTACATTAGCTGTATTTTGTTTAGCACGGGAATTTATTACAGCTTTAAGTGTTATTATAGTATCACTCAACGCTTGTTTCTGTAAAATGGGATATGCAATCACCGTTCTACAGCTAATATTTATGGCGTAATTGTAGACTGTTATGCAGCCAATGGTGTTAAAAAATCTACATATACAGCTATAGTACAGCTCAAGGCTGTATTACTGAGAAAATTGTTGTTTGCTGTTTTTATATCTACATAGTTGATATCATGTGGAAAAAATCAAGAGGAATATTGAAAAGGAATATTTAAATATTATAAATTACCAACCAAGTAATCGTGATGAAGATAAAGCTGCAAAATTACTAATTCAGGTAAACCTACAATCGTCATTTTTATTAATGTTCAAGGAAAAGGGTTCCGTAACAAAAACATTAAAAAGTGATTGTAGGTTACCTGATTTATTATTTTTTAGGCTTATCTTCTTCATTAAGGTTACTTGGTTGGTAATTTACAATAACTGATTATTTTTAATGTCATAAGATAGCAAACAAGCAGATCGGTCTCCTGATGAAAAGAATCAACCATCGCCTACAGACAGCAAAAATGTTAATGGTGCGTTGCTCTCTTGTGGCAAGGTCTAATGCATAAGTTTACCGGCCACCTTACCCTCCAAACCGGAACATGACAGTGACTAGCACATACGCTTTGCAGCAGGAATAGATAAGGCGGTGGTACCAGACCCGGTCGAGCCAATGCAGAGCTCTATCACCTAGTAACCACGATGGAAGTGACTCGCATAGCCCATCGGTTGTCTTTTACGACCTGCCTGGCAGAAAGACAATTGGTCTATTCTTCAAAGAATATATAAAAAAGAGTTAAAAAGAGAAATAAAAATCATTACACTGAGAAAATATGTATTTTTTTATTTTTAACTTGCTACTATACGGAGTTTTACAAAAGCGGTATAGTAAGTCGAAAGGGGGTGACTCAGAGGGTCATTTTGAACAACTTTTGTTCAACGATTTGTGAAAATTCCCGAAAAACAATTTTGTTTTTCCATTGTGAAAAGTCACGTGACCAACAAAGTTTCTATGGAGAATCAATATTTTTTTCACGAATTTCCAAAAGTCGTTAAACAAAAGTTGTTAAGAATGACGCCCTGAGCAACCCCCTTGCGGCTTACTGTACCACTTTTGTAACACCCTGTATATATGTATACTTACAATCGTTTTAAAAATATTATATACTTAGATACAATTACAGGCAAAAGAGTATGTGTTTCTCTTTGAAGAACTAATAATATTAAATCACAAGCACGAAATAACGTATTCTTCTTAAAAATATTTTTGATCAACTTAGTTATATCAAGTTGTTTTCTTGGTCATTATAATTCACCTTTATCCTCCCACAAACTGGGTACGATACAAATACGGTTTTGGCTTCTCTCAATTGTTTTTATTATTTTATAAGGCATATTTCCCTGAAAAATAAAGTAAAACATGATTAAAATACATGTCTCATAAGTTATAGTTAACAATAAGTTGGTTTAGTTGTAAAGTCAAACGACCGACGTCAATACAACACAATAGCGAAATCAAGTGACAAAAATATGTTTTGTATTTAGGGTTCTTCAATTTTTGTACGCATCTCTAAACATAATTTAGTGATTAAAAGCCAATTACTGTACAATAGATTTATATAGGGACTTAGTACAGCCTAAAGTGTATTTGGACGGTAATTAAAAGCCAATAGCCGTATAATAGAACAAAAAAGAGATTCAGTACAGCTTTTTGCAGTATATCACCCTCCAAATACACTTTAGGCTGTATAACAAAACGCCGCCATTATTGTGTATTAAAAACAACATTAAAGAAATATATTGTTAAATAAAAGATATATTTAGCAATAGCTAAAGCTATATCTTGACAAGCAACTTATATTATGATCATTATGCCTTTATATACAATATTGTACCATAAATACTTGTATATTCTAACCTTAAACACAAACACTTACCGTATTTCGCAATGATTTTATTTGTGTTAACTTGATTATTTCGTTGGCGCGTGAATATTTTGAGGGAAAACATATTACATTTGACAGTAAATTTGAGTTTGCACTTTGAATACGCACTTGAATACTGCTCCAAGTCCAAGAATTTATCGTTTATTAATATATTTTTAATTATGGCGTCTGCAGATATAATGTTATACAATATCAAAAACAGATTAGTTACTTTTTATCATTTTCAAACACCTATTAAGAACATTTAGCTGCACAAGAGAGTATCTTAAGTATTATAGTTTCTTTATACACCGAATAACAGCCTTTGTACAGCCTATACCAGCTTGTACAGATATTGTGCAGCCTATTTAACTCTTAGCTGTACAAGACAGTTACAAGAGAGTATCTTTAGTGTTATAGTTTCTTTATACACCAAATAACAGCCATTGTACAGTTTATAACAGCTTGTATAGCTATTGTGCAGCCTATATAACGCAATAAGCTGTATAACTTGGGGCCCTTTTTGGTGTTATATCGGCTGTAGAAGCGCTTCTACAGCCTTTGTACGGCTTCGTATACAGCTTTAAGTTTAAAAATGAACCTAAATGCAGCCTATATACAGCTTAACGTGCTACTTGGGTTACGTGTTTATCTAAGCCACCATGCCCATTCACCAGGCTGAAAAGTGATTCCATTTTCCTATAAAAGTCATAAACTTGACTCAGGGATTGAAACTGGGACATAGAAAACAGTCAGAGCTTAAAATTGTACGTGGTTTATTTATCCGTTATTTCTGTTTTTAGGCTTCTAAATTAAACTAGGAACCCGTGTAGTTTCGCTATGTCCATTCGTCCGTCCATTCTTCCACAGTCTAGTGAAGATATCCTCACTACTACAAAGCTGTAATTTGACATCAATATACATATTACTTAGGGCAACAAAGTGATAACATAAAATGTTGAAAAATTTGAAAATTTTTAGGGTAAGCACCCTATAGTGTGGAATATCTTTGGATAGGTTTTTTTTAAAATATTGTAGGTTTGTGAAAATAATTTTTCTATTAGGGGACCCGTTTTTGAAACATTAAGCTTTAAACTGCTAATTTTACTGTAGAACTGTAGAGTCAAATGCCCTCCCCCTCTGCAGGCCAAAAGGTTGGTTTTGCGGTGGAAAAAAATTTACGGTAGTGGTAAATATAATTAATTTAAAAGGTAAACTATCACGGCTTATAAGGCTTTACAATTTTTTTAAATAATAATCAATCAACTTATAAAATGTACTTTGAGAAGTTTTTATAGGCGGTGAACCTGTGGTGCTGTTATATTTGTCATTGATAATGAAATTATAAAATTGGCAATAAAATTAAATAGGTTCAATGTTCATAGTATGAAGCAATAAAAGCGCTCTTCTTAGTGCGCATTATAGTGATAAACAACTTTGGAACCCTACATTGCTCGTGGCTAGACACGCACCTTGGCAATTTTCATAACAAGGTTACAAACAAGAAGAAAGCTCTCGTGATAGAAAGAGATTACCACCGTCTAAAGACACTTAAGATATTAATATTGTATTGCCACCAGTGAGGTGAGATGGTGATGCAACATGGATAAGTTTACCGGCTAACTTACCCTATAAACCGCAACACAACGGAGACAAGTGCTAATGCCATTGCGGCGGAACTAAGTACAGTGGTAGTACCATACTCAGGAGGGACGTTGCGGGACTCTACTACTTAAGAATCACGATAAGTAGCGACCGCAAAGCAAATAGTTCGCCTTTTACAAACTGTTTGGTAACATAATATATGATCTATTACTTAAAAGAAGCCAGGAACAGCATGCGAAAATAATCTACGATTCTAAAAAAACTATTCTTTATCTATATGACTTAATAATATGACATGTTTTAAAGATTCTGGGCATCTTGCAAAAATCTGAAATAAGTATTTTCACGCTCGTACCCCGAAGATGTAGGAAGAGGTACAACAAGTACACTTACGATTAGCCGATGATATATAGTCTCACAATATGATAGGTGGAAAGGCTATCGCTAACCAAGCACTTGTGATATCTCGAGCAACGCTGTTTTTATGAGAAAACTGAAAATAAAAACACATTTTGAATTGCCCGACGTGGAAATCGAGCCTAGGGTCTCATGTGGTCAAAAGCGATTACTAACCAATAGACTACAGAGGCGATGTATGTAAATTAAATAAGAAATTAGAATGAAGTGCTTTTCGATTCTTCTGAAAATACTTAATTATGTATCTGCATCTACTATGATTAAGAAAATATAAATTACTACCCGGCTACGCTAGAAGGCGGGTTACGTTTTTTAAGTGTATATATGGTATACATACTAGTGAGTATGTATATTTCATTAACCCGCTCTGTAGCCCAAATGGCTTGAGCAGTGTCATTATATTCGTCTAAGTTTTGAGAGCAACATACGATATTTCATTTTAATGATCAGGTTGCAGTTTTTTTTGTATTTATGAAAATTATTCTTCGATCAAATCTAACTCGATTCAAGAACACGTTCTTAAAAGTGTTTAATAAAATAACCTTGCATTGATTTTACTATTTATTTTTAACCGAATTCCGAAAAAAGGTGGTTATCGGTAGGTATTCGGCCGAATTTTTTGTATGTTACCTCAGAACTCAATTATTTATCAACCGATTTTGAATTTTTTTGGGAGGTTTCGTTTCACTCTAACTAAGTGAAGATTTAATGCAGGGTTCACAGTAGTAGTGTATACAACGATGACAAAAGCGAGAGGCATTAAATGAAGCCACGTATACTAGTAAATACCTACTCTTAACCCGAAACTATTAAAACAAGTTTACGAGAAGTAAGTATAAGAAAAAACTTTTTTCAAAGTTTTTTCTTATACTTTTAAGTAAGTTTTTATAAATGTACTAATACTAAGTTTTTAAAAATGTCGCTCGCTGCGTTTACGTAGAATACATCATACTTTTTTTTTCAATGCAGTGAGTATGATGAGCTGCATATAAGATTTTTAAGTTTATATATTTTTATCTCTCACAAATTACTTTTAAAATATACCTGAATTCTAAGACAACACTTTTTCATTTTAGTTCCAAATTTTAAAGATTCCAAATATTCTTTCAGGATTCAACAACATAAATCATCCAGCCAGTCACAGCCTTTGTAACACAATGGAAGAATATTATGCCCGCAAGTCAATATAAAAATCCTAATACTAAAAGCTTTTCGAAAAAACACCATGTAGTCTATTTCAAAAATCGACTATTCGTATACAGAACGTACGAGCAACAAATATTCTAAAAAAGTAGTAACTAAAATGCTCCACAAATTCATTAGCATTGTTCCTGTAACAGAACACCGAGTAATATTTGAATATTATTTGTGTACATGCTCTCTGTTCCGTATTGTGTACAGTGTAAACATTGTGATTTCTATATTTCCAGTCTGACTGAATGTTCGGATTTCTCTGTGAAACAATAAATTACTTGATGTTACTCGTGACATCGTTCGCGATACGAAAAATAATCGATCACTTCTTTTTGCTGAGACGGCTAAAAAGTAGTCTATATCACTTCTGGAGAATGTAGCTTCCTAATGATAAAATAACTTCCAAGATCAATCCAGAAGTTTTTTTTTTATTTATTTGATATCAGCTTACACATAAACTTACGATACTATTGAACAAGATGGGAGTAGTTTACTTAAAATAAACTTATGAAAAATAAAATCGAGCGCAATTCACATATAAGTATGTAAATTAACATATAACAGGAACACAAAAAATGATGTGATTAGCAAAATGGAACCCAACTCAGCCTACACTACAGCAATTTTTAATTTATATAACGAATGAACATACAAATGTTGACTCTTCATTATTTCCGAACTACCTTTAATCTATATAGACCATCTAATCTAATCCGACCATCTAACTGTCCGAACTACCTTTGAGGAATAGACCATCTGCCCTTCGGCCCGGCAATTCTACCATGGTGACTACTAGCTGGTAGAGTTCTGAATTATGAATAATAATATTTTTTCTTTTATTTTCGATAGGGAAGCGCTTGACCACGATCTCGCCTCATGATAAGCTTAAATGCGGCCTAAGATGAAACGCGCTTCCCTAGAACGTACCTGTTCACTCTTCTCTTAAAGATCCCCAGGTTGTACCTGTCTGGGAACACAGACTCAGGAAGCATGTTCCAGTCCCTCGCGGTTCGGATCAAGAATGTCGACTGGAACCGCTTTGTTCGGGTACATGGAACGTCCACCATATGGCGATGCCTAGTATCTGTGCGCCTCGACGATCGTTAGAAAAACGGGGATGGCGGAATTAAGTCGTTCAATTCCGCAGCGCACTCTCCAAAGTGAATCAGATAAATGACCGATAGACTAGCCATTTCAATATTCGAATTACAAGTAAATTTATCAGGAATACATGACATATATGTCTTCTTAGCTTAAACATTGTTATTGAGAATTACCAGGGGCTCTCAAACTAGGGAGAGCCTGTATCTTGAGAAATAATTATTAATTATAAAATTTGAATTAACACAAACAAAGATATAACTAAATAACTAATAACTTGTATGTAGAACAAAAATTAAGTATTGTCTCGCCCGGGCCTGGTAATAGGTAAGGCAGTGGGCCTTACCTATTCTATTAATAGCGTTAGTGCTTGTCACTGTCGTGTTCCGGTTTGGAGGGTAAAGTAGCCATTGAACTTATGCAAATAGCAACACACCTTTGTTGTCTATAGATGACGGTTATTTCTTCCCATCGGGAGAACAAGTTTACTATCTTATGATATAAAAAATATGTAAAATATAACGAGCAACAAATATAGATATTATTGCATCAAAACAAACAAAAAACTAATACTATTTTATTGTAAGCAATTATTAGCAACTTCTTTCGCGTGACCTAACCTAAAAGCATTTCTTGGTTCTGTTCAGTTGAGTAAAACTTAGCCTATGTTACTCTTACTTATTTTACTATAAAAGAAATTTTAAGATAAGTATAGTAGTTTTTGAGTTTATTCATTACTAGCTGTTGCCAGCGACTTCGTCCGCGCGGACTTCTTTTACTCCGCACAGCACCTCCCCGCTAGGTGATAGCGTGATAATATGTAGCCTTTATATTGATCCGACCCGTTAGTAATATTCATGCAAAATTTGAAGTAAATCCATGCAGTACTTTTTGAGTTTACCCCGGACATACATACAGGCAAACAGATAAACAGACAAACAGACAAAAATTATAAAAACTATATTTTTGGCTTCGATATCGATTGTAGATCACGCCCCAAGTATTCTTTAAAAAAATATTCAATGTACAGTTTTGACTTAACCTACGATTTTATTATATGTATAGATAAACACAACAAGATTAACTTTTATATAACTTTAAATTATAAACAAAATATAAGCGTTATTTAATACATTAAAACAAAATCTTTCAAACAGATTTTTAAATCATTTGAATGAACTGAAATATTATGTAAGTACTTTTTTTTGGGACAAATGAAAGGGTTTATGGGGGTAAAATTAGAATTTTATTTAAAAAGTTGTTTTTACATTAGTTATACCAATTATAAAATAAATATAAATATCAATGGACATATTACATAAATTGATTTAACCCCAACGTAAGCACATTTTTTTATATCATAAGATAGCAAACAAGCGGATGGGTCTCCTGATGGAAAGAGTTAACTATCGCCTATAGCCACCAAAGTGTTAACGGTGCGTTGCTATTTTGTGGCGAGGTCTAATGCCACATGCGTAAGTTTGCCGGTTACCTTACCCTCTAAACCGGAACACGACAGTGACTACCACTGACGCTATTGCGGCAGGAATAGGTAAGGCGGTGGTACCAGACCCGGTCAAGCCGATGCAGAACTCTATCACCTAGTAAATATATATTAAACGACTGATATATAATTAATAAATAATTATGTGTCAGTCATTTCTTTTTAAAAGTGAATTGTGAATTAGAAATTTTTAATTAAAAATTCTGAAACATTTTTTTTTTGAGTAAACTGACTAGTTATTCTGACTAGTAACACGTGATTACCCATTAAATAAAGTACTGAACAGAACGAAGCTTAACTAATAAATAATTAATCGATTATTATCACAAAGTGAACATTTTGTATTTTACTGTTTTATTAAAATGTTACCGATTTCGTCAGATAAGTATGTGACTCTATCGCCACTCTCTGGGGCGATCGTCGTTACAGAGAACTGAGCAAGCGGATGCTACTCCGGGGAAATATACTGAGGAAGAATAAAATCAGCCACCGCGGCTTAGATCTATGATTGTTTTATAGATTAACCAGTGTTTTGATTACGAATTCTGGGATAATACAGGTAAAATCAACCAAATAGAAGAGTGTGTATGGACAATACATTATTTTTGGGAATATCACCGAAGCGGCTAACATTCCTAGATTCTGCATACTTGCCATTTATCCAGAACCTAGGAAGAAATTTAATTCGACGTCGATAAATAAATTTGCTATTTTTTTAATAGCAGAGGGGGCAAACAAGCAGGTGATGGATCTGATGGTAAGTGATCACCCCGCCCATGGGCAACTGCAATACTGGGGGTCTTGCAGCTGCGTTGCCAGACTTTTAAGAATGAATAAGCTCGTTTCTTGAAGGTCCCTAAGACGTATCCGTTCGGCAAAACCCCCGAGGATAATTGATTCCACAAAGGAGTAGTGCGAGGCAAAAGTGCTGACAACAGCGCACGGTTGTGGATTTCCAGACATCGAGGTGGTGAAAATGGAACTTTAAATTTTGACGCGATGTCCGATGATGAAATTTAGCGGCAAGAATCAGTCCGAATAACTCTTCGAAACACTCCCCATGATACACATTGGAAAATATGCAGAGCGAACCTATGTCTCTGCGTAACGCCAAAGAGTCAAGCCGATTAGAAACAGCATAATCATAGACGATTCGAACCTGCTAATAACGCAGACATCATTTTCGCCTTGTATGATACTACTAGGATATAATTAAGCACCCCTTCCATCATGATGAATCGAAACGTCACGTTAAGCTAAAATTTGGACTCACGAGAGAGAGTCCTTAATAAGGTGTTCGAGTTTAAACTTAAACTTTGGCTAAAAACTCTGCTAACTCAATAACCAAAAGTCCCTGTTATAGCTCTTCATGTTATTGATGTTTTGAAAAAAAAAAAAATAGTCATCAGTTTACTCTGTATGGGTCAATCTTTACCAAGAAACTTATATACTGTAATTGGAATTATTACAAAGCAATGTTTGAAAAATAAAAATGTACTTTATTTCGTAACAAATAAAGTTGACATTTGTTTCTTACATAACAGAGGGGAAAAACGTTCTGAGCAAGACAAGGACAAGAGTGGATGTTGTCCCTTTCTTGCAATTGCCAGTGTAAATAAAACTATCTAGGTGGTAGATCTTTACATATTCGGTAATCGTTAAATCCTTTTTATTCATACACGTTGATAAATAAATTAGCATAAAATGTATTGTAATTAACATACTGAGTTTTTTTATTTTAATTATTACGTAATTACTTATGCAATGCAAAAACTGTTTCTCAAATTAGTAGAATTACTTAGTAGTAATTTGCAAACTACGCATGGCCGCACTTATATATCGCGATTGGCGCTTTATTTAGTAGAAAGAGACACACTCCACCCACATCGTGGTACTCTTCGGAACGATTTTGAAGCGCGTGTGAACATTCTGGGTAGAATGTAACTTCCTTGATCTTTACAACTATCATATTTTGTCAATTTCAATAACCCTAATTGACATTTATAACGTGTCTTGAAATGCACTAGGCAGACCTATAGCAGAATTTAGACTACTAATAAGATTGAGATAGACAGACTTAAATAATTAAAACATGCAAATTATTATTTTTATGACCTGCTCTGATACTCAAGAAATAATAGTAATTTGCATGTTTTAAGTTTGGAAACTGTACAAGCTAAAGAACTGATTATGTAAATGAATTTATTCAAACTTAACGAACCATATTCGTGATATCTAGTAGTAAATGTTGCCCGAAGTGCCGAGAACCATTTTACAATATAAAATGAAACTTAACAATAGTAGAGATTGTTCGCGCGGAACAAATAGCTTTGGGAAGCCACTTCTGCCTTCATAGCTCATATCATCTGTATCATTACATTGTACACTTGGTTCTTATAATTTTTGAATGCATAATAACACGAAGAAATACCAAAACTAAAAAAAAATAAGTGTTCTAGACTTTCTAAGATTTCAGATCTTTAACTTGTAAAATTTCAGGAAACGTCTCGGTGTCCCGTTTTCAAATCGTTAACGAATTTATGACACCAATTCAAACGAGCCTGTTTTTCAGTTTCAGAGATCAAATACGGGATCCAACAGCAACAGTCTTTCTCGCTCCAAGATGTTGATGGAGGATAATATTAACGCTCCCCAAACCATCGTCTAGGAGGTTCTCAATATCCATGTCTTTTTTTTTTATAAGATAGCATACAAGCAGATGGGTCTCCTGATGGAAAAAGTCAATCATCGCCTTTAGATACCAAAGATGTTAGTGATGCGTTGCTATCTTGTAGCGTGTTCTAGTACCACATTTATAAGTTTACCGACTACCTTAAACTTTAAACCAGAACACGACAGTTACAAGCACTGTCGCTATTGCAGTAAGAATAGGTAAGGTGGTGGTGGCGGGTCTGGTACCAACCAGACCCGGGCGAGACAATGCAGAACTCTACCACCTAGTATTCACGATGGTAGTGACTCGCAATCGGCCGCCTTTTACGGCCTACCAGGCAGGTCGCACGTCGTAACTCTTGTGTGTAATTCTTAAGTCTTGTTTCGCACCAATGTTTCAGTAGTCCACATGTTTTCTGCAGTCACTTCTATTTGCGGGTGACCAATTTTGCAAACATCACAGGCTAATTTATCTCTTTTATAATCACCGAATCATCCGAAGGTTGCTATCTTACCTGACAGATATCGTCCGGAGTGCAGCAGAGTTTCATATTAATGAGTTAACTTAGTTGTTCAGTTAAACCAAATTTAAAATCGTAAAATATTTTAGCACGCAAACGCTTGCGGTGTAATTCCATTGTTTCAAATAAAAACGCGAAAACAGTTGTAGTATAAAATGACTGGAATGTTATTTTTTATATTGAGCTAACTGGCTACTTTTGTTCTACTTTTTAATAAATTTGCTTTTTATATTGTTATAGAACCGATGGTAATCCATTTATATATTTCGAACATTTCAGATCTTATCGAGTGATTGTGTATTGTAAAAGAAAAAATGTTGGTAAAGTGCGTGTCGGGACACGTGTAATGTAGGGTTCCGAAATTACCCATTACAATTATGAGAATTAAAAATAGGACTTTGATTATTTCTTTAATGATATATACATTTAACCTAATCAACGTCAGTGACAAATGTATATCCACACCACAGGTTCACAGCCTATAAAAGCTTTGCTAAGTATATTTTATAAGTTTTATATCATAAGATAGCAAACAAGCAGATGGGTCTCCTAATTTCTTTCCTAGTCTCCTAATAGAAAGAGTTAACCATCGTCTATGGACAACAAAGAAGTTAATGGTGCGTTGCTATCTTGTGGCGAGTTCTAATTCCAAACAAAAATTAGCACTTTAAAGCTTAACGTTTTAAAAAATGAGTCCCTTAATCGAAAACTTGCTTTCCTAAATCTATAATATTAAAAAAAAAAAAACTATCCAACGATACCTTATAAAGACACACTATGAAGTATGTAAGAAAAAAATAACATTCCTATTTTAAATGTAGGGGAGCTACTCTAAAAAATTTTTTTTGAAAATTATATGTTACCACTTTATTACTTTGACTTATATGTATATTAGTGCCAAAATTACAGCTTTTTAGTGCTAAGGATCTCTGACTTATCCTGGGGCCGGATGGACGTACGGACGGACATAGCGAAACTATAAGGGATCCTAGTTTACTTCGGAACCTTAAAAAACCCACAAAATTGGTTTAACCGTTACGCAGGTTAGCTGGATGAAACATACATGTTTGTTCCAGTAAATAAAAAAAAACGAAATTTCTAAAATTGTTTTATTTTGTTAGAAGTAACGTGCGAAAATTCATATTATGCACATAGAAAAAAAACCTGTTATTTTGACTATATATACTAATACAGTTGACTTACATTTAACTAATGATTAAACGAATATCGAATATTCAATAAGCCAATAAGTTAATTCCGACCGCTAAAATGTCCCTTCTAAATGGGAATCTCGTGTAACCCGTCACTAATCGAACAGAAATCTAGAAACTCAACAATAAGTCATTAGTCGAACACCCTGTAGAAAAATATAGAGGTCATTAATCATGGTCGCGAGTTTGCTTGATTAATGAAGGGGTCACCGCTGCGACTGAGCGTAAAGTTTCTTTTAAGGCTCAATTAAGATCAGACTCAAGCCACTGAATATAAAAAGAAGTAACATAAATGTTTAAAAATATTTTTCAAATCAGCGGTAATGACTTTCAAATTTACAGTCAGATTTTCTCGAAATGTTATGAGTCTCCTTTGAACAATATATAACCTATTATTCTGTCAGGCATTCGTAAAAGGGGAAATATGGGCTATACATGTCTTTACTATCGTGACTATGCTTGTTATTGTCGTATTCCAGTTTGAGGTAGGTAGTCGGTAGATTTATAAATTATGCACGTGGTGTTACCATCACGCTCTTCGAATAGCAACGCACCATTATTATCTTTGATATGTACGTGTATATTATCTTTTTTCATCAGGAGAACCAAATGCTTGTTTTCTATCATATAATATAAAAAAAATTAACTGTGGAAGTTTTTCTTTTATAGACCTAAAAACAGTAAAATGATGAAAAACCCTGAGATTTTCTCGTGTTGGTCCTGGCTCCTTTAAAAAACAGACCAACTGCCGTTCTGCCAGGCAGGTCGTAAAAGGCGATTAAATTTACGTCTTACTACCATCGTGACTATTCGCAACGTATCGCCCGGGTATTTGGTGCCACCGCCTTACCTACTCCTGTCGCAATAGCATCAATGCTTGTCACTGTCGTGTTCCGGTTTTGAGGGTAATGTAGCCGGTAGCTAATATTCAGTTAAAGTTCCATTAAAATCGATCTAGCCGTTTCAGAGATTTCCGCGTACAAAGTTGCGCGCGTAAAAAAAGCGTTGCACGTGGCATTGCCATCTCACCACTCCATGAACAACACACCATTAACATCTTTAAGCGAGGTTGCAGAATTCTACCACCTAGACAGTCGTCATGGTGTAAGTGGTAACTCTTAATCCTTTCTCCCTTTTTACGATAAGCTAGCTTGCCTAACTAAGGCAGTTCTTCAATAATAGTAATTTAAAAAATTAAACCGACTTCAAAGTCAGTGAAAGATGTGAGTTGACATCTTTCACTGACTTTGAAGTCGGTTTAATTTTTTAAATTACTATTATTAAAGAACTGCCTTAGTTAGGCAAGCTAGCTTATACATATCTCAAAAATTACTTAACCGATTTAGATGAAGTTTTGACTGTTCCCTAAGATCGAATATTACTAACTTAAATCAAAAATAATTATCTCAATATGGCTTTTAATTCACGCGAAATTTGTGGACAAACATACAAAGTAATTTACATGCTAAAATGTCCCCTAAAAGCTCGGTATGCTCAGTAAAGCGATAGAGTACTTGCTGCCTTTCGCTTGCAACTTTATTCTCCTACGTTAGCCCACACTCTTTTGAAGAATATGTCAATTGCGGTTCTGCCAGGGAAGTCGTAAAACGCGATCGATTGGCTATGCGGGTCAAGACCATCGTGGGTATTAGGTGGTAGATCTACATGTCTCGTCCGGGTCTGGTACCACTGCCTTGCCTATTCCTGCCGCAATAGCATCAGTGCTTTCACTATCGTGTTCCCGTTCGGAAGGTGAGGTAGCCTGTAAACTTATGCATATGGCATTAGATAGTAACGCAGCATTAACATCTTTGTTGTCTATAGGCTTTGGTTGTCTCTTTTCATCAGGACACCCATCTACTTCTTTGCTATCTTATGATATAAACAACAAAAAAACTTTATATAGCGCAAATACAACATCACATGGGAAATTATTCTCATCTCTGGGCAGGGCTCCGCAGTATCAATTTATTCCTCTTGATCGCATTTAGCGTAGAACGGTTCGAATTTTTGACAACCAGGCTATTTCTAATCGGCTTGATTCCTTGGCGTTACGCAGAAGTGTAGGTTCTACTCTGTATCTTTCATCAGTGTGCCACCATCTGCTTGGATTAAATCTATTCCTGCCATTGAATTTAACCATAGGATATCGAAATTAAAAGTTCCACCCTTATCATCTCGATGTCTGGAAATATATAATATCATTCTTAAAATGTCGGCAACGCAGCTGCAAGGCCTCTAGTGCTGAGGATGTCCATAAACGGTGGTGATCATTTACCATCAATTGAGCCTTCTGCTCGTTTGCCCCTTTTTTCTATAAAACTAATCTTAAACGGTAAACTTATGTATGTAGCATTAGATCTCGCCACAAGATAGCAACGCACCATTAATATCTTTGGTGTCTACTGTCTGTAGGCGATGGTTGACTCTTTCCATCAGGAGACCCATCTGCTTGTTTGCTATCTCATAAAAAAACATACAAACTTATATACATATGAACATACGTACACGTACGAAATTTAGTACACGTACTTGGACACCTAAATAGATCAAATTATCAAATGTCAAGAATATTACATACATACAGGTCAAACTGATAACCTCCGTTTTTTCGTCGATAAAAAAGGGGCCTTGCTTAACATTAGAATTTTGTAAAATCTAAACTAATATTATAAAACATGATTTTTTGTTTGTTGGTTGTTTACGATTTAAATTTTAAATTAAAAACTATTCGACCGAATTTAAAAATTATTTCACTTCTAAAAGGCTACATTATTCAGGAGTGACGTAGGAGAGATAGTGATACACTTTTGTCTGATTGCCCAAAGGGGAGTAATGATTTTTGATTACGTGAAATGAGTCACGAGTAGCTGTTAGTTTCTTAATACGGACGGATTTGTACATACGATCGACGCGGATCACCTACAAGCGGATCACTCCGCGCTGACAGTTAGTGCGACACTAAAACCAGCCTGACTTTGTATTTCTGTGTGTATGCAAGTTACACTGACATACTATGAAAATGCCTTGAAAGGTGTATCCATTTAATCCGTGTTTGCTAACCACTCGACCAACGGAGCAATATATCCGCATATCGCCGCTTTATATCACAAAAGAATGTATAACTCCGATGAGATTTTTTTAAAAAAACTTTATGTGTGCAGCTGAATGGGCGTTGATTAACTAACAATACAAAAAAAGTATAAAAAATATATTTTTTATTGACTCTAATAAAAAAGTATAACCGCCGCTTTTACACATCTAAGATAACAATGCGTTATTATTCAAGTGTTCCTAAATAAAACCAAGGGCAAATCTGTGAAAATGTTCTTAAACGAACGGAGGCAGGTCATTTCAGCCACAATGAAAATAACAAGCTCAAATTTCACTCTCCTATTACGAATTGCCTAATAAAAACATTTTTTATGTCAAACAAATAATGATATTTCTTCTCCTACGATCCATCTTCTCTATACCAAAGATTTTGATGGTGCGTTGTTATTTATGTAGAAGGCTTACGCGCCACAGAAGTAAATAGCTACCTTACCCTTGAAATTGGAACCCGAAAATCACAAGAACCGACGCTATTAATGCTGAGAGAATACTGTGACATTCTTGTGTAAAACCACCGCCTTAGCTGATATTACACAAGGACGTCACGGAAATCTACCATTTTGTTTTGAAAGTGGTAGTCATGCCTGTCGTTTGCATTTAATAAAGTAGCATAAAATAATATGGTATTAAATAATATGGTATATTCTCTAAAGTACAATAAAATAGAGTTAAAAGAATACCTAATTCCTAACATTTATAATAAATTTCCCTTGTTATTACAAGAAAATAAATTAAACATAGGATGCTTAAAACAAAACTTAAAGATATTCTGCTAGAAATTTAGCTAGTTTTTCAGTATCAAATATGGTTTTTCAATAATAAGTTAAGAGTGTTTCCTTGAATCAATTCAATTATTTATTTCTTTTACCTTGAAGCCATTAATAAGAAAGACTAAGATTATTACGTTATTAGAACTAAATAGCTGTTTATTTATAGTGTACCTACTAGATAGATATATAGTGTAATTAGATATAGAGCGCTTCGCCAACAAACTGTAATGCAGTTTGGTGAAATTTTGAAAAATGTAATACACTGTTTATTTTAATTACAAATAAATTAAAAAAAAAAAACCCGGAACCATAAGTAAAAACGAAAAAAATACGTTACAGTTCTGACTGTATGTCAGATTTAAAATATTTAGTTTTCTGATACAAACGTGCCCGTGATTGGACAAGTTTTCCATTGGCAATAAACTTGCCATCTATTACATTGTGGAACCTAGTATCTTCCGCTAATCGTAGGTAGCCTACTTGCCACGTTTTTTACGGACATGAGATGGAATCGTGGCTTGAAACTTATTGAAGAGGGACATCGAGCATTTCAGGGGGTCGGTCATTATCTTTTACTCCGACGTATCGTGCGACCTCGCCGTGTGTGCCTAGGCCTCGTGTTTTCTACACACGCAGCTGCCTGAGCTGTAGCGCTGACTTTCCTGAAGCCTTCTCCCCTGCCAGAAGCTAAATCTAGTAAGTTCGTGCCGTGGTCCGCCAGTAACATTTCTAACGTTTTTTATCAACATAATAATTTTTTGAAACATATTCTTGTATGTGCCCACTACGCTTTAACTGGAGTACATGTCCCCTGAGATACATTATATTATTATATACGTATAAAATAATTCAAATCAAATAGAAAATTAAAGTTAAAGTATCTTCACGCCTGTATCCCCGAAGGGTTAGGCACAGGTACAACAAGTGCACCCACGATTAGCCGAAGATACTTGGTCCCACAAATGTGATAGGTGGCAAGCCTATCGCCAACCGGGCATTTTCCAATCCCGGGCAACTTTGTGTTTATCAGAAAACTGAAAAAACATTTTTTTTATGTACCCGACCCGGGAATCTTTTTATGTGCCCGACCCGGAAATCGGAAATAGAAAATGTAACCCGATATTTATTAATAATGTTATATTGTTTAACTAGCGACTACTTTATTTCTCTCCCGACTTAAATACCTATAAGATACCTATAATTCCTTAGATACCTATAATTCTCCCCCCAAACTAACGAACAACCGACCGACAGACTTAAGAGCGCGTATTCGATTTGCAACAAAAACTTCATGTTTTTCAAGAGCAATACCGTAATCATGTGAGTAGATTATTCAAAGAATATTACAGTTTTTGTAAGATTAAGTCTTGATTTAGTATACTACAGAGCTAGAATATAATTTTTGATAACGGTTTTTTAAAACGAAGACAATCCCTGCATAGCGTTTTACGAAAATATGCGTTAGACTCCCTCAGAGTTATCTTTCAAGACGAATACAACCATTGTAGTGTGCCAAAACATTTTATTTTATGCATTTTTTCAACAGGATAAACGGACTTAAAGTGAACTATAGAGCTAAAATGGCGAAAATGTTATTGTTAGATATTAAAAATAATATTAAAAAATTACGAAATCAGCTCACTTTAATTATTTTTTTCACAAGTAGGTAAGTATTTTAATAGAAACCTAAAAAAATATTTTTTGTGAAATAAGGTAATGTTTAATATACTGTTTTTTTTCAGTCCGTTATATAAACTCTTTTATTTAGAAGAATTATTTTAAAAACACTATAAATCCTCGCGCGCAATCTTTTGCCGATCAAATTTTGAACCTGCGATAAATCGAATAATCAAGACAAGATTAATCGTGCAAAAATTGTAATATCCTTCGAATAATCAGCTAAATCATTCTAATCAGTCAGAAAACGTGAAGTTTTCGTTACGAAACGAATACGCGCCCTTAACTCCTCATTACCCCTTTTTCACCCCTAGCATAATGTCTATTTTTACTATTTTAATACATTTCTTATGCACATAATATAAAAATATATTTACTTTCTGCACTTCTTCACCATTTTAACTCAAACGGGACCAAATAAATGGTTTTCCATTCGCCTAGTTATAAAAAGGGGTACAACATTTTTGCTTTACTTATTAAGATAATAAAATATTATGTTTTTTTCATGCATGTAAATATACTGTATAAATTGTAACTTTGGATAACTTTGGAAAGTGTTATATGTTTTATTTTCTTTGTTTACTGAATATGTTGGCTTTTTGTTTTTGTTTTTTTTTTCTTATCTGTACGCAAGTTGTTATTTTCTGTATTTGTATAGTATTGTGTGATAAATAAAACAATTCTTATTCTTATTCTAACATCGCTGGACAAATTAATAATAATCATTAATAATAATAATAATAACAATTTGGCTCCCCTGACTTTTTTTCAATAAATGAATTGTTGAAAAAAAGTCAGGAGAGCCAATTTGTTTGCTATTCTATGATATAAAAAATACATTTTTTATTTTTAACTTCCCGCTGCGTTGTAGATAAAGAAGTTACTGTTTTGCCCCGATTTTCGAAAATCCAGTTTTCATTAGATCTCCACGTTTTGAGGTCCTAGGGACCTTTTCTGACTATTTTCACGATGACGTCAGTATGTCTGTATTTATGTAAGTGTGTGTATGTGTGTATCTAAACATCTCATAACTTTTGAACGCCTGCACTGGACCGATCACAACGCGGTTAATGGCATTCGATCGGATTCCGCTCAACTTAGACCGCCGATCCAGGTGATTTTTATAAATTTTGAAAAAACCTCAAAAAAATGTTTGCCGAAACAGTATTTTTAAATATAACTTCCAAATTAATATACCAATTGAGTACTACAATTAAGCAGTTTTATTGCTCAAAAAACTACGTCTAATGTACAAATTGCATCACCCGATTTGGTTTATCGGTCTGGGAGTAATCGTTACGATTAGTGAAGTCGTTAGTGAAGTTACGGTAGATGGGAAAGTATCTTTTAAATAATGTTCATTTAGCTTCAAGCTAATCGAACATTATTTCAAATACATTACTTCCGTCCATTTTAATCACGTGATGTTTTTTTTGGGCATTTTTAAACCCCCACCCCCCCTCCCTTGGTGATATATGGTGATGTTTAAGACTGCCCCCCCCACTTCCTATATCACGTGTATTTTTAGTACCTACCAAAAATCTTAATTTTTTTTAAACATTTAGGAAATAAAGGTATAAGTATCATATAATTTTATCATAGAAAATTAAACTCTACAATAATAACATCTAGAGGTAGACAGAAAGGTTGCAGGTTATTTTTGGCTGACATAAGAACACAAGGAATGCGAAAAAGTTTGTTGTACTAATACATGAACATTAATGTACAATGTCACGGACTCAGACCACGGATTAGCAAAACTTTCAAACCAATAACTGGATAAGTATCTTGTAAATAAATACACGTGATAAATTGCTACACCGCCCTCCTTCCCCCTTGTGATATTTCGTGCTTTTTATGCCCCCCCCCCCCCCCCCCCCCCTTCGAGCCTCAGGTGATTAATGGACGGCCCCTTAACGCATTGTTGTGCAATCATTGACGAAAAATTTTGAAAAAAGTGTTTTTTCAACATAACTTCGAAATTTTTCAGCCAATTATTTTTAGTTTTCTACGATATTTTAGTATTTAAAAAAATACGTTGAATGCTGATTTAAAAATCAAAATTAAGTTTAATTTTCAAAAGATACAGCTTTTCAAATATTAAAATTACGTTGTTTTAAGCAAATTTACTTAAAATATATTATTGAAATAACTTTCAGGCTAGTACACCGATTGACTTAAAAATATTATCAGATTTTTTTTTCTATAAAAACTGCGTGAAATACCGTTATTGGATTAAAATCGGCAAAGTATTTTGGGATTTATTAATGACAAAATTTTGTGAATTAAAATGTTTTTGACATTGCTTCGAAATTTTTCAACCTTTCGATTATTTAGCTTAAGTAATAATTTAGATCTCAAAAATTAAGTTAAATGCCGTTCAATAGATCAAAATCGATCATGAATTTTTAACACAATTGAGGTTTGAACTGAAAAAATCGATGGTTATAGTTTTTACTCTTTCAACCTTAATTTAGCGGGAAGTTTCAAGGATGACCTACAGGGTCAACCGTTTACAGATTTTATTTTTACAGTGGGATACCTGATGGAAAGCAGCCAGCACTGCCCATGGACATTTATTACACAATGGTTTAGTTGCCAATGCGATGCGGGATTCTAGGAAATTTGTTGATCATCCTCGTTAAATCCCAATATCAAATTTACCTACTGTGAGATAGACTGTTCCAAAGTTTGACTGCTTTTATAATAAAGGTACGTGCAAATCAAATATTTTTTTTTATTCAAACTTAAATCGAATTGGTTAATTGATTGTTTCGTTCATTACTGTCTTTATTCAAATTTCCACTTGACCGCTTTTCCTTCCTAATTTAATGCATGCAATATATCCTTTACTATAGTTTTATGTTTAATAACCGACATAATAAAATTTGTGATATCCATCAAAACCCTGGAAACATGAGCGAGAAGGAAATTTAGTGCCATTTATCTTGGGAGGTCGTTGGCTTGCTGACTCGTGGTTTAATAAATATTAGGGTGATATTTGATAGCGTTATGTCGATTCTATATGTTATATATTATTGGCACACTCGTATGTAACAAACTTTTGAGATTTCTGCGACTTCACTCTTATAATTTATTCGTCCGTATTTAAGCAAAAGGAACCACACCACAAATTTCGTTTTTTTCTTTTTTTTAAAGAAATTCTTATTTTAAATTTGATTTTCCTTTTAAAAACTAGGTGTGCTAATGGCTAGGTTGGCAATACTCAATACATAATATAAATTTTATGTATTGAGTATTGCCAACAAGACATACGACATACATAGAAAACGAAACTATTAATATTACTGCAGTATCTAAATATTTCGCCTCAATTATATGTATACGAAACAAGCTGTAACCTGCAGCCCGCTGTGATATGAATGTGTTTGGGAATCCCACGAGAAAAACTTATTTTTCCGGAATAAAATTTATCCTATTTACTATTCGAGCTCATCATTTACCTGTGTACCAAAATTTACCCAAATTGGTTCAGGCATTTCTCCATGATTAATGTAACAAACATACAAACACTTAGACATTCAAACATACAAACTTTTACTTTTGTAGCGGCTCAAACAAATCACAAACGCTACAAGAAAAAAATAATAAAAAATGGACAAAAATCAATAACAAATGCAAAAAATGAAATTCAAAATAAAATCCTGAATCGCGATATTACAATTATTTATCTTGTAACACTATATACAAGTTTCAACGCTTCTCAAATGGACTTCGGTTCCCAGGCAGTACACCTTGCCTGGTCGGGAAGATCTTCCTTTTCCCTTCCTTGTCTTTGTGTGACGTCATCAACCTCCACAGTAATGACGTCACCTGACAAGCAGCTGGCCCGCTGGTTCCATCACATGACCCTTCAGCTTTACGGACCAGCGGCGCCACACTTTTATATTATAAATGGGATAGTAACATTCCCTTAATTTTAACTTCAAACTAGATATACGACATGTTTAACACAAGATTAAATCGCAGTCGCTTCTGTGGTCTAGTGGTCCAGCGTTGGCGTTGACTACATGAGGTCTCGGGTTCGATTCCCGGGTCGGGCACTTAAAAAAGTTTTTTTTCAGTTTTCTAAGAAACACAAAGTTGCCCGGGATTGAAAAGTGGCCGGTTGGTGATAGGCTTGCCACCTATCACATTTGTAGGACCAAGTATCTTCGGCTAATCGTGGGTGCACTTGTTGTACCTCTGCCTAGCCCTTCGGGGATACGAGCGTGAAGATACTTTTCTTTAAATTGCATTCCAAAAAGCTTGCTTTGATAGCCGCGAAAGCGTAATAGACAGACATTCGCTTTTTAATATTAGTAAGGATTTTATCGTAGCGCTCTTATAGTAGAGCGACTAGGTGATTGTAATCGATTGTCATTAAGTTATTCAGCACAATCACTCTTCGGATAGATGACCATGAGACAGCACTTTATCTAACTGTTTGTATTATACCCATCATATACAGTAAGTGGATTGTTCTGGATAATCTTGTAATCTCAGTAATATTACAAATAGTTTGTGTATGTCTATATGTTCATTTACACCACAGTTCACATACTAATAGACACGGCATTGGTAAGGGAACGTGTTGCCACACATATGAGCAAACGCTCCTATTACTGTCAAAACTGTCATACATTTGTAGTTATAGTATATTGGGGAAAAAAATAGAAATAAGCCTTGTTGTACTATTATGACGAGATGAAGAGAATGATTTTATCTCGTCGATAAGTAGAATAACTCTGTATTTCTGTGTGTAAATGCAAGCTACCTACACTACACTACATTAAGCACTAAATAGTACATTCTAAATTAACGAAAGTAATAAAACCTGCAGGGTTTGAAAAGATGTGAAGGGTAAACAGACAGTCATTGGACACTGAATAGTTATTGGACAGTCGCTAATGATTTTCAAAAAATAAGATAACAACAAACAAATAGCGACATCTATAGTTATTGATAAAATGTATTAGTACTTAGCATTGTTTTAGTTCATAGATTTTTAAGACATAGGTACGTTCTTTTTTAACTTCCCACTACGTATATATATAAGAAAGTTACTGATTTTACCCCGATTTTCGAAAATCGAGTTTTCACGAGATTTCCACGTTTTGAGGTCTTAGGAATCTTTTCCAAATATTTTCACAATGACGTCAGTATGTCTGTATGTATTTATGTATGTGTGTATCTCATAACTTTTGAACGGTTAGGCCGATCGAAACGTGGTTGATGGCATTCGATTGGATTCCGCTCAACTTAGACTTCCTGAAAATTTGGACCGATTCGGTCTAGGAGATTTTGAGAAATTTTGGAAAAAAACACCAAAAAAATTTTTAGCGAAACAGTATTTTTTAATATAACTTTCAGCTTTACAAAAACTAATCAGCTCTATTCCTTAAAAAACTACGTCTTAAACATAAATTTCTTATCCGTTTGGGAGTAATCGATTACGAAAAATTTTGAAAAAAGTGTTTTTTCGACATAGCTTCGAAATATTTCAACCAATCATTTTTTGGTATTCTACGATATTTTAGTACTAGAAAAACTTCGTCAAATATCGTTTCAAAATCAAAATCAAATCTAATTCTCAAAACTTATAGCTTTTGAAATATTAGAATTACGTTGTTTTTAGCAAACATACTTATTTTTTTTAAATAACTTTCAAGTTAATTCACCGATTGACTTAAAAATCTTACCAACTTTTCGCCTTTAAAAACTTCGTCAAATACCGTTAATTAAATAAAAATCGGTCAATTTGTTTGGGATTTATCAATGAAGATAATTAAAAATAAATTGTTTTTTGACATAGCATCGAAATTTTTCAACCTATCGATTATTTAGCTAAAGCAATATTTCTGATCTCAAAAATTGAGCTAAATGCCATCATCGTTTTCATATAGATAGCTCTTCAAAAATAAGTAATACTGCCATTTTTAACATATGTTGTTGTGAACTGAAAAATATATATTTTTTACTTTTCTGAGCTTATAATACCTTAATTTAGTGGGAAGTTTCAGGGATGGCCCGTAGTGTCTACACATTTTTTTGTATATTGTTATTATTTATCTCGTCTGCCAGCATGATACGTACCAAAGTTTCTAAAGAATTTGATCTTTTTTTGTTTATGCTTACCTTCCATGTCATTACACTGATTGTAACAATTTCGACAGGTTCTATTTAGTTGCTCACAAAATTTCAAGTCGTGAACATAATGAAAAAGAGAAAATCTTAGTGTATTAAAGAAAAAGCTTTATTTATACGTACAATAGAGGATCTGTCCAAATTGCCTTTTTTTCCCTTCGTTCAACGCCGTGTTGGCTCCGGCCTCCTTTGAAGAATAGGCCAACTGCCGTTCTGTAAGGCATGTCGTAAAAGGCGACCGATTGGCTATCGAGTCACTACCATCGTGGCTAATAGGTGGTAGAGTTCTGCATTGTCTCGCCCGGGTCTGGTACCACCGCCTTACCTATTCCTGCCCCAATAGCGTCAGTGCTTGTCGCTGTCGTGTTCCGGTTTGCAGGGTAAGGTAGCCGGTAAACTTATGCATGTGGCATTAGACCTCGCCACAAGATAGTAACGCACCATTAATATCTTTGGTTCTATAGGCGATGGTTGATTCTGACCATCATGAGACCCATCTGCTTGTTTGCTATCTTATGATATATATAAAAAAAACTCTTAATAAAGTCATAAAATACGCAGTCCCTTCAGTGAAGCTATAAAGAGTTTACACTGTATTTTCGAACACAATGTTCGTCGCTTCTAGTCATACTAGTTAGTTGTAAATTTTCGGGGATTCCCAGTAATAATCACATCACAAGAGAAGTTTTTGAAATACATTCGATATTTCTAGTGTTAAATAAATACAAAGCTACAGAGATGGGGTTTAATGGTTGTTTATTTTTTATGACAGGTATGTTTAATTTTTGACTCTATTGTGAGAACCTTTATGGTGGGGATTAAAAGAAGATATGTTCCCGAGCTCTCGAACTCCCTTGTAAAGCCCCTCGGATTGTAGCTCTTTTTTCCTTCCTCAAATCCAGCTTTGCACATTACCAAACACGCACATTTGCACATACATACCTTTCGCTTTAATTACATTAGAGGGACTAATTTCTATGTGTGAAATTGGAAGGTCGTCTAGAAATGTATACTAGTGCTATCAGTTCCAAATAATTAATTTAAGGATTAGCCTCCGGAGACTTAAATGGGACAACTATGAATAATGCTTGGGAAGTTTCCACAAAGCCACGGAAGCTGGGCCGGAGGGGAAGTGAATGTATAAGAAATAAGCGTTTGTCTAAGACAAGAATTGCTATTTCTTTAGTAATTAAGAAATAAAAGCATAAAAATGTAGTAAAAGGTTACATTTTCCTTTAAACACAAGACTTCAACATAACATTACTAAGTCCACTAAAGCAAATTATGGTTAGGTGGTATATGCAGTTTACATGTCTTCACGCCAGATTTCTTCCGGTATGGGCAGAGACAATCAAGTGCCGTATGTTATGATCCTTGCATATTTGTCTTGCTTAATATATATGCTTGTATGAATAGTTATGAATGTAGAGGAACTACATTCATAACTATTCATACAAGTATATATAAATACCATACATACTGAAAGAGGGTGTTCAGGACTCGAATCTTGATCCTTATATGTGTGAATAGGTGAACACACCTAGTGAATAGGAAAGCCGGAATAGATGCGTCAATACTGGCGCCAACTCTGGAGCACATATATTTATATTCTCGAGTTTTAGCGAGACTAACGAACAGCAATTAATATATATATATATATATATATATATATATATATATATATATATATATATATATATATATATATATATATATATATATATATATATATATATATATATATATATATATATTTAAGTTATATTTAAGAATGAATAAGCTCGTTTCTTGAAGGTCCCTAAGTCGTATCCATTCGGAAACACCCCCGAGGATAATTGATTCCACAAAGGAGTAGTGCGAGGCAAAAAGTGTCGACAAAAGCGCACGGTTGTGGATTTCCAGACATCGAGGTGGTGAGGATGGAACTTTAAATTTTGACGCGATGTCCGATGGTGGAATTTAGCGGCAGGCATTAGTCCGAACAACTCATCGGAACACTCCCCATGATAAATACGGTAAAAGATGCAGAGCGAGCCTACATCTCTGCGTAACGCTAAAGAGTCAAGCCGATTAGAAATAGCCTGGTCGTCGACGATTCGAACGGCTCTACGCTGAATGCGATCAAGAAGAAGAAGCTGGTACTGAGGAGCTCCGGCCCACAGGTGAGAACAGTACTCCATGTGAGGTCGAATTTGGGCCTTGTAAAGTAGAAGGTGATAGGCTGGCATGAAGTACTGCTTTGCTCTACTGAGTACACCAAGCTTTTTGGAGGCTAGTTTAGCCTTCTCTTCTAAATGACCGCGGAACTGAATGTTGTTTGATATGACGACTCCCAGAATTCAAATACTAGCTGAGACTGTCAGAAGAGTACTTTCAAACCGAGGTGATACGACAAAGGGTTTTTTTTTTATGCCATACCCGATCGAAGGCCTTCGCTATGTCTAAACTAACTGCCAATGCCTCCCCCTTGGACTCAACTGCCTCCGCCCAACGATACTAGAAGATCACCAGCTGAGCGGCCACGACGGAAACTGTACTGACGGCCACTAATCAGCTGGTGCTCTTCTAAATACTTCAGGAGCTGACAGTTTATAAGTGTCTCCATGACTTTGGAGAACAAGGAGGTTATGGCTATTGGCCGATAGTTTGACGGATTAGAGCGATCTCCTTTTTTAGGAATGGGATGTACTAAAGCTGTTTTCCATGAATTCGGTACCACACCGAGTGAATAGGAGAGCCGGAATAGATGCGTCAATACTGGCGCCAACTCTGGAGCACATACTTTAATCACAATAGAAGGGATGCCATCAGGCCAACTCGACTTGTGGATGTCCAAAGAAAGAAGTGTTTTACGCACAGCTGACTGCCGAAACTGTGGTTCTGGCATGGAACTGCGGGATGGTAGGCGGTGTGTTCCCTCGGTTCAGAGTCGAGTTGGCCGCAAAAAACGAGCCCAGAAGATCGGCTTTCTCCTTTGCCTTATGGGCCAGAGAGTCATAGTCTCTGTGCAAGGATGGAAATTAAGGCTGGAAAAAATTCCCTTAGACAGCCTTGGCGAGAAATCATAACGCACGAGTGCCAGAAGGAAGGCGAACTAATTTCCCACCAATTCTGCCAATGTGTTCCGCTTTTGTCTTGGCGATAGCTCTTTTGAAGAACCTCGATGAAGAGTTGTACTCCTTTCGTAATGCACTTGTTTTTACATCACGAGATGCCGACGCAGCAGCCCAAGCTCGGTAGCATTCCTGCTTTCGGCGTAAAGCCGCTTTGCAGTGGCGACCAAACCAAGGCTGAAACTTGCCACCGATGAGCACCGCAGAAGACGGAATGAAAAGTTCCATGCCCTAGCACCACATCAGCGATAGAGTCAGCGACAGCATTCGGATCATCCAGCGAGAAGCACAACCGCCTCCATGGTTAGTATGCAAAGAAAGACCGCATCCCGTCCCAACCTGCTGACCTATAGTGCCAAACGAGAAGACATGCCGGGCGCGTGACCGGCACTTTGCTCCGGATCAGGCAGTGGTCCGACGCGCCAAGTGGAGCGTCCACCGTTACCTGATAACGATCCGGGTCAGAGGTCAGCAAGAGATCCAACAGTGAAGGCGTATGGCCATCCACATCCGGAACACGCGTAGGCGAAGTTACCAATTGTGTTAGACCATACGCCAAGGCAAAATCATGAACAGACCTCCCCGCATGATCGGTGGTGCGAGAACAAAGCCATTCGGCGTGGCGGGCATTATAATCGCCCAAAATCACGATCTCTGCGGAGGAAGTCTGCTCTAACACGGAATCCATAGCCGTTTATAAGCGCTCAATGAGCCGGTTAACTTCAGTATTCCCGCTATGGGACCTGTATAAGCACGTGTAGCTGCGTGGATGGTCGTCGCAAGCTACGCATAACTAGAGGATGGATAGGTCCTGACCTTCAAGTCTGCCAAGGCGCCGGTAACAGATATCTTCTCTGACGTACGCGCACACACCAGCCCGCGGTACAAAGGAATGTTCCAGTTTGTACCCCGGGTAGGAGAGGTAGGAAGTATCAGCCGGAGAAGATAACTGTGTCTCCGTCAAGAAGAGCAAAGCTGGCTTCGCCGTCTCGAGATGGCAGTGGACGGCGTTCAGGTTGGAATGAAGACCCCTGATATTGCAGAAATCCACAGTAAGCGTGGTAGGGGGAGCCATAGTCTTCTTGTTCTGTTTGTCCCGGACAGAATTAAGATAAGATAAGATTTATTATTATTACTTATATTTGAAAGTACAGTACAATAGTTTATATTTCTGTTGGACTCCACACTAGGCAAAGCCTGTGGCATGTCAAATTGTCTCCCCCCAGAATACGCAGAGCAGCCTGAGCATCCATGATCTGGCTGGAATCCAGAGCACGGACGCTCAGGAGGGGATTCTCCACTGCTGGTGCAAGTGGTACCCCCCTGGGGTAGATTTTTTAAATAGCGCATTCATAGTGTGCGGGGGGGGGGGGGGGTTAGGCATCCGGGACTCTCACAAACCGGACGAAGCGCAGCAGCGGAGCTGCTACTTTACGTCGGTGTCAAGTGAGAGAGTGGTATCTCCCCGGGCGTGCCGGCCTATTCAGTCGCAAATGCAGTATGGCATTACCACTAATTTGGTTGACTGACTGTACCGGTGCTAGATAATTTTTTATCAAAAATTATCCCACCAATGGGCGATGGGGTCGTCACATCCCTACGCCGGCATTGGAACATCAAATTCACAAAAAAATGTGATAAATGAAGAACCGCTCTATCTATTTTGTGCAAACTTAACATAAACCATATACTAAATAGTCCAAACAAAGCCTAAGCATTTGGTTTGGATAGGCGAGCCCGTTCTTGAGTTATAAAATTACAACGAAAAGTGGCATTGATTTTTATATATATATATATATATATATATATATATATATATATATATATATATATATATATATATATATAGATGTGACCATTGCAATCTTTACCTTTATTATGTTCAGTCTTTTAACAGGAAATATGTATAGTGTAGAGCTAGCTGTACTGATACTGTCGTGTAGGAATATATTTTACGGTCTACAAAAAGTTTCCAGTGCAGTAAAAAAAGGTGCTGGTGCTGACCATGTGAAGTCCCACGTTCGGTTCCCGGGTCGGTCAATTCAAAAATGTTTTTTTTATCAACTTTACGATACCAACAACTTTCCTGGAAAGTGTCCGGTTGGCGATATGGTTGCCACCTATCACATTGTGGGACTAAGTCTATCTATCTATCTTCGACTAATCGTGGGTGCACTAGTAGTACCTTTGCCTACCTCTTCGGGGATACGGGCTTGGAATTTTTATAGTCTCGCCATGTTCGCCCATCAGTTCGTCTGTCCGCAACATAGCTCAGAGGCTCTTAGTGCTAGAAAACTATCACTTTGTATATGTCGCAGTGAAATTGTCAATACTGTTAGATTATAATTTACCTAGCGGTTTTATAATTTGGTTAGGTTAGGTTAGCAGTTAAATTATAATATCACTTAGGTAGATTATAATTTAAGGGTATTAACAATTTCACATATACATAAATAATCACACAAATCATAATATTGTAATAAATCTTGATACTTCAATCCATTAATTTAACAGATGAACGTAGATTTTTTAAAGCCAGATCTTAAATTATTGCTTTGAAGAAAAGTATCTAACTTAAATCTAAATTTCCATACATAAAATTTTTTTATTTATATAACCATTCTTGATTGAACATTGTGTTTAAAAATATATTCCCCAATTTGATAAAAACACGCATTGTAGTGGTCGATCCTCACGTATCGGGTTCGTTTGAAAATTTAATTTACATGTATACCGGTGAATGCCGATACATCCGAGGTTATTGATGCATTAGTGACTTATTTACAACATAAAAATAACTGATTTAAAGTAAATTATTTGAATACTCGTAAAAAGCCAAATCAATGACTTGATTGAGGTGGTTATAAGTATAACTACCATCGAGACTACTAGGTGATAACAACACCCCGCACGCACATCTGTGCTCTCTATAGGCGATTATTTTCTCCATTAAGAAGGATTTGCTATCTCATGATGTAAAAAATTGAATATTAATATGCCAGAGATGCTTAGAAATTCGTCATTTCAGAGTTACATGTATATTACTATTTCCTATTGTTCGTATGTCCACAGCTAAAATAATCGTGTATGTCATATTTTAGGGATGTATATAAATATCCAATGATAAAATTTTGTTTTCTAAAGGGCTATGCATATTCTACAGTGAGCATGAGCCGATAGGGTTTTACAGCAACCATTGACAACCTGCACTAGACTATAAATAATGTTTAGTTTCTTGCACCATATTAATTCTGCCAATAATCTGCGGAAAAGAAGCATGGCGTTCTGATTGGTTAATTCAATATCTGTATTTTGTCACAAGTGTTTACAGCTCACTGGATTGGTCGGTCTAAGTCTTGGGTTTCGGTTGGGATTACTTATAAAACAACCGACTTGGTTTGTTTTGTATACGAGAACATAGTTACCATTTGACTTCATGTGAATTTGGCTTGTGGCGGGGTCTTAATGTTACGTGTGTAAGTTTACCGGCTACCTTAACCTTCAAACTGGAACACGACAATGGCAAGCACTGACGCTATAGCGCCGAGAATATGTAAAACAGTCACATTAGACTCAGACGAAGTAATACAGAAGTCTACCACTAACTGTAGCCACGACAGATGTGACTCGCAAAGCCAATTGTTTGCTTCTTACGAACTGCCTGGCAGAACGTCAGTTGGTATATTCTTCAAAGGGGACTCAGACCAACACGGTGGAAAACATAACTTATTTCACTTAATTCGAGTTGATATAGCAGAAAATGAAAGTAAAATTAGCAATTAACTGTTTGTTAGCCGTCAACATCCAAAATCCAAGTACACACATTTATCTTCATTAAGAGCCCATCAAACATAAACTTGAATAAACAGACATGCCGCTTGTTCTATTATTATATTTGCCTGAAAGCGGACGAGCTCTGTCGGCCATTTATGTGGATAGTTTGTTCGGTGTTATGCAAGGACAGGGGGTGAAATGGCACGGTTCGTTAGCATTGGTATTTGTACAGTGTTGCCAACTTAAAGACTTTGTTGTTAATTTGAGGTTACATGATGTTGATCTGATGTATCAGTTTTCTTTGTCCTTTGGAGGTAAAAACTAAAAAATTAATTGTTTTTAGATAGCTTCTATAAACAGGAATTTGATTTGTTATTAATAAAAATAGTTTCACTTCCATATCCCCGAAGAGGTTAGCAGAGATGCAACTAGTGAATCCATGATTAGCCGAAGATAATTAGTCCCACACAATGTGATAAGTGACAAGCCTATCGTCAACCGGGGACTTATCCAATCCCGGGCAACGTTGTTTTTATCATAAAACTGAAAAAACATAATTTTGAAATGCCTGACCCTGGAATCGAATCTGAAACTTTATTTGGTCAACACTGATATCTTACCACTAGACCATAAACATATGACAGCAAAAAAGCAGATGGCTCTCCTGATAGTAAGAGAAACTACCGCTTGTAGACACCAAATATGTTTATGGTACGTTTCCGTCCGTATAGCAATGCCAATATTTTATTTATGTATTTTTGTGTTTATTTCATACTAGCTGTTGCCTGCGACTTCGTCCGCGCGGACTTCGTTTACTCCGCACTGCCCCTCTCCTGTAGGTGATAGCGTGATAATATGTTGACCCGACCTGTTAGTAATATTCATGCAAAATTTGAAGTAAATTCATGCAGTACTTTTTGAGTTTACCCCGGACATACATACAGACAAACAGACAAACAGACAAAAATTCTAAAAGCTAGATTTTTGGCTTTGATATCGATTGTAGATCACGCCCCAAGTATTCTTTTAAAAAATATTCAATGTACAGTTTTGACTTTCCTACGATTTTATTATATGTATAGATATTTCAGTATTTATATAAGATTTTCTATTTATTCTTATCGTTTTTTTTTTAATTTCCGCATGCTCTGCTGCTTCTACTAATGCAGCAACATTTAATCATTACATTATTGCATTAAACTATTATATAGTATGTGTTTTGCATTATATAGTACAGTAGTATTGCATTATATAGTAAGTGTTTTTTTTTTTGAGTTTTTTTTTTATATCATAAGATAGCAAACAAGCAGATGAGGTATTATTATTCTTATCGTTGATATATCATCGTTGAATACGAATGTAACAAGAAAATAATTTGCTTAGTTAGGGATGTATCGATTCGTATAATTTGCACAGCGATATTTATTTTACTTACCCGGAGGTAGCTTCTGTGGTCTGGTGGGCTGGTGTCAGTGTTGACCGCATGAGGTCCCGGGTTCAATTCCCGGGTCGAGTATTTCAAAAATATATTTTTTCAGTTTTCTGATAAAAACAATGTTGCCCGGGATTGGGAAGTCAGGTATTAATCCAATTTCGCGCATTCTCCGCCGTGTTGGTCCCGGCCTCCTTTGTAGAATAGGCCAACTGCCGTTCTGCCAGGCAGGTCGTAAAAGGCGACCGATTGGCTATCGAGTCACCACCATCGTGGCTACTAGGTGGTAGAGTTTTGCATTGTCTCGCCCGGGTCTGGTACCAACGCCTTACCTATTCCTACCGCAATAGCGTCAGTGCTTGTCGCTGTCGTGTTCCGGTTTGGAGGGTAAGGTAGCCGGTAAACTTATGCATGTGGCATTAGACTTCGCCACAAGATAGCAACGCACCATTAACATCTTTGGTTCTATAGGCGATGGTTGACTCTTTCCATCAGGAGACCCATCTGCTTGTTTGCTATCTTGATATAAAAAAAAAAGCTAATCGTTGGTGTACTTTTTGCAACTCTATTTACTTTTTTGGGGATTGGGGCGTAAAGATACTTTTTTATCCGAAATTGGTGTCTAGCGTCTTCGCGATTAGCGCGTTTATATGAATAGACTATAGTGAGATCAATCTGCAAGGATCGTGACATATACCACTTGGTTCTCTCTAGCTCCTCGTAAGGGATCTGTCATGAAGTGTATGCATGTATTTATTATTATTATTTACTAACCATGTATGACTCAAGATACAGTTCCTAATTAGAAACACGATGGCACTCAATATTTATCAATAAAGTCTTCCAAGAAAATATGTCAGTAAGCATCCCCTTTGTATTGCAGGGAAGTCTTACTAAGCATGTCCCAGATACGTGCGGAGTGCCGCGGTCCTTACGATCCTGTCTCGTGTTGATTACGTCAGTATTTCACGTCGGTGCTTTTGACCCCAATTTTGTAAACCCTTCCACATACGTTGTTTGTATTTTTTCACCCTTATGTTAGTACAGCAAGTGAATTTTAAACGAGAAGGAAAAACAATAGCTGTAAAATCACATGTGTTTAGTTTTGTTTATGTTCTACTAAGTATCTCCATTTACTTATTGTTCCTTTCGTGCGGGTTATCTTCAAGAAACCTTATTATGAGATAAGCTCACATTTTGTATTAATATGTATCATTTTAATACTAACTGTTATTGTATCTATGTACAATTAAGTAGGTATTAAATAAAATAAACCTTGTCCAATTTTCAAAGGCATTTTTTGGTAGTTTAATACAATCATACATTATGTTAAGGTTATGTTATTTTTACGATATAGATAGATACATTTTCCCCCATTAAAATATTTAATCCGAGAGTTTCTGTTTCCACAGTAGCTACTGTATAAAGGTGAACGCACACTTATCCGAGCCGAACGCGCCGAACGAGTCGACCGAAACGAATTTTAGAATTCTGTGTATGAAATCGCATGGACCCTCTCACACTCACCCACGTTGAATCGACGTCGAATTCTTGAAATTTTACATACAAAATTCTAAAATTCGTTTCGTTCGACGCGTTCGGCTCGGATAAGTGTGCGTTCACCTTAAAACGCCATTTTTATACAGTACTATAGAAACAGAAACTCTTGGTTAAAAATTTTTGGTACGCGCAGACAACATCAAAGGTACCCTGGACACTTTTTTCATCTAATTTCAATTTGATCATAGTGCGTTTTTTTAGATTATAGGGTAGCCAACAAGCAGATGTTTTTCTGACGGATAGTGATAAATTCATCACTACATAGTATAAAACAAAGTCGCTTTCTGCTGTCTGTCCCTATGTATGCTTAGATCTTTAAAACTACACAACGGATTTTGATGCGGTTTTTTATTGATAGTGTGATTCAAGACAAAAGTTTATTACACCTATGTATAATATTTTTTATTTTATATTATTTTATTATATTTTATACCTATGTATAATAACATGAATTATATAGAAAAAAAGTGTTTTAAATATATTTTGCAAAACAACGTTTGCCGGGTCATCTAGTTAGTGATAAACTATTAATGATAACTTTTACAAAATGTTAATCATTTTCACTTTTAATATTTTCATATATGCTAGACTATCCTGTTAAAATTACTTTGGGACGGATATTGGATGCTTTTAGAAGGTTTAACCCTTAAATGTGTAAAACTGCTTGTCATGGTCATTAATTGACTCAAATAAAACAATGTTGAAAGGAATGAATGCTTATTGTTTTTCTCCTAATCAAACGTTTTGTTCAACACCATCTTGATCGCCGGGACCTAGCTTCCATTTTAAATATTTTGCTATAATTCATAGATTCGCTAAAATATTTTTGGAAAATTGGTCACTTTAATTTTAAATAATTGACGTTTGGTTATAAATTCCAAAGTACAATTTCACGTTTCGTCCTGTTCACAAACAATGACAAAAATATATCGTCAAATCGTCAATCGTCAAAAATATCACGTCATCTATTAATATGAGCCCATCTTGGTATCAGCGCTGTAAAAACAGCTCGGTGGATTTATAATGCGCATGGTAAAGATATTGTAATAGTAAAATACTATAAGTTTTTGATTTCAAGGTTTCCTTTCTGGAAATTTTGAACAGAACAGAACAAACCAGTGGGTGACTTGAGAACTAGTTAATTGTGAAGAATGAAAAGTTATAAGAGAAGTTAATCCCTTAAAAACCACCTCAGAACTAACAGCAGGCTTAATGTGAATGATAAATGTTTTAATTCATTCAAACCAAATTTGAAAACAAAAAATAGCTCTAGAAATGAATATTGTATAAACTAAGTGAAGCACACACAAACTATTGAGTGCTATTGCTGCGTTATATAGCTTAATTAGTCCAGGAGAAGTAGCAATTGCGTCATGTAAATGTTATAACTGCAAGTTATTGGAGGCAAATATATGTACAACATAAGCCTAAGGTAAGTTAAAGAATTGTAAACAGTCCGCTCGTGATTACGGTCAATGTAACTTGACCAAAACGTTGAGCGTTAGAAGTTCTATATTATATGTACGCATTTTTGACCTGTTTATATATTTTAAAAAAAGCCTTAAATTTCTACCTTGTCGGAAGTCGGGAATATTTTATTTATGTTAAGTTTTCCTCTATCTCCGGAACTCTGCATCAAATTTTTACCAAATTAAAATGCATGTGGCATTAGACCTCGCTACAAGATAGCAACGTATCATTAACATCTTTGGTATCTATAGGCGATGGTTGACTCTTTCCATCAGGAGACCCATCTGCTTGTTTGCTATATTATGATATAAAAAAGACCACACGGGAAGTATACCCTGACAGACAAAAAATTTTTTGAAATTAGTTCATAAAGACATACATCCCAATTGATAACCTCCTTTTTTTCAGCTTTTTGCCAATATCTCGGAAAATATGTGTTAAATCTGCATAAAGTATAGTAACAGAATGTATTTCTCATAACATTTCACTTACAAAAAAACGCAATTTTGGTATTAAGTTTCAAAATTAGCTTTGAACGTAAAAAAGGTAAAATTTTCAAAGTTAGATTAAATCCGTCAATATTCTTTGAAATTTAATGCAACTTCGGGAGATTGTAAATGTGGAGTACTTAATATAACACTAATAACACTCTAAACTCAGATTTTAAAATCTATATGTCAACCTATTGCAAAATGGTTAAGTTGAAACTACGAACATGTATAACTTTAGTCCAGGATAAGATTTCGACATGAGACAAAAAATATTCAAAGGATAATTACCATAAACTTTTGTTTCGTAAAAACAAAAAATTTTTTAGTTAATAAATTGGCTTTGTTATTAATAAAAATCAATAAACTTCACGACTAAAAGAGCACGTTCATCCTAAATCTTGTTCATTGTAAAATATAAAGATTTACAATAAAAAGAATCCTACTACCTACCTCTCAATACTTTTTTAAATATTTTGTTTTGATCTCTTAAAAATGTTTAACTTTTTTACAATCTACAATGTTCAACTCATCAGTAATCGCCACGTAAATGAAAAATTTTAGGAAATTCTAATTAGATTTAAGAACCTGTGTTTTAAGGTGTCATTAAAAATAAATGCACACACACACACACACACACACACACATATATATATATATCGCATTTGTGTTGTTTATTTAAATAATCTGGGTTTAACTGAAATTGACGTATGCAGAAATGATCAAACGTGATTTGTGCAAAGATTATGTTTGATCTCGTACCCACAAACTTTAGTTTTCTTATAAAAACTAATAAAATTACAATTGAGATGCCTCTCACTGCGTAATCGATAGAACGAGGGATCGATTCCCGACAGGGACGTATATTTAAGTATGATAACCAAAGATATTTATATTTTTGTGTTTGGTTGTTTTTAATAAAATATAAACGGACTACATCTAAGCGCCGCTGGCCAGTCACGGTGTTATGCGTCGGTCGCTAGTGTACAGTTAGTAAACAATCTAGTATGCATAAACCATTAATCTGGGTCATGATAGGGACATCGTACATGGCGACTTTTTCTAGCAATGCAGTAGCGATGCAGTCGCGCGGTCCGCATCAATATAGTCGCGAAGCGGTGACCAGCTGTGTGCCCTCGCCTACGGGCGCAGATTAAGTTGCGATGCAACCGCGATATTGTCGCACTTCTGTCACGATACATGTGTTGCACGGATGCTCGGTTCTGCACTCACGCGACACCCTCCCTCCGTTCTCTCTTCCCTTTATCGTCCGACAGTTCGCGCGTTTGCATCGATACAGTCGCGATGCAGTAGCGCGTTGGCATCACTGTTGTAGCGCGTTGCAAATGCGACAAACACGCGTTAGTAGCGTTGCTGTCGCCAGCGTATAATAATATATTGTATTTTTTGTATTTCCTATATTTAAGACACAAAAAAAGACTGTTTTGAGACAAGACAAGACTGTTTTGAGTTTGTTTTGGGTGCATCCAATTATCACGTTTTTTATTTTATTTATTTATTAATGTCATAAGATAAGAAACAAGCAGATGGGTCTCCTGATGGAAATAGTCAACCATCACCTATAGACACCAAAGATATTAATGGTGCGTTGCTATTTTGTGGCAAGATCTAATGCCACATGCATAAGTTTGCCGGCTACCTTACCCTCCAAAGCGGAACACGACAGCGACAAGCACTGAGCTATTGCGGCAAGAACAAGTAAGGCGTTGGTGCCAGATACAGGCGAGACAATGCAGAACTCTACCACCTTGTAGTCACGGTAGTAGTGACTCATATGGCCAACCAGTCGCCTTTACGACCTGCCTGGCAGAACGGTAGTTGGCCTATTAAGAGCTCGGGACCAACATGGTGGTCACACACAGTCACAGTGGGACATTTAGATGGCATGTACTACAATTTATTTGAAAAAGTAATTGATGACCCGAATAAGTTTTTTAATTATTTCCGAATGACTATAGACATATTTGAATATTTACTGATGCACTAAGTATTAATGAAAGTTGCAATGGAGTGCGCAGACGGGTTCGGTGATAACGCTATCTAACAGGCCCACATGGAGACGTGAATGTATACACGCACGCTTGCACTAGGGAGTTTCTCTAGGTACTAGGCACTCTCCTCGGCACAAAAGCCAGGTTTCACAGTAACGGCTATTTAGACCAACTGCTTAAGTTAAATAAATAAATATTCACGGGACAAATTACACTTACTGATCTGACCCTAAAGTAAGCAAATTTTTTGCTTGTGTTATGGGTGTTAGTCAACGATGGGCGACGGTGATCACTTACCATCAGGTGCACCACCTGCTCGTTTACCTACTCTACTATAAAAAAAAACTAATATATAGAAATCATATATAAATACTAGAATATATTTATTCAATAACAAAATACAAACATTTATGCTCATCACACAAATGCTATTCCCCATCGGGGATCAAACCCGAGCCTCGTAATTGCGTAGTCAGGGCCGCTAACCACTCGACCAACGGGGCGGTTCAATTTTAAATTAAAAGAAGTTTGCTAAAAGCGTATTGCGCCAGCATTTACAGCTACACCTTCTGGAGGAAATAATGATCCCTTTACATAAATTCCCCCGTGTTGGTCTGGGATTCATTGTGTTGTGATTCCTTTGAAGAATAGACCAACTGCCATTCTACCAGGCAGGTCGTAAAATGCGACCGATTGGTTATACGTGTCACTACCATTCGTGACTACGAGGTGTTAGAGTTCCGTAACGTCTCACCCGGGTATTTGGTACCACCGCCTTATTTATTCCTGTCGCAATAGCATCAATAGAATAGAATAGAATAAAATAAGCTTTTATTCAAAATAAGTATTTCTATGATACATTTTTCGAACGTCAACTATCAGTCATAGTACAATCTATACATATAATAAAATCGTAGGAAAGTCAAAACTGTACATTGAATATTTTTTTAAAAGAATACTTGGGGCGTGATCTAAAATCGATATCGAAGCCAAAAGTATAGTTTTTAGATTTTTTGTCTGTTTGTCTGTTTATCTGTTTGTCTGTTTGTCTGTATGTATGTCCGAGGTAAACTCAAAAAGTACTACATGGATTTACTTCAAATTTTGCAAGAACATTACTAACAGGTCGGGTCAACATATAGGCTACATATTATCACGCTATCACCTACGGGGGAGGTGCAGTGCGGAGTAAACTAAGTCCGCGCGGACGAAGTCTCTGGCAACAGCTAGTTATCAATAAATATAAATGTACGTACATTATACATTTTAATCAAAATAACAATTTAAAAACGTACAAATAAAAATATTTCAGAGATCAATGCTGGTCATAGTCGT
This sequence comes from Apodemia mormo, assembly GCA_036924255.1. Classification (NCBI taxonomy): domain Eukaryota; kingdom Metazoa; phylum Arthropoda; class Insecta; order Lepidoptera; family Riodinidae; genus Apodemia; species Apodemia mormo. The sequence goes on from JAUPFN010000008.1 coordinate 2,439,625, forward strand.
GTTCCGATTTGGGAGATAAGGTAGCCGGTATGCATGTGGTATTACCATCCAGCCATACGGATAGCAACTCATCATTAACTTTTGTTTTTATTGACGATGGCATTCTCTTTCGATGACGAAAACCTATGAGATAAAATAAAATAAGTCTTAGAAGATTTCAAATCCATACTAATATTATAAATGCGAAAGTTTGTCTGTCTATCTGTCTGTCTGTCTGTTACGCTTTCACGGCTAAACCGCTCGACCGATTTTCCTGAAATTTGGCATGGAAGTAATCGAAAAGCCGAGGTCAAACTAAGGTTAATTTTTTTTTCAAAAATCAACCCTTAAAAATGTTGAAATAAGGGATGAAATTTGTATGCTTGACGACATGCTAATCTACTCGCGGGCGAAGCTATGCGGGTCAGCTAGTTTCTAATAAAAATGGAACTTTCCGAGCTAAAATATTTAAAAATGCAGTATATTTTAGATATTTTAATAAAATATTTTACTATAAACCTTTATTATTCTTAGAATTGTTGAAGCTAGACTACTAATCGACTTAAATCAAACTGAATTGGCTCAATTGTAAAAGAACATTGACTACTATAAATGAGTCGGAAACGGGAACATCCAAAGAATTGTTCTTTTATCAATCCGTTGAAAGGAATTATCCTAAGCGGACGAGACTTAATTACCTTGAGAAACTTTTATAATTCAAGTTTAGCGAGTTAAAGAGTGTTTAGCAGTTTTAGGCCAAGGGAATCCAGAAATAAATTTTATTGTTTTATGTAATAATAAGTTTTAAGAACTTTTAATTTTTAATTTCGTAAGTATAGAACGGATTTAGATAAATAAGTAGATTTAAATTAAGTATTTATATTAAGGATTTAGATAATTAAATAAATTTAAATTAAGTATTTAATTTAAATTAAAAAATGATAGTATCCAATGTCTATCCGGTGTAATTTATTATTCCAACCTGTGGGTACACGTGGGAACTTCCGTGTGCCTTCAAACGATTTTGTCACACTTACTACTGGAAGCAAAATTAAATAGGCCATTCTGGTAGGTCCCTAATTTCAAAACTTCCGTGGTGCAATAGCAATCAGGCTTAACCTGATTGTAAAAGTCTCATTTCGTACCATTTTTATGCATTTAACATTTTGCTGTCTCCTGCTAAAAAGAGAGGGAAACAGGATGCATTTTCCTACTACTCTTATATACTTCTGATTAATTTCTTTGCGGGATCCAAGACAGCTTAGCTTTTCCCCAGGGCACCCTGAGCTCGCAACTCAGAGGTTATCAGGCCGGTTGCCGCTGTTGATTCTGGTTTACAGAAGTTACATTGGTGGGAACAAGAGGTGGTCCTATTGCCCTTAAAAAAATAAGTAAATTATACTCCGAATTCGTCCGGCCCCACTTTGCAGAATAGACCGTCTGGTAACCTGCCAAGTACTTCGTAAGAAGAAAAAATCGGTTATGCGAGTTGCTTCCGGGCTCCTCTGAAGAATAGACCAACTGCCGTTCTACTAGGGATGTCGTAAAAGGCGACCGATTGGCTATGCGAGTCACTACCATCGTGGCTACTAGGTGGTAGAGTTCTGCATTGTCTCGCCCGGGTCTGGTACCACCGCCTTGCCTATTCCTGCCGCAATAGCGTCAGTACTTGTCACTGTCGTGTTCCGGTTTGGAGGGTAAGGCAGCCGGTAAACTTATGCATGTGGCATTAGACCTCGCCACAAGATAGCAACGCACCATTAACACCTTTGGTGTCTATAGGCGATGGTTGATTCTGACCATCAGGAGACCCATCTGCTTGTTCGCTATCTTATGATATAAAAAAAAATAGTTCCAGAGATATATGAAATGGGAAGTCGATTGCTGTAGCTTTACCACAATAGAATATAATAGAATTATTCTATTGTGGCTTTACTGTATTAAAAAAGTATCTTCATGCCCATATCTCCGAAGAAGTAGGCAGATGTACAATCAGTGCATCTACGATCAACAGAAGATACTTAGTCCAACAATGTGGTATGTGGCAAACCTATTGCCAACCGTTCAATTTCCAATCCCGGGCAGGCTCTATTTTATCAGGAAATTTAAAAAACATATTTTTTAATTGCCCGACCCGGGAATCGAATAGGAAGTCATGTGGTTAACACCCACATCGGACTACTAGACCACAGAGGCGACATATGGTTAAGTGTTAACAAAGTTATAAAGTAACAGGTACCTTCTAGGGAAGCCCGTTCCATCTTAGGCTGTATCAGGCGAGATTGTGGTCAAGCGCTTTCCTATCGATAATAAAAAAAGTGTTAAAGAATAATAAAATAAATTATTTTGCTTTTGTATGCTACGCGTATCGTTTCTTAGAGTTAAATTTTAACATAACCAATAACCATAGATTATACATACTGCTTTTGCCAAAGCATTTTTAGAAAAGGATTTCAGTAATAACCTACTTTGAACAAAAAAGTAATTATCTTTAAACTACTCTTCAGTACGAAATCAGGGATATTTTTTATTTGATACTTATAATGAAGATGGTGATATATAAATCTATTGTTGTTTTAATATGAACGAAACTAATGTTTTGTATACATTTGTATAATAGTAATACTTAAATATGACAACAGGGCTTAGATAAAGATGTGGTGTCGTAGGACACCAGGTAGGAACGAAGTTCCTTCGGCTAGACGCACTACTCGCTTGTGTATGCGAATGTCGCGCCTGCGCACGTCTCATTTAACGGTTTTATTCCACGCACTTTTTCCCACGGATTTTTTCTTACGGTTTTACTATCACATTTTTTTCAGTTCGGTCGCGCAGCAAAATCCGTATCCCCTCCAAGCCTACCGTAAGGAACTTCGTTCCAACAGTATAAAAACGATAACAAAGTAAGAAAATAATAAAATATATTGGATGGGCTTATGCCGCGCTAAATCACGTGGTCAGTAGTCATAGTCATCACAAGTTGGTAGATCACTACATACTACATTTATACGTATAATAAAATCGTAGGAAAGTCAAAACTGTACATTGGATATTTTTTTTAAAGAATACTTGGGGCGTGATCTTCAATCGATATCGAAGCCAAAAATATAATTTTTAGAATTTTTGTCTGTTTGTCTGTTCGTCTATTCGTCTGTTTGTCTGTTTGTCTGTTTGTCTGTTTGTCTGTTTGTCTGTTTGTCTGTTTGTCTGTTTGTCTGTTTGTCTGTTTGTCTGTTTGTCTGTTTGTCTGTTTGTCTGTTTGTCTGTTTGTCTGTTTGTCTGTTTGCCTGTTTGCCTGTTTGTCTGTTTGTCTGTTTGTCTGTCTGTTTGTCTGTTTGTCTGTTTGTCTGTTTGTCTGTTTGTCTGTTTGTCTGTTTGTCTGTTTGTCTGTTTGTCTGTTTGTCTGTTTGTCTGTTTGTCTGTTTGTCTGTCTGTCTGTCTGTCTGTCTGTCTGTCTGTCTGTCTGTCTGTCTGTCTGTCTGTCTGTCTGTCTGTCTGTCTGTCTGTCTGTCTGTCTGTCTGTCTGTCTGTCTGTCTGTCTGTCTGTCTGTCTGTCTGTCTGTCTCTCTGTCTCTCTGTCTGTTTGTCTGTTTGTCTGTTTGTCTGTTTGTCTGTTTGTCTGTTTGTCTGTTTGTCTGTTTGTCTGTTTGTCTGTTTGTCTGTTTGTCTGTTTGTCTGTTTGTCTGTTTGTCTGTTTGTCTGTTTGTCTGTTTGTCTGTTTGTCTGTTTGTCTGTTTGTCTGTTTGTCTGTTTGTCTGTTTGTCTGTTTGTCTGTTTGTCTGTTTGTCTGTTTGTCTGTTTGTCTGTTTGTCTGTTTGTCTGTTTGTCTGTTTGTCTGTTTGTCTGTTTGTCTGTTTGTCTGTTTGTCTGTTTGTCTGTTTGTCTGTTTGTCTGTTTGTCTGTTTGTCTGTTTGTCTGTTTGTCTGTTTGTCTGTTTGTCTGTTTGTCTGTTTGTCTGTTTGTCTGTTTGTCTGTTTGTCTGTTTGTCTGTTTGTCTGTTTGTCTGTTCGTCTGTTCGTCTGTTCGTCTGTTTGTTAGTCTGTTCGTCTGTTCGTCTGTTCGTCTGTTCGTCTGTTCGTCTGTTCGTCTGTTCGTCTGTTCGTCTGTTCGCCTGTTCGCCTGTTCGCCTGTTCGTCTGTTCGTCTGTTCGTCTGTTCGTCTGTTCGTCTGTTCGTCTGTTCGTCTGTTCGTCTGTTCGTCTGTTCGTCTGTTCGTCTGTTCGTCTGTTCGTCTGTTCGTCTGTTCGTCTGTTCGTCTGTTCGTCTGTTCGTCTGTTCGTCTGTTCGTCTGTTCGTCTGTTCGTCTGTTCGTCTGTTCGTCTGTTCGTCTGTTCGTCTGTTCGTCTGTTCGTCTGTTCGTCTGTTCGTCTGTTCGTCTGTTCGTCTGTTCGTCTGTTCGTCTGTTCGCCTGTTCGTCTGTTCGTCTGTTCGTCTGTTCGTCTGTTCGTCTGTTCGTCTGTTCGTCTGTTCGTCTGTTCGTCTGTTCGTCTGTTCGTCTGTTCGTCTGTTCGTCTGTTCGTCTGTTCGTCTGTTCGTCTGTTCGTCTGTTCGTCTGTTCGTCTGTTCGTCTGTTCGTCTGTTCGTCTGTTCGTCTGTTCGTCTGTTCGTCTGTTCGTCTGTTCGTCTGTTCGTCTGTTCGTCTGTTCGTCTGTTCGTCTGTTCGTCTGTTCGTCTGTTCGTCTGTTCGTCTGTTCGTCTGTTCGTCTGTTCGTCTGTTCGTCTGTTCGTCTGTTCGTCTGTTCGTCTGTTCGTCTGTTCGTCTGTTCGTCTGTTCGTCTGTTCGTCTGTTCGTCTGTTCGTCTGTTCGTCTGTTCGTCTGTTCGTCTGTTCGTCTGTTCGTCTGTTCGTCTGTTCGTCTGTTCGTCTGTTCGTCTGTTCGTCTGTTCGTCTGTTCGTCTGTTCGTCTGTTCGTCTGTTCGTCTGTTCGTCTGTTCGTCTGTTCGTCTGTTCGTCTGTTCGTCTGTTCGTCTGTTCGTCTGTTCGTCTGTTCGTCTGTTCGTCTGTTCGTCTGTTCGTCTGTTCGTCTGTTCGTCTGTTCGTCTGTTCGTCTGTTCGTCTGTTCGTCTGTTTGTCTGTATGTATGTCCGGGGTAAACTCAAAAAGTACTGCATGGATTTACTTCAAATTTTGCATTAATATTACGAACTGATCGGGTCAACATATGGGCTACATATTATCACGCTATCACTCACAGGAGAGGAGCTGTGCGGAGTGAATGAAGTCCGCGCGGACAATGTCGCTGGCAACAGCTAGTAGTATAATAAAAAAAGTCGCTATGTCTGTCTGTCCCTATGTTCCTATATCTATATGTATGCTTAAATCTTTAAAATTAAGCAACGGATTTTGACGCGGTTTTCTTTATTAGATAGATTTGTTCTTGAGGAAGGTTTTAGTATATAAACCTTTCCGCTATTCTCACGAGAACAAAAGCTACGCGGGTGAAACCACGGGCAGGTCGCTGGTAGTATATTAAACAAAGTCGTTTTCCACTGTCTGTCCCTATGTATGCTTATATCTTTAAAACGACGCAACGGATTTTGATGGTTTTTTATTAATAGATAGAGTGATTCAAGAGGAAGGTTTATATGTATAATAACATCCATTATATAGTAGATAAATACAATAAATAATAAGTGTTATAAATATATTTGGCAAAACAATGTTTGCCATGTGAGCTAGCAATATAATATTATATAATTCGTAATAAACCCAATTTTTTGAACACATAATTTCATTCATATTTCATAATTTCATCAATCTAGGTTTTGGTTGGCAGTCACATTAGTTTTATTTCTTTTTCTTAACGAAAAAACAATTTGAAATAACGCTTGCGGCAGTAGTTTCATATTGGCTCGGAAATTGTTTTTGTTACCTCAGCGACGATGATGAATTTGGACATCGTTTCGCTACGAAGCGTTACTTTGTCTAAGCCCCCTGAAGTGAATCAAATGAAAGTTTAAGTATTTTTTTATGATTATTCGTAGCCACACATTTTATTTATTTAAAAAACGTTAAAAAAAAGACGTGTGGCACTCGGAGACTGCCGCGGTAAAGCTATTGCATAGCATTTTTTATCAACTTATGCAATTACAATTATATATTTATTTTATCTATGCAGTATTTTTTTTCTTTGTTTTTTTCTTTGATATTAATTCAAGTTACACTTTGAGCGTGGTGACCGATAAAAAAACAAATTTTTTTCTTTTATTAAATAAATGAGATGTTAATATTGTTCAAAATATTCTTATTATCTTTCAAAACATGTCGGTTCGTCAGGAATATTTAATAAATGCACTTTGTTTATTCATGTTTAAAACACTTTGTACACAAATTTTACGAGTACAAATATTCACTGTTGTACGTAGATGATAAATACCTATACACCTATATACTTTCTCACAAACAGCTGATTACGGTACTTTTCCAATACAACCAATGCCATCTAAAGGCGGTTTGCTGAACTAAAGAGACAAGCGTGATATTTCAAAAAGTCATTAAAAGTTCTGGCATTTATCGATAGATGGAAAAACTAAAAAGTATCACCGCTGTGCCGGTCGGAGTGGGGGGTGCTAGGTTTTTTCGTTACGGAATTTCTGGATTCGGTCTCCACGCTCAAGGCCCGCGATAGAAGCTATGCAATAGCTTAAAAGAAAATTAATCCAGATGATCTATTATTTGTTACTCCAAAAGACACGCAAAAGATGTTCATACTCAAATGCTCCTGTATTCTTTACCAGCGACATAAACCTCTAAACCAGAACACGATATTTATAAGGACTTCCGAAGTAAAGTTCCGACCCGGAAGTAATTCTAAAAATGTCGACTTGTCAAAAGTGCCTGTAAAAGTTTACCTATTTAAAAATACATTTTGATTTTGATTATCAGGAAAATATTAAGGCAGTAATATTAAATCTATACAAAAAGGTGCAGATTTCTGTGACTTAGTCTTTTGCTCGTGTTTTACAAGTCATTTTGACAAGAAGACAGATATTCTGTCCATAAGTAGCGTCACGCTGATTGGCGAGATAGGTAGAGTAAACCTTACTTTAGACAATTCACTAAAATCCAACGGATCGTTGCTGGCGAGGTGATGAACTTCATTGCCGAATTTTATCTACCTGATATCGATTACCGCTTATTTCTACCGATGTCCGGGATTGATAAGTTTACGTTCTTATCCAAGGCTTACCAGTATGATATTAACCGATTCGTTGTGGGTGAGTTGGCAGCCGTGCTATGATTGTTTTTAACGTATGGCGTATGACACGGAAGTAATGTTATTTTTAATCGATTATATCTCCCTCAAATTCCATTTTAAAAGTTCTTTATAACCTTTTAAAATGGCGGGTGATACGGTAACCGTGTCATCAACTTATATGGCGTTTGACACGGCAGCCGTGTCACAAATTATTTGAACGCCGCCACTAGTAAAAGTTTTGGAAAATATGCGCGGCATCGAATCGGTTAACTGCTGTTTAAATGCTATTTAAATGCCTATTGTTATTAAAATGCTATTAACATGCAGCTGCCAGCCTCAGAGTAGCTATTGATATTTTGTATTTTCGAGATAAACCTCGAAATAATCCTAAAACCACCTCGACCGACCCAGCATCGAACCCGGGACTTCTTGATGTGAGCCGAATATGTTATCTACAACCACGAGGTTTATCTAACAGGCAAAATCTACAACTAGCATAGCAACTACTAACTGCAAAGTTTAAGCTTAATTTAGACAACTTCACAACGTAATATTGCAAGTTTGTGTCGCTCTCGCGGTGGAACCGGATATTTAATAATTTCAGCATGTGAAGCCACGTCAACATAGCTGACGTGAAATCAATAATAGGGTAAGATATCCTTGTGTAAGTATTAATATTCTCTATTATACAGTTTCTGGATACTTCTATGAGGTACTGATATAAATCAAGATAAAGAAAATATAAATCCGCAACTGCGCAGTGCCCGAGTATACGGTACCACCACCTTACTTATTCCTGACGCAATACCGTTAGTGCTCGTCATTGTCATGTTCCGCTTTAGAGAGTACGGTAGCCGGTAGATTTATGTATGTGGTAATGCAATTCCACCACAAGGCCGCATTACTCTGTTGTGGAATCAATTACCGGCAGAGGTATTTCCGAACGGATACGACATAGGGACCTTCAAGAAAAGAGCAGCAGCGGCAGCGGTGATCACTTACCATCAGGTGCACCTCTTGCTCGTTTGCCCCCTCTTCTATAAAAAAAACATGGATTGCCAATCTTTGGTGTCTATATGCGATGATTGTCCTTCCCAAACAGGAAAGCCATCTGCGTGCTATCATATAAAAATGTACCTAAGTTAAACATATCAGTAGGGATCAAGCATACTGAGACGGGCCGTACGGGCTGGGGCCACCCGCATCGCAACGAAAAATGCTAGCGGGACAGGCTGCGGTGGGGCGAAGCGGGCTGCAACTTGACGTAGCGTATTTCCATCCTAATATCCAAATGTTATTCTGTTGTCATGATCATCATAACGCTGATCTTGCTAACCGCATAGCTTTTTGTAATCTTGAACTAAGATTTTTAATGGTTCAACTTATAACGTGATTTAATAAACTGACACTAAAAACACCAAAGAATTTAATGTAGTACATAGAGATAGTTGGACAGAGAAACTCGTGTGTTCAATTCAAATAAAACAATGGCAACTATGAAGTTGATTTAGGTGGATTTTTGCGATACGGCCTGTTCTAGTGTACTCGATCCTTAGATGAGCAGTTTTTGGATGTTTCTATAACCTGCCACACAATCATATTTAAGAGAGAACAGTTGTTGGTTAAGAAACAGCTATATATCCATTTTTATATGTTATATATTTTTATAAATAAACAATTAAAAAGATAAATAATAGGCACGTTTCATAAATAGTTGATATAAAGAAAAAAAACGTAATTGAAAGTAATATGGTCCAAAATATTTAAATCTTTACAAATATTTTATCAAAAATATATCAAAGAAAAATATACTTTCCCTCACATTGGATTGATAAATTCATAAAAAAATGTTTTAAAATCATGAAAAATATTTTCAGTGCCGAATTTATGGTTTTACTAGCTTTTGCCAGCAGTTTCGCTCGCGTTAAATTCATTTTAGAGAAGTGGGGTGTTAGAAAATGACAATGTCACTTTCTATCCCTTCAGCTTTCTTCACTTAAAAAACTCGCGTTAATTCGTATCTCCGTTATGCCGTAAAAGACGGTCAAACAAACATACTTTCCCATTTATGATATTAGTATGGATTTAAAAGTACTAATTGATGTGTTTCATAGTGTGCGCTGTTTTTGTGACATGTACTGCAGCATTCCGTCCTTTCAAAACTGATGGCAACTCAAAATAAACATCTTTGCTAATTTATTTTTTCATCAGGTTAATTTTTTGCTAGTTTGCTATTCTATAATAAAAAAAAATACAAGTCACCGAGCTAGTTACCGTCTCTATCTCGTGATATTTGTATAAAATAGCATTACATACGTACATTTTTATTGTTCTATGTTGATAGCTCAGTTCTTTCATCGTGAAACCGCATTTTACCCAGTTTTAGGTAGTCTTTTTAAAGAAAAAAACATCTGGCGTCTTACCAGGTAGTTCGTAGCAAGCGAACAATCTTGACTACTAGGTGGTAGAGTTCTACATTGTCTCGCCCGGGTCTGGTACCACCGCTTTTCCTATACCTGCTGCAATAGCGTCAGTGCTTCTTTTTAAAATTTAGTCAAACATCGCAAATCACATCTAAATCGGTTTATCTATTCAGCACTTATCAATGGCGGAAATTTTCGTAACAAATTTTTACACTATTAGGTACATCGATATTTTTCAACGAATCAATTTTGTGGCTAAAACAATATTTTACAGCTCAAAAAATGGAACATCGTGCTTAACAGCTTTAATTCAAATATTAAAATAAAACTCACTGTTATGTTCCGGTTTGGAGGGAAGGTAGCCGATTAGCTCATACATATCGCATTAAAACCCCACCACAAGGATAGCAACGCACCATTAAAATCTTTGGTTTCTACAGGTGATGGTTCTCTCTTGCCATCAGGAGAGCTATCTTCTTGTTTTCTATATTTGATATTAATAAAAAAAATCTACTGAGGTCAAGTTGTGAGACTTCATTTTTATCTTTTTTCCTTATGAGACATTTTGCCCGATTCTTTGGTAGCTTAAAAAGTTGCTGAGACTTGGCTGAAGGAATGTTTTTGAGAAGGTGAAATTAATTAAATTTGCTATTATCCGCGAACTATTCTATGTATCCTCCGCGATGACACCGAAAAGAAAGACGTCGCTTTAATAAATGGATAAGACTCACCGATGGTGCTGACAAAAAGAAGACCCCAGCGGCATATAGAATAGTTTGTGGATAAATGTGAATTTAATTAATTTCACCTTTTTAATGATGGATTTACACAAAGTAACGCCTGAATCAATAAAACATGGAATGTTTTTGGCTTGAAAGAGTAGCTAAAATATATTTATGTCCGTATAGGGGTAGACTGCACCTCTGACTAAATGTATGCATAGTTTCATTATGAACGTTAATAATTTAATACACTAAAGTTTAACAAACAAGCAAATGATTTTTCTGACAGAAAGAGAAATCACACCAAAGATGATATTGGTGCGTTGCTATAATTCGTATATGCATGGCAATAACAGCCAAGTGTACCTGCTACCTTACTCTCCAAACTGGAATACGGTAATGGCAAGCATTGACGCTATTGCGGCAGAAAAATGCGGTAATACCACGGCAAGACGATTCGAAACTCGTAATAGTCACGTTGATAGTGACACGTACAGCCAACCGGTCACCTTTCTCGAACTGCCAGTCAGAATGGCAGATGATTTATTCTTTAAGGGAAGCCTGGCAAGAGGAAAGATCACATATTCATAATATACGAGTAAGTATTAATTTATATACAAAGTGAGAAGAAATATAAGTCATCTTAGTCGTAACTGTCACAAGAAAAATATAGACAAAAACTAAAGCCAAAAGAGTTCCTTAACCTTTAATAAAATGGAGAGTAGGTATGCCGGTGATGAATAATATTCAATGCACTACACTGAACACAAAGACTGACTTATGACTGGGCCCAAGGCGCTCGTTACAATTAACCAACGTTGACGACAAGGCAGCGACTTGGCTGCCTTCACACCGTCTAATAAAGCTTACTTATAGCCTTAATGCTGAAAAAAGTCAGAATAGTCTCAAAACGCATATGGTATATAGGATATGAAATATCGGCGAAATAGATGGGAATGCAATATTAATATCTTTGGCATCTACAGGTTATCTCTTATTATTTGCATGTTTGCTATCTTATTGTATAAGAACGGCATCTTGTAAAAGTGCAAAGCAGGCTAAACGTATCCCTACCAAACCACTAACTTCAGATAACTATAATTATTGTAGGTTTTTTGAAAATTGTACCATCAAAATTTATATGCGACACAATTTACATTTCTTAAAAAAATAACTAAATAATTGTAATGTGAAACTTTACTAACATGAGTTGGTTTCTAGATGAACTTTGAGTGGACACTTATTTTATTTTATTGTTTTTACTTTACACTTATTTTATTTACTTTTTTATTAATCATTAGATAATAAACAAGCAGATGGATATCCTTATGAAAAAACATCCTTTATAAGCAATAACGGTTTTAAGACCGGGCGATAGTGACATAAAATATTAGATAGGTAATTTGTAACAGTATGGTGGTTCTTCAGAGGTGTAAATACGTAATGACAAAAAGGAAAATGATAGTCTTAGTGCTGCTACCGGCGGCCCAATCGCGTGGGCGTTAATCGAATGAGTCGGATAAATTACGAGTGTCGAACGATTTGTTCCACACTCATATTTTCCGATAAAAAAAGAAGTAGGCGGTAGCATAATGCGACACTTCTCCGGTGTGACCTGTAAGTCATACCAACGCAAACACAATTCAACCATTTGTACCAGGCTAATTTTTGCACAGGTAATCATCGTCGAGTAGCGATTCACGAATATCATATTGCCATACTTTTCCCACGATTCGCAATGGTCACCACAACGCCACAAAGGAGTATTTTTTTGTGACACAATTTGTACCAACCTAAAACTTTTTTAACAGTTCTCTGTATAATCGTAAATATCCGACAATGCCATACTTGTGGGAGGTGGAACATTTGTTTTTTTTAATTGTAAGATTCTTTTTCGCATTTAGGACGATGTGTACCAATATGGTACTAATTTTTCCTGTAAGTTTAAGGTTCAACGAATATAAATTCAAAATTTGAAATACCTAGGTGGCGGCAATCTTATCTTTTAATAAGATATTATGTTGTATAATAGTGTTGTATATTTTTTGGGTTGAATTTTATAAAAACAAATACAATGATGCCATTCTGTGACAAAGGATTTTATGTCTTATACCTTAAAAATCTGTCGAAAAATCAAGTTTTTTAAGAACGGCGCCGTTTTTTTCTCTACTTGACATATTTCAATTATGATATCTAATGGTCACATTGTATCATATAATTTCCAAATATCAAAATGCTATACTGGTACAAATTGTTATTTTTTTATTCTATTTTTCATCTTGGCTTAAGTCTGACATTTACGTAATTGTACAGTCGTATTGTTAAAACGTAGCGATTAAATAAGTAAGCGATCTTGCTCTTAGAATAAGTAATAGTAATCATTGGGTAATAGGAATTACAATTTACATATATAAATCGTCACTAACATTATGCTACCGTAATGAAATTCTGACAGCGCCATCTGTTATTAAAAATATACACTAAATAAAGCAATATATTAATATTGGTTTTAACAGCTACCCTCCCTGCTCCCTCAAAACAGGATCACGACAATGACAAGTATAGACGACATTGTGACCAGGAATAGATAAGGCGGTGGCATCAAATAGCTTGGCGAGACATTGCGGAATACGACCACCTAGCAGTCACTATGATAGTGATAAGTATAGCCGATCGTTCACCTTTTACGAACTGCCTATTCACCCGGCAGATTGGCAGGTCTATTCTTAAAAGAGGGATCCAGGCCCGGGCCAACTTTGGTATCGAATTAGGTTTATAGTGTAATTAATGTGTTTAGTTGTGGAAACGGTCAAAGAGTATCTCAATGATACACACACTGACATTTTACCTTCAAATTTATCAAAAAGGATATTTTTTGTCCTGGAAAAACGAATTTTACCCGCGGGATTCATAAAACAAATTTAATCACACAGCGGACTGATGTTGTAGCCTGTTTTATAACAAAACTCATTAGATTAAAATACATAATCGTTATTTTCTGTAATAGATCACTTGTGATTAGGGAACGACTTTTTATAATCTTAGCCAAGAGTTTATTTATTATTAAGAAACTAGTATTTACTTATAATATTATTTGTCCAGTGACATTATTATTATTAATAAAATTGAGATATCGTATTATAGGTTACAGACTGACTGATCAGTTACTTTCAATATTTAAGGACGTGATGGTTGGCGATCATATATGATGAGAAAAAATAACATTAATAATAAATATCAAAATACTTCTTAGTAAACTTAGTAAACAATACACCAATAATCCTATATTTATCTACGTCAGACTTGGACACCGCGCGGACGCACGTGTCACGCAGGTAGTGAGGTTGAGGGCGAAGGGTGGCGGCGGCGTATTCTTGATGTCGACTAGCGAGTACTAGTGAGTATAATATTCACATTTCACTTATTTTAGAGAAATATTATTGGTCAAAAATTAAGCCCCTAATTTTATTATTTCATTTTAACGAGAATCGAATACCGAGTACTCTTCAGAAGTTTCGAAGGTAACTCACCAGTCAGTCTGTATATCTAAGGACCTAATTTTTTTTTTTATATCATAAGATAGCAAACAAGCAGATTGGTCTCCTGGTGGAAAGAGTCAACCATCGCCTATAGACACCAAAGGTGATAATAGTGCGTTGCTATCTATATATTAATACGTGAAACAAATACTTTGTTTCCTTTTTATGATAATTACGCGACCGGAGGAGTTAAAATTTGGCACAGTTAAAGTTTACATTAAGAGAGAGCTGTAGAAATTTAATATTTTTACTTTCCGCTATGTACGTAGCGGAAGTTACTGATTTTACCCCGATTTTCGAAAATCAAGTTTTAACCAGATGTCCACGTTTTGAGGTCCTAGAAATCTTTTCCGACTATTTTCACGATGACGTCAGTATGTCTGTATTTATGTGTGTGTGTATGTGTATATGTAAACATATCATAGCTTTTAAACGGCTGCACCGGACCGGTCGAAACGTGGTTGATGGCATTCGATTAGATTCCGCTCAACTTAGATTTCCTGAAAATTTGAACCGATTCGATCCACGACATTTTAAGAAATTTTGAAAAAACACAAAAAAAAGTTTGTCAAAACAGTATTTTTTAATTTAACTTCCAGGTTTATGTACCGATTGAGTACAAAAACTAATCAGCTCTATTCCGCAAAAAGCTACGTCTGATACATAAATTGCATCAAAATCGGTTTGTCCGTTTGGGAGTAATCGTTGACGAAAAACCTATCGATTATTTAGCTAAAGCAATATTTTAGATCTCAAAAATTGAGTTGAATGTCATCATCGTTTTCATATATACAGCTTTTCAAAAATTAATATACTGCCATTTTTAACAAATAGATGATTTAGTTATTTTACTCTTTTGAGCTTAAAATAGCTTAAAATATCTTAATTTAGTGGAAAGTTTCAGGGATGGCCCGTAGGGTCAACCGTTTACACATTTTTTTTAAATAATATGCACTAGAAATACACTATAACAATTTATATAATAATATACACACATGTATACTATTTTCTTTACATCTAATGTCTGCTGTCAAATTTGAAATAGATTTTATTGTTTAGTCCTAGACTATATGTCAAATTTCGAGCACAGGGCGATCGCTAGTACTTATATTAACTATACCTAAATCATGCATAATATAAAATCTAGTGTCGACGGAATAAGGAACTCCTTTACCGTGATATACATAACTAACTACGAATTCATGGGGTTCGATTTCCCGCAGGGACAAATATTTGCGTGATGGACATAAAGTTTGTATTTCTGGGTCTGGATGTATATTATATATGTTACAGTATTTATATATATGTATTTCTATGTATTTGTATCGTTGAGTAACACTCATGACACAAGCAAATAATTTGCTTATTATGTGGTTGGATCAATTCGTCTGATTTGTCCAGTGACATTTATTTCTTTATTCTTATTTTTACGCCACGCCATGTAAAGCGTACTTGCTCCGACTCGTCGTGCAAAATTAGCACTTAGCCTTTATATTTTACAAACGTGTCTCTTAATCGAAAAATTGTTTTTGCAAACCTATTATATTTTTTAAAAGCCTATTCTACTATATAACACGCTAAAGAGTACGCGAGAAAAAAATTAACATCCCCACTTTACATACAGGGAAGCTACCCTAAAAAATATATATTTTTAATATTTTATGTTACCACAATGTTGCCGTTACTAATATGTATATTCG
The DNA here is from genome assembly GCA_036924255.1 of Apodemia mormo. Classification (NCBI taxonomy): domain Eukaryota; kingdom Metazoa; phylum Arthropoda; class Insecta; order Lepidoptera; family Riodinidae; genus Apodemia; species Apodemia mormo. The sequence continues at coordinate 2,455,185 of JAUPFN010000008.1, forward strand.
TGCCAAATTACAGCTTTCTAGTATTAAAGAACTCTGTTATAGTACGGACGGACGGACAATGGACAAAGCGAAACTATAAGAGTTCCTAGCTTACTTTGGAACCCTAAAAATGGAACACATGTGATGAGTAATATGATATCATAAAAACTCCATTCTATTCAAAGATTTACGTCCTAACGTACTAGACAAGTCATACGTTACCTCACTTTTTCCACTAAAGTGCAGTTCATGAACTGCGCTTACTTCGCAACTTTTTGAATGAAACACGTCAGCGCTAGAAAATTCACGGTGGTTACGATCTTTTGGTCGCGAATATACGATAGAATTTATTACATGAAGTATTTCGGTATCGTGCTCTATTATACGTTGGAACTGAAATAATGGAACGTTACTTCTATTTAGAATATCTCTAGTACGTAATCCATTTAACTCTCTGATTCCAATACCGCATGTGTTAATATACCCTAGTTTAATGCATAGAAACTATGCATTATCTATATCTTTAGTATCTGTTTTATAAGCTTGTTTGCTATCTTACATGTATAAGAACGGCATCTTTGTCAAGAGGCCAATGCAGGATGTACGTTTCATTATCATCTTGCCTAGTTGGTGTTAGACTGCTGTAATTATTGCCCGGATTTATGGCACAGCTTAGCTTATTTCTATTGTTAGCGACAACTTTATCATTTGATTAACTTGCCGGTGCTGTTGACCTCTTTCTGTCAAGTCAGTCTGCGGTAAGTCAAGTCTTTGAAACTGACAAGCCCTTACCATGTCATCCATATGCATAAGTCTACCGGCTACCTTATCTTCAAGCCAGCATACGACAGTGACAAGCACTGACAATTTTGCGACAAGTATAGATAAGGTGGTGGTACCAGAGTTATTGTAGAAGTCTACCATGACGCCAACTACCACAATGATCAGGATGGTGTTGAAGAGTTTAAGAAAATGCATCTATGATATACTATTTACTAGATGGTAGAATTCTGCATCGGCTCAAACGGGGCTGGTACCACCGCCTTACTTATTCCTGCCGCAATAGCGTTAGTGCTAGTCACCGTTGTGTTCCGGTTTGGAGCGTAAAGTAGCCGATAAACATACACATGGCATTAGACCTCGCCACAAGATAGCAACGCACCATTAACACCTTTGGTGTCTATAGGCGATGGTTGCCTCTTTCCATCAGGAGACCCATCTGCTTGTTTGCTATCTTATGATATAAAAAATACTAAATCTGTTAGGTTAAAAAAATATTAAAACATAATAAAATTACAACAACCAAACCATCAGCAAAACCATCTGCTAGTTGCTGTCTCAAAATAATAATTATACAGCATATATACAGCTTCAACAATAGAAAGAAATAAGCTCAGTTGAGAAATTTTTTTTGAAAGAACGGTCGAAAACACAAATCAGGTTGTTGAATAAAAATATGACTAGTTTGTTAAAATAATTCTTATTGTGTAACAATGTATAGTTTACACACAACATCAATTTGGAAACTACAATGATGTCGTAAGTGTATAACTGAATGAACTCGTTATCATCTACCGGTCTAAGTTAGACCTTAAGTTTAGTCATTGACTGTTAAAATTTCTTCTAAGTTTTACAACTGACATTTAGCATCAACGTGATGGAAATTATTATTTACTAGCTGTTGCCTACGTTTTCGTCCGCGCGGACTTCGTTTACTCCGTACTGCTCCTCCCCTGTAGGTGATAGCGTGATAATATGTAGCAATTCATGCAAAATTTGAATGTAAATTGTTATTAAATTAATTTGTATTTAATGCATAATATTTAAAATATTAGCAGTCCTCCGCAATAAAAACGTTGTGCTAAATTTTATATTTCGGTGTTTACGTAATTCTCATAAAAATGGATATTAAATATTGTTATTAATTTTTGCTTCAGGTATTAATAATTATAATGTCAATTAAAACTTATTTAGTATTAAGCAGTAACATAAACGTAGCATTAAGGCTATGCCACAAGATATCAACGCACAATTATTAACATATCTGGTGTCTACATGCGATGGTTGTTTCTTTTCATCAGGAGAACTATCTACTTGTTTGCTATCTTATCGCAACATCGTTATCAGATTTTATCACGCAGCGTACACGTGAATCTTAGCATCAAAAGAGCTTAATGTAAACCCAGTTAAATTACAGTTTAATAAACACATTTGTTAACCGATGTGTCTGTCACTTAGTCGACGTAATATCTATCTTATGGTATAAAAAATCGTTCATTTATTTTAATTTATATATAATTAATCTATACTAAATAACGTGAATGCGAAATTCTGTCTGTCTGTTGCTATAGTTTTTTTTTTAATTTTTTTATCTGTTTTTTCCCCTACATTGAAATAAAAACATTAAATTATATCCTTTTATTTTTTTCATAATTTACTTACCTATTTAGCATATTGGGCTACTATTGGTAATCATTATTATAATTGAAGGGTAACTTTAATCTACACATACTCCGACACTCTCGAGTTATAGTTTTTACGGCTCCAGTTTTCTTTTTGAGCAATCGTTATTATTTATCCAATTTGAGATTTTTCTAAGGTAAAAAAGATTGACATCTCTTCAAAATGAAACTGTTCACTAAAATACAGCTTCTTATTAATCTATATTAATATTATAAATGCGAAAGTTTGGATGTTTAGATAAATGAATGGATGGATGTTTGTTACTCAATCGCGCAAAAACAACTGGACGGGTTTGAAAGAAATTTAGCACACAGGTAGATGATGACCTGGAATAGCAAATAGACTACTTTTTATCCTGAAAAAATTAGATAATCTCGCGGGATTCACCAAAAATATTTATAATGCAGCAGGCTGCACGCGGTAGCTAGTCAAAAATAAAAATGTTCTTGGAACCACGGTGTAGTAATATTTATAACGTGTTACTCTATTCAAAGTGTTTTTTCAGCATTTAGTGTTAGTATGAAATGTATTTGTTATTTTATTTCAGTCGGTTAAAAATACTAGAACGTTCTCGACAATTACAATTCATAATCCCCCGAGACGCGTCTACATCATGCAATAACCTCGACCAAATCATATTATATTACAAACCGGGCCCGCAAACAATTTGTGATTGTTTGCTAAATTCGATTTCAATATACTTCTGTAGATATTTCACGTTCTTACTACGTTTTGGAATGTTATTCTAACTGAAGTATCATTACATCAGTTTCCTTCTAGGGGAGTCAGAGAGAATGAAACTTCTACAGATTTTTTGGCTCATCAAGTTTCAAAAGTTTATCGGTTGGCGAGATGAGTGGTGATTCCCAAAATCGTATTTTACTGACTTGATAACGATTGTTGCCTATTTTTGGCGACATTAAAAACTTATAATTATTATGTATTGAAACTACATATTTAAACTCATGCAGAGTAGGACATCATTGATGGCTGTAGTAAGTTAACGAAATTGATAACCAACCTTACAGTCCCAGCTTCTTTTGTAGAATAAATCAACTGTATTTTAATAGGCACCTCGCACAAGTTGAAAGAAAGCCAAGCAGACGAGTACCTTCTTGGCCACGAATCAAAAAATTAACAGATTAATAAGGTGTATTCCGCGCGGCAAAACCGTGGTCAAAATTAGTACATATTTGACAGCAGAATTAGAAACAATACATCAATCAATTGTGTAACTGTCCGCACCTACAAAGCAATACCACCACCAAGTAGTCACCGATGGTGGTGACACGTATAGCTGGTCGGTTGCCTATTAAGACCTACCTGGAAGAAAGGCAGTTAATCTTTTCTTCAAAAAGGCCAACCCAACAACAACAACAGACCAACACGGGGTAATAAATGCAAAAGTCTGTTTGTCTGTCTGTTTCATGGCTAAGCTGCTGATCCAATTTTAAAGAAATGTGGCATGGGGATAGTTAAAGATATAAAGCTCAATATAGGTTATTTTTTAAATCAACCCCTGAAAGGCTGAAATAAGAGATGAATTTTTATATAAAAAACTATATAGACGACATGTTAATTTACTCGCAGGCAAAGTTAGGCGGTTAAGCTAGTTTGTAATATGTTTCTAGCGCAATACGCTGTTTAAGTGGCGTATAAAAGGATATTTATCCTTTATTAAAGGATCTTTATATTTTATCTTTATAAAATACCGTTAGTAGATCTCTCTAGTATTAAAAAAACTACTCTCTAACGGTGAAAAACATCCGGGGATATATGTATACACAAGTATTCTTAGGTTATGATGTAATTTTTTATGACATATGGAGTTGTGCGTATCAAACCATTTGTCTTATTTAAAAAAATGTGATGGAAAATGTATGACAAAACACTTGTGGACTGGGTTCGTGACATTTAAGTAATTCTCTCAGTAAGAGAAAAGTTAGACATGAAAGAAAGTGTCTACATCGACACTTAAATTTAAAAATTTCAACAACCCCCGAAACATTCTGTTTTGCTAGGGCCGCCATTCTGCTTACACATCAATTAAGAGCAAAACGTGAAAGAAATCATGCAGCATTAGGTTAGGGTTACCATCGTTCCTTAATAAACGACCTTGAGTTGTTTTACTGCAAGCTCTCATAGCCTCCTTTTAGCACTACCACGTAACCCTTGAAATAATTCTGATTTAGAGTACCTATTTAAAAAAATATAACAAATTAGACCATACTCAATTTACACACGCACACACGGTTTATTATATTTAGTTTAGGACTACCACGGCTACCTTCTAGTTCTACTAGCAATCTCTAAGAATCTTCTGTCAATCATTATTTTGCAAACAAGTTCTAAATTTTAATTTTCCAGCTGTATGAATACTCATTACAACTACATAAAGTACATTTACGTATGAATATATAGTATCCACTCGTCTAATATTGGTTTATTTAGGGGAATCGATTTTCTACTGTAGCTTTTCCCCTATGTTGGTCCGGGCTACTTTGGAGAAAAAGCCAACTGCCGTGTTGCCAGGTAGGCCGTAAAATGAGACTAATTGGCTAAGCGTGGCTGCTAGGCTGTAGAGTTCTGCATTGTCTTGCCCAGATCTGGTACTACCATACCGTACCATAGCGTCAGTGTTTTTCACTCCTGTGTTCCCGTTTAGAGGGTAAGCTAACCGGTAAACTTATGCATGCGGCATAAAACCTTGCAATAAGATAGTAACGCACTATTAACATCTTTGGTGTTTTTAGGCCATGGTTGCCTCTTTCCATCACGGGACCCATATGCTTGTTTGCTATCTTATATAAAAAAACTATATAAAGGCCAGATTTATCAGCCAAAGTCCAGATAGTCACCTTCCAAATCTACCATCAGATCCTAGAAAACATTTATCATCTAAGAATTTGTTACAATAAACCGAATTAGGTCACACTCCATGGATTCAACCGGTTTAGCTTAGGTGTTAACCGGTTTGATTAGTGGTAGTGCCATGCTGTGCTTGCAGCGGAATAGGCTGGCACGCCCGGGGAGATACCACTCTTTCACTTAACACCGACGTGAAGTAACAGCGTAGCTGTTGCGTTTCGCACGGTTTGTGAGAGTCCCGGAGGCCTACTTCCTCCTCCCCCGCATACATGAAAACGCAATTGAAAGGTGTTTTACCCCAGGGGGGTACCACTTGCACTAGCGGTGGAGAATCCCCCTCTGGGCGTCCATGCTCTGGATTGCTTGAGCAGCCAAATCATGAACGCTCAGGCTGCCCTGCGTACTCTGGAGGGGGGGGGGGGCAAGATTGCGCTCATTAACCACACTGCACGAGGCAAACGAAGCAAGAAACTTAAGGCATCCCCCGCCACGCTTGTCGTAGATTTTTGCAACATTAGGGGGTTTCATTCGAAACTTAACGCCGTCCATTGCCACCTCGAGACGGCTAAGCCGGCCTTGCTTTTCTTGACCGAGACTCAGATATCTTCTCCGCCGGATACTTCCTACCTCGCCTGCCCGGGGTACAAATTGGAACATTCCTTTGTACCGCGGGCTGGTGTGTGCGTATACGCCAGAGAAGATATCTGCTACCGGCGCCTCGACAGTCTTGAAGGTCGGGACCTATCCGTCTTATGGTTACACGTAGACTGCGACGACCACCCCCGCATCTACGCGTGCCTATACAGGTCCCATAGCGGGAATCGTCTCTTCCCGACTCGTCGAGCATTTGCAATTAGCTGCAGATTCCGTGCTTCAAAGGACACCTACCGCAGAGATCGTGATCCTAGGTGATTTTAACGCCCATCACATCGACTGGCTCTGCTCACGTACAACCGATCACGCGGGGAGGTCTTTTCATGATTTTGCTTTGGCGTATAGTCTTACGCAACTGGTTACTTCACCTACGCGAATTCCAGATGTCGATGACCATGGACCTTCAATGTTGGACCTTCTGCTGACTTCTCACCCGGATTAGTATCGAGTATCAGTGGACGTTCCTCTCGGTTCGTCTGACCACTGCCTGATCCGGGCCAAAGTGCCGGTTACGCGCCTGCCACGGCCTCCTTATGTGGGCTGCCGCCGCGTTTGGCATTATAAGTCAGCAGATTGGGACGGGATGCGGTCCTTCTTTGCATCCTATCCTTGGGGGCGAATATGCTTCTCGTTGGATGATCCGGATGTCGTTGCTGATTCTGTCGCTGATGTGGTACTACAGGGTATGGAACTTTACATTCCGTTCTCTGCGGTTCCCATCGGTGGCAAGTCTCAGCCTTGGTTTGGTCGCCACTGCAAGACGGCTGCGCGCCGAAAGCAGGAATGCTACCGGGCCTGGGCTGCTACATCGGCATCATGTGATGAAAAAACCAGCGCTTTAAGAAAGAAGTATAATAACACCTCGAGGTCCTTCAAGAGTCACCGCTAAGGCAAAATCGGAGCACATTGGCAGGATTGGTGAGAGATTAGTTCGCCTTCCTTCGGGCAACCGTGCGTTTTGGTCTCTCGCCAAGGCTGTCTTAGGGAATTTCTGTCATTCGTCCCTTCCATCCCTGCACAGAGAAGATGATTCTTTGGCCCACACCACGAAGGAAAAGGCCGATCTCTTAGGCTCATTCTTTGCGGCTAACTCGACTCTTGATGACCAAGGAAACACACCGCCTACCATCCCGCAGTGTGATAGCAATATGCCTGAAATAAAATTCCATCAGTCGTCAGTGCGCGAAGCACTGTTTTCCTTGGACATCTATAAGTCATCTGGGCCGGATGGCATCTCTCCGATAATGCTTAAAATATGCGCTCCGGAGTTGACACCGGTACTGACGCGTCTGTTCCAGCTCTTTTACTCATTTGGCGTAGTACCAAAATCGCGGAAGACGGCCTTAGTGCACCCTGTACCTAAAAAAGGTGATCGCTCGAATCCGTCAAACTATCGGCCGATAGCCATTACCTCCTTGTTCTCCAAAATCATGGAGAATATAATTAACTGCCAGCTTTTGAAGTATTTAGAGGAGCACCAGCTGATTAATGACCGCCAGTACGGTTTCCGTCGCGGTCGGTCGGCTGGTGATCTTCTAGTATACCTTACACATCGCTGGGCGCAGGCAGTTGAGTCCAAGGGGGAGGCATTGGCTGTTAGTTTAGACTTAACGAAGGCCTTTGATAGGGTTTGGCACAGAGCGCTTCTTTCAAAGCTTCCTTCTTATGAGCTTCCCGGGAAATTATGCAAGTGGATCACCAGTTTTTTGGCTGATCGGAGCATCAAAGTCGTAGTCGATGGTGCGTGTTTCGACCTTAAATTTGTCAATGCTGGTGTTCCGCAAGGCTGCGTGCTGTCGCCTACACTGTTTATTCTGCACATCAATGTTATGTTGCGAATTAGTAATATTCATTGCTATGCAGATGACAGTACTGTTGATGCTTTGTACTCCGGTCATAGCAGTATTTCTTGGGACCACGTCAATGAGAATAGGGACAAGCTAGTTAGTGTCTGAAATAGAGACTCAGCTCGAAAAAATCTCGGAATGGGGTCGACTCAACTTAGTCCAATCAACCCCAGGAAGACACACCTGTGTGCGTTTACCGCTAAAAAGTCGGCCTTTTTGGTATCACCTCGCTTTGAGAACACTCTCCTGCCAACCTCAGCCAATATTAGAATTCTTGGCGTTGACATATCGAACAACGTTCAATTCTGTGATCATTTGGAAGAAAAGGCTAAACTGGCCTCAAAAAAGCTCGGTGTGCTCAGTAGAGCGAGACAGTACTTCCTGCTGGCTCATCACCTGCAACTTTACAAAGCGCAAATTCGCCCTCACATGGAGTACTGTTCTCATCTCTGGGCGGGAGCTCCGCAGTATCAGCTTCTTCCACTTGATCGCATTCATCGTAGAGCGGTTCGAATCGTTGACGACCAAGCAGTCTCCGATCGGCTTGAGTCCTTGGCTTTACGCAGAGATGTAAGTTCGCTTAACATCTTTTACCGCATTTATCATGGAGAGTGTTCCGACGAACTGTTTGGATTGATCCCTGCTGTTGAATTTCATCATCGGACATCGTGGCAAAACTCAAAGTTCCATCCTCATCACGTCAATATCTGGAAATCCACAACCGTGTGATTCTCTAGGCACTTCTTACCACGCACTACTCCTCTGTGGAATCAAATACCGGCGAGGGTGTTTCTGAACGGATACGACTTAGACACCTTCAAGAAAAGAGCATACTCCTTTTTAAAAAGCCGGCAACGCAGCTGCAAGACCTCTGGTGATGTGGCTGTCCATGGACGGCGGTAATCACTTACCATCAGGTGAGCCTCCTGCTTGTTTGCCCCTTTTTTCTATATAAAAAAAGGTGTTCTCAAGGACTTCTTTCAGCTCTATTATCAATCACTGGCAACCATCCAGCTTAAAAGTTCTGATAATTACGAATCAAATAAGCCCAAAATATATAGTATTAAGTTATAATGATCATCTCATAAGACCCTGGACGTCAATAACCACCAGAGTATTTGTCAAAACAGAACAAGTAAGACCTAACTTCAAAGGTTTATCTTGTTTAGTTTAAGAATTCCCACAGCCATCTATCAGTTCCATCACCGGATCCCAAAAATCATTTGACACCAAAGTGAACTTCAAACTCAACAAAATCAGCCCACACTCGATGAGTTTATCTAGATTAGCTTAGGAGTTCTCATAGACATCTTCCAGTTCTAACATCAGGTGCTGGAAGCCACCCTGCTGAAAAATCATTAAAAGAACGGATCAAATGGCCCCAAAGTCGATAGTATTGCTCTATATTATTCTTAAGTTCCCATGATCTAATTCCAACTCCATCGTGAGACCCTGAATATTGTCTAGCACTAGAATGTTTGTAAAAACAGAAAGAATGAGTCCAAACAAGATGGTTTTATCTTATTTAGTTTAGGAGCTCCGATGGTAACATTTTAGTTCCATCATCAGAATACTAGCAACCTAGATTCTAAACCAAAATGCTGGCCAATACAAGACAATTAAGTGCTAACTCAATAAATCTACCTTGTTGAGTTTAGTAGTTCACTGTTCACTTTTTTCGCGATTTGATCTGGATTCGGAAATTTATATCTTCAGAACTTCGAAATTATTCCAACTAAATAAACTCTTATAAGCTGCACTATCTTAGCGCTTTTTATGTGTGAGTTTCAGTATAACTCTTTCAACTCCATCTTCAGATCCTCGCCATCGTGAGTAGTGATTAAACTTAGTATGTACTTATAGCAACCAAACCGCTGAGCCAAAACTCGGTTATTTCATCAAAACTCAGCATCTGAATCTGAATGTCAACGAGATGAATTTTTGTGACCTGCTTCATTTTGACGAAATGCCCATCTGTTCTACTTTAGAATAATCTCAAATCGGATTACTAATAATGAAAGATAAAAAAGAAAACTTTAGAGTCTCGGACTAAGAAAAGTTTTTACTTTTCGTGTAGGACAAAGTGACAATTGAATTATAATAATAATTAACAAGCTGTTGTAAGAAAATTAGGTTGTTTTTAAATTTATTAACATCAATTTCAAAATCTTATAATTCCGAATCTTTAATGTATAGAACTCGTCAGAATAACCATCAAATGTGTAGGACTAAATTTTTTTCGTGTTTTTCAGAAAATAATCAAACGATTAAAGCAAAAAAAATAATTATCGTTATTAATAAAATATATTTCTTTCATAGAATTAAAATATTCGAAGCTCCCTAACTTTATTAGTTACCCGATTAGAGATTTATCGAAGGCACAAAAGATTTGCGTCGCGTCGAAACAAAGCTTTGAAAGCAAAAAAAAATGTTTGTTCCTGGGACCACAGTTTAAAACATTTAGGAACGTTCGCTAAGCCTACTTCGAAAGGCCACTGTCGTTATAGATGGTATATCACGAGACAACAAATAAGTAGACGTCTCTCCTGGTAGAAGAGATCGCCTATAGATACCAAAGATTGTAATGAATCGTTGCTATTCTGTGTCGTGTTTGTGTAAGTACCACATGCATATATTCTCCGGCAATCTTACTTTCCAAATTGGAACACGACTACGAGTACGGCTTGGAGTGATAAGCACTGACGCTTTTGCGGCAGGAATAGGTAAGGCAAGGGTACTGGATCCGGGCGAGACCATACAGAATTCTACCACATATTAACCACCTTTGCCCCTTGCAAACTGCTTGGAAGATGGTCTGATAATAATTTTGTAATACACCACTTTCAATTCCAGAAGAGGCAGTAAAATGATTAGTATCTTAATCAAATATGCTTCGTTGAAGACGTGCATTTCTAACGGTGTGACAGTCATCCAACACCCACAGCTCGGAGGCTCAGCAAACAATAGCACTTGTGAGGTCGCCCTCGGATTACCTCTACGTTCATTGTGCCCGATCCTCGGCGAAATTCCCGTGTGCCGCACTGTGTAATTGCGTTTTTCTTTTCTAAGGTTTATGCGTAAAGTGTGTTTTTTATTCATCGAAAAAGAGCTTTAGGTATTTTGGTATTAATATTCTTAAGGGATTTTTTTTGTATCAATGTGGCCAAATTCTTTTTTGTTTTGTGATAGATTATATCGATTCCCACCACCGTGGGAAATGGAAGGTGTTTTTTAAAATAGAATCAAATTACGTTGCTTGCCATTAATGCTTCATCCTTCATAGAGTGAAGCATTGCTATTCGACTCTCCTAAAATGCTTCGGTTGCGAAGTGAAACGTGCGTTGTGTACATAATTTGTATGTCACTGCCTTTGTTTTTGACGTGGAAGAAAGTGTGGTGGAATTAGTTGGACTATTGCGCCGCTGAAGTCTTCTTTAATATTAAGGCTTTGGACAAGTTTGCCCCATTTTTACACTACCTTTCGTTTCAATTGCATCACAACAGTTCCATATAAGGTTTCGCGGAGATTTTTCAAATTAAATATCACAATTTCTTCTTCAAGGTAAATGACGTTTTTTCCAAAATATTTTTGTAGCCTAGTAGATTATGGGACAACACAAGTTGCTGTCAGGTCTGAATAAATTTAACCGCCCGGCCACAGCTACCCGCGGCGCGTCCTGCGACGCGAAATGCGGCGCGGTGAGTCGCGCGACCATTTGGGTATGCCACAGCTCGACTTGTTGCGACCGCGGCGGCTTACCGCTCTGAGCTGTCACACCTATACTAGCTAGTACCAGGGTCGGATTTCGTAATACTATTTTTACTACATTCTTTTGAAGCGTAGTATATATTATCGTAACGTTAGGATTGTACGCAAAAATACCATTAATGTTGATACTTACATATATTACCTTATCATTAATTCAGGATTTTTGAAATTATATTTCTTTAGGCGCCTAATAGTTCTTTAGGCAGCGAGTGAAATTTTAAGTTGCACGCACATTACCGTAACGTAAAAGTTACAGGTTGTCCGCAAAATTGCTTATTAAATCCCGAAATCCTTGACTATCCTTTTCCAGTCCCTTTATTATTTTAATGTAATTAAGTATTTGCATGCAATTAAAATCTATCAGAAATCAGAAATCAGAAGTACTTTATTCAATAAAACTTTTTATAAGTTATTTTGACACGCCAACATATTTTTTAAAAGCTACTGTCGGATCGGAAACGCGGCCACTATTTTTTGATGACACCAAAGAAGTATAACTTCTCACCCGCGTATATAAGTACACGCACCCATTTTTTTAACGTATGGCAACGTAGACATTTTCCGTGCAATTTTTAGTAACTATGGTCGTTTTTCATATAGTGGGCTGTAGAAAGAATGTATTTTTTATTAATATGAGTGAGATGAATGTATAGGAACAAATTTTATTTAACGTAAGCCGACATTAAATTGAGAAAATGCTGTGAAGTTTTTAGATTAAGTTTAAGTTTCGGCGTATAATATACTAAATTAAGTTTAATATTATTTTAAGTATAATATTAGAATAATATGCCATTAACCAAATATTTATTTATCAATAAATCAGCATACTAACTCTAAAATAAATTTAAAAAAACCGACACTTTTTTATCGTCAGCCCACCATTTTACTTCAGTTTCATAATAAGAGCAAAACGTAATTTCTGCAAATTTCTCAGTAAAAATTAAAAATTTCTCAGTATGCAATTTCTGATTTTTACATTAATAATTCCAATTAAATTAATTAAGCTATAAAATTCAGGTTTTAACAACTTGTAGGATGTGATTATGATATATATATATATATATATATATATATATATATATATATATATATATATATATATATATATATATATATATATATATATATATATATATATATATATGATATATATATATATATATATATATATATATATATATATATATATATATATATATATATATATATATATATATATATATATATATATATATATATATATATATATATATATATATATATATCAGAAATCTGGCGGAAGAAACTCAGCGGGCTTGTCTTTTTTTCAAAACATTTTTTTTTATAAAATATTACATAATATTTAATTAGTATCTAATTGTTACATTAATAATAAGGATTGCCGATATGATATATATATATATATATATATATATATATATATATATATATGTAATGCATACTGCACTGGATAAATTAAAGATTGGATGGCGAAGGGGCTATTCGCTTTACTTCACTTTATATCACAGAAAATAGTTGTTATGTCCTAACGTGAAGTCTGTGTAGTTTACATATCAATTTTATCAAAATATCTACCTATATATATGTATAGGATAGATATTTTATAATTTTATAAAATATCTATCTTATACATAATTATCATACATTCTGTTAATCATACATTCTGTAGCTCAAATACTACAGCTCAAAATAAGGTGATTTGTATGAGTAACTCTCAAATTAGTGAAAAATTATAAAAAAAAAAATGTTATTCCGAATTAACTTCGATATTTTTCAACCAATCGATTTTATGCCAAAGGCAACATTTTAGATCTCAAGTAACTGCGTTGAATGCTTTTACTAAAGCTCAAAAAATTATTATTACTTAGGTATATTTTGACTGCTTTGAGTCTAAAATATCTAAACTTTGCAGGAAATTTTAGAGATTTCTCAGAAAATTAAGTTTAGTTTCTGTTTCACTTAGAAAATATTATTTTCAAGCTTTTTTTAAATATAGAAGATGATTTTAAATAATTAAATAATCAAATATGAAATAATAATACAATATGAAGTTGATGTTCTTTTTATTCCTTTTATATAACATTTTAATATTTAATGAGCTTAATATTTTATAATATATGTGTCTGAATATAAATATAATTAAAGATCCATTGTCAGATATAAATTATTAATAACACGTAATTAAACATTTTTCTTATATTGATTTTATGAATTTAGTTTAAGTAAATTGTTAATTTATGAGCTTAAATTTAAAAATTAAGATTAATTAGATTATACCATTACGTATTTGCACACCGGAATTGCCGGTAGATTATGGCGATCTGAAAGAAATATAACAACTATTAACTGTAACCCATTTTCATGCAAATTAAATATAAATAAAAAAACAAAAGGAGCTGATGATCTTCGAAAGAGGATCCTGCAGCATAAAGTTAAAGGTAACCTTGACCTGTAGTTCCTTACTCAATGAGCTTGAGTTGTTTTATTGCCAAGCTCCCGAGGTCACCAGCTCCGCCATGTAACTCTATCAAATCATGTGAATCTTCTAGCAATAAAGGCTATATCAGCCCTATTTCAAGTGTCCAATTTCCAGTTCCATCATTATATTTTAAAAAACTTTCAGCATCTAAGTGTTTGCCAAAACAAATCGAAGTAGCCTACACTCAGTGGCTTTTAACTGATCAAGCTTAGAAGATCACATGGACTTCCTTCCGCTCTACCATCAGATACTGGAAGATATCCTATTCCACATTCCTTAAAATAAAAAATCAAACGAGTCCAAAATTGATCGTGTTGCTCAATTTTAATTAAAAGTTTTGATAACCTCCTTCCTGTTTCATCATAAGACCCTGTAAATCATTTAGTACCAGGATATTTATCAAAACAGAACAACTGAGTCCAATCTAAATGGGTGTTTCTTGTTTAGTTTATAACTTACCATGGCCACCTTCGAGTTTGATCGTTAAATCCTAAGTCATGATGAGCTTCAGATCCTAGAAATCGTCCAGCATCAAAATGTTTGTCAGTACAAGACAATTGAGCGCTAACTCAATAAACTTACCTTGTTGAGTTTAGAAGTTTATTATCTAAGCATTTTGCATCTGGATGTGAGAAGTTTCTATATTACTTTTTTGGCTTCATCTTCAGAGTCTCGTGATAATGAAAAATATCTTATTGCAACGAAACGAACGACTCCAAACTCTACAATCTTAACACTTTCTATTTACAATAACACTCTAGCGGCTCCATGTTCCATTTCACATCATTGTAAGTACTAATTAAACTTAGTACTTATAGCAACAAAAGCAATGACCCAAAACTTGGTTGCCTCGTCAAAATTCTACATCTGAGAGTTCTAGTCCCTATACCCAGGCCACATCATGATATTAGCTGGATAGTGCCATAATATTGCATTGTCATTGAAATTACAAAATTTTGCCAAGTTCCAGTACAAATAAATATCAATAAATATCAGGAAGTCGATAAATATGGTTTGCAATATTTAGAAAATCTTTTATTTACAAATATTGCTAGTTAAATAGAAGCTGATATCTTCGAATGAAGATATTGCAGCATCAGGTCTAGGTCACCATGTCATTGCAATATAATTGAAGTAATAAAATACAAAATTTAGCATCGATAAAGCCTTTACAAGTTGCTAAATTCCTTTCATCAAGTGGAAAAGAGATGGTGAGCTTTCAACGGCTGCACAGATTCTATTAAATCATAGCTAAGAACCATCTCACTAAATAGGGCTTTCAAGTAATAAAATCGCAACTAAATCGGACCATCCGCCAGGGCGCTACGATGCACGGACAGATACACAAACACACCTCTGAAACTTATAGCAACCTTCGTTTTTGCGTCAGACGCTAAAAATAGTAGTAAAAATTTTAATATAGTAAGTATCTATATAATTTCCGTTGGTAATAATTTTGTGTTATTCTGATTCCAACCCTGGCTTACAAGTGAATAAAACAAAAGTACTCTTTTGTTTTATTCGCTCATCACACCGCGCGGCCGGTCGCGCGTTTTTCCGCGCCGCAATTCGCGTCGCCAGTAGCTGTGGCATACTTCATACAGTTTCCTACATTTGTTTTCGCTCGCCGCGCCGCAATTCGCGTCGCCGGTCGCGCCGCGCAAGCTGTGGCCGGGCCGTAAAGTAGACATGGTGGCTGTAGCTGAAGATTCTATATTTCGAAGTTCCTTAACAAAACATCAACTACACTGTTTTGTGTACTCCTAACTAGGGTCAAGACCCCGGAATTGATCAAGAAACAAGTCGAATAGATTTATAATTAGACTTAGAAAGTATTTCCAAGTATCAACTCCGTGTTTACAGAGGAAAACAGTTTCCAATACATAAACAAAAGTCACTCGCCAACGTAAATAATTGCAGTCTATTGTTGCAAGTAAAAATATCGTTCTAGCCAAGTTGTTTTGATTTCTCTGACCCGTATTGCAATGGAGACGCTACTTGCATAAAGAATGAAATGGTTTCTATCGATTTATTTCTTTCAATTGAATAATGACCAACCTCGCATTTATTCTGAAACTTACAAGTGCTCTAACTTTGATGTATAGCGTTGAGTTTAGGGTACCGTACTTAACCAGAACCCTATTATTAAGCCAGATGAGACTTAATCCATCAGTTCGTTCTTTTGTTACATGACTTTTGAACCTTAATAGAAACTTTTTTACAAAAATTTGAGCCATTATGACAATATAAAGTAAGATAATGATGATAAGATTATAAGCTTCCCTTTGGGAGCACCCAAAGACGTGTTTTTAAGTTTTTTGAGTTTTTTACTCGATATCTTAAGTTGTAATTAGAATATACTTAAATATTTCACTAAGTAATAGGTAACATAGGAAGATTTCGTATAAATGTGATTTTTGGTGTTTATTACTCGATGTTATAAACCATAATGTACAGATTCTTAAGATTTCACATAGTGATATCCCCGCTTAAATGAAAAGTAATAAAAACAAAATCATATGATAGCTTGTATGGGAGAAATAATATAATATATGAAATATTCATTTTTCGGAATTTTTTTTCAAAACTTTTGCAATGGCAATCATTGATATAAAAACTCAAACCCAACATGCACATTCAGTGTCTCAAAAACGTCCTCTAAAAATAAGCGCACAATTTTAAATTGTACGCTAATTTCAAATAGAATCGCGTTGGTAGCGACACTGTCAATTTTATTACTTTTTGTACATTGTTTTGTAAAAATAACTATAAATCTTGTACTTAAGGTTAGATATGCAAAAGCATATGTTTTTGACATATCTATAAATACTTATGTGAAATTATGGACAGTTTTGAGTTTCAGTTTTGTTCGGCACTGTGCATTTTGGTCTTTTTATGTTAATGATGGCAGTATATCCTAGCAGATATTACAGTATCCACGTGTAAATTTATAAGAGTTATTGACGCTATGGCTACAAGGTTAGGTAATACGGCGGTACCAAGCTGAAGATATCTACCATATTCTAGCAAATACCTAATATATATTTTAGAAGAATTATTGGCGCTATGGCGTCAAAATTAAATAAGGCAGTGGTATTGAGCCAGATAAGACGTTGGAGAAATTTACCATTTAGCAAATACTGTATAATGGTTTGTTGATTTACATAAATTGTTAGTATTTTCATTCAGCCGATATTGTACTAGGTAAATAATTTGCCCGCATAGCAAATTGTTATTTTTTGGATAAGTCATCAGTTTCAATAGTTATTTATTGCTGATGCACACTATTTATCTTTTCTATGATAACAGAAAGCGAATAACTGCTATAGAAATTATGTTTTTGTTGTACTAATTATATTGTAAACTGATATTTAGTGAATTTTTATGAAACAATGTAATTATATTTGAACCAATTATAAGATAGTGTAAGTCTAGCACGGGCAAGGTTCTGTAGTATCGTACAATATTTATAATATTACTAGCTGATCCGGCAAACGTTGTTCTTCCCTTTTAACTACCCTTATTTATTTCTATATTTTCTTACCTTTTAAACCTACCATGGATTCAACAATTAATTCAAAATCAAAATTACCCAAATCGGTTCAGCCGATTTTTAGTTTTAGCGAGACTTACTAACAGCAATTGATTTTTATATATATATAGATATATTTTATACTTTCCTAAATTTATTTTATTTAACAAATTATACTAACTGGCAACTGACTGCCTCGTGGTCTAGAGTAAGTAGGTCCGTGGTAGGTGTATGAGGTTTTGCACTAAATGTTAAAAAGAAACAGTGTAATAAGTGTGATAAATTCACCAAATTTGTACAAAATAAAGAAAACCCCAGCAGCACAATTATCTAACTTAACTAAATTAGTCAAGATTCGAAGTAATAAATTTTAACGTCGCACACACACGCACACTTATACTGGACTGCTAACACACTTGTGTTTTCACTTGTATTTTAGTTTTCACTTTTTTCACTTGTTTTAGTTTTCACTTGAAAATGTAACTAATGTTTTTTTTATATAATAAGATAGCAAACAAGCAGATGGGTCTCCTGATGGAAAGAGTCAACCATCGCCTATAAACACCAAAGATGTTAATGGTGCGTTGCTATCTCGTTGCGAGGTCTAATGCCACATGCATAAGTTTACCGGCTACTTTACCCTCCAAACCGGAACACGACAGCGACAAGCACTGACGCTATTGCGGCAGGAATAGGCAAGGCGGTGGTACCAGACCCCGGCGAGACAATGCAAAACTCTACCACCTAGTAGCCACGATGGTAGTGATTCGATAACCAATCGGTCGCCTTTTACGACCTGCCTGGCAGAACGGCAGTTGGCCTATTCTTCAAAGGAGGTCGGGACCAACACGGCGAAAACGTATGTCTGCAAACAGGCTGTATCTCATAAACCGTGATAGCTAGAAAGTTGAAATTTTCACAGATTATGTATTTCCGTTCCCACTACAACAATCAACGCTAAAAATTAAAAAAAATATATATTAAGGGAGGTCCCTATACAATAAACGTGTTTTTTTTTCATATTTTTTAAGATGATGGTACAGATACCCTTTTAACTATACGGGTAAAACCCTGATACTTTTTATCTTGTAAACCTTTTTCTACGCGGACGAAGTCACGGGCACAGCTAGTTCAATAATTTAGCTTTTATAATGTAGCGTTTAACTTTAATCTTTATAATGTTATAAATCAGTACAAATATAATTTCCGCAACAATTTAAATGCATTAAAGCTTACTTCCATTTTTCTTACGTCCATTTTTTATTAATTTTTTCGCCAAACCTAAAACAAAAAAGATAATTTATACTGGTCAGTTCTATTGGAAGTGAACATAGATCGACTCCCAACAAAGCCGCCGGCCACTCCATTAACACAGTTCGTAGTATACCTATTACCGTAATATGATTCTTGATTTAGTTACTCTAGACATGAATGGAAGTTACTTACTTCTGTGATTTGATATAATCCTATTATGATATTTCAGGCACAATCTGATTAAATTATTAGTTTGTCGTCTTTGGACTTGCTAAGAAAATCTTTTTTGTTAATGTTATTATACTGAATTGTACTGTTAACTAACTTTTGTCCAAGGCTTTACGGACCTACTTACTCTAGACCACGAGGCACTCTAGACCATGAGGCAGCAGTAACGAGCCAGTTAGTATAATTTATTAAATAAAATAAATTTAGCAAAGGATAAAATATATAATACTAGCGACCTGTCACGTGCTTCGTTACGTATTGCCATTTATTGAATTCATTTGTTACAAAAAATGTGGCAAATGAAGAACCGCTCTACCGATTTTGTGCAAACGTCACATAAACCATCTACTAAATAATCCGAACAAAGCCTAAAATTACAAAGGAAAGTGGCATTGATTTGTATATATAGATTTTAAATATTGTACAGAACTACGGAACCTTACCTGTGCTAGACTTACTCTTAACTTACCTATAATTTGACCGCCCCGGGAAATTCATGTATTTTCAGTGTTTTAAAAATATTTTCTTCCATACATTTATGACAAAACAAAAACATTAAATACCTACTTGACATTTTTTGTAGTGTGCTTCCAACATTTTACGGAATGTGAGCAGTTTCCTTTCAGGAAATTGATCAAAGGATAATTTGGACAAGGGTACAGCCCGAACAGTGTATGAAATATTTTAGTTCGTAAAAATCTAAAACTGTAATGTAAATTAAAAGGATGTATGAACGTAATATTGAACCGAAGTTGTCGTGTGATACACGAACAGAGCGGGATGGGAGCGAGATCGAAAAAAGCCTAACAAGACTTTTGTTCGACATTCCTCGCTGTATTAAGTCATAGCCGTGTATGTGTTTAATCTATCAATGTTTTTTTAAATTTTATTTATTCTATGTTATGTGCTTTAATATACCCTTTACTATTTCGACCGCTCCGTTGATCGAGTGGTTAGCGACTCTGACTATGCAATCGACGGGGCTCGGGTTCGATCCCCGACGGGGATAAGCATTTGTGTGACGAGCAACACATGTTTTTATTTCCGGGTTTGGGTGCTTATTATGTATGTAAAAGTATTTATATATGTATTCCTACGTATTAGTATCATTGACTAATACCCATAACACAAGCAAATAGTTTGCGTACTTTGGGATTAGATCAGTAAGTGTAATTTGTCCCGTGAATATTTATTGAATATTTTATAAGTAGTTCAAAAATAATTACATCGTTATATTAAAATTACCTAAATATCAGGTTACAATATAATTAGTACAACAAAAACATAATTTCCATTCAGTTATTCGCTTTCTGTTATCATAGAAAAGATAAACAGTGTGCATCAGCAATAAATAACTATTGAAAACTGATGAGTTACCAAAAAAATAACAATTTGCTATGCGGGCAAATTATTTACCTAGTACAATATCGGCTGAATGAAAATACTAACAATTTATGTAAATCAACAAAATGTTATACAGTATTATATATTATTATTATTAGTATTTACAGTATTATATATATATATATATATATATATATATATATATATATATATATATATATATATATATATATATATATATATATATGTATTTACAGTATTATATATATATATATATATATATATATATATATATATATATATATATATATATATATATATATATATATATATATATATATATATATATATATATATATATATATATATATATATATATATATTATTTGTCTCGTGAATATTTATTCATTATTATTTATTATTTTACTTGCTAATCCGCACTGCTTCACCCGTGAGTAGAGTACCATATCATCGATATAGTTATTTATACAGTTTCATTCCCTATTGTAAGGGCTGAAGAATCAATTTACAACTGAAAAATGTAGAATAGAATATATCAAGACTTGATTTTTGAAAAAAAAAAGTCTAACAGAACAGAATAGAATGTAAAATAACAGAATAGAACAGATCAGAACAGAATATATCAAGATTTGATTATTGAAGAAATAGCCTATGTTTGACCCCAGATATTTAACTATTTCCATGCCAAATTTATTCAAAATTGATTGAACGATTTAGCCGTAAGTTAGACGGGCAGATTTTCGCGTTTATAATATTAGTATGGATATATTATATAAATATGGAAATGGATTTATCTATGAATTTTATAACATAGCATGATACACACGCAGATGTTTCTACTGATGGCAAGAGATAACATTCGCCTTTTAATAAAAACGACGGTGACAAGCACTGACGCTTTTGTAATATAAAATGGTAGGTCGCTGGTACACGAGCGAAATAAATTGCATAATTCTAAAACATTGTAGTTACAATGCCATTGATACATTTTAGCAACTTTTTATACATTACTACCGGCGATACTTTGCAAAAAACCATTGTTCAGGCGAAGAAAAACTAGTTGTAGTTGTAACTGAAGAAATGGAACAAACTCACCATAGATCTGAAAAATAATGAAGACCCCTGCTGCGCAGTTATCCACCCTCGCCCACCACACTCTATACTGTGCTTTTGTATTTGGTGCTGCACGACAGCACCAAACACAATTTACGCACTCAACGCACGTTTCACTTCGCAACCAAAGCATATTCAGGAGACACGAACACTACTAAACTCAACGAGAGCCGCAGTAGTACATTGAGTACTACTTCGGCTCTCGCAAAATAACTAGTTTTTCCTTTCATTGTAGTTCATTTTTTAAAATGGGTCCGATTCAACACTCCTTGAAATTTTATCATCGAATTTGATAAGTAACGAATTTAAAATTGTAGTAGGGGTTTCAAACACTGATTGCAATGTACAAAAGCATTATTCATCCAGCTTTATGCAAAGTAGCCGCATTCGCTGTCTTTTAATTATTTTATGTAAATCTTGATTATGCTTTCAAAGAATCAAGACAATGTAAACTAGCTTTTGTTTTGAACTGGAGTGTCGGTGCTCCGTCTCAGATAATTAACGGTGTACGTCTTAGTTTATATATTTTTATTGCTTCGTACCTAAAGGGTAAAACGGGACGGGTCTATATTTAGTAGCATAACAATTTTTGTACTATTTTAAGTAGGCATCACTCTTTTACAACTAATGATAATTTACCATAACAACTAAACGCATAACTGTTTTCGCATATATTTTTACTAGCATAACCCTATGTAGCATAAAGATAACATAGCATAATGTTTAAAAGAACACATTGAGGAAAGCATAACAATACATAATGAACAACGGCATACACTTAAAAGTCCTAATTAAAATGCAAGAAATAGGTGGATAGCAGACTGTAGCAGCATTGCATAAATAGCAAGACCAAATAGCAGACTGTTTTGTAGCAGCATACTATTCCCGTAACAAGTGGGGTTGGACCAAGTCGACGGGCTCCTATTTCTGGGTTTGGCATCTAAAGAGAACCTAACTAACCTACTTCAACTGTAGCATTGGATAGCTTTGTTTCTTTGTGGCGGGGGGCTTATGCCATGTGTTTTTATGGTAAGATAACATTAGGAAAAATAAAAAAAAATGTCTAAAGACTATTATGCGTATCATCAATAGTCGAATTAAATGTAGTACAATAGATTGTTATGCTTAAAACACATTTCGCAAAAAAAAGATTATGCTTAAATTATATAATGACATTACATATTACGCTATATTCATTATGAAAAAGTAAATTAGGAAAAAAAAATATGCGTTTTAAACGTATCCCAAACGGGACCCTATTAGTAAGACTCCACTGTCCGTCTGTTTGTCAGTATGTCCGTCTGTGTTGCATTAAATTTGATAGACAGTTGAAATTTTCACAGATGATTCTTGTTGCAGCTATAAAAGCAAATAATAAAACAGAATAAAATAAATATTTAAGGGTCGCCCATTACAAACGTGATTTTATTGCAATTTTTTTCTTGATCTTAAGAACTTCAACTGATACACGCTTGAAATATTCACAGAATATTTACTTATATATTCACTTTAAAAATAAATAATTAAATTAAAGTAAAAAACCTTTAAAAAAGAGAAGGGTTGCTGTCATACAATATACCTACGTGATTTTTTCCGTTTTTATATAATACGGAACCTTCATCTTTCAAGATTTATTTCCGCCTGGTATAATCAGTTCCCGTCTGTCAAAATGTTGATATATCTACACTTATAAAATAAAAAGGTATATTTTGTTTATTCGTTTGTAAGGAAACTCAAAAACTGCTGGATTTATTTTAGAATTCTTCCACCAGAATGAAACTAAGTAGTATAGGCTATTTTTTATCCGATTAGGCAAAAGAAATTATTTTTAGATTACGCGAACGAAGTCGTGTAGTGTAGTGTATGATTGGCGCCAATAATATTATTATATAGGCACTACGAAAGACCTCTCTTATATAAACAATTTCAATATTAAAACAATGATCACCTGCGCTCTTAGTCTATGAATCTCAGATTTCAAAGCATCAAATGTCTTAATTTACATCTAAAATGAAAAAATAAGCGAAAGATGATGAAGTGATGTAAATGAAACTGAAACCGAGAACGTGATGAGACGGCCATCAAGCGCTCCTTTTATGTTTTAATACCAAAAATTCACTTAGGGATTATATAAGCGCAAATGGGTGGTGTTAGTTTGAGCGTTTTAATAAGAGTAGCGATCGCAATGTGGTCAAAATTCGACCATGGAATAACTATTAAAATCTCTTTTCAGTTTGACAACTGACTTTAAAGGCAAAGAAAAAAGGATTTTGCACATGTGTGTGTCACATTAATGTAGATTGTATAATTTTGTTTTTATTAATTTAATGTTTCTCTAACATGTTATTTAAAAATAATATGTTCTTACGATCCTCCGTAATGTAAACTTTAACTTTGCCAAATTGAGACTCCACCGTTCGCGTAATTCTCTTAAAAAGGGCTAAATAGTATTTATATAATGTATGTATATAGCCACTTTCTTTCAGAGTAGGTTCATGAAGATTTATCACTATTCTCTGGATTATCAACCGGGAAAATAAGAGTTGATCCTCATTTAGCAATTTCAAGACTATCGATTGGTAATTTTAATAACCAGAACTGTCATCTTTACATAATTGTTATACTATTAGGTGTAGCCTGCAGCCGGCTACACTATATACCTAAGTTTTTCGTAATTCTCACTGAAACAACTTATTTTTTAGGAATAAGAAGTATCCTTGATGCTATTTCAGGTCATCTTCTACCTATGTACTAAATTTCATCTTAATCGTTTCAGCCGTTTCTGCTTGATTGAGTAACAAACATTCAAACATTTAATATATGTAAAAATTCAATCATAGAAACTGTCACATTTATAATACATATGGGATTCATAGACTTAGAATACTATTAAAATATTGCTAGATAGAAAAATCATGGTGAATAAGTCCAAATATTATATTAACCATCTAAATGATGGAAGTTAAAGCTTTATATGGTTTCATTTTATTAACAAATAACTAGGAAGTTATTTGTTTATATAATTTTGAAGGTAAAATAATGTTGAAATTGTAAATGTATTTAACTGTAACCATACAATGTGAATTACACAAGCATTTTATACTGAAACAGTAAAGGAATTCTTGGAGCTGCAGTCTATATAATACGCAGCTAGCTGCACCGTGCAGCCCGCTGTAGTAAAAAAGTTATTGGTGAATTCCGCGGGTACAACTCATTTTTCTGGATTAAAAGCCTATATTCTAAGTCATCATCTACTTGTGTACTAAATTTCATCAAAATCCAATGAGTATTTTCTGCGTGATTGAATAACAAACATCCATTCATCCATCCAAACATCGAAACTTTTGCCTTTATAATATAAATTAAGCCAACCAATATAAACGATTGTATATTTAGTATTATTATGTTAACCATTCTTAATTATGTTTGACAAAATTTGCTGTCTCTAACATGCTAGTAAGTGGCCACTTAGTGTTATAGCAGTATATAAGCTATATAAATATATAAATTAGTCATAATTAGCTTATTTTATCGAGTTAGTGTTACAAACATATAATGTAAATTGTTTTCTTTTTAAATTTTATATCTTTCAATTTAATTCTAGTTACGTATTCCTTGACTATTTAATTTTAATTTCTCAAAATAAATCTTTATGTATATAAGTAAGAATTGTAAACATTGTGCTCCATATTCATGTTCCAATTAATAAATTAATATAATTCGCAAAGTGTAGCAATTTTCTTGATTAAAATGTAACTTTTAAAACGTTTCACGGTTATATCACCTGGCGCGCTAGATGGCGATTTGAACTTAAACCACAAACGCATTTCTCACCTAAGGGTATCGCTTGTTACTTGCGATAATTTAACAGCTTTATCCGCTTTAATCAAACTTTGATCAATTCAGGGACGTTAAAACTAGTAGCCGGGATTTTGTGTTCTCCAGATGACCCTTCTACCAACCACGAGGTGGTAGACTTAAACTTTAAAAATATTATACTTTAATTTCTACAAAATCGCTAGTACTTGGACCACAAATCCATTCATCTCTTGAAGCTTGTGATCATAAGCGTGTTTTTGTCTCTCGGCAAACAA
This sequence comes from Apodemia mormo, assembly GCA_036924255.1. Taxonomy (NCBI): domain Eukaryota; kingdom Metazoa; phylum Arthropoda; class Insecta; order Lepidoptera; family Riodinidae; genus Apodemia; species Apodemia mormo. The sequence continues at coordinate 2,480,830 of JAUPFN010000008.1, forward strand.
AAATTTGCATGTAAAACACTCGGTTAGAATTGCGAATTTTAATGAATTTTCTCGCCATTGTTAATTTGAGAATTCAGTTAAAAATTCACAGGAATTTTTAACTAAATTCCTGATTGCCACCACAAAGAATTCAGTTTAATTGTCCACTTTATTTGAATAAAATGGAAGTACTGAACAATGTTTTACTGATTATATATGTATGCATATATTTGTTACTAATTTACTCGATCAGAGATTTCGCACACACCCAAGTGCATCCTGTAAAAAACTGATAGGCTAGCAACCTTACGACGATGCTCAAGTGTTTGTAATTTTCTATTTATTATACAAGTTTACATAATTATCGTAGGCTTTATGTAACCCTATTATCAAATTTATTGTTTAACTAAAACACGATCCTTTGGGCTTAAGGGTGCGACATTTTATTTAGATTTATTGTCAATTGCCAAAACCTTTATACCCCGTATTGGTCTGGGCCCCTTTTGAAGAATAATCCATCTGCCCTTCTGTCAGCCAGTTCGTTAAAGGCGAAAGATTGGCTATGCGAGTCACTATCATCATGGCTACTAGGTGGTAGTTTTCTACAATGTCTCGCTCGGGCCTGGTACCATCGCCTTTACCTATTCCTGTCGCAATAACATCAGTGCTTGTCACTGTCGTGTTTCAGTATGGAGGGTAATGTAGCCGGTAAACATATACATGTGGCATTAAAACCCCGTTACCAGGATAGCAACGCAACATTAACATCTTTGGTGTATATAAACGATGGTTGTCTCCATTATGAGATTCGTCTGCTTGTTTGCTCACATATACTATAAAAAAAAGTTCTACAAACGGGGTACTCAAACCCTTAAAAGCTGAAAATGTAGCTGTGATATGCTGATGCTTGTGCTGCGGATGATAATGAAAAGCAGTAACCAACTTTTTAAATATTTTATTGCCCTTTTTTACATGAGAAACAAGATTACATTGTTTTATTTATTTATTCGTTTTGTACACAATGTACAAAACAATACTTATATTAAGGGAACCATGTGCAAAGGCGTGCTTATCTCTTTAAAAGATTTCTTTCAGCAAAACCAGCAATACAGGTTGTTGGAGAAATCACAAAGTATAAACAACGGGAATGATGTACATCTGAGATAAAACTAATAATATCAAATTTAGAAAAAACAAAAAAGCTAATACATGCGACTTAATGTTGCTTCATAAATCAGTTCTATAACAGTGACAGTGAGACTAAAAGGATAAAAATACACTTTAAATAGCGGAATGATAATTACAATACATTATCGATGCCACACGCATTTTTAAACCCGCAGGTTATTTTAAAATCTCGGCTGTCCTGCTTGGCATCAAAAATGTAGCGGCCTATAAAACTACTCAACGCTAATGATTTATAGTATTTATACTATTTTAGAAACATAATACAAATACTAGTAAGAATAAAACAACGCAGATAAATGTGGACTATAGACCACAATGTTCTCAAATCTATGATATTCTAAAATATCCATTAGGTAATAAGTTTAAAAGCACTTACAAATCTTAACATATTTTCCTCATTAAGGTACTTACAAAAAGTTGAAATGAAGAAGACAGAATTAATTTTAAGACAAGCCTTGTAATTACGGTTAAAGCACTGGAAGCGCTGAGGCAATTAAAGCGGTAATGTTGGAGCGCCTTGTATTGTTCCCTTCACTTCAATGCAATGGACTTTGCAATTGAAGCCGGAATTAATACAGTGGACAATTTACACGAAATCCGATTTGTGTTATTACATTTAGGACCTTTGTGCATGGTTTTAGTTGGCCGGTAATAATTGCAATTTCAGTTAAAACAAGAATGTTTTGGTTTGATGATAATATACTTAAAATTAAAGAAATAAGACCGGGCCCCTTTGAAGAATATACCATTTGTCGTTCTGGCATGGTGACATTACATACTCTGTGGCAAAGAGTATACAATACTACGTACTCTGTGGTTTATATGAAAATGACAATGTGAAAATGACGCTTTACCACAGCGTAAAGTAATGCTTCCAGATTTGCGACCACTGTCACGTGACTTAATGTCTATTTTTGCCGCATTTATACCCTAAAATATTAATAATCCTTATTAGGGCTCGCTGCCCTCGCCCTACACTAGGCCACGAACTATGCACTTTTGTGGTACATTTTATTGAAAAAGTATCGCATTTTTTAGGTTTGAGCTTCGACGTGGTAGTTTATATTCATGTCTAGATTTGTTATTTACCATAAAAATACCAATTCATAAAAATAAAAAAATAGAAGGTACAATTTGTATTAGAATCTTATTACTACTAACGCCATCTCTTATTAAATTAACGAGTTTAAATTGATAGAAGATACATTTTGTATTAGAATTTTTGAACTTATTAAGAGACTACTTCATGAATTGTTTCTTCATATTTGACTGGCGGCGCGCGGTCATCGTGCCCTCGTATAAAGGCGAGGTTCTAAACTGATTTATATTGTATTGAGATCAATTCCCAATCTTGGCCCGAGGGTAAAACGCTAAAAAAAGGTATATTCACGCCCCTATCCCAGAAGAAGTAGGCAGAGGTACAACGTGTGCATCCACGGTTAGCCGAAGATACTTAAGTCTCACAATATGATTGGTAGCCAGCCTATCGCCAGTAGGGCACTTTTCCAATCCCGTGCAAAGTTGTTTTTATCAGAAAACTGAAAAAACACATTTTTCATTTGCCTGACTCTGGAATCGAACTCCTAGGGTTTCTCTGAGAGAAAAATTCGAAAAATGTATTCGCTGAGTGTCTACCGTCAATTCTTCGTGCCTGCGTTAAGTCCAATATTAAGTCCGAAAATTTTGAAAGTTTATTTAAATAAAACATTTTTTGATTTTGATTTCGTAAATCGACTGACTTCCTGATTTTAGAAAAAAAAAAAACAATTACTTCAAGAAAATGTTAAAAATGTGTTTTCTTTAAGATCAACCTTCATTTTTAATACATATTTTTCCTTGAAAATACCAACAAACAAAAACCAAATATTCCTAGTCCAAAACCTGACGACGCGGGCCTTTGATGCGAATGTAATGTTTAGGTGAAAATACACTGTTTTTTAGGTTAGATAATTATAAATAAAGTCCATAAATTAAAAGATGTAATTCTCATAAAAATACTTTTCTAACAATATTACTAGATAGTATAACTTTGCGAGCCCTTACAAAGCTCTGCTTTTTGCTAGTATTAAATATAATATAGTTTTTTGTTTATTCCATGTCATAATTAATCATTAACACCTAAAATATAATCGATTCATTCTACGTAGATACAAGCCTTTTCATGTCGTCGAAAGCCCAAAAATAGAATATACCAGTCTTTGTCTTCCCCTTACTTATATCAGTCCACATTCACATTGTGTATCTGTATAATTAACCCTTCATTTGGAATTCTTGCTGTATATCCAAACCAACAGAGCATGTCATTTTTTTTTCATCATTAAATCGACACTTTTTTTATAGAAGAGGGGGCAAACAAGCAGGAGGTGCATCTGATGGTAAGGTATCACCAGTTTTTGGGCTGATGGGAGCATCAAGGTCGTAGTCGACGGTCCGTGCTCTAACCTTAAATCTGTCAATACTGGTGTTCTCCAAGGCTGCGTGCTATGCTCAAAAACAGCGGGACGAGCTGCAATGGGTCGCACCGCATTGCAGAAAATCTGTGTATATCGCTTTTAAATATTTTATATGAACAGTCACACACTGTGAAGTACATTGGTGTGGATTATGTTCAGTAGATTTTGATGAATGGATACTGCCTGACCGGCTGCTAGTAATTTTAGTTCAAAGCTACAAAGAACTATATGATTGGCAAGATCCACGTTATAGACCAAGGTCCCAGGAAAAACATTCTTTTTTTGATTAATTACAAGCTGAATTTTTGTGAACAGCTTCGTTTTGATGAGACGCATATCTTTCCAAACTTCAAAAAATCTCGAATCGGATTACTATTAAAGTTAGGGAGCTCAAACATTTTAATTTGGTGATGGAAAAATATTCATTAATAACAATAATTATTTTTTATTTCAATCGCTTTATTATTTTCTAAAAAAAAAACGTGAAAACTTTTGTCATGCACATTCAATGGTTTTTCTGACGAGTCCTCCAATCTCAATTTTAGGAATAATGAGATTTTTTAAAATTGATATTAAACAATTTAAAAGCAACCTAATTTTCTCGTAACAGCTTGTTAATTATTAAAACTATTCAAGGGTAGCTTTGTGCTACACGTAAAGTGAAATGTTTTCTTAGTCTAACACTCTAAAATTTTCTTTTGTACTTAACTTTATTAGTTACCCGATTTGAGATTTTTTGAAGATAGAAAAGATGGATGTCTCGTCAAAACGAAGTTGTTGACAAAAATTCAGCTTATTATTATTTAAAAAAAAAACATTGTTCCTGGGACCGTGGTCTATAGCGTGAAACTTGCCAATCATATTGTTCTTTGTAGCTTTGAACTAAAATTATTAGTAACCGATCAGGCCGCATCCATTTATCATAATCTACTGAGCATAATCCACACCAATGTACTTCACAGTATGTGATTGTTCATATAAAATGTTTAAAAGCGATCTAGACAGATTTTCTGCGATACTGTGCGGCCCGTTGCGACCTGTCCCGTTGTGTTCGATCTTTTAATGATCATGCTGATTTGCTGTAAGCAATTGGAGTCCCAAGGTTATTTAGTAGTTAGTAGGTAAACTACTGGTTTAATATGTAAATCTGCAAGCACTTTACACATATACCTGCAACCAACTATTAAACCCTGGGATTTCTGTGCATTCAGCTGTAAGCCGAAGGCCTTGGCCCAAGAGGCAATTTTGCTAAGGTCATTATTAATCAGGTTTATAGTGTTAGCTACATCCATAATACAAGAGCGACGATAAATTTGGAGATCATCTGCGTATAAATGAAAATTAGATGAAATAATCTCAGTTATCTTATTAATAAAAACAGAAAATAACAGAGGTGAATGTGCGCAGTACCTACACCAGTTCAAAGGTTAGTCCAATCTGAGAATGAATCATTATAATTAATTATTAATTTAATAAAATTTGGACTGTTCCCTAAGTTGCAATATACTTGATTTAATAAAATCAGGATCATATCTTTCGAGAAATTTGAGGACAAACATATAAACATAGAAACATTATATATGTACACTTACGAAGCATACTTGTTTGGAAGCATAAATACATCATCATACTCAAATATTATCCAATCTCGACAACATTACATTCATACAAATCAAACTGATAAGTTGATAACCTCCTTTTTCGAAGTTGTTTGAAAACTAGTTCAAGTTTAACCACACCCAGAAGACATTTTCCAATCTAATTGTTAGTTCTAGAACGAGCGCGTTGAAGCAAACTTTGAACAAACAATCTCTTCAGTTTTACCACATTAAAACTAACTTGAGATATGAATATTGTATACAGATTCCTTGGGATGTTTACAGTCACGCAAATTAAATTAATTTGATTAAAATCCATACTGATATTATAAGTGCGAAAGTCTGTCAGCCTGTCTCTTACGCTTTCACTAACTAGCTAGCTAGCTAGCTAGCTAGGCTACTAGATATCTTTTTTCCAAATAAATTGAGGCTGATGGTCTGTATAATCGATATTGCGACACCACGGTTTTTTGAACGAACAGTATTCAGCCAGAGTTTAATTCTTGATGTGCGATTAAAATATAGATACAAAATTCGATAAATGTTGTATGTATACCCCTAATAGATTCAGTTTTTCCCTTTAACTATTTTTTTATATCATAAGATAGCAAACAAGCAGATGGGTCTCCTGATGGAAAGAGTTAACCATCGCCTATAGACACTAAAGATGTTAATGGTGCGTTGCTATCTTGTGGCGAGGTCTAATGCCACATGCATAAGTTTACCGGCTACCTTACCCTCCAACCCGGAACACGACAGCGACAAGCACTGACGCTATTGCAGCAGGAATAGGTAAGGCGGTGGTACTAGACCCGGGCGAGACAATGTAGAACTCTACCACCTAGTAGCCACGATGGTAATGACTCGATAGCCAATCGGTCGCCTTTTACGACCTGCCTGGCAGAACGGCAGTTGGCCTATTCTACAAAGGAGGCTATAAGCGCTGAAGCTATTGCTATAGAAATAGGTAAGGTGGCGTTACCAAACCCGGTCGAGACGGATGCCCGTTTATAACTGCTGGATTTGAGTGTGACACTCAAAGTGATTTTATAGTAAGACGCGGTATCGTTCCACTTCCCTTTAACATACTTATGCGTTTATAGTACGGGAGCTAGCAACGTTGAAAAAAAAAAAAATTTTAGAAAAGCTGATTCTTTAATATGTCAGTCGCAATCCTCCCTCGAGTAGATTGCGGGCCATCAGGCTGTTGGTAAACGTTGCGTTCATTACTGCGCAGCATATCTTGATAGGTAAAAATGTTGAATTTCGCATTATTTTAAAATGATTTTTCTTACTATCAAATTTAAGACACTAATAGGAAAATTAATGTCTAATTAACAGAAATTTTTGTGGTTGCTAAATATGTGCCAGACGCTATTTTATAAAACCAAAAATAAGTAAATTTTAAAACATTTTAGAATGTCTGTCATTTTGATATTATTTTTATAAGAAGTAAACTAGCAAAAAGCAAAGCTTTGTAAGGGCTCGCAAAGTTATACTACCTAGTAATATTGTTAGGAAAGTGTTTCTATGAGAATTGCATCTTTAATTTGATGGCTTTATTTATAATTATCTAACCTAAAAAAATCCAGTATTTTACCCAAACATTGTATTCCCATCAAAGGCGTCGCAAGCTTTGGTCTAGAAGGGCGCAGGAAAATAAAATAAAAATAAAAAAAACATGTTTTTATGAATAATGTTTTTAGTACTTACAAGAAAAAAAATTTTAAATTTTCTTGATTTATTAAAAACACGATTTTTATTATTATCAATGTTATTTGCACAGAAAAAATATAAAGGTTATCTGGGTGATTGCGTTCTAACTGTGATATAATGTCAGTACCGTGTCATGTCTATTTTTAGAATTTATTTATAAATTGTTAGTTTTTTTTGTCGTAAACATTAGAATTTATGAGGTAATTAGTTTAAATCATTTATTACGACAAAAAAACTAACAATTTATAAATAAATTCTAGAAATGGACATGACACGGTATTGACATTTAAGTGATATATTGTAAGTTTTCTGTAAGTGGCAAGTTATATTATATGAAAATAATGTTAAAATATGTTTATTATTTTCCAATAAGTACAAAAATTTCATAAATTAATTATTAGTTAACGACCTGTGAGAACAAACAATATAGGACATTGAATATCACAGTTAGAACGGAATCACCCATCTACTAAAATTTTACGCCACATTTTCTGGTCTACCTATAATTAGTACGGTTTACCTATAATATGTAGCAACTCAAGATCCATCTCGCGCCACCACTTCGCTCGTACAGACTAATATTGATAGAAATCAATCATAGTTGATTAACAAAAAACAAAACAACAAATCAGCCTAATATTGAAGAATTTATGGTAGCTTGCTTGTAAAAGAGTTTTCAAGGAAAAATGGGTATTAAAAATGAAAGTTGATCTTATAAAGAAAAACACATTTTTAACATTTCGCTAAGATAAATAGTTTTTTTTTTCTAAAATCGGGAAGTTCCTGGTTTCACATCGATTTTCGAAATCAAAAAAATGTTTTATTTAATTAACCTTCAACATTTACTTACTGTAGTCACGAAGAATTGGCGGTAGAAAATCAGCGAATAAATTTTTCAAATTTTTCTCTCTGAGAAACCCTCGGGGTTCGATTAACGTTGCCCGGGATTAGAAAAGTGCCCGGTTGGTGATAGGCTGATTACCTATCACGTTGTGGGACTAAGACATATCTTCGGCTAATCGTGGATGCACACGTTGTACCTCCGCCTACCTCTTCGGGGATACGGGCATGAATATACCTTTTTTAGCTCTTTTTTTTTAAAAAATAGCCAGATGCTATTTTATATAAATAAAAATAAATAAATTTTAAACCATTTTAGAATGTCTGTCATTTGGATATTATTTTAATAAGAAGTAAATGAATACAAAATTAATTTGCCAGATATTAATTCGCTTGTTTAATCATCAACCTGGTCAATTAAAAAATAATGAGTACGGTGGTATTATGTTAGTTGTTACAGAGAGATAGCGGCAAAGTTGGCGGACAGAAGAGAGACAAGAGTATATCAAAATTATTCAAAAACAATTTCTTATATTTTTAACCGACTTCAAAAAAGGAGGAGGTTCTCAATTCGGCCGGTATATTTTTTTTATGTATGTACACCGATTTCTCCGAGGTTTCTGAACCGATTTACGTTAGCCTGAAAGTTATTTCAAAAATATCAAGTAAATTTGCTAAAAACAACGTAAATTTAATATTTTAAAAGCTGAAACTTTTGAAAATTAGATTAAATTTTAATTTTACAAAACACATTCGACTAAGTTTTATGAGTACTAAAATATCGTAGAATATCAAAAAATTATTGGTCAAATAATTTCGAAGTTATGTCGAAAAAACACTTTTTTCAAAATTTTTTGTCAACGCTTACTCCCAAACGCATAAACCGATTTTGATGCAATTTTTGTTTTAGACGTAGACTTTTAAGGAATAGAGCTGATTAGTTTTTGTACTCAAGCGGTACATTACTCTGGAAGTTATAATGAAAAAAAAAATACTGTTTAGCCAAAATTTTTTACCAGGTTTTTTCAAAATTCCTCAAAATCTCCTGGGCCGATTTAGTTAAAATTTTCAGGAAGTCTAAGTAAATTGGAATCCAATCGAATGCCTTCAACCGCAGCTCAATCGGTCCAGCTGTTCAAAAGTTATGAATGTTTACACACACACACACATCCATACAAACATACTGACGACATCGTGAAAATAGTCGGAAAAGATTCCAAGGGCCTTAAAACCATGGAGATCTGGTGAAAACTCGATTTTCGAAAATGGGGGCAAAATCATTAACTTCCTTATCTACATACTGTACATATACGTAGCGGGAAGTTAAAAAATTTTACGTTTCACATTTCACAGTCTTAAAACAATACGCATAAAACGATAATAATATATTTTAATGACAGTTAAACCGAGTTATTTAATTATTAACTTCGTGAAATAATTTTGGGAACTCATAATTTCAACGTACGGATGTTGATTGCAACGGTTGAATATTGGACTCGCATATAAATGATTGTGCTACGATCTACAGTTACCTTTTAATATCCATTGCTTGCTAATAACGAACGTGAATCGAAAGCTTTATACTTAACCCTCTTAATGAAAATTGAGCCGATTGGAGTGTATAAATTTGACACAGTTTGTTTACGTGAAAAAGAATAAAATTTGATAAAGTGCATGTAAGACCACGCGCAACGTACGGTTCCAAACTTGCGCATCACAATAATGCGGACTAAGAAGAGGACATTTAGAGTTTCATACTATGAACATTTAAGCTATTCACATCTAATGACAAACATATATCCGGACCACCACCAAGTTCACTACCAACAAAAACTTCTCTAAGTACATTTTATAAGTTGGACGACTGTTACTCAAAAACTTGTAAAGCCTTATAAGTCGTGATAGTTTTTCTTTTAACTTCATTATATTCACTACTAACATGATTTTTTTCCCACCCCCAAACCAACCGTTTAGTCGGCAGAGTGGGGGGGGGACACTTGACTCTAACAAAACTTAGCACTTAATAGCTTAATATTTTACAAACGAGCGCCTTAATCGAAAACTTTTTTCCAAAGACCCACAATATTTTTTAAAAAACCTATTCAACGATACCACATACAATAGAGTACTTAAGAAAAAAATTTAATATCCTCACTTTACATTTAGGAGAGCAACCCTGAAATAAATATTTTTGAAGATTTTATATTACCACTTTTGTAAGGACTAATATGTATATTCGTGCCAAATTACAGCTTTCTGGTATTAAGGATCTCAGAGTGCTAAGTGTGAGTTTTTCTTTTCGCATTCGATCGTGAGCGCGTTTGGAGTTTACTAGGAATTTGTATGTGATTTGTACAGCGCCACCTAGTGGTAAACGTGAGAAACCAGTTTACCACTAGGTGGCGCTGTACAAATCACATACAAATTCCTAGTAAACTCGAAACGCGCTCACGATCGAATGCGAAAAGAAAAACTCACACTTAGCCCTCTGATCTATAGTGTGGACTGACGAACGGACGGACGGACATAGCGAAACTATAATGTTTCCTAGTTTACTTCAGAACCCTAAAAAGTTCAAAATTTTAAACGACAAACAAAACATTACACATACCTACCTCATGCGTTTGACTCACACACGTGTATTTAATAGTATATGCAACCTGCAACCCGCTGCACCATTAAATTTTTCATTCATTTTCACTAACCCCATGAGAACAACTTATTTTTCGGGATAAAAATCAGGGTAACCTATGCGCTATTCCAGGTCATCATCAACCTGTGTGCCAGATTTCATCCAAATCGGTAAAGCTGTTTTTGCGTGATTAACAAACATCCATCCAACATCCAAACTCTTGCAATTGTAATACTACACTGTGTTGTGTGCAGTGTGCAGCCCGTTCCACAATAAAAGATTTTAGGGAATCCCGTGGGAACAATTCTTTTTTTTTGCAGTATACAAAGTAGTCTGTATGTTAATCCCGGTCATCACCTACCTGTGTGCTAAATTTTTTTAAATCCGTAAACAAACATCTATCCATCCATCTATTCATCCTTCCATCCATCCATCCAAACATACAAAAATTCGCATTTATTACATTAATATAGATTATTTTTAATACCAATCAATTTTGTTTATGGTTAGAGACTATTTACAGAGCGCCACGGTAATATTATCTATGCAGTATTCCAACTTCATACAAACGGACGAAGCACGAGCGATATCTAAGCACCTCGATCTCGGCATTGCGCTCGGCATGCAGATAGTCGCGACTGTGCCACATTGACAAACGGACGGTATGTTGTTTTTTTAACAATAACGCAAATATTTTTCGGTCGCAAATTTATAATACCGATTTATTATTCAATCATAAACATGTTTTTTTAATTAAATCTACCAAAGAAAAAAAAACAACACGCATTTTAATGGAACACTTTGTATTCAACTCACAAAGTGTTTTATTTATTTATATAAAAAAGTATATTTACAATCACAAAACTAAATGGAAACATAAAGTATGCAAATGTAATTATAATGCTGGAGGCGGGCAGCCCTAATGCACGTTTACGCATGCGTGCTTTAAGCATGTATTTCAAAGATACGGCCGAGTTACAATACTGTATAGATAATATTACCGTGCTTGAGCCGCGCGCTCAAGCGCTGTATTATCTTATTATGTACCGTAAAAGTAGGTATGAACTAATGGATGAATTAATGAATGAATATATTTCTGAATAAATGAATTTTTTTTTTCCGGAATGTCTCAATTGCTGTTAGCCTTATGGGCTGTTACAGCTTCACCGGTCGCGGGGGCGAGCAGAGTGCTCAGCCAGAATTTAAAGGTGTAGGGCTGTACGCCCTCCGCCCTAAGGGTGTCTCCTGTGAGACCGAACCTCGGCTTAGGGTGGGGTCGTGATTTGCGATGAGAGGGCTAGTGGCATTGTTTTGTCCGTCCGCCGAACCTTGCCCTTGGGGTCGGTTCGCCGAAGGGCGAAACAGGGGTCCTCGTCGCCGCCGGCGGCGACGGCGTCGCGAATGTAGGTGTGTAGTGTTATCGTGTAAACCGTTGGCCAGAGTTATCGGGTCATCGGGATCGGTAAGAACGTGGCGGGGCCTACGAAGTTTGGGATCAGGATTAGGGTCTGAGATGTAGTCAGCCGCGGCTACCACCTACGGCGGAAGTATCTTTCGGAGATGTCTTTGAAATGCTTTGCTAAGCTCGGCAATTCAAGATCGTTATGAAGGTCTACGTTGCGCATATACCACGGTGCTCCCGTGGCAATACGCAGGAATTTATTTTGTACCACTTGCAACGGATGCAAGTCCGCGTGGGGGAGATGGGCAAACGCTACGCAAGCGTATGAAAGGATGGGGCGTACGCACGACTTGTAAAGTGTCACCTTGTGTCTAAGTGACATTTTACTGCGTTTATTGATAAGATAATATAACCGACCTACAACGAACTTAGCCTTAACTTTCATTCTTTGTATGTGCGGTTTGAATGACATTTTGCTGTCCAACGTTACCCCGAGGTACTTGAATTTCTTTTCCCACGGGATGACGTTTCTGAACAGGGTAATGTTGCCTAGTTTACGCAGACCGCGCCTTTGTTGTCGCGGGTGTTTACCGCGGCGAAAGTACACGGCTGCACTTTTTGAGGGATTTATTTCGATACGCCATTTTCTGAACCAATCACCGAGGGCGTTGGCCGCAGCCTGCAGCCGCTTGGTGATTGTTACTTCGGAAAAGTTGGACGTATAGAGGGCGGTGTCGTCGGCGAACAACGCGAGCTCGACGTGCGGCTCGCGTGGTACGTCGCACGTGTAGAGGGAGAATAATACGGGTGACAGTATGGAGCCCTGCGGGACACCTGCTGTAATCGATCTGTGGGTGGAGAAGGCTCCTTCCACGCGGAATTTGAATCGGCGGTTGGTGAGGTACTCTCGTATGATGAGAACAAGTCTGTAGGGCACGCCCATTTGGTATAGCTTGTATATTAAGCCATTGTGCCAGACTTTGTCGAACGCCTTTGCGACGTCGAAGAATAGGGCGCCTGTGGGAATTTGCAGCCCCTGGGCTGCGTTTAACCCGTTTAGGATATATTCGGTGAGACGGTGCACTTGATGAGTGCAAGAGTGAGCCGCTCGGAACCCGAACTGCTCATTTATTAAGAGGCCTTTCTCGTGAACAAATGCCTTAAGGCGAGCGAGAATGATTTTTTCATAGATTTTGCCTAACGTATTTATTAGGCTAATGGGGCGGTAACTACTGACTTTATTGCGGGGTTTACCCGGTTTGTGAATTCCTATGACGGTGGCTTCTTTCCACTCGTCTGGAAACGCGCAGCCGGCTAGTAGTGCATTGAAGATGCACACTAGTAGACATATTAGGGAGGGGGGGAGGTATTTATATTTTATTCGCAAGAATGTGAAATACCACGTTCTTGTGTAATTGCACAAGTTTTAAGATTACAATCTAACACTATCAGTGTATTTTACTATTATATGATATGCGAATATTGAACATTTTTCTAAACTATTTACAAGAGCCTTAAGTTTAAGTGCATTGTTAGGAAAAAAACTGTTAAATAGCAGCGGGATAGAAATTTGAATTAAAATAATTTGTCTTCAAAATATTCTTTCACAGAGTAATTATTCTGTGAAAGAATTGCCTTTTAGAGTCCGGTCAATCTAGACCTAAAAATGAGAGCGAAGGTACATAAATTCTCATCAAGCTGAAAATCAGTAAGATTGTTAAAAATATGTTTAAAAATAAAATTTGAAAGTTCCCCATCTTTTCCCTGTATGGAATTTTTTTTATTCGAGTTCAAAGGTCAAAATTGAGTTTTTTGTAATTTTCAGCGAAACGGTAAGTTTTATCATAAAAATATCTCAGACAAAAATTATAGATCATAAAATAATCTACAAAAAATGTATCAATGCTTTTTTTCCTACGAGTCACCATTTTTGAGATATAACTTATTTAAAAAGTTGTTCAAGTTGTTATCGTTATAATATGCATGAGTGCGCCATGTATATACATCTCTTATCCACTTTTAGAGTGGTTCTCAACGCATAATCCTTTTTCAGAGGTTGACAAAATTGTTTCTGTTGCGAGTGGTGTCGTTGTGATGATAAAATTAATTGTTATATAGCTCGTGTAGTTTTTCTTCTTCATGGACTTGCTTCTATGGCAAAAATAACAGGACTGATATTCAATAATATCAAATTAAAACGCGCTGACAAAGTTGTTCCTCTTTTAGCTATGACTAGTACCATAAAAGTTCATGAAGAAAAAGTACCTATTCACCCTGTATTATTGTTTCATCGCATGAGTATTACTGCAGCCTTTCAAGATGAAATTGAAAAATATTTTGAATATGAATTAGTGAAGTTTGCTGTGAGTGCAGTGTGCTGAAGTTTTTAGAAACAATAATTCATCTCAAAAAGAAGTTATCACCAACGGCATGCCTGATTAGATAAGCATAGATATGTATGTTTCGTTAAAAATACTAAGAATAAAAAACAAGTTCAATTAGTAAATAATGTCTCACGAAAGTTTAAATAATTTTATTAAGTTCAATTAGCTTCTCTTCCTCTAACCTTAGTTGCTACTCATCAACATCTTCTTCAGGTATATTACCAAGTTCAAGTGTGGCTTGGTTATCAGCTAGACCCCTACAGACTGGGGTTGGAATTGGTCGACAATACATTGAAACCAGTTCAAACTTTACTCCCACCTGCACCGGAAAAACTGCTGAACACAGTTTTTTGCAACTGCAAAAAGGGATGCAGTGCTAAATGTGGTTGCAAAAAAGTCGGACTGTTTTGTTCTCTAGCATGTACAAATTGTCAAGGCCGGTCGTGCTCCAATATTGAATCTCTAACAGAGGAGGATTCGTTTGATTCCTACGAGGATACATCGCTATTGACGCAATTTACTTGCACTCAGAATGAAGAAGAACAAGAGGAAGATTTAAGAAGAAGAAGAAGAACGGGAAGAGTTTGACGGTTATAATTCAAACGAATAAAATTCACCATCTTTTTTATTTACATCGCTTTTTATCTTTTCCAATATTTACAAATTTCAATAATTTTGCAATAGTTTCAAGTTAAACAGGATCAAAACTGACCGGTGGAGTAAGCCTATGGGGGAAACTACGTTAAAAAATAAAACGCGCTAGGTACACTACTTCATAGGTGGCATGGAAACGTGTGCATATTATGACAATTGCAACATGTACAATGTTTTGAATCGTTATATCTCAAAAACGGTGGCTCGTAGAAAAAAAAGTATTGTTACATTTTTCGTAGATTATTTTATGATCTACAATTTTTGTCTGAGATATTTTTATGATAAAACTTACCGTTTCGCTGAAAATCGTGAAAAACTTATTTTTTTTACCTTTGACCTTGAATAAAAAAATTCCGTACAGGGGAAAAATGGGGAACTTTCAAATTTTATTTTTAATCATATTTTTAACAACCTCACTGATTTTCAGCTTGATGGGAATTTATGTAGCTTCGAATGTTTAAATTGTCCGGATTATAAAAAATAATGTGTTATGTTATATACTCGTATGATATTAAACAATAGTAAGTTTTAAGATATTTTGCAAAATTTTCTTAAGAGCAAATCACAATATTTAAAATAGCATGAAATTTAAAAAACAAGGGCTTTGCCTCCCACTCCGTTATTCCGGACTGAATACGATTCGAAGTTTAGTAATCAACTTGCAATATTTAAAGTATTAAAAAAACTTGTATTGTATAAGAATTTATAAATTGAATAAAATGCAGTACAACACGAAGAATTGATACAACGCCAACTCGTTTAAGGCGAGGTGTTTGGACGCGCGTCAATTCTATAGGAAATAGGTGGCGCGGGATGTTCTGAAACCGCTGGGAAACGTGTTAATTTTCTATATAAAATACTTCAGATGAAAACCAAAATTTAGCACATTCTTTTTTGTATTTAAAACTAAAAAAACTAAAAATCATGTGGAAGATTAGAAATATTATTAACAAATTATTTAACATTATTTAACAATTAACAAATTATTTGTTTTAGAGATTTTTTTAGCCTGTTTTCGAAATTTTATATGATCGAGTAAAGTACATTCTATCATGTAATAAGTTAGCACATTCATTAGATAATATATTCAGGTATATCGTGTATTTTTTGTAAAATTGTGATTTAACAATCAATCCAAAAAATTTGGTTAAGTAAACCAGTTTTTTCCCGTCTGTCCCGATGCCTCGCCTTAACATGTGTAAGCTTGTAAAATATTAATTAAAAAATATTGATTAATTTAAAAGTCAAAATATATATTCAAGTTAACCAGATCGGAACCTTGTCATGCACTGGAATGATCAGCTGGAAGAAAGTCAGCGGGCTCGTCTTTTTTCAATTACAATTTTTAATCAATCTATATATTAATATGTGAAGGAAAAACTTTCTACCCACTTTTAAGACAGTTGCTTGAACGGTAGAATATGAAATATGTTACAGTTAAAGCTTACGTTGAGGGCGACTGCAGAATTGAGGTATTTTAAACTCAAAAGAGTAAAAACTATAAGCATAGATTTTTTCAGTTCAAACATTTATTTAGTTAAAAATGACAGTAATTGATTTTTGAAAAGCTGCACATTTTTGAACCGATGATTCAACTTAATTTTTGTGACCTAAAGTATTGTTTTAGCTTTATAATCAACAGGTTGAAAAATTTCGAAACAGTGTTAAAAAAAATTAGTTAAAAAAACAAATACATCTACTAATAAAAAATATTTTAATATAAAGCCTTTGCTGACTATTAAAAAATATGACTAGTTCACACTTCTTTTGTGTTAAAATGTTAATGGCCGCCGGCAGGCTATTGATTAAGTATATATAGAATCTATATCGAGAAAGTTTCACGATGCTCTGCACGCCGCTGAAGATAGAGTCCAATAGCGTAATATTGTACGTTCAATTATGATCCAAGGAGGAGGTCACGACCCTCAGTAATAAGTAACACGAAGCAAGGAGGAGGAATATCGATAAAATGATGAGAAAACAAAGAACATATTAAATTGTCAGAGAATAGAATATGAAATGTTTGGATAAGGATAGTCACAGTGACAATGTGTCTTGTTCCAAAAAATATAATATTTAATATAAACCAGAGTTAATATATAATATTTTATTGCTAAATACTGAAATAAAATACTTCAGCACCGGTACTGAATCATACACCACAAAGACGAGTAAATACCAGTCAGCTTGTCTAAGTGTGAATTTCAAAACAAAAACCTCTTCGAATATTTGCGAAGAAACGAAAATAATTAATAAAAACTAAAATTTATTCTAATTAATATTAGCCTATTTTTCATGTATTTCTCTGGTAATGACGCAAGTGATCAATCTTTACACCCGACTTTCACTAAAATGATTACGGCAATGACTGTCTGAAATGCTAAAATTGGAGTCTAATAAAAATATTCTTGCGGAGCCATTTGCGGAGCTCTCATATTTAGGATCTTTTCCTAGCTCATAAGCTATTTCACAAAGTGTTAGTGCTTTAGTAAAATTGTTATAATCTTCATGCAATGATGTTTAATGTTTGCGGATTTACTGGTCAGTATTTTAAAAAACCATAGTAATAGTATATTTGACCATTAAATGTGACATTTTGAAAATGCAATAAATAGAAAAAAACTAGTTTGTTAAAGTAAAAAATGGCGGATTTTTCAATTATTTTTCAAGCAAACAAAATGAACGTATGTGACGAAGAAATTCGGTACATTTTAAAGTTTTATTACAAAAAAGTAAAAATGCGACGAACGCCGGGATTGAAATTTTTGCGGTTTACGGACCTAATGCGGTATCAATAAGAGTAGCACAAATGTGGTTCAAGCGTTTCAACTCTGGAACTTTTAGTGTGTAAGATGAGATTCTCTCTTCGCCTTATTCGCCTTATCACAGACAAAATCAGTGCCATCTTTGAGAAAGTGGAGCAAGATCGACATATTAGTAGCTACGACATTGCTGAAGAATTGGATGTGGATCATAAAGTAGTTTTACGTCATTTACGAAAGTCTGAGTACATGAAAAACTTGACATTTGGGTACCACATGATCTCACTGAGAGAATTCCATTTGTGATCCTTTGTTGAGACGTAATAATTCCGAACCATTTCTTAAACAGTTAATTACGGGTGTGAAAAATGAGTGATTCACGATAAGAATGTGCGAAAAAGATCATGGTTGAAGCATGGACAAGCCCCACAGGCCTGACTCGGAACAAAGTACTGCTATGTGTTTGGTGAGATTGGAAAGGAATCGTCCACTATGAGCTTTTGCCACCGGGTAAAACTATCGGTTCTTACCTCTTCTGTCAGCAAATGATGAGGTTAAAAAAAGCAATTGAGAAAAACCAGCCGAAGCTGGTGAATAGGAAGGACGTGGTGTTCCACCATAACAAGGCCAGACCGCAAACATCTATAGCCACGCAGCAAAAATTGAGAGAGGTTGGCTGGGATGTGTTGATGCATCCTCCGTATAGCCCTGACCTTGCTCCATCCGGTTTCCACCTGTTTTGATCATTGCAGAACTCTTTAGGAAGCATAAAGCTAAACTCAAAAGAACACTGAACACTATCTGTCAGATTTTTTTTTTCAAAAATCTCAAAGTTTCTACAGGAATGGGATTATGGCACTACCCACAAGATGGCAACAACTCATCGATCAAACCGACACATACATATTACATAATATAAATAAATAAAAAAATATACTTAAAAAAATATTTTCCTTTGTGAGGAGATTAAACAAGTAGATGGTTCTTCTGATGGAAAAATATAACATCGTTTATAAACACGAAAATATATTCATCAGCTACCTTCTCCAATGTCGGATAAGAAATAGGGTAATCGATAAGTTCTAAATAAGAAAGGAGGAATGAAATTGACCAAAGTGCTCACTTATATCA
The DNA here is from genome assembly GCA_036924255.1 of Apodemia mormo. Classification (NCBI taxonomy): domain Eukaryota; kingdom Metazoa; phylum Arthropoda; class Insecta; order Lepidoptera; family Riodinidae; genus Apodemia; species Apodemia mormo. The sequence goes on from JAUPFN010000008.1 coordinate 2,499,569, forward strand.
TCAGATTTAAATAAGAACACTTTGGCCACTTTCATTTTTTCATCAGAAGAACCATCAACTTGTTTAATCTCCTACAATAATAAAATGTTAGCCCAACAGACTTTGCTGAACTCTCAAATGGCTATTTTACACAGATAGTTCAGTAAATAATCCGTATTCTGTAGGATTCTGCAAGCGCTAAAGGTGCTCGTATGGAGAGAATTTAATATCGTTCCGGACATTTTCGTCATATTGACAACAATGCCGACGGCAGACGACCATTTTCAACTCACAATACAACCTTATAAGACACTTCAAATGGTATATCTACTAGAACTCTGAGATTATTTCATCATTTTCCGGATAAAAGGGGACTTATTGCATTTTTATCTTGAAAGTTTTCATTGACTAAGAAACTTTCTTGCTTCAATGACTATCTTTTGTTCTTATATATTACATGGAATAGACTTTTACGGTGGTTTAAAGTCGATTTGCAGCTTTAATGCTAATATATAAAATGCATATAAATTATTGTACAATAAATATTACTTACTGGACAAAATAGTTTTGGACAAAATATTACTGGAAAAAATATTACTGTATATGTCTAAGTCCATAGAAAGCAAAGTATTTGCTTGTGATATGGGCGTTTGTTGTCATCGACTAAAATAATCTATATTAATAATTTCGTCAAAGGTAACTGTAGACTTAATCGGAACCTTACCTAAATTATAAAGCGTAAAAAAGTAATAATTTTGAGTCGACAACATGTATCCGCAAAATTCGGATTGTCGAGTATTTTGTTAAAATAGTGATTAAAAATTATTACAGTGCTGACAGACAAATAGGCCATATTTCTTTAAAGGTTACTAATCGCCTCTGTGGTCTAGTGGTCCAACGTTGGCGTTGACTACATGGGGCCCCGTGTCCGGTTCCCGGGTCGGGCACATAAAAAAATGTTTTTCAGTTTTCTTAAAAACACAATATTGCCCGGGATTGGAAAGTGCCCGGTTGGCGATAGGCTTGCCACCTATCACATTTTGTGGGAACAAATATCTTCGGCTAATCGTGGGTGCACTTGTTGTACCTCTGCCTACCCCTTCGGGGATATGGGCGTGAAGATACTTTACTAATGTATAGTGTAGATGGCGTGAGCATTTATTAAAGTATCGTAGAACTTAGCGCAGATTATTGAGGGAGAATTTATTTTCCCTTCGTTCATCATAATTCATAAAAGAGTGAAAATTTAAAAAAATAGCAACACTATAGTTTTGTCTTTATTAAACCAACGTAGTTGAAAAAAGCCGTCACTATATGTGCTATACGTGCTCTAACCCAATACACAGACATCAAAAAAGCAAGCAAAAATCGGAAAATGTGGAAATTTAAGTCAAATTTTATAAAGATTCTGGTTCATAATAACAAGTTTTGTCAGCATAAACAGAAAATACAAACTTTAATATTTCAGAAAATGTACATCTTCATTAACACGAAAAATAAAAGTGTGTTTAAATAAAACGCGTTTTCTAAATTAAATTCAAACGTCATTTTTGTATGAAAAGTTTCGCGACACCATCTTACTTCTTTTTAATGAACCCATCTATGCGGATGTGTTTAAGACGGGATTCATCTCCGCTTCTAAGGAGTTAGATGAATGCAAGGCGGGACAAAGCGGGTCGAGACGAGCTGCGCCAACTAGAATGGAACGCTAATCACGTCCTGCGTCAAGGCGCCTCATGTCTAGCTGAGAAAGCCTTAAAAGTGTGTCGTGTTTTTGTGACTTTCATATAGAGTTTTGTATTTAAGGTTCAAAATTTGAAGATTAAAATTGAAATGTGAATGGAATTTTAGATTTTTTAGTTTTATATACAGCGTGTAATGGATGGTGTACCGAAAATCGAAACCGTAGATTTGAACCTTGATTCTGAGATCGTAAATCGTTGGTATACAATAAATAAAAAATTCCTACACAAATGTGTAGGAATTTTTTATTTATTTGCGAATTTTTACTTTAACTTTTACATCGCGGAGCATGAAAATAAAAAAAACATAAGTTTGACTTGCATGTATTTAATATTACTAAAATTGGATATTATTTGAGTATAAAGATTAATTTAGGTTTCTAAGCAGGTGTACTAAATTTTGTGCTTGTTTGCACGTTTGTGTATGAATTTCTCAAAAAAAAAAACATATCGAGATGATTTTTTAAATTTTTTTAATTTAAATCATGTATATTTCAACTTAGGAAAGAGTTTAAGTTTCATCAAGTTCAGTTCAATAATAGTAATAACTAGAAAAAGCAGAGCTTTGTAAGGGCTCGCAAAGTTATACTATCTAGTAGGTAATATTGTTAGAAAAGTATTTTTATGAGAATTACATATTTTACTATATGGACTTTATTTACAATTATCTAACCTAAAAAACCCAGCGTATTTTCACCCAAACATTACATTCGCATCAAAGTCGTCGTCAGGCTTTGGACTAGGAATATTTGGTTTATTTTCAAGGAAAAATGGGTATTAAAAATGAAGGTTGATCTTATAAAAAAACAATATCTGGTTGGCCGAGCTTTGCTCGGTTTTTCGCATATTTTTGGAACCGATCTTTTCTTGGACCTTGAACCTTGATAAATCGATTCCTATAGAATATATATATTTTTTTTCTGTACCTGGTTGACCGAGCTTTGCCCGGTTTTTCACATAGCCATATCTTGGGAACCGAGCTTTTTTTGGACCTGGAACCTTGATAAACCGATTCCTGGACCCGAAAAACCCCTAATTTTTGACTTTCATGAAAATCGTTGGAGCCGATTCCGAGATTCGAATTATATACATATACATATACATATATATATATATACATATACATATATATATATATATATATATATATATATATATATATATATATATATATATATATATATATGTATGTATATATATGCAGGAAGTGGGTCAGATACGATAAATAAAATGCGGATGTGGTGATATAACAGCTCTTTATATTTTGATCAACTTTCCATTATTAATTACTAGTTTTCATTAACAATGTGAACCATGATTATTCCTTACTACAAATAAGTCATAATTTAAGCAATAGATAGTCAATTATAAATTGTACTGCGACTAATTTATAGTTGACAATAATAATTAAATTGTTTGCACAAATTAATTATCCAAGAGTCAAGGATAAGCTACTAGCAAGATACAACAAGTTTACCGAGCCACGCCAGAGCCAAGACTGCCCGAACGGGGGGCGCTCAGAGCCTTTTATACAGGTAGCAAAACAATTTGAGTAGTAGGGATATCGAACGATGCGCTCGGTGGCTTTAGGCGTACACCTGTTGTTTACAATATTCTTGCATTTGATGACGCGGACGCCGTTACGGCCATAATGACATGCACACGTCCTCGTGTGCGCATCTTTATACATCTGAGGACAAGGAACGCCTCGTTCATCCTGACATATCTTTTAGAAAACTAAACGTAATCTTATTTTTTTTTACAACTTTATAATTAGCGTGATCTTTAGCGAAATGGTACAATAGTGTGCTGGTCCGGCAGCCCCTTCAGCAACTACAACTATTAAACTCTCTCGTCTGTTTTGAAACCGGAGACTGCATTCTACTAAGCTAGGAATCTCTCCCATCAATTAAAAAAACCGGAGACTGGATTGTACTAAGCTCCCTCTCATCAGATAAAAACCGGAGACTGGACTGTATTAAGCTCCCGCTCATCAGTTAAAAACCGGAGACTGGAGTGCACTAAGCTCCCTCCCATCAGTTAAAACCGGAGACTGGAGTGTACTAAGCTCCCTCTCATCAGTTTAAAACCGGAGACTGGAGTGTGCTAGGTCGTCATCTCCCTACATTTCTCAATCCTACATTTTTTGTTAATTTACTTTATTTTTTTTTATTTTCCAATTGATTTCCTTTCATAGTTTTATAAATCTCCCATTTCCTATAATATTTTTTTTTTTGCTTTTTTTTACTTACATTTTTTAGTGATATTTTTTTTATCATCATTTTACTACATTTTTTTCGTCTACTTTATATCGTATTTTTTTGCTGATGATGCAGCCACATGAACAGTGGCATTAGTTATTATAAGATTAGAGAACTTCCTTCGCAGGTAGTTCGAAGATATTGAAAACTCTGACTGTTATAACTATCTACAATATACACTGCAGTTCTATTAATACTGTTTGGAACAGTTTCATGAACAAGATCATTATCATGAGTATACGCTGTCACGTCATCCTAGTTATAATTTTCATATAGGTAACTCAAGAAACCCTACAGGAATATGGGGAACTTCGCAGAGGCTATCATGGGCGCACTTATATGTCCTATTAGATTCATTGATATGTCTTAATTCGTACCTATTGTTTTCTAAAATTGCGGTAACTTTTAAGGAGCCCTTATATTTTGAATCAAGTTTCGTTTAGTGTCGTGTCCTAACAAATAAAAAGTCACATACACTAAAAGGTTTAACATTTCTTTTACTTAACCGTAAAATATCCGATTGGGCTGATTTTTTATTCTATTAGATACACCGGATCTTCAAAGCTTGTAGATAATTTTGCGAGTTTTTAGTTAGTTGCCTTGAATACCGAATGTCAAATCAATCGGGGCAAATCCAGATATCCTATACCTAAGGTTGTTGAGCGCGTGTCGAATGTTACCGAACGGCTCTTGCCATGATTTGTTAGAGTTATACTCCACTATCATTAATCAATCCTACAATATTCGCATCACACGTTCGGACTGACTGTTAGCTCTATATGTGCCTGTCGCAAGTAGATGTAAATCTGTATTTGTTTTAAAATATTAATTTGAGTTCAGTTGGTAATAAACTTTAAGATCGCTTATTAATGGTCTTCAAAGGGTCAAATAAGTCAATTTAAGCTCGCCGGTTTTAATTCAATTGGTTGTCAATCGTTTTTAAAAATATCTACCAAGAGCTCTCTATCTTTACCTACAAGGTCAGTGTTTACCACATCCCCTTTAACCGATTTTGAAATTGAGCAGGATTAAGTGTTTAAGTATTGTTAAGCATTAACCTGTTGTTGCTTAGTTCCTATTCTACCTTGCTCCAAAATTTTGTGGCCTAACGAAAATTTTTTATTAATACTCGTCAGGTCAAACGTGAAATATAACCTCCAAATTTCAATTTTGCCCTGTGGTTAAGAATTTGATCTATTGAGTGGAAAATACATCAGGACAAGCGACTACTTAGATTCTTGTTCATAAAACCGTTCTCCTACAAAGGAGTCACAAGAGATTTGTTTGATATGGCATTCTGAACCAGAGTCAAATATAAAAGGTAATTAAATTTCACTTAGAGTAATACACCATGTGCCGCTCTGGAACAGATGTTGACTGATTTTCTGTTTTGGGAACTCGAAGTGGCAACTTCTTTCTTCTTGTAGCGCATCAGACAAATGGAAGCTATGTGGCTGGGCCGGGGTCACAACATACATAGCAGACCACTGATGGTCGGCCACTGGACATGCCACTGGACATGCCACCAGAGATAGTGGTAGATGACCTGCTTTCGCTGCAAGCAAAAATTATTTGAGATAAGTTTTCTGTTTATCACGGCAATCGTTGCCATGATGTTCGATTCTATCGCAAAAATTGCAACTTCCTCGAAATGCAGTGGTGCTCTTAAATCGGTTCATATCTAAGTCTAAAAGGGAGAGATCTTCAAGTTATATAAATATGGCTTGCCAAGACAGCAGCTTGTGGAGTGGGTGATGGCATGACTCTTAAGTGAGTGAGTAGGTACAATGATTTTATCAACCCCGTCTAATTTCTTCTTTTCTATAATTATATTACTTAAGATACACCAGCTAGTAAGGTATACCACAAATATGAGTCAGATGAAGCGTCTTTGGGATGACAGAAGCATCTCATTAAAAACAAAGCAGAGGCTGGTGGTAGAGTCATGGACACTAAGCGCTGCAGTCAGACGTCGCATTGATGCGTTTGAACTGTGGTGCTGGAGGAAAATGTTACGTATCCCTTATCCCTTGGACAGCACACAGGACCAACGCCTCCATACCAAAACAACTTGGACTAAAGACCAGACTGTCTGCTAGGTGCCTTCAGAGAATTCGGCCACATCTCTAGAAAGCAAGGAGACAATCTCGAAAAGCTAATCGTGACCGGAAAAGTAGAAGACAAAAAGACCACGTGGTCGTACTCCTATGCGATGGTCAGACCAGGTTTGCACCAATCTCATGTCTAAAAAGTTTTATGATTCTCTGCACGGCGCTGAAGATAGAATCCAATGGCGTAATACTGTGCTATCAAGAACGATCTAATGAGGAGGTTACGACCCACAGTAATGAAGAATACGAAGCAAGGAGGAGGACACCAGTTAGTCATATCCTCTGTTTCATCAGAATCAAAGTATATCAACCTAATAGGAGTAGATGCATTTACAGAATGTGAATTAATATTTTCTGCTATTTTTCAAAGAATAGTTTCCATACAACAAGCGAAAAGAGACATTTACTGTTCTACTTATTAATTAACCGAAATCGCATGATGCTGAAGTGGGAGTGAATCCGATCCCAATTCTGATGTAGGAAGTGGGTCAGATACGATAAATAAAATGCGGATGTGTTGATATAACAGCTCTTTATATTTTGATCAAATTTCCATTATTAATTACTAGTTTTCATTAACAATGTGAACCATGATTATTCCTTACTACAAATAAGTCATAATTTAAGCAATAGATAGTCAATTATAAATTGTACTGCGACTAATTTATAGTTGACAATAATAATTAACTTGTTTGCACAAATTAATTATCCAAGTGTCAAGGATAAGCTACTAGCAAGATACAACAAGTGTACCGAGCCACGCCAGAGCCAAGACTGCCCGAACGGGGGGCGCTCAGAGCCTTTTATATAGGTAGCAAAACAATTTGAGTAGTAGGGATATCGAACGATGCGCTCGGTGGCTCAGGCGTACACCTGTTGTTTACAATATTCTTGCATTTATATATATATATATATATATATATATATATATATATATATATATATATATATATATATATATATATATATATATATATACAAGAATTGCTCGTTTAAAGGTATTAGATTAGATATTGTTAACATTTTGCTGAAATAATTGATTTTTTTTTCTAAAATCAGGAAGTTCCTGGTTTTACGTCGATTTACGAAATCAAAATCAAAAAATGTTTTATTTAAATAAACCTTCAAAATTTTTGGACTTAATATTGGACTTAACGCAGGCACGAAGAATTGACGGTAGACACTCAGCGAACACATTTTTCGAATTTTTCTCTCAGAAAACCCTCGGAGTTCGATTCCAGAGTCAGGCAAATGAAAAAATGTGTTTTTTTCCGATTTCTGATAAAAACAACCTTTCCCGGGATTAGAAAAGTGCCCTGCTGGCGATAGACTGGCCACCTATCACATTGTGGGACTTAAGTATCTTCGGCTAACCGTGGATGCACACGTTGTATCTCTACCTACCTCTTCAGGGATACGGGCATAAATATACCTTTTTTTAGCTTTTTACCCTCGGGCTAAGATTGGGAATTGATCTCAATACAATATAAATCAATTAATACATCTGTACTGTTTCACAAATAGCATATTGTGAAACTCTCTAACGCTCTATATACTCTGTTCCCCGCAAACATCCCTGCTCTAGACCTAAATTCCCTTTGTGCCTCCCACAACATTCCTTCGCACTTCTCTTGCATTCTCCATTCAATTGTTTTATTATACACCTTTGATGCCAAGCTGATCAAACTGATTGCCCTATAGCTATCGCAGTTTATACTTGAACCTCGCCTCTATACGAGGGCACAATGACCGCGCGCCGCCAGTCAAATATGAAGAAACAATTCGTGAAGTAGTCTTTTAATAAGTTCAAAAATTCTAATACAATATGTATCTTCTATCCATTTTAATTCGTTAATTTAATAAGAGATGGCGTTAGTAGTAATAAAATTCTAATACAAATTGTACCTTCTATTAATTTAATGTTTATAAAATAGTATTTTTATGGTAGATAACAAATCTAGACATGAATATAAGCTATCATTTCGAAGCTCCAACCTAAAAGATGCGATGCTTTTTCGGTAAAATGTACCACAAAAGTGCATAGTCGCCGCCTAGCGTAGGGCTTGCTGCGCTCGCCCTAATAATAAATATTCACGGGACAAACTACGCTTACTGATCTAACCTCAAAGTAAGCAAATTATTTGCTTGTGTTATGGGTGTTAGTCAACGATACTAATACAAAGAAATACATAATATCTGGTTGACCGAGCTTTGCTCGGTTTTTCACATACCCACATCTTGGGAACCGAGCTTTTCTTGGACCTGGAACCTTGATAAATCGATTCCTATAGAATAAATATATTTTTTCTGTACCTGGTTGACCGAGCTTTGCTCAGTTTTTCACATACCCATATCTTGGGAAACGAGCTTTTCTTGGACCTGGAACCTTGATAAATCGATTCCTTTTCCCGAAAAAACCCCTAATTTGTGACTTTCATGAAAATCGTTGGAGCCGATTCCGAGATTCCATTTATATATTTACAAAAATGGCTCGTTTAATGGTATTAGATAGATATAAATTTATACATATAATAAAATCGTAGGAAAGTCAAAACTGTACATTGAATATTTTTTAAAAGAATACTTGGGGCGTGATCTACAATCGACATCGAAGCCAAAAATATAATTTTTAGAATTTTTGTCTGTTTGTATGTATTTTCGGGGTAAACTCAAAAAGTACTGCTTGAATTTACTTCAAATTTTGCATGAATATTACTAACAGGTTGGGTCAACATATAGGCTACATATTATCACGCTATCACGTACGGGGAAGAAGCTGTGCGGAGTAAACGAAGTCCGCGCGGACGAAGTCGCTGGCAACAGCTAGTACAAGGATATCTAGGGCAAAGGGCTGTCTCCTATGAGACTGGACCTCGGCTAAATGCGACGTTCCAACTAGTGGTGGTGGGTGGAGTCGTGGCATTGCGCCCCGGGTTATGCGTGGGGCGATAAAGAAGTCTTCGTCGTCGAGGCCGGCGACGACGATGTAGTGTAGTGTGCGTAACTAATTCAGTATCTGTGCTGTTGTTTATGGTGGTGAAAGGATCATCGGGATTGGCAGACCACATGAATACTAATAGGCAAATTAGTAAAAATCACGTTACATAAAATAGCAACAAAAAAATAGGAAGAATTCACTGAAATGTTATGTATTGCAGCGTTGTAGATTGTTTGACTGTTACAATACTTTTGTCAATATGAATGACAATTAGCACCTCGTAATCGGTTTCTCGTGTTTGTCAAATGATTATTTATGAGTATATATTATTTAAAATCTTGGCATTATGATCTATAATTAAATTATTTGGCCACGACAAATTGTAGCTCAAGGGGGTCAAGTTAATTAATTTACCGCAACCTCAAACGATTGGCCGGATTTAATTTATATCGCTTCCTTTGTTCGACACACAAAATATTATTTGATTAACGATTATGTATTACTACAGTGATTGCCCTTTAGTTTAAACTCCTAAGTATTTCAATTATTTAAGTACAATGTTAAAAAATAAAGTAAAATTAATAAATAAATCTATACATATAATAAAATCGTAGGAAAGTCAAATCCGTACATTGAATATTTTTTTAAAAGAATACTATAGGACATGATCTACAATCGATATCGAATCCAAAAATATAGTTTATAGAATTTTTGTCTGTTTGTCTGTTTATCTGTTTGTCTATTTGTCTGTATGTATGTCCGGGGTAAACTCAAAAAGTACGGTATGGATTTATTTCAAATTTTGCATGATATTACCAACAGGTCGGGTCAACATACAGGCTATATATTATCACGCTATCACCTACGGGGGAGGTGCTGTGCAGAATAAAGGAAGTCCGCGCGGACGTAGTCGCTGGCAACAGCTAGTAAGTATATAAAATAGAGAAAAAAGATCAGCCCGTTGAGTTTTTTCCGCCGGATACTCCGTGCGCGCCGCGTTCCGATCTGGTAGTAATTCTAAAAAATCGATACAATGTTTTAAATGTAATATTATATAATGATATTTTTTCAAGTGTTTGCACACCATATAATGGTAGACTATGTTAGTAACTTATTTTTAACAACTGCTAACACCCATATTCTTGCAAATAAATATTTTTTTCTTTCTTTCTTTCTTTGGCGTACAAAAGGTTTTTTCGTGGTTTTTCCCCATCGTTTGGCCATCAGGCCATAAGACTGTGAAATGCACTCCCTGCTGATATTAGGAGTTAGGAGATATATTGAAGTGTATGTGGTAGTGTAAATTCATTAAGTATATATTCATTTATATAAGAGGTTCTAATAAAGTTTATCTTCGTGCAAATATGTTTCTTTTGTGTTCGATGTATTTATGTTGCGAGTTACTGGTTTTCCTTGTTCTATATGCACTCCTTGTGTCTTCTCTTCTCTGTATTATTTTAATGTTGACGGGCAGATAATACTCATGGGCATTATTCGTACCTTTGTGCATGTCTGCAAGATTTAAATAAATAAATAGACTATGTTGAAATATCTAAGTTAGACATTAGCCTCAAACCATAAACAAAATATATGTGTCAAACGTATGATAGTAGGTAATGTAGGTAATATTTTCTTTTTATTAATTAAATTAATTCCTAAAAATATTTGCTTACTCTGTGGTCTAGTAGTCCGGTGTCAGTATTGACCACACGAGGTCCCTGGTTCGATTCCCGGATCAGGCAAACAAAAAAATGTGTTTTTTTCAGTTTTCTGATAAAGATAGCGTTGCCCGGGATTGGAAAAGTGCTCGCCTGGCTATAGGCTTGCCTCTTATAACATTGTGGGACTAAGTATCTTCGACTAATGGTGGGTGCACATGTTGTATTTCTGCCTTCCTCTTCGGGGATACGGGCGTGAAAATATTTTTTTATTAAACTTCTTCTCTATATGAAATTTTATATGCCAATTTCGTACAATACAACAATAAATACAATTCTTAATAGTCGCAATTTCGTTAAAAGGGGTGTTAAAATATCACGAGAATACAGGTTGAAATTGTTTAGGTGTTTGATTTTGTCATGCTAAAAATGAGTATAACTATACAAATACATTTACTATTAATGCTTCCTACGCGAAACTGGGCTGCGCTACCCCACTCTTTCCCAGGGGTTCTCAAACTTTAAGAATAACGGAACATCAACAACATTCACAGACGGAAAAAACATTTGAAAAGAACGCAGCGTGCGTTGCGATGTGGCCCGCTCAGCCTCGTTGCCGCTTAAATAACTTTAAACGATTTAGGTGAATGTCACCACTAGCTGTTACATTCTCATTAATATTTTATGCTGTATTCGATTATTAGATTAATCGAATAAGATTCGATTTATTATTTTTTCTGGAGAAAATAAAATGAATGTATAATAGTTTATATATAATAGTTTGTGGTATCTGAATTAATACTGCACTTTTATACAACTCTGTTACTTTTCTCTATTTTAAATGTCTGATATGTTAGTAGTATCAGGAAGTTACCGATATAGCCCAGCTTTTCAGAAATCGAGCTTTCTACAAGATCTCTACGTTTTGAGGCCCTAAGAACTTTCTACAACAATTTTCACGATGGTGTTAGTATGTCCGTCTCTCTCTCTCTCTCTTTCTCAGTTGGTGTATATGTCTGTATGTGTTTGTATGTATGTATGTATATGCATGTGTGAAGTAAACATTTTATATTTTTTGAACGGCTTGAGTTATTGAAACGTAGTTAATGCCAATCGATTGAGTTCTGCCAAATTTAGACTTATTGAAAATCTGAACTGATTCAGTCTGGGAGATTTTGAGAAATTTTCGCCTTTTACGACCTGCCTGGCAGAACGACAGTTGGCCTATTCTTCAAAGGAGTCCGAGACCAACACGGGTACTACAATAAACTAGAAATGATTTAGCATTAATATCACTAATAGCTGTTTCATTGTATTTCTCTTACGAACTGTATTTCTCATTTTTCTTCCCAATTACTAATGCTACAAAAACCAAAGTTAAGTAGTTTCATTTGCATTGTTTGCAGTTTAAAATAAATGAAAAAAATAAGGTACTTAAATAAATCAAACTGGTTCCAATATGACGGAGCTAAACCATGAATACCAAAAAAAATTCACAGGAGCAGTTTTTATGGTTGGTAACGAGAAATAAGAAAACAGTTTTGAAATTCATCACTTAGGTATGTAGGAATTTGGTGGAAAGGGAAATTTCATCGTAATCGGTTCTGTAGTATTTGCGTGAAAGAGTAACAAACATCCATACATACATACTCACAAACTTTCGCATTTATAATATTAGTAGGATAAAAATACAAGATTAATACTAAGTAAGTTCACTAATGTAATAGTAAGCTCAGACTAATGCTAAGGAAACGCTGTTAATCAAGCTATAAATAAACATTACCTAAATTAAATAATTTCGAGAAGAGATAACATACTCCAATATCGTTACGAACACGTTCTACTAATAAATATATTATATAGAGATATTAGTTGCCACATACTCTCAAGGCGATATAGCGTCTTATATCAAGAGCGTCTTTTATCATACGAACGTGCTGTACGATCGTGAACAAAACTTATATTTCAGTTACTTCAAAAGTTCCGAATAAGGAAACAATTTTTCAATTTTCATCATACATTCAAAATTGAAAAATTCTTATTGTAATCAGTCTCACTCATACCACAAAACCAATAGGTAAAGTCATCTACATACATTACAAAGGGCGGTCGAGCAACACACACATAAATACCTCACGGACACGATATATTGGAATGGATGGGAATATTGCAAGCGCGAATGCCACTTACTTGAGACACGCATCACTGAACTTTTTTGCGCAAAAGTTTGTCAGAAATATAACGATAACATTAAAATGAAAACCCCCGTGTTGGCCCCGGGCTGCATTGAAGAATAGGTCAACTGTCGTTTTGCCAGGCAGATCGTAAAAGGCGACCGATAGGCTATTCGAGTCACTAACATCGTCGCTACTAGGTGGTAGAGTTCTGCATTGTCTCACCCAGGTCTGGTACCACCGCCTTACCTATTCCTGCCGCGGTAGCGTCGGTGCTTGTTACTGTCGTGTTCCGGTTTGGAGGGTAAGGTAGCCGGTAAACTTATGCATGTGGCATTAGACCTCGCCTCAAGATAGCAACGCACCATTAATACTGTTTTGTTAATACTACACCATCTTCAGACAGTTACCGATCAATCTGCCTGTCTATTTGTTATGATTTCGCGGGTAAACCACTAAACCGATTTTGATAAAAATAGACGTAAAGATAGCTGTCGAAGATTCGGGGTCAGACATAGGCTAACTTATTTTTCAAAAATCAAACCCTAAAGGGCTAATTGGATATGAAAGTTAGTACCAAAAACTATATCGACAACGTGTCAATCTAATGTGGGCAAAGCTTAAGCGGGGCAAAATAATTTTTTTTTTTATTTCATTATAATACGTGTAATTAAAGTTGTATTTTATTGCACAGCGTGTAATTGCTAAGCAATGGGATAATAGACAATATTTTCTATAGAAGAGGGAGGAAATAAACAGGAGGTTTACTTGATTGTAAGTGATTACAGCCGTCCATGGACAACTACACAACCAGAGGACTTTCACCTGCATTGCCGGCATTTTAAGAATGAGTATGTCCCTAAGTTGTATCCGTGTAATGCCAAATGCGGCAGCAGCCTCAATAAAGAGGCCGTAATAAGCGGATATCCGGCACTTTGCTCCATTGTCCTCTAAGTGGAGAGTCCACGGAAACCTGATAATGTCTCGGGTGTGAAGTCATTACAAGGTCAACACAGCAAATTCAAAAAATATTTGTTTGTCAAAAGTACCTGTAAAGTTTTATTTGAATATAGCATTTTTTGAGTTTCAGTTTAAGTTTTGTGAACTTCAGTCAGACGTATCGTATATCATTAATTGATGAAAAAACTTGGCTATCAGTTTGACATGGATGTATCTAATACCAGCTATGCACACGATTTTGTACCGGGGTTTTTCCCGCATAGTTCCCGTTCCCGTTGGATTTCCAGGATAAAAACTATTCTATGTCCTTTCTCGGGTCTCAAACTATGTACCAAATTTCATCTAAACAGTTTTTATGATTTAGGCGTAAAAGAGAGAGAGACAGACAGACAGAGTTACTTTCGCATTTATATTAGTATAGATTGTTGTGATTGGATAATATTTGAGTATTATGATCTATCTAGTTACGTACAAGCACATAATATACTAAATTTCGCAAGTGTATGTATGTTTTTATGTTTATGTGTGTGTATTTTTGTCGAGGAATTTCTTAGGAAATAAAAACTGTTTCTAGATTTTTATTTTTGTATCAGATATATTCCAACTTAAGGAAAAATCTAAGTTTCAAAACAACAGTTCTGTAGTTTTTGAAATATTTGTCGGATTAAATTTTCAGATTAAATCATTTTATAGCTCGTAATATAACAAACTCGCACTTGAGGTACGCATTTCGCTGGAAAAAAATGTATGATGGACAAATGAATTAAATTGTCACCTCTTAAGATTATAGTTAGCATATAGGTAAGGTAACCTATATAATTATAAAAACCTATAAAACTAAGGCACATATAGTGCCTACGTGTTCAAAGTTAAATTTTAGCTTATGTAGTTATACAATGTTGTCGATATGATTTAAACTTGTTTTGTATTCCTAGTAAATAAATCAAATATACTTTGCCTATATATATATATATATATATATATATATATATATATATATATATATATATATATATATATATATATATATATATATATATATATATATATATATATATATATATATATATATAATCAGAAATCAGAAGTACTTTATTCAATAAAACTTTTTACAAGTTATTTTGACGCGTCAACATTTTTTCAAACTACTACCGGATCGGAAACGCGGCCACACACTGAGAAGATCCGGCGGAAGAAACTCAGCGGGCTTGTCTTTTTTTCATAACATTTTTTAAATAAAATATTACATAATATTTAATTAGTATCTAATTGTTACATTAATAATAAGGATTGCCGATATGATGAGCAGTTAATCCCATGCTTTCCGTCATCAAGGTATTCAGATATTTTATAGTAACCTTTTTTACACAGTTTTGTTTTAACACATTTTTTGAATTTGTTAACTGGTAAATCTCTAATGGCATCAGGCAGCTTATTGTAGAAGCGTATACTTTGCCCTATAAAAGAGTTGCTTATTCTGTGGAGACGAGACACATGCACAGCAAGATTGTTTTTGTTCCTTGTATTTAGGGAGTGAATATCACTATTCTTTTTAAATAAGCAAATATTTTTACGAACGTACATCAAGATTTCGAATATATACTGAGAAATTACAGTTAAGATATTGATTTCTTTGAATTTTTCTCTCAGGGAGGTCCTTGGACTAAGGTTGTAAATTGGCTTATAGCCCTTTTTTGTAATACAAATATAGTATTTATTTCAGCGGAATTCCCCCAGAGAAGAATTCCATATGACATAACACTATGAAAGTAACTAAAGTAAACAAGGCGTGCAGTTGATACTGCACGCCGTAAGTTGTCACATCAGTAAGCTGTCTCATTTTTTTACTGCGAATGCTGCTGAACTTAGTCTACTGGTCAATTTCTCGACATGTGGTCCCCAATGCAATTTTTTATCTACAGTAACCCCTAAAAATGTAGTAGAGTCCACAAAGTCCATTATTTTACCATTAAGTTGTACATTGGTATCTACATGCCTTACATTAGGCGTTGAAAATTTTATACACTTAGTTTTGTTGCCATTTAGAAGCAAATTATTAACACTGAACCAGTGTACAACATTTGAAATCGTATTGTTTACTTCGTCATACTTACCAATTTGTCTTTTCACTTTAAATAGAAGTGAAGTGTCATCCGCAAACAATACAATTCCATGTTTATCACCCACATAGTAAGATAAGTCATTTATATATAAGAAACAGAAATGGACCAAGTATGGACCATTGTGGGACACCCATTGTGACAGCAGCGTCAGAGGATCTTATTCCATTAACTTCAACCTTCTGAATCCTTCCATTTAAATAAGAAATCAAAAGGTCGAAAGCCTTATTTCTAATTCCATAATGGTGTCATTTCCTGATTAATATGCTATGATGAACACAGTCAAAAGCCTTAGATAAATCACAGAACATCCCAATCGCATCCCGTGCATCGCATATATATATATATATATATATATATATATATATATATATATATATATATATATATATATATACAGTATATATACTCATATAGAGAACAAAGGTCGGATGTCCAGGTATTGTAATAAAACTTTTTATTAAAATAAATAGTTGTACGTCATAACGCGCTACGTGATCAATTTTTTTTGAATCCTACGGAAACAATACACTTCCGGTAAAAACAAGACGCAACAAGCAAGGTTTCCAACTTATGTGTAAAAATATCCAAGTTACTATCCGTAGTTCTATAAATACATACAATATAAAAACGGGTACTTCCGCAAACTTTAGAGAGAGACGTCATCGTGAAAATAGTCAGAAAAAGTTCTTAGGACCTCAAAATATGGAGATTTGGTGAAAACTCGTTGGTTATGATCAAATTGAATCATAGTTCATTAATCGTGCAATATTTTGTCTTATTAATTTTTTTTTGCTTTCATATTAATTGAATTAGCTGGGTGACCGAGCCTCGCTCGGATATTTTTCATGTGGAAACAGATTATCACAGATACATCACAGCTTATTCAATTTTAATCATAAAAGAGTACGTAATACAAAATTTTATCAATAAATAAAAAAAATCGTTAAAGCCGTTTCGGAGAAACCAATTACATGCAAATATGTAAGACTAGCTCGTTTAAAATACAGAATTACGACTGAATTGTTACCAAAGGGCAATTGCTAGTTTTTATTAAAATATAAGAAAATATATTACCTATAAATATTGATATTTATACAAAGTTCAACGAGAAATTTAGGGATGGATAATACAACGCCAATTTTGTCTCGGTAAATACATACGGCTCGTAAAATCAGGGTGTAAGATTTGAGTTATAGGCTGGAGATAACGGGGACGCAAATTGTTTATTGGTATTTAGTTTGTGAGAGTTTCTGATACAATCTACATTTATTACCAACGATACAAGGTTTTGTATATGTGTTATTACTAAACGTAGCACTGGTATATGTATTGGATTCTGTATATAAAATAATATAAATAAGGTGTAGAAATATTTAAAAACTATTATTTTTAAACATTTATCGCCTCTGGTCTAGTGGTCCGGTGTCTGTGTCGATCACATTCGATTTCCGAGTCGGGCAATTCAAAAATAGTGTTTATTCAGTTTTCTGATAAAAAAAAATTGACCGTGATTAGTTAAGTGCCCGGTTGACGATAGGCTTGCCACGTATTACATTGTGGGATTAAGTATCTTCGACTTATCGTGAGTGCACTGGTTGTACCTCTGCCTACCTCTTCGGGGATACGGGCGTATAGATACTTTAAAAAAAATATAGTAATCGTGCGGGTGGTAGCGGTTTGAAAACAGAATTCAGGTATATACCAGTCAGCCTGTATAAATTGGTTGGCCATTTGTTACATTAAGGGAATTAATGCCCTTAAATAATCATGGAAACACATTTGTTATTATTGACATGTCACAGACTATCTATCTTCCTGCCAGATTGCCTGTTGCCTACCCTATGTGGTTCCGGGATAGACTACACACTGTTCTACCATACAATTTGTAAAAGGCGCACGATTGCGAGTCACTACTATCGTGGATACCAGGTTATAGAGTTCTTCATTGTCTGCCGCAATAGCCTCAGTGCATGGCATTCTCATGTTCTAGTTTAGAAGGTAAGGCAGCCGGTAATTCAGGGCAATAGGCCCACCTCTCGTTCCCACCACTGTAACTTCTGTAAACCAGAATCAACAGCGGCAACCGTCCTGATAACCTCTGAGTTGCGAGCTCAGGGTGCCCTGGGGAAAAGCTAAGCTGTCTTGGATCCCGCAACGAAATTAATCAGAAGTATATAGGAGGAGTAGGAAAATACATCCTGTTTCCCTCCCTTTTTAGCAGGAGACAGCAAAATGTTAAAAGCATAAAAATGCTACGAAATGAGACTTTTACAATCAGGTTAAGCCTGATTGCTATTGCACCACGGAAGTTTGGAAATTAGGGACCTACCAGAATGGCCTACTTAATTTTGCTTCCAGTAGTAAGTGTGACAAAATCGTTTGAAGGCACGGAAGTTCCCACGTGTACCCACAAGATCGGAGTAATAAATTACACCGGATATACATTGGATACTATCAAGCATTTGACGACGTTCGTTTTGCCAAAGATTACACTCCCAAAGAATGTGATGTGCAGTTTGTTCATATTTACAGTTTAATGTAGAGCACTCGCAAAAGGGAGAAGGAACTAATTTAAACGAAAATAATTTAGCCTTAAAATTACCGTGGCTAGTGAGAAACTGTGCAACACAATGATCTATTTCTATCCAAGTTTTACTTAAGCGATCCCGGATGCACGGGAAAAAGTTATATAAATGCCGTCCTTTAGTTGAACAAGACCAACGCGACTGCCATTCATCAATTAATTCATTAGTAACGTCGATTACGGGATTAAAAAGGCGACGTATTTTTGTTTGGGCTTGCGAGTTGATAAATTCTGGGTTAGTAAAATTCCTAGAATTGTAATACATTGAAGCCCGACGCTGAATTTCTAAATCTAATGGTAAGACGCCTGATAAAACGGGTAAAGCTTCGGAGCTTACAGTGCGATATGCTTTGCATAGAAATATTAGTGCTAGACGCTGATTTTGAAGTAGTTTGCGCCGGATCGCACCACTCGTAACTTTATCAGCCCACGCTGAACAAGCATAACAGATACAACCTAAATACGTGGCGTTATAAATTATCTTTAAAGTGTTAAACGTTAAACCCCATGTCGAGGTAGATATGCCCGCAAAGGATAAGAAATTCCGTTTAGCCTTTTCACCGATATAGTTAATATGATTTATAAAAGTATAATTTTTTTCTATGACCAAACCTAAATATGTTACCGATTCTTTTCTCTTTATTGTGCTATTATTTATTTTTATACTGGGAGATGATAGGAGCGAACCTTTTAATATTAAGTAAAACGTTTTATGGGGCGCAAAGCTTAAACGATTTCTCAAGCCCCAGTTGATGATCAAATTAAGACTAGTGTGAGCCAGCGACTCTATCTGTGCTCGTGTGTTAGCTTGTATCATTAAAGCAACGTCGTCTGCATAACCTATAAGCGAGCATCCTTCCGGCAAGGCTAATGAGAATAAATCGTCAAATCCTAAGTTCCATAGATATGGTGAAAGTACTGATCCCTGAGGGCAGCCTAGAGTAAGGCGTTTAGACACTGCGTAATGCCCTAGCTGCAATTTCGTATGACCGTTTTCTAGATACGATTTAATTAGTTTATATATATTTGAATAACATCCCCTTGTTTTTAATTTCAACAATAACATTGGCCACCAAGCGTTGTCAAAAGCACCAGAAATATCCAAAAAATACCTACAACATAATTATTTCGTGACAATTCTACCATTTTTCTCATAGACATCACTGCATCGATAGTGGATTTTCCGGCGGTAAATCCAAACTGTTGTTTATTGAACGTGGGCCCTCGTGGTAGAAGTCGAGGAACTATCAATCTTTCTAACAGTTTACCAAGGGACGGCAGAAGTGTAATGGGACGATAAGATTTAGGGTCATCCGTAGGCTTGTCACCGGACTTTGGAATAATTTTAAGATATCCTTGGCGCCATATTTTGGGAAAAACTCCTTCAGCAATACAACGATTTATTATTTTTAAAATAGAGTCCGGGGCCGCTAAACACGCATGTTTTATCATATAATTTGAGATTTTATCCTCTCCGGGGGCTTTTTTCGATTGTAAGTTGTTAACGGTGTTTAAAAGTTCGTCTAACGTTACAAGGCTTGACATGGGGGACACAGGTATCACGTCAACTAGCGATCTAATTTCACGATGATATTCGTTATCGCGCTCTAGATTATCATCCGGAATTAACGTATGCAAAAGAGCGTTCGCTGTCTCCTCTAAGCTAAGCGTATACGTATCGTTAATTTTAATATTATTATAAAAAGATAAATTATTTTTCGTACGATTTTTGATTTCATGATACATAGAAGACCAAGGGCCTTCTTTTTCTAGTCTATCCGTAATTTTTAGCAGAAAATTTCTTTTTGCTAATGCAGTGGCGGCTCGATAGTGTGATCGGGTCTTTCTTAAATTAGCAAGAGCTTTAACATATTCGTCACCTTCCAAACGACGGCGCTTAAGTTTATTAAGGTGGCGTCTAGCTTTCCTAAAGTCTTGCCGTTTTTTAACTAAGCTGTCGTTCCACCATTCACACTTTTGAGTTTTTATTTTTGAATGACGACCTATAGCAATATCCGCGCAGTAGGTAAAAGTATCAGACATTATTTCTGATTGTTCTGACACTGTTAATGAATGGCGAGTAAAATCTTTGGCATGTGCAGAAAATAAATGTCGGAAGAGATTCCAGTTAGCAAATTTAGCGTTATATATATAATCAATCGTATTAGATTCCGAGCTCACAGGTAATAGTGGGTTATACTCGAACACAATCAAACGATGGTCACTACAAGACGCATCTGGAATCACGCGCCAGTTATTCAAACGAACGTACGCACTAGAAAGTGTGACGTCAATAGATGATTCACCCATAGGGCTACTGTATGTAGGTGGTGCGTCGGGGCTGTTATGGATGGTGAGATTTAGTTCAGCAATGAACTCTTCTACTGCAGATCTACGCTCCCTGTCGTTGGATCGTAGTTTACCGTACCAAAGAGGGGATGAAGCATTAGCGTCAACACCAATAATAATTTTTTGTCCGGCAAGAGATCGTAGAACGTGTCGGAGGTGATGCAAGTGAGGAGCAACAGGATCGGAATACTGGAAATAGCAGCTAATGATATATATTTTAAGTTTGGAACAGGATACCTCCGCTACGGCACAATGTTGGGACGAAAGATTAGTAATAGCCGTCACTGTATAAAAAGAGCGCGAGACGTATATACCTGCGCGAGCTTTTGTGTTGTGTTGTAGTACTTTATTACGAAGTTGGGTACTTTGGTATTGTTCTTGAATAAGTACTACATCAAGGTTGTATTCAGTAACGAGTCTATTCAGCTCCGACGTAGCCGCCTTATCGTTATGGAGATTTAATTGTCCTATTACCAATATATCCATAATTAGTTGTTAAAATTAGCTGTTCCATCTTTGCCTTAAAGGTTGGACAGTCAGGAGAACCAGTCGCGTGGTCACTGGGTTTTTTATAGCGTTTACAGCTGCCACAGGTCGGTGTAAAATCACTGCGGTCTTTATTTTGGCAGTCTTTAGTTTGAAGGCAGCCGGTAAACTTATATATGTAACTTTACCATCCCGTCACATGAATAGTAATGCTCTTTTAATCTTCTATGTCTATAGGCGATGGTGTTCTCGTTCCGATAAAGTGGCTCCTTTGTCTGTCTGTTTTGCTATTTTATGATATTTAGCTTATACTCATGACTTCGTTTACGTGTCCCAAAATTATCACTTCCTTTTGCTCAGTCGCATTAAAAGAAGCTTATCTTACCTAGATAGTGTAGCTTTCTAATAGTAAATTAATTTTTAAGATCGGACAAATATTATTGTGTTTATTCATTACAAATACACAAAAATGCAAATGTGCATGCATGCACATTTGCATGCATGCACATTTGCATTATGCATAGAATATTTTTAATACAGTAAAACTGTAGCAACCGACTTCTCATTTCTATATCTTCGGAACTCTGCATCAAATCTTCACCAAATTAAAATAGACGCACATGGAAGGTACACCTTTCTAAACAAAAAAATATTTCACCAGTCGGTTCATAAGTTACAAACAATACAATAACTCTTTATTGTGCACCAAAATATATAACAACATAATATTATGAGTTACAAAAAATATTTCACATATAAGATACATAAAGGCGGTCTTATTACTAATAAAGTGATCTTTTCCAAACAACTTTTAGAATAAGGATATCAATATAGGTACGCGGAAAAGTGGTGCTAACTACAAGATAATATACATACTCAATACTACCCTCAACTAGAGTAAGCGTGTTTGAAAGTAATCCTCTTGAAATTAATTCAATATTGATGTAACAAAAGGTTCTATTTTAGAAAAAAGTGCAATATAAATTAAATGTTTACTATTAAAGTGATTTTACAGTGAAATAACATACAAAAATACTAGTACAAGTTAACGTAATACAAAAACAAAAATTGATAGCCATCTTGTGTTTACGAACTGGTGAAAATTTCAAATTCCTAAAAAAAAAGTGTTTAAACCTGTAAGTAATGGCTGGTATATGTGAAGCATGTAAAGGAAACATCACAGTAACTCAAAAACGCATCAAGTGCAGTAATTGTTTACAATTATACCACTCTGAATGCGTCAACTATAACAATGAATCTACTACAAGGTCGCAGTGGAAGTGCCCTAATTGCATTTCTAACCAGCGAAAAGGGGGTGACAATAGCAATACACCCATACGTGGAGCCAAATTAGTAAAAGATTTACATGCAAATCCCCCAAATAATAAAGGAGTGGCCGCATCTACTGGCTGTTCACCCGATATGTATGGTCAAACACCACAAGTCTCGACGAACCCACCTATTGTTTCTTCACCTGACATTGGCAACGCAAGTACCTATAATTTAAGTGAAAGTAACTTAGTCTTACAAATCGAAAATATGTTGGACGTTAAATTAAATCTTTTGAAAAAAGATATGGTCAAAGAAATACAAAGTTCACTAGTTGTTGAATTTCGAAAAGAGCTACAAGCAATCAATAACAAATACAATGAACTTGACATCTTATGCACTAAGTTACAAAATGAAAATGAAGATCTCAAAAAGAACTATGAAACTTTGCAAACAAAATCAATGGAGGATCGCGACAAAATATCCGAACTACAATCTCAAATAAATAAACAGCAACAATGGGCGAGAATGTCTAATATTGAGGTAGTTGGTCTTCCCGAAACCCCAAATGAATCAGCTGTGGACTTGATTAAGGCGATTGCTAAGCGTGCGGGCGTCGTCTTACAGAATAGTCAGATTGAATCTGCGCATCGTGTCCAGCCAATGCGAAAGGTCGAAGGCAGACCAAAACCGATTGTTGCAAAGCTACAAACCAGGATGCTGAAAGATCAAATCATTGCGGGACTTCGTAAGGCAAACGGCATATCAATTCGTGATGTGGGGTTAGGAGGTGATAACAGGAAATTCTTCGTTAATGAGCACCTTACCCCCGAAAATAAACAACTTTTGAATTCCGTAAAAATCCGTGCTAAAGCTAAATCTTACAAATTTGTCTGGGTTAGAAATTGCAATATTTTTTTAAGAAAAAACGAGGAATCTCCTGTTGTTACTATAGCATCAATAAAAGATCTACAGAAGATAACCTAAATGATACATGCCCATTGTGTACTGCGATGTCTATTCTCCCTACTGTATGTATAATTGTTTTCATGTTTTTCAAAAATTATGTGTGCTGTCTCATATATCAGTTACATTTAAATACTCACACAGAATTTACCCAAATCTTTTCCATCAATATACACGTATTAACAGCCAAAACACATACAATAAAAATACGATACACATACAACACTAACACTCTTATATTATATTATCTATGTATCAATAAATATCTGGCATATTATCCTCTCAGTCTGCATCGCCATAAACACAGCGTGAAGATATATTGTAAATATATCCGTGCTAGTACTAAAACACACTTAATAAATAAATACACTATCCTCACGCCTAATGCCAGTGAGCGAAATTATTGTTATTTTCATACCCAATGTAATTGGTATTTATCTTTACACACATATATAATATATATTTATTTCAATAATAATATGCAATCACTAAAGGACATTTTAAACATGTTTTGTTTACATTTATGTATATATTTTAGTACTCTTAGCTACGGCAAAAATGCATTTAAATAAGTTAACATTATTCTACCAAAACGTTCGTGGCTTACGCACAAAAACACACCAGTTTAGACAGAATATACTTACGCACAATCACGATATCATACTAATTACAGAGACATGGCTAAGCGGTGGTTTTTATTCTAACGAACTATGCGATGATCGATATGATGTTTATAGGTGTGACAGAAATAAAAGCACTTCAACTAAAAAATTTGGGGGAGGTGTTATGATATGTATAAAACGCAGCCTACGCGCGCAGGAGAGGTCTGACTGGGTGTGCGATAATGTCGAGTGCATTTGGCTAACTGTATCAGCTAACGCGCTTCGTACCGGCGACAAAAGAAACCTACATATATGTCTCGTATATATACCGCCCGACAATCTGCACGTATCAAGGCTCGTATCGTTTACTAACTCGCTTTTAAATATTTTGCCCTCTAATACAAACGACAGCTTTATTATAGCGGGCGATTTTAACTTAGCGAATGTGGGCTGGTCACTTGCGGGCCCTGTATTTTATAAACGTGGTTCCGTCGAGTTACGAGATTCTGCGGCAGGCTTTATCGAAATGTGTAGTATGGCTGGTATACGTCAGCAGAACTTTTATAATAATAGCTGTAATAATATTTTAGATTTATTGTTTAGTGACACAAATTTAGAAATTTCTCGTTCAGAAAATCCCCTTGTATCTGAAGATTCATTCCATCCATGCTTAGAAATAGATGCGTCGGAACTTACAACACCATGTTTAAAGTCTAAGGCAGTAACTAGGTATAATTTTTACAAAGCGGACTATAATAACCTAAATAATTACTATTCCCAAATCGACTGGAATAATTTGCTAAAGGGTGAAACTATAGACGAAATTGTTCGACAGTTTTATTTTGAAATTCACAAGGGAATTGATAAATTTGTTCCTAAAAAAACTTACTCTGCTTCAAAAAATTACCCCGTATGGTATTCTTCATCCCTAATACATATAATTCGTGATAAGTTAAGAGCACACTCTCGTTGGAAATCAAGTAAAAATCCACGGGACTACCACGAGTTTTCTATTTTACGGGCAAGGCAAAAAAGAGTACAAAAAAAATGTTATAATTCGTATATTGAGAAAATTCAGGTTACTCTAAAAAATGACCCCAAAAAAATTTGGACCTATATTAAATCCCTAAGGAATAATAAATCTGGTTATCCTAACACGCTAACTCTTGGAAACACTACACATAAGAATGAACTTGAAGTATGCGAAGGTTTTAATTGTTTTTTTAAAAGTGTTTTCCAACAACCCGCCTCATCTTATAGCTGTAACTTACAATCTTACGAAGAACCTGTCGATACTATGTATAATCTTAGTGTATCAGAAGAATATGTTTCAAAGGCTTTAAAATCATTAAATCCAAACAAAGGGCCAGGAAGTGACGGTATACCAGCTATATTTGCTAAAAATTGTGCTGAAACTCTCGCTAACCCACTGCACAAAATTTTCACTCTATCTGTAAACGTTTTTGGCGCTTACCCGGATATTTGGAAAGATGCAAAAATCGTACCGGTTCACAAAAATGGTTCGCGAACCAGAATTGAAAATTATCGTCCAATTTCAATTTTGAACACATTTAGTAAAGTTTTTGAAAAAGTTATGTACCGCACAATATGTTCAATAATTTATAAGTCAATTCCAGAAGAGCAACATGGTTTTATGAACAAACGATCAACAATAACAAATTTGACAGTTTTTACAGACTACATATTGAGGAGTATGGATGAAGGAGCGCAAGTTGATGCGATTTACACAGATTTTGAAAAAGCGTTCGATAGAGTAGATCACATCATCTTACTCCACAAGTTGCAAGCCTTAGGAATTCGTGGAGATCTTCACAGATGGTTTTGTTCTTACGTGTCTAAGAGAAGGCAATTTGTGGTAGTTGGTAATGCCAGAAGTGACTATATTACCATCACCTCAGGTGTACCACAAGGTTCAATTTTGGCGCCTTTACTATACAATGCGTATCTGTTTGACATTAATACTTGTCTTAGCAAATCTAATTATTTAATGTTTGCTGATGACAAAAAAGTATATCTGAAAATACGTAACAAAAAAGACTGTGACAATATCCAGAATGATTTAACTAACCTTAATAATTATTATATAAAAAATAGAATATCAATAAATACGTCAAAATGCCTCCAAATTACATTTACTCGTAAAACAAAACCCATTGAACATTCCTATTACATAAACAACTGTGCTATAAAAAAAGTTACGTCAGTACGCGACTTAGGCATAAGACTTGACTCGAAAATGTCATTTAATGAACACATTGATATGATTATTGATAAAGCATACAAACAGTTAGGATTTGTCAAACGTGTCAGTGAATACTTTAAAGACTTAGATTGTATTAAGATTTTATATTTTACTTTTGTTAGGAGTATATTAGAATATGCTTGCAGTATCTGGTCACCATGTTACACAATGAACATTGAAAAAATAGAGTCAATACAGCATAAATTTGTAAAATTCTTATGTTTTAAATGCTATAAACACTTTGAATCATATTCTAAAGCATGCAAGTATTTTAAAATAGACACACTAGAATTAAGACGAAGGCAATATGATATGATCTTACTACAAGATATAATTTCTGGAACTACTGACTGTAAATTACTTCTAGAGAAAATAAGTTTTCAGACGCCATCTTTCCGAACCCGCCACTCAGCTCTGTTTCACGTCCCCCATGTAACCACTAACTATGCACAGAATTCTGTCATATGTCGTTTAGCCCGAACGTATAATAAATATTATTCAACTTTAGATTTATTTTTACTATCTAAGAATGTCCTTAAGAATGAAATTAAAAAAATACATCGCTCGTATATATAACTAAATATTGTATTTCTATTTTATACATACACAAACACACATACACACGCACAAGCACACACACACACGCACATAATGATATACATTAATAGATATATGTATTTCAACGAGGATGTTTTTCAATCACAATCATTGTATCTATAACTTAAACAATGTAATCTTGTATTGGCCATATTTTTTAATTTATTCTTGGTGTTAATATTAATTGTATCGCTGTTTGATTACTAAAATAAATAAATAAATAAATAATTTGCAATTTTTATGCTCTTAAATAAAAGACAAAAAATTATAATAAAAGTAACATCGCAAAACTAACGACACGCAAAAATAAAAACAAAACTCAGCAAATAAAACAGCGGTAATACGTAAAACTAACATGAAAAATGAAGCAAATCTACTAGGTACATAGAAAGTGAAAGAATTTAAACTCGGCGCATTTCTGATATCTTCTGGAAGAGAGTTCCAAAATGGTACGGCTGTAATAAATAGTGTTCTGCGTTGGTACTAACAGGGAACGATTATCAGCCGAACTGAGATATTTGTGCTGGTTGTCACGGAGTTATCGAATTTTGAAGTAACAAACATAAAAAAATATACAGCCGAAATGATTAGTTTTATTGTGAAATCGGTTGAAATGAGGTAAATTTTAGTATTTATGTCGACGACTATACCCGTATTGATTATATTATTAAACAAGCAAAGTTTTGCGAAATTGAGAGACAATAGTATGTCTGAGGCACACGACACCAATTACGTCTCGGTAACACACACACGGCTCGGGAACTCAGTTTGTAAGCTTTGAGTTATAGACCGTAGATAACGAGGGCAAATTGTTTATTGGTATTTAGTTTGGAGTCTGATACAATCGGATATTGTTGTCCATTAATTAATAGGTTGTAGGATGTTAATTAATAGGAATACAATAAGTTTATGTTTGTGTAACTTAGAAGTGCACGTAAGAATTTGTAACCTTTTGATGTAACAATAAAAGTAACTTAAAAATTAAATCGACCTCAAATATCTATCAACTATAGGTACCCATATTTCAAAAAATCTCAAATATTATACAATTCTAGCAATATTACATATATTTCAAATTAAAAACCTCAATTTTTTCATCGGTTGACAAAATACATGTTGTGTATTTATAATTTGAATTCGTTTGCTTGATGTTCGGTGTCGTGTGCCCGATGCATTATATTATTATAGATTTGTATACATTTGTTTCACAAATAGAAGATCTTTTAAAAACTGCTAACCTATGGCAAGTAGGTCGGGTCAACATATATTAGATTTAAAATCTCTCGTAGATTAAAAAATTAAAGACATTGGAACAAAATAATGCCATTTTTATTGTCTACCGTAAATTACCGAATTTTGCATCGTTTTGCATGGGTCTGGTACCACTGCCTTACCCATTCCTGTCGTAATACCGCCAGTGCTTGTCATTTGCGTTGGATAGAAAATAAGACCGCCCCGTTGATCGAGTGGTTATTGACCCTGACTATACAATCGACGGGGCTCGGGTTTGATCCCCGGCGGGGACAAGAATTTGTGTGATGAGCATAAACGTTTCTTTTTCCAGGTTTGGGTGTTTATTAAATACTAGCTGTTGCCAGCGACTTCGTCGGCGCGGACTTCATTTACTCCGCACAGCCTCACCCTCGTAGGTGATAGCGTGATAATATGTAGCCTATATGTTGACCCGACCTGTTAGTAATATTCATGCAAAATTTGAAGTAAATCCAAGCAGTACTTTTTGAGTTTACCCCGGACATACATACAAACAAACAGACAAATAGACATACAGACAAACAGACAAAAATTCTAAAAACTATATTTTTGGTTTTGGTATCGATGGTATTACGCCCCACGCCCCAAGTATTCTTTTAAAAAAATATTCAATGTACAGTTTTGACTTTCCTACAATTTTATTATATTATGTATAGATATTCCAGTATTTATATATGTATTTCTACGTATTAGTATCGTTGGCTTAACACCCATAACACAAACGAATAATTTGCTTACTTTGGGGTTACATTAATAAGTGTAATTTGTCCCGTGAATATTTATTTATTTATAAGAACATACAAAGCCATAGTCTTTGTTTTTTATTCAAACCAAAAATAAATAAAATATGTACATAGAAATATATGAAGAAAAAATTCCCTTTGTCAGTGATTTATCATAATAATGGATTTTAAAACTTGAATCGAAGATTATTTGATAACTCAAGGAGAAAATGTAGATTTAACGGAAAAGTCACAAAACTCCACAATGGAACGAGCATGATAGAGGAAGCCATTACCTGAGTCTCTGAATGCTTTGACATTCAACTTGTTGGCAAATCTGTTACTGTAGTAAAATATTCATTTTAAAATTTTAATACTGAAACTTATATAAGTCTGAATAAGTTATTTTCACGTGTAAATATTACATGATTATATTGTAAAAAAATAGTACAGTTACTTTTTTTACAATGTTATTTTAATTCATTTTATTTTGTCTACATACAAAAATTAATTTAAAAAAACAAAGAGTAACATGTCATTTCTTTATATGAATTTAATGATTAATTACTATTTAAAGAGATACATTTTAAAAAAATAATAAAAAAAACCGGCCAAGTGCAAGTCAGACTCGCGCGCGAAGGGTTCCGTCCAACGGGCACCTACAAAAAACGGCAAAAAATTACGTTTGTTGTATGGGGACCACCCATAATATTTTAATTTTTTTATTTGTTGTTTTATCGGCGACGGAAATACATAATTTGTGAAAATTTCAGCTTTCTAGCTATCACGATTTATAAGATACAGCCTGGTGACAGACAGTAAGAGTAGGCTTAGTAAGTAAGGAATCAATGAAAGCTTTGTTATTATTATTATGATTACATACAAAAAACGGTTAATTAAATAATTAAATATAATCGGTTTTCATATTATTAAAATGCTTTGGCCGTTTATAGGATTTTTTAAAATCAAAGTATAGGAAATAAGCAACAACAATAATAAAAATTATATCTCTTCTATATTTGACAAAAGCAGGGGAGCCCAAGAGGGGTTTTTTGTATTTACTCGAGCATTTCAGATTAAAATAGGGTGGGGCGGGGTGTTACCTCGCATACTGGTGAGGCTCTCTACCAATTATAAGCCCTTTATATAGAGGCGGGTAACTAGGGCAGAAAATTCCTATAACTTCGGTTTGTGGAAATTGTCAGATTATATTTTTTTCTTTACTCTTACATAATTTCCTATATAATAAAAGAAAATCCAGACGCACTCGAGAATGACAAAACGTTTTCTTTACAACTTAGTGACCCTCCCACTCCCTTACGCTACACTTGAGTCATCAGATTTTCTAAATTTTAGTAGGCAATTAACCCAAATTACCTCAATTTGACGCAATTTAGTGTTTTCATGTCACAGTTTTTTTTTAACTTTTTTTTATCTGTAGATTTTTTCTCCACCATTGAAATGAAAAACATTATATAACCTTTTATTTTTTTCTATACTTTAATCTAAAAAATCCGATATGATAAAACAGATATCTATCTATTAATATGTAACGTTCTGTGCGGCAGCGCGGTGTTTTTTTGGTGCACTTTTAATATTTTTGGGTCCGTTTCGATTCGATCTTCGTTGTTTAAGGTATGGTTTTGAAAATAACATCATTTTTCATGTTTTTCGTAAAACATTCATAAAACATTTACCTACTTAAATTATATTTTAAACCTTTGTTGTCTTATTTTTAACATAAATATAAAAAAGGTTTCTTAGATTTGTTTGTTATGAATATCAATGTAAAAACAGGCAACTGCTGTCTTTTTTTTTTCGGGAAATCATGTTTATACGTTCGTATTAAATGTTAAATGTATAATTAATAAAAATTAAAATATATAATCAAATCAAATTGAATTTGAGTCAATAAGATTTAAATTATAAATGTAATCAAATAAGCTCCCTACATCTAAAAAAATATTGTAAAAAAGATGTTTATAATTGCGCATAGAATTATTTCTAGAGTGACTTGAACATTATTCCAAGCGGGGACTATCAAAAACGGTGGTAATCCAGAATAAAAAGAAAAATAGACTTTTTGCTTTTTTTTTTCATAAGCTTATATAGAAAATTAAGAATTGTAATAAATATTTTGAAGTCTAGTAAGAGTTGCGATAAGAATAGCAGTGTCATACTTAATTTTTTCTGTTTAACTAATCAATAAAATCTTCCAATGTGTTAAATATTACTTACACACTAATTTTACATAAAAAAGTGTGTGTGTGTGTTCTTATATACGGACGTAAGAAATCTATTTTATAAATTTATAATATAATTAACCACAAAAATCTTTCTAAAAATTGTATCGTTCCTTTTATTCTATATTTATAGAGAAAACGACGAAAATGAAACGACACTAATAATAGAAAAAATACATTAAAACAGAGTTTTACTATTACACATTGTCTAATTAAATAAATTTTATTAAAATATTATAAAACAATTATTTGAACATAAAAAGGGACAATTTTTTTGAAAAACTCAAATTGTGACTAGCTAATTTCACGGTGTCTGTTTTTCATGACTATGCGCGCGCATCGTAAAAATGTACTCTTACCATTTTAACGTAACGCGGTAAAAGATGTATAACTTCAAACAAATGTGAAAAGAAAATTTCTCAAATATGGTCGAACAATTTAAATATGGTCAGGATATTATTTGTTTAATGAACAAAAACCAATAAAATCCGTCTTTGTTCTCATTCTGGGTCACCCTTTTCGACGGTCTCGCTTGGACTACTAATTATGCTCTTCTGTGAACCTCAGTTGTTAACATATAACTTTAGTTGTAGGAACCGTCAAAATAGTCAAAGCAAGATATGTGTAAATGAACTTTAAATCTTAGGATAGGATCAAAAATTTAATATTCTATCTCAGAGCTGCCTTGGAGCCTTTTGTGCTTGCTTAGAAACCAAGTCTTTGTAGAATAGGCCAACTGCCGTTCTGCCAGGCAGGTCGTAAAAGGCGACCGATTGGATATCGAGTCACTACCATCGTGGCTACTAGGTGGTAGAGTTCTGCATTGTCTCGCCCGGGTCTGGTACCACCGCCTTACCTATTCCTGCCGCAATAGCGTCAGTGCTTGTTGCTGTCGTGTTCCGGTTTGGAGGGTAAGGTAGCCGGTAAACTTTTGCATGTGGCATTATACCTCGCCACAAGATAGCAACGCACCATTAACATCTTTGGTGTCTATAGGCGATGGTTGACTCTTTCCATCAGGAGACCCATCTGCTTGTTTGCTATCTTATGACATAAAAAAAAAAAAAAAAAAAAATGTTGGAGTGCCTTCTTTCATCCGTCATTCGTAAAGAGAGTTCTCTGTAAGTATAGTACTTTTTAAAAACAGAAAAAACTTTAAAGTCGAATTTTGTTTAAGCTTAAATCAACAACCGTAGTGAAAATAGTAAATGTTGAAAATACAACATCCTCGATTTAATTGAATTGCTTGTGTTAACAGCTTTTTACTACCATTATTTTTTAATTAAATTATGTTCATACCTGCAACCATACATATCTTCACACCAAGACCCTTACATTTCAGGCAGAGAGGGCAGATTGCCATTGGTTTATATTTGTTCAATTCTTGCAGATTTCTCATGCTTTCTTTACATTCTTAACACCAATACGCCGGTTGAGTAGACTCTACCTACTCTTCCTGCTCTTGCTTCCTTACTTTACCTGCGGATAGCGCCCAACCAATGTGATTATGGTATGTCAGACTAGGTCTTCCTTGATAGCTATATCCTCCGATATTCGCATTATATTTGTGTGTTAACCTTTCATCTGCCATTTTTTTTCATGTCCAAACCATTAGAGCATTCTTAAACTGACACTTTTTTTCAGACTTAGCCTCTCTCTCACTTTAGTATCAAAATTGTATTCCCTAGATTTTATTTTTGTTATAAGACATTATAAAGGGTAAGGCGTTACTGTACAGAAGTCCACAGTTCAAAGAATAAATTTATTTAATTTTGATTTTACTGTAGATTTTAAAATTTGATTTCTGCAATCTCACTAAATTAAATAAAAAATGTGCTTTTTTTACATAACTTCTAAATTTTTAAAACAAGTAAGTTTTGAATTGTTGCAATATTTTAGAACTTAAAAAAAACTGCATGATTTCGTTTTCAAAATATACAGCAATTCAAAAACCAAAATACTGTCATTTTTAACTCAGTTTTGATTTTATAACTCAAAAAAAAACTATGCTTAGGTATAGTTTTTAATATAGCGGGAAGTTTCAGGGATGGCCTGCAGGATCAACTGCTTTACAATTTTTTTTTATTTTAAGTGATATCAAACAAATAGATGTTTCTCGTGATGGAAAGAAATACCCATCGCAGATAAATACTAAAAATGTTAATAGTGTGTTCTGAGACCAACATTTTTGTTGGTCTAAACACTACTGTGACACATACTGTAGAATAGTATACTCGTGTGTATTACGTATATCACATAAATATAGTATGTATAATGTTGACTTTTATAAATTTAAAGTATTTTTACTGTATTAACCAAAAATATTAAGTTTCTGCAGTCCTCCGCGTGTTGGTCCTGGGCTCCTTTCAAGAATAGGCCAACTGCTGTTCTGTCAGGCAGGTCGTAAAAGGCAACCGATTAGCTATACGAGTCACTACCATCGTGAATACTAGGTGCTAGAGTTCTGCATTGTCTCGCCCTGGTCATGTATCACCGCCTAACACTTTAGACCCCGCCACAAGATAGCAACGTGCCATTAACACTTTTGGTGTCTATAAGCGATGGTTGACTCTTTCCATCAGGAGACCCATCTGCTTGTTTGTCAACTTATAATATAAAAAAAAGTGTATATAGTATATGTATATAAAGTGTATAAGTGTATAAAGTGTATAAGTGTATAAAAAATGTATATACTGTGCCAAATTTTAAACTCATCCGTTTGCGTAATTGTCATAAAAAGGGGCACAAAGTATTTGATTTACGTATTAACACATAGATAAAAGAAAAAAAGATGGGAAATTTTGTAATAAAATATGTATAAATTAAGTTGTTTGTTTTGTACACCTTTTTAAACATCGTCTAAATAAATAGCGTCAATGACAGACAATATTTATTTTATCTGATTAATTTAATATCTTTTTTCTGATTATTTATTTTGCGGGTTCCAAGACAGCTTAGCTTTTCCCCAGGGCACCCTGAGCTCGTAATTCAGTCGTTATCAGGACTTGTTTACAGAAGTTACAGTGGCGAGAACGAGAGGTGGACCAATTTCCCTTAAGGCAATATTTCTTTGTTCATTTTAAGTGCAAGCTTTTTGTTTCCAGCATCGTTAATGCATTGTTATTGTTATCCCAATACAGTACTGGTTAAACCTACATTTAATAACAGATACGCCATATGCTTCAATAAAAACAATGCCCCATTTCAAAATCAATTTTATGTATATTACAAATTGGAGCTAAAACAGCCATATAGCATTGGAAATTGAACTATTCCATATGAAATACGTTTTACGTACAATTGGGTGACCATTTGTTGGATAAAGCGATCAAATGATATGCGATTTTCAATTCTTGAAACTTAAGATAGAATATAAATTTAAATGTACGTGGAGAATATTACAAAAGTACCCTCAACATTTGATAATATTGGATGTAAAACAATGTGACAATGCTGATTCTTCAGTGAATGCACATCATTCGATGGCTCTTTTATTTTGGAGTAAATGGGTTGGTATTGAAATCCAGACTCGGAAAGAATATCTCATGTATGACATTGAATGAAAATTTCAATTTGTAATTCTTTGTCTCATTTTCTGACAATGAAATTCACACAAAAAATATTGGAAAACTGAAAGATAGATTGATATGATATGGAATGTATCTTATATATGCCGTCTTGGTGATTTCAATAATTTATTGCCATATTATGATGGTCACGTTGCAGGGTAGACAGTGTAAACTGAACTTTTTTTAAATTACAGGATAGTAAACAAGTACAAAATTTTGGTAGAAAGAGACAACCATTGCTTATAGCCATGATGTTAATGTTTTGTTGCTATCGATGTTGTAGGTTGGTAATGCCAAATGTTTACTGGCTTCTTAACTCTATACCATAAGGGCAAGCATTGGCGCTGTTGCAACAGGAATAAGTGAAAGCAGCGGTACCGAATTCATACATGATGGTAGCATAATACATGTAGACAGGTTTAGAGTTGTGCGAAATGCGGTGCACCATCGACAATGTCGACAAACCAGTAAATTGTGATGAATTAGAATGTCTGTTGACATTTACACATTTTGGACCAGATTGTCTAGAAAAACAGACCATTTGCTTTTTGCCAAGCAGTTTGAAAATGGCAAACAATTGGACAAAGATATTACTATTGTGACTATTAGGTACTAAAATTCCATAAAGTTTCGTCGGGGTTTAACTTTCTTAATTTTTCGTACTGTAACTAGCGACATTGCCATTGTTTCTCTCTTTACATCAGAAAATCTATTTGCTTGCTAATTTATGTTTATTATATAATAAGATATTTGCCAGGTGAGAAAACAGCCTCTATTTTTGAAGTTTATAATTGTATAAAATTTAAAATCATCTTTGAAACCAGTTATACATCTAGAGGCCGCAGCTATAATAAAACAACGTGAAAAGCTTGTTAAATTTTGCTGTGAGTAATTGATGCAAGAAACACGATACTCATATTGTGTAACGTTGATAATCTTACGAGCTATGTTTTTGTTCCCTATTTGCAAGCAAGACATAGGGTAGTGAATATTGGAAGTAATAAAACTTTCTAACAACATACCCTGAACTAACAAACTAGTAGCAAGTTATAATTTGGTAAAACTGCTTAAATTCATTTAAAAAACAATATAGCTCAAAATCGATGTCAATATAAGGTAAAATATTTATTGTGAGATGTTTTTTTGTGTCTAAATATTATTTAAATCTATTCACAATTAAATGAATTATATTGGCCGGACCAATATAATAATTAATAAAATAAATAAATACATATAATGCATGCCCGTTTCCTTGCGAGGCAATTCGCTTATTTCACTATTATT
Organism: Apodemia mormo; assembly: GCA_036924255.1. NCBI lineage: Eukaryota > Metazoa > Arthropoda > Insecta > Lepidoptera > Riodinidae > Apodemia > Apodemia mormo. The sequence goes on from JAUPFN010000008.1 coordinate 2,535,721, forward strand.
TCGGTTGTTCGGTAATCCCTATAAACGCATTTGCCGATTTTAAAAATATAAATTTTCCATTTGTTCAAAATGTATCAACTAAATAAAAATTCGTTAATTTTTAATCATAACGTAAACTAAAACGATTGTACTATACTATAATTTACACACTATATATATATATATATATATATATATATATATATATATATATATATATATATATATATATATATATATATATATATATATATATATATATATATATATATATATATATATATATATATATATATATATATATATATATATATATATATAGTGTGTAAATTATATTGTAAATAATAAAATAACGAATCAATTTCATGTTTGAGCTTTACAGTTTGTCCCTATTGGTCCGGGCTCTCTTTAAAGAGTAGAAAATCTGCAATTCAACCAGGTAGTATGTCAACAGCAAACAATTGGCTACACGAGTTACTACCATCGTAGCTACTACGTGATTGGTGTCTATTGATGATGGTTATCTCTTTTCATCAGACGAGCGATCTTTTTGTCTTCTATTTTATGATATAAAAAGTTGATAAAATCTATTGCAACACTTTTAATTATAAGAATGTACGTATTTAGATACAAATTGTCGGTATATGCATGTACTTATTAGGTGGAAAAAACAGACCTCGCTTCAAAATATTTGCATAAATCAGCTGCAAGCAGGCACTATTTTTCGGTATTACTGTACTATTTATTTTTCATATATCACCTCTGTATTGACGCATTTTTTGTTATTTTTGTTAATTTCTATTATATATAGTTTTTAAGCGTGATATAAAATATATCAAGAAATTATAATCGATATACTTAGCGGTCTCATAGAAAAAAGTCTGAGTACTTTAAGTAAAAATTAAGATTAATCTTCGGCTGAAGTACATATTGTTTATGCTAGAAAGGAATGTTACAAAGCTAAACTACTAAGAATCAGATTTATTGATAATACAACAACAGATTTAAATATAAAAATATATATAAATGTATAAATTAATACTCACACATAATGTAAGTACAGTATATTTTTATTGATTTTTAAATTCCAAATGTACATCTCTAAGCTTAGATAATGACCGATTGCTGAGCCCGCTGGCACATAACCAAGGACGTGACGTGTTTAAGCTGAATTTCTATTCCCTAACTAGCGGTGGACAACTAGAATGATACAGTTTAGTTATGAGTTCAGTAATTGGAATTTAGATGAATAAACTTCATGCATGCTAACTCTTACTGCAATATGTGAACTCTCATCTGTATGAAAAAAGCACCGACCACACAGCCTATAGACGGCTAATGTTTAATTTTCCGTATTGAATGCATTCTGGCAACTAGCTGAGGTAAGACGAAGTGGGGTTGCAACGCCGTAATTGGCTAAATCAAGGCCACAGTGAAAGATAGTAATGTACAGAGCATCTTATTGGTCGACACTGATTACCCAATTACTACTCATTGGCGCGTGGACATTTACATCGGAACTATAAGTCAGATGTGTTGACATAAGTCATTCGCCTATTATTAGGTGTCTATGAGCTGTGTGGTCGGTGGAAAAAAGTATCGTAGAAATCAGAAATACTTTATTCAGTAAAACTTTTACAAGTTATTTTGACACGTCAACATATTTTTAAAAAACTACTACCGGATCAGAAACCCGACCACACACTGAGAAGATTCGGCGAAAGAAACTCAGCGGGCTTGTTTTTTTTTCATATCATCTATTTTTTACAATATCACATTACAAAAACATATGTGAGATCGGTATGAGAAGCAATTTAATCCTAAATAATCTTCTTAATAGTCCTTAATAATCCTAAATAGTCTTCTAAATAATCTGAGATTTTATAATATCCTTTTTTACACAGTTTTGTTTTAACACATTTTTTAAAAAGGTGAAATTAATTAAATTTGAAATTAATTTAATTTCACCTTTTTAATAATGGATTTTCGCAAAGTAACGCCTGATTCAATAAAACATTTTTTTAAAATTTATTGACTGGTAGATCTCTTATAGTTTCGGGAAGTTTATTGTAAAAGCGTATACATTGCCCCTATATAAAAGAGTGACTTATTCTGTGGAGACGAGACGCATGCACAAGATTGTTTTTGTTCTTATTTTACTCTAGGTTTTAGTTATTATTGTAAAATTATTAGGGATAATATAAAAATATTCGTTTAAAAATATCCCACTTAATCCCCGAACTCGATGCTCCGAGTCTTGTGAATGAACTCTGTAATGCTGGCAGTGTGTCATTTTACATTTACTTATAAATACCACGGTTAACTCTTTTCCCCGTATTGGCCCCGGGTTCCTTTGAAGAATAGGCCCACTGCCGTTCTGGCAGTTCTGGTGCCAGTGCCAGTTCTGGAAAAAATATTACAAATGGCCGTTAGTCGCGTCATGGACGAGTGCTTCAACGGTTTAGAATTGTGAATTGTGAAATAAAAGTTATATTTAGTGAATAAACTATAATTTAATTAATTATTAGTTCAAGATCTATTAGTGTAGTGATGTTTGTGACGCAAAACCGAAAGTATCAACTATATTTTCGTTTTTTTTGACGAGGGATATCTCGTCAGCCATTAACTTTGTCCAGGTCAGTTTTAAAATTTATATTACTTTTTAAGGCTTTAATTCTTGACAACATAGAATACATAATTACAGAGTATTTAATCAATTCAACGAATAACTGCATCATATGCATATAAATAATTAAAAAAACAGCGAAAAAAGTAACTTAGCGCCAAAAAAAACGTTTATATAAATATATATGTAAATAAATATTTTTTACTAGAGCATAGACTTTTTTATTTATTTCGTATGTATTTGTTTACCAGCAATGTACAAAAAAATAAAAAAGATTAGGTAATCGGCTTTATTTTTGAATTAAAAATCCTTGACTTCGAGTAACCGTATATTCGCCAAAGTATGAAGTTTATCTTAACTTATTTCGTAGTAAAGACCTCTTCAGTAAATAAATTATTCTCACGTCAATCGATAAAAGTGTTCAAGTCCAATTGAAAAACATACACTTTACATGCTTGAATTCAACCCAAATGTATGATAATTCATTTTTTCCCCGGAGTGCGCCAGGCACTTAAAAACGCGAAGTTTTTAGGGGGGATGGGGGGGACGGTACTACTACGCAAAACAGAAAAGCGGGCCGGTACCTCAAGTGGCGAAATTTAGTACACGTACTTGGAAGCTTAAATAGGTCATCATACTCAAAATATATGTCCTAATTCCAATAATATTTCATGCATATATGTTAAACAGACAACCTCCATTTTTTCGTTGTAAGTTTAATAGGTATTTATATTATTGAACATGAACACAAGAAACTTAATGGTTTAGTCTCAGTGATTTTTTTCGATTTTGTAATTTCTACACAACTTCTATAAATTGTTTACAAAGCGTCACCATTTCTTATCAATCTAGCAAGATCTTATTTCAAACAAATATAGTTTTGTCAATATTTTCACACATAACATTTCTCCCGTGAAATATTGATTGTGATTTCGCCATCATTGCTGTCATCTAAATGGCGTAATGTACAATGGCATAAAGTATCAGTTTACTGCATCGAAAATTCTGGATTCAAATCACCAGCTTTTTTTTTTGAGTGCGTCTTTACATTTTGAAAAGTTACATTTTTTAAATATTAATATTTTGTTGCTTATAACAAACTTCATATTTGTAAAAATAACTTTTAGAGTAATATACCGATTGACTTAAAAATCATGCTAGCTTTTCGCCTTAAAAACTACGTCAAATATCGTAAATTTGATCAATATCGGGCGATTTATTTGGGAGATATCAATAACGAAAATTATTAGTGTTTTTTTATATTACTTCGATATTTTTCAGCTTATAGATTATATAGCTAAGAAAATATTTTAGATCTCAAAAACTGCGTTTAATGCCATTCGAAAGATCAAAATCAATCCTAATTTCCAAAACATACAGTTTTAAAAAAAATATTTACTGTCAATTGTAAGGAATACCCTACATTTAGCGATTAATATGCTTTGCCAAAAATGAGAGAACACGATGTACTATTTCATATGGACAACGGCTCCTGCTTTAAATGTTAAGAACTACCGTTACTAATTAAACCACGTAATCAATTAAATTATATTTATATTTCTTTTCACATTGCTGTTATCACTAACAATTAACAACCTTATTTTATTCTTTCCAATAATCGCATCTTATTCATTCTCATTATGAAATATATTAACTTAACAAAATACATTAGCTTAAATTACTTATATGCACGCTCAAGAAAGATCTCAATAACTACTGTTACTTTTATAGTTTACTGGAGGCCAACTATTCGGCACGACTTGCTCTTTCGAGCCTCGTCGTCATAGTGTCATATCTTTAACAAGTTCTAACTGTCATCCCCACGTACCAGTTCAAAATAACTATTTCGCCCATTTATAATAATTTCGGGCGAAATCTTGCTCTATTGAATAAAACCTAACACATTTATATAAAAAAAAAATTAGCTCTGAAAAAATCTATGCTTAGGTATAGTTTTGGTCCTTTAAGCTTCTTAAAATTTCTCAATTTACCGGGAAATTTCAGCGATGGCCTGTAGGGTCAACCGATTTCTTTTAATTATATTTTATTGTTTACTTATGACCATAAACTCGTGTCTTTTAATATAAATTTGTACAATATTTTACCACCCAGCCTGTTATGTTAATTAGTTTTAAGCCAGATTTAATTTAATTATATATTGTTATATATTATAGAACAATATTATGTTATTCTGAATTGGTACTAAATAACTTATTCACAATTTATCAACACGTGTGACATATTCATAATTAAAAACATGATTTTAGAAAAAAAAACGCGGGGATTAAGCTCGGTCATCCAACTACTGCACTAATCATAATGCAGGGATAGCTTGACAATATTCAGTATCAACTTCAACGATACATTTACAATCCAACGTCGGTGTATAAAACAAATTATTTTTCCACTGTACTTTGAAGTTGTTTAACATTGATAAAACTTCACAAGCTCCGCCGGAAATGGATGGTATGGAATTCTCAATTTACGAGAATACGCCAACTCGGCGCAATTTGTTGTGGGTAGAAATCTTTCCGTGTGGTGGGCTTTAAATGCGATAATTACGTTTTGATAGGATTTAGCCGCTGCGGTATTTTATTTACTATGAATTAATTACAAAGTTATTTTCAAACCAGTGGTTCGGATTTTTAAATATATAAACGGGTCAATAACGCGTACATATATAGAACTTACTTGTAAAGTAACAAGTACAAGTACAACAACTTGTAAAGTACAAGTAAGTTCTATATATGTACGCGTTATTGACCCGTTTATATATTAAAAATGATAGTAGAACGCGTTAGTTTAAAAGTTCATACAGTGGTTCGGAGTTTCCATTTCATTTTTGTTAGGCTTTACTGACTTATTTTTATACCGTAAATGTCCAAATATATAAACAAAAAATATGATCTAAATATGATCTAAATATACGATTATATTGTATGCAATTTCATTGCAACAAATGATTACAGCTGTTATGTTTAAGGTTTTTATACATCACGGAATAGCACCAGAACATTATTCGACACTTCAGCATGGTACGTTAAGACATATTTGTGGGGAGTATAGAAAAATAAATAAATAATAAAATAATAATTAACATTTTTAAAATAGCTGAACCAAAGAACTTCATATCACCTTAGAACAGATTCAAAAAAGCTAGGGAATGTTTCTACAGGAAAATAAAAGTGCATTTTGTGATTTTCCTCGCATTATTTTTACTTTTTTTTCTCACCATAATTTAAACACATCTCGGACTTCAATGAATATTTCAAATACAAAGTAGCTGATTCGGTCAAGCCGTTCTTGAGTTTTACTCTTAATCTATATTAATATTATAAATGCGAAAGTTTGGATGTTTGGACGGATGGATAAATGGACGGATAGATGGATGAATGTTTGTTATTCAATCACGCCAAAACTACTCAATGGATTTGTATGAAATGTAGCACACAGGGGATGATTACCGGGAGTAGCACATAGATTAATTTTTATTCTAGAAAAATAAATAATTCCTGCGGGATTTACCAAAAACTTTTATAATGTAGCGGGCTGTTCGCTGCAACTAGTATACGGACTGTTAGTGTAAGCACCGTTATCCTTGAAATCAGTGGTTTGATTTCATTTATAGAAATTAAATTTATTAAAAAAAATGTTTAAAGTAAAGTCTTCCTTGTTCCTTAAAATTATTCAGGGACGTGGAAACCAGCATCACAGGTTATGTGTATTGTGTTTTTTATTGGAATATTTTGTAGGTAGTTAAAACGGACGGCCAGTGCGGCAGGTCAGCGCCCTTTGCGCATAGTATCCATGAATTTACGGAAGGTGTCTGACAGAAACTTTCTTATATTTTTGAAAGTAAATAACGTTTTTTTAATTTTAAATTCATATAAATATATTTATAATTCAGTCAACTACCTATGGTTTTAGTGACAACGGTGTTTATCCTTACAGTCTGTATAATATGATGACTGTTCACTTTTCATTTCACAACACACTGAAGAGCATTTACTTTAAATATCTAGCATTTAGTAAGAACTAAATTTAAATTTATTTCAAACTTACTGTGCCCGTGACTTCATCTGCGTGTGAAAAAACCCGATTGTTCCTGTTTCCGTGAGATTTCCTGGAAAAGAACTAGCCTATGTCCTTTTTCGGGTATCAAACTATCTATGTACCAAATTTCATTCAAATCGGTTCAGTGGTCAAGGCGTGAAGAAGAGACACACAGATAGACAGACAGACAGACTTACTTTCGCATTTATAATATTAAGTATGGATTTAGGTTTATACGTGAAACTATTATAAAGCTTATATGTATCATTATATGTATCACTAGCTGTACCCGCGACTTCGTTCGCGTTTGGCCATCCTTGCAGAGTAATTATTAGGAACTGACCACAGTATTTCTCCTATTCAGCAATACTTTGGACGGCGAAGCACTTTTATCAAATGAGAAATATTAAGAAAGGATTCTTTTAGTGTGGATTTGAAAACACGTTGACTTTGATAACGAACCTTGTGTCTTGTAGGGATTTAGGCAGTGTTTAACTGAAGTCACCTCGCCTTTTATTTTCTACAGTCATGCTTACAGTTTTATTTGTTTGCCATTATATACTCATTCCATTTAAAAAATGATTTTATATTTGAATAAAATCATTTTTGCAAAACCTATTTTTTATATAAAGGAAAATTCCACACCGGTGAAGCAAATCTCTTCATCTGTATTATAATTTTTAAACATGGCTGGGGCTATCCTTCCACCGGATAAAAGTGTCGCAACTAAAATACGCCACTGCCAGGGCAATCATAATCAGCCAAGAGTCTGCGAATTTAATTCTTATTTGAAAAAAAATTCTTTACGGTGTTATCCTTACTCCATTGACAGCTGTTCGCTGTTTAACGACTGCACGGTTTAGTTTATATTTGTTATATTACGTGCAACGTTTCATATCATAGCCGGTTTCAGAGCAGAAGGCTCGGTCAATAATCCTTCAGGAGTTACCGCGTATTAAAAAATAAAAAAAAATGTGGTTAAACATAACTTTGAGATTTTTCAACCAGTTAATTTTTTCCCAAGACAACGTTTTTCATCTTGCTAAAACTGCGTTTAATGCTGTTTGAAAGATTAAAATCGATAAAATCGCGATCAAAAGTTACAGCATTAAAACTTCAAAATAGACATTTTTGGTTTCAACAACCTTAGATATTATTATCATAACAACTTTAAGATTTTTTGAGGGCAAAAGATTGAAGGTGAAAGTATTGGCTTGTAACTAGGTTCTTAATGGGCAACGATGATATTTAAGCTAACTAATTTTAAAATCCATGGTGTATGTCTGATAATTAACAATATCTGACTCCATTGCAGTAGTATTAGTCAAGACCTATAAGTCAGGGCGAAATAAATAGTATTTGCTTCCAGTAAACGTTATAACTGCAATGTTATTATTATTAAGCATAATATCTTGACCGTGGAGGAGGACGTGTGGGGGTTAGGAACATTTTGTTTAAAACAATTAAAATACGGCTTTTTGCAATTTTTTGCCAATATTTCGTAAAATACGCGTGGAATCGACATGTTTTTTTATTATCATTAGGGAAGCGCTTGACTACGATCTCGCCTGACGGTAAGCTAAGATGCGGCCTAAGATAGAACGCGCTTCCCTAGAAGTTCCCTAGAGTTCGAAGAGTTCAAAAAATCTATTTTATATAAATGATACTTAGGAAATTAATGTTTGAAAAATATACATCATATTTTTTAAAATTGATGATTGATTGTGATCTTTCGAATGGCATTCAACGCAATTGTTTAACTCAAAATTGTTTTAATCAATAGGTTAAAAAATGTCGAAGAAATGTAAAAAAAAACTTTTTTTAATTTTTTAAAACTTTTTTTTTATATTGAATCGTCACTGACAAATCCCAAATAAATCCAGTTTTGAACCAATTTCCAGTATTTAGCGCGGTTTTTTAGAGGGCAAACCTAATTCGATTTTTATATCAAACGGTATATTAACCTGAAAGTTTTTTAAAAAATCTGTAATAAGTTTACTGTAAACAACGTAACTTTAATGTTTGAAAAGCTGTACCTTTTGAAAATTTGACTCGATTTTGATTTTTGAAATTCAATATAGTTTTTTTAGTAAGTACTAAAATATTGCAGAAGATTAAAAATGATTAGTTAAAAAAATTCGAAGTTATGTCGAAAAAAATAACTCCGAACGGATAAATATATTTTGATGCAATTTATGCATTGGAGGCAGTTTTTTGAGAAGTAAAGCTGATTAAATTTTGTACTATATCGATTAATTAATCTGGAAATTGTATTAAAAAAATATTGCTCTGCCAAAAACTTTTGTGAGGTTTTCCAAAATTTCTCAAAATCTCCTTTACTGAATTAGTTAAAATTTTCAGGAAGTCTAAGTTGAGTGGAATCCAATCGAATCCCATTAACCACGTTTCGATCGGTCAAGCCGTTCAAAATTAATGAGATGTTTACATACACACATACACACTCACGCGCGCACACACACACACATACATACATATGTCATCATGAAAATAGTCGGAAAAGGTTCCTAGGTCCTCAAAACGTGGAGATCTGGTGAACACTCGATTTTCGAAAATCGAGGCAAAATCAGTAACTTCCTTATCTACGTAGCTACGTAGCGGGAAGTTAAAAATATATACCTAATTAAAAAGATAAAAAGTTATTTATTTAATAACTTTCGGTTCCAGTTATCGCTAAAAATAGTCGATCTAATATGCGGCGATGAGGATTACCATTTTTCTCACCACCGACAAACCGGTGAATCGCGGTGAACCGGAAAGTCTATAGACGGTCGGTTTACTCTGCCTACGTCGCAAGGGAACCGGGCGTGATGATACTTTAATAAAAAACAACAACGCCACGTAATTTTTCCTCACATTTTCGATTTTTGATTCTAACAAATAAAGGAAAGTTAAGTATCTTTTGATAGAATTTGTTTTGAAGAAGTTATATGTGTGTAAATTTTTTCTGTACGATGTTGATCTTATTCTGGACAGAACTTATAAGTACATGTTCGTATATTCTACTTAACAATTTTTTGTAAAGTATTTTGGAGTCCGACGTTAGTCAGTATACTAAGTGGCTTAGGCACTTTAACATCTACACTTGCAGAAGTTTCATTCATTTTAAAAGATAACTGATTGATGTATCTAATTTTGAAATATTTACCGTGTTGTCTTAGCGGTCCGGTATCGTCGTTGACCATATGAGATCCCGGGTCCGATTCCCGGGTCAGGCAAAACAAAATGTACTTTTTCAGTTTTCTGATAAAACAACGTTGCCCGGGATTGGCTTGCCACCTATCACATTGTGAGAGAGTATTTTCGGCTAATCGTGGGTACACTTCTTGCACCTCTGCCTACGTATTCCAGGATATGGGCGTGTAGATACTTTTTTATCCTTTTTTACGTTATGCAATGTAAAAACAAAATAGTGAATTTTCCCAATAGCCTATCCTTACGTTAAATTTTATAAAGAACAAATTCTATTAGTATACTCAATTTCGATTACATGCATCTTTTCTGAGATATTAGCAAAAACCTGAAAATTGACCTGTTATATTTTCAAATATATTATAATTATTCTTATATAAATAAATAAAATGTTTAGGTTTATATTTTACACATATTTTACTAATTTTTAAGCTAGTAAAATTGCATTTATAATAACTTTAATAAAAAAGTATACATTCTAAAACTGAATCTCTCGTAACACTATGAAATGAACTTGCTAACTTATATTGAGCCGTGCGTTCAAAGGTTTTGTATACACTCCGGGTGTCACGTTCAACTGGACTTACCACCCGAAACCGTTGAAACTTCTGATGTCTGTAACTTCTAAATTATAAAACTCATGAACTTGAAATTTTTAAGGGATAATCTTTATAGTACTTACTTTTGAACAAAAAAATAATAAAGGATTTCGTATGACAGGTTAATGAATTAAAGCTAAATATACGTTTTTATCTTCATCCCCTATCCCACGGGAACCATACTGAATTTTGGGATAAAAAATATCCTATAACCTTTTTCGGAGTAGTAACTCTAATCATGCTAAATTTCATTTGAATCCGTTCGGCGTTCCGATTCGGCGTGATGCGCGGCCTTGATCCAGACAGACAGACAGACAGACAGACAGACAGACAGACAAAAATTAAAAAAATCACATTTTTCGCTTCAGTATCGATTAAAGAGTATCTTCCAAAAAAAATTTTTTAAATATCTTCAATGTACAGAATTCAACCTCTTACAGTTTTATTATATGTATATAGATATAGATATGTTTCAAATTTAGTAATAGTTATTTGAAATATTTCTAAATTGGTTTATAAATCACTAAACTCAGAACTTGGTAATTTATGAATCGATATCAAAAAATTTGTAACTGAATTCAGAACCTTGTCCGTTTTGGAAAGCTGGTTAAAAAAACAAAATAGTGCGGTTTTCACGAATATAACTTTTATCTTGGTACCAACGCCATAGAAGCAACTAGGTGAATCAATTATGTATGTGGGGAACCTAACTAAACGAAAATACGATATGTTTTTTGATTCTAACTTGAATGATGAGAATGACTTGCTGAACAAACTTTTTGGACACCAAAAGACCCTACAAGTTGACAGAAAGAATAAACAGTGTTTATAGAAGTAGATCCATTACAAACTATCTCAAAGTTAGCAGCAAACTATAGTGTATGAGACAAAACAATTTAAATGCACTTAACACAAATTGGAAAAGTAAAAAAGCTCTAAAACTTTGAAACCCGCATGAATTGAGTGAAGCACACTAACAAACAACTGCGAACATTACTCAAACGTCACAATAACGAGGGATTTTAAATCGTATCGTTACTTTTAGTGAAAAATGGATCCTGTACAATAATTAGAAACGCTCTTCACAATCGTTAAACCAGGAGAATTAATCAAGTCCTATTTAAGTATGAGTTTTTACATTTCTGCATCATCATCCCGCTGCATTATAAAAGTTTTTGGTGAAACTCCGGGAACAACTCACTTTTCTGTGTTAAAAGTATCCTCTTTGCTATAGGTCACCATTTACCTGTGCACCAAATTTCATCTAATTCAATTTAACCGTTTTTGCGCGTGAGTAACAAACAACCAAACATCCTAAGAAAATCAAAAACTGACCACATTAGCAAGTTATTAGTTTTATAATATATTTTCAAAATAGTGTCCATTCACATCAATGCATCGCTGCATCTGATGGAATCACTGAGAAAAGCACTTTGCCCGCTTGTTCTAAGGGATCTTTTCAACGACCTTTTGAAACGCAGCCACTTTTTTCTCGGAGTCTATAAAACGTTTGCCTCGAAGATTTTTTTCGGCGGGTGACCCAGTAATTCATTGTTTGTCTTCGCCAAATAGTTGATTGTTCACATGCCGGTGTACGACAAGGTGTTGTCGTGGTGAAGGAGGATTCTACTGCCAGTTAATTTTTCTCAAAACCAAGTTAAGTGGCAAACAATAGTTAGTGTACCACTCTGTAGTAACTGTTTTTTAATCTTATAAAATAGTTGTCGCGTAATGACATATCCTTCCGAAGAAAGAGGCCACCATCTTTTTTCCCACACTTTGACCTCTTTTCACTTTGGTTAGCAACGCCTTGGAAGGAAAAATCCACTTAGCTGACTGTCTTTTGATTTCTGAATCATAACAGTTAATCAAGCTTTCGTCACCCGTAAGTACTTTGAACGCAGCGTTTGAGTCACTTCCGTTAAATATTTGAAGCATTTCTCAGCACCAATTAACACGATGGAGTTTTTGAGTTTCTGTCATATTATGAGGTATTCACCGGGCACAAAGCTTCTTGACCACTAAATGTTCATGAAAGATTTTGTGCACTTGACCCATATCGATGCCTAAGCTCGTTCAAATCTGCTGATAGACCACTTTTTGTTAGTCTGTATTAAATCTAGTTCAGTCGTCACCGTAGAAGGCCGTTCCTCATGCAGATCATCGTTGAGATTAGTGTGACCACATTTAAACTTGTTAAATCATTTATAAATAGTGCCACGCGATGAAACTTTATCGTGAAATGCTAATTGAAGCCTATCATAACTTTCTTGTTGACTTAAGTGACATCAAAGACATACAAAATCATGGTATGAAAATTTTCTCGCATTAAGTTCATGCTAACGGACACAGACAATTTTTAATTTGCCGCCAAAAGTTTAAGCAAATGACTAATGAATTAATTACATACACAATAATAAAGAGTTGCATTTCCAAAATTAAAATTTATTTTGTATTGTAACAAACTCACCCGAAGACCCTCTAAACTCACATTTTAAATATAACAAAATTGTCCGTTATATTTCGTTTATAAAGGAGTCAACAGAGTTATAATCATATTATCTGGCCAAATGATTCATCTAGTGTTAAATTGAGGACCCATTTTGTGTTATATAGTTTACCCATTCATTCTTTTCAAAGGTACACTTCATCTCTTATAAACAATCATACTTTATTAGGAAATGTATACTATAAATTGATTTAAAGGACTAAAATTTAATATATTGAAGATATTTGGCTTAAGAGAGGGAGTAATATATTACATAAATACATAAATAGATAATAAGGATATTTAGCTTTAAGGAAGGGAATAATATATTAAATATATACATAAAATACATAATAAAATATATAGCTTAAGAGAGCGATATGATGATATTAATAATTACATTGACTTCATCTAAAGGAAAGAAGTACGGTGGTATGGAATATATGGATAAAATTATTGTAATATTTAGGTTGAGAGTCGTAAAGCACTTTAGTGCCGCAATTTTATTATTGTGGGATATGTAAGAGGCGCCGCCTCGCCTCACATGTGTGAATACCATGCCGGCTGAAGGCCTTCCTACCGTATTCCCCAGAAATATATTGAAACTAAAAGGAACTAAAGTCCTTAATCTCAAAGAGAAAATCAATATATTATGAAGAGCCAAGTTAATGGCAGATAGGCGTTACTGTTGTGGGGTCACAAAGTGATAGCCATATAGTTTTAATGTCCAAATATGTGAATACATTGTTTGGAAGTTGATGAGTATAGGCATGACCAAGGTGTTTCATTAACATTGAGCACAGCCAAAAAGCCAAATAATAAATATAATTCTCAAGTATACAATTTAGCATTGACTTGAAGTAAATAAAGATTGATAAAATATATACTGTTGTTATTTTAGTAACAAACAGTTTAATAAAATAATAAATAAATATTGGCATGACAAAGGTGCATCATTTGTATTGAGCACAGTCAAAAGGCCAAATAGTAAATATGTTTCTCAAGTATACAGTTAAGCATTGACTTGAAGTAAATAAATGTTGATAAAAATATATACTGTTGTTATTTTAGTAACAAACAGTAACAAAATAATAAATAAATATTGGCATGACAAAGGTGCATCATTTGTATTGAGCACAGTCAAAAGGCCAAATAGTAAATATGTTTCTCAAGTATACAATAAAGCATTGACTTGAAGTGAGTAAATGTTGATAAAAATATATACTGTTGTTATTTTAGTAACAAACAGTAACAAAATAATAAATAAATATTGGCATGACAAAGGTGCATCATTTGTATTGAGCACAGTCAAAAGGCCAAATAGTAAATATGTTTCTCAAGTATACAGTTAAGCATTGACTTGAAGTAAATAAATGTTGATAAAAATATATACTGTTGTTATTTTAGTAACAAACAGTAACAAAATAATAAATAAATATTGGCATGACCAAGGTGCATCATTTGTATTGAGCACAGTCAAAAGGCCAAATAGTAAATATGTTTCTCAAGTATACAGTTAAGCATTGACTTGAAGTAAATAAATGTTGATAAAAATATATACTGTTGTTATTTTAGTAACAAACAGTAACAAAATAATAAATAAATATTGGCATGACCAAAGTGCATCATTTGTATTGAGCACAGTCAAAAGGCCAAATAGTAAATATGTTTCTCAAGTATACAGTTAAAGTTTGTGCAAGTTTGTTTTAACAATTACTTGACAAAACTAAGACAAGATAATATGTTGTCTTCAATCACAATACCGAAACATTAATAGTCGGTACGCGATAAATAAACATATATAAAAGTAATCATTGCTCGCAATGAACTTCAAATAATCCAAATCATAAAAATTTCATAAGTAAAATCAATTAAGATAATCCTTATGACGAAAGTCAAATGAACTCAGGTTAATGTATAAAAATACATTAAAACAAACAATTTAATATATCCAGCTCTGTGATGTAGCTCATACCTGGTTGAAGATTTGATTAGTTATGTAAATAGAGCAACTTTGCTAGGCGATAGATAGTTGGTGTTTATCTGGGTTAACCCTCTGAATACACTGTTTGTGGTAGGCCTTATCCGAGTATCACGCACTGGTAACGAGGAGATAACCATAACGACAATATTATATGTGTCTTTATATAGATATACACAATGCATGCGACATGCATACAACCCTGATGCCTTCGCAAAGTCGACACTACCTTGTGACGAAAGGTATGGTCCAATCAAAAAGCCAAATAATTAAAATAAATTATTACTGAACTAGAAATTAACCTTTGTTCTAAAGATATTATAGTCAAATTTCCTCCTATAACCCTAATAATTTATAGTCACCACAAGCAATGAAATATTACTTATTAATCGAATTTGAAGTTATAGATGAAATTTAGTAAGATCTTTGAACTCTTTAGTATTGTGATTGAATACTCGATACATCTTAGAATCCAAACAAATCGTCTTATACTCGTTTTCTAATGAAACTAAGTTATTTATGTCTTCTCCAGATTGATTATTAGAGTTCTATTATTCTTATTTCAATTACTCTTTAATCAAATGTCAGAATTTAATAAGGTCTGAACTTTTAGAAATCAACGCTTATTAGATCTATTATTGCTTTAAGTGAACAGTATTATGAAACATCTAGCCACCCGAATAATCATAAGTAAAGTTCATTTGTACAATCCTTATGAAGTAGAGATCCAATCATGGAATCCAGGTTAATACATGAATATATACAGATAAACTATTTAGACAAATAACTCTAGTTCTGTAAAATAGTTCATGTCTGAGATGATTAGATATGAAAATGGATCAACTTTGCTTGGCGGTATAGTTGGGTGTATACCTGGGTTATCGCCCCAAACACCTTGGACTTACGACAGAGGGACATATTAACCGTGTGTCTGCACTGGTGAAGAGAAGATGACCATAATGACAACATTACATGTATGACTTTATATAGATATACACAGCACAACTTGTTGCCTTCGTAAAGTCGATACTCCCCAGAGATGAAGATGACATGATCTATTTACCAAGGTAAAAGGTAAAATATCTAATCCAAAATTAGTAATTAACCTTAATTTCAGATTTATTTAGTAAACTTCCTATCTTACTAAAAGATCTGTTATGCACTGTCACTATAAACAATAATATTTCAATTATCCAAAAGAATTAATTTGATGAAGAAGTTTAATATTATAATTCCTATCCTCCTAAATCCCTATATAAATAATATAAAATAAGAATAAAATAAATAAATAAATAATTAAATTAAGTAAATAATTTATACAAAATATGGTTAAATAAACATAATACGTTTGGACTAAAGTTCATTCATTCCTCTCTTGCACTCTAACTCCTTGAAGCTTTATTAAAGTCATTTAAGATTTTCGCTCCAAATTTAATGCAACAATTCAGTTTATATTAATTATTCCTTTGTTAGGCACGAAGAGAGTAATTTGTATTAGTTTGTGATTATCTCGTTTAATATTTGTACTCGGTTTTAAATTTGATTGTAAATAAAATAATGTTTTATGAAGATTTGATTTTAAGGGACTGGCCTATGTAATTAATTTACGTATTAGTTAATATTTAGTTTTATAATAGGATATAATAATTCGTATTAACATTTCATAATTTTAATAATTCATATTAAGGTAGGTTTTCGTGTGAATTTTGTGTAGGTTTATGCCCCCGCTTATTGGTTGTAATATATTATTCCTACAGTAACAGACCTTCTGCCTTCAATTCCTAAAAGATCCTATTTCCTCCTAATCCAATTTGAAGCATTAATTCAAGTAATCATTTTAACTAGAGAAAGTTTCTATAATAAATATTTCCTAAGCTTGAATCACCTAGTTTTAATTGAAAGTCAATAATAAACAAAGTATTCCTTAAATTCCTCAATATATTAAAGCATCAGTTCTTCCACCTAATATCTACACGCCCTATCCTATCACCTAATTGTTCCTTCATAAAAAATTATAACTGCCCAAAATTATAACAATGCAGAAATTAAAATCGTATTTGCCATACCTCCAACTCTGCAACAAACCTACAGTAACTCTGCATTCAGCTCCGACGACAGCTAAGAAGTCACCCCCACGCGGCCTCGAAGACTCCAAAGGAATCAGCTCTCGATCCCTAAAGTTTAAATAACAAGCAGGATCAACTGTACTATGGAAATTATTCTAAGAACTTCCTTAGCCGGGTCTCATCTATAAAGATATGTGGTAGCTATCACTAGTTAGTAGCTTTTAAAATACAAAAACGCACGCAAAACTACGAAACGGATTTGAATGAAATTTTACACACAGATAGTTGATGACTTGGATTAGCACATAGGCTATTTATTATCCCGGGAAAATCTAGTGATCCAGCGGGATTCGCTTCTATAATGTTGCGGGTTGTACGTTGAAACTAGTTGATAATATTAATTCAGGTGCAGTAGTATTAGTATCTAACAATGGAATTCCTTCAAAATGACGAAGATGAAAAGTATAATTTAAAGTAGTTAAAGCACTTAAATCTATTCCTAATTAATAAGATATTTAGCCAACATGCTTTTGAATTTGGTAATGCAAAGCCATTTCTTACTCCTATGAAAAATAAACAAACATAGCAATATCGGCCATTTGTAAGGTAAAGATGCAATAATGATAGTTCAAATGCATATGGTAAAAGTATAGTATAAACAATTAAAGCACATAAATCTATTCCTTGTTAGTTAATAAGCTATTTAGCCAACATGCTTTTGGCATTGGATAATGCAAAGCCATTACTTATTCCTGTGAAAAATAAACAAACATAGCAATATTAGCCAATTGTAAGGTATAGATGCAATAATAAGTGTCTAGAGACAACGGGATTCCTCCAAATGCCAACGATAAAGGTATAATATAAAGTAATTAAGTCATTTATTTCTATTTCCTAGTTAAATAATAAACTGTCTTGCCAACATGTCCTGAAATTAGATAATATAAAGCCTTTTCTTTATATTATATGAAAATTAACAAACATAGCAATCTTAGTCACTTGCAAGGTATAGGTATAATAATAATAGTGTCTAAAGGCAATGGGTTTCCTTTAAATACCGATGATGAAAATCTATATACATATAATTAAGTCCATAAATCCATTTCCTAATTAATTAATAAACTGTTATCCGTCAAGCACTGAAATTTGATAAAGTAAAGCCATTACTTAGTCTTGTATAGTTATACAAACTTAAATTGTAGTCTTGTATTGTTATACAAACTTAATTTAATTTAAATTGGAAAACTACATCACCTGTGTTGTTTAGAATTCCGATTTATCCTGCGTCTTGATTAGCAGCCCTGCTGCAAAACTGTAAGACAGCAATTGCTCCTCAACCATTGCTCACATTTTTATGGAAAGAAAAGAACATTTAAATAACAGCATAAATTATGGTTTTATTTTCCTAAAATCAAAATAGACTTCCCTAATAATAATATCACACAATTTCTATAAAGCAAACAAGTCCACGTTTCTCCTATGTTATTAAACATCTTTTCAACAGCTATTTCTTAAAATAAATAATTTCCTTTCTTCATACAACAAACATTCTTCACTCAGTCAAGGATCGATCCACCTTTACACAACATTTTGCACAAATTCATTCTTGTAAACCTAATCACATATTTATCGGTAATATGTTTATTAAAATTGTATATTCAACATTCAAAAGATTTACCTTCTAATAAAACTACATTCTACCAATACTGCTAGATTTAAATAAACTCAACGACTACCATATCAAATACGAAGTTGCATAAGTACATACATAATCCCTGAATAAATCTCTATTCTACATACTCACGGTTTTGATCAATACATTTTTACAATTTATCTTTTCACACATTAAGAGTATTTCTATTATTATTTACACTCCGGAATATCACTGAGATATTCTCAGCTTTAAATTTTGATTTTCCTTTTAATAATTATTGTATCAAACGAAGAATATCTTTTTTAACGTCCAGAACTTTCAAACAAATCCTCCGTTTTTTCTTATTTTTTTCTATTTTTTCAAATTCTGTCATTATCTTTTCCATATTCGTTCCCCCTTTTTAAGGTTTTATATGTTTATATGTTAGGTCTTATATATTATTGAGAATTAGTTTTCTTTATTTATTTTCGTCTTTAATTCCATTGATATTATTTATTAAACATAATTCAGACATATTTTTAACAAAAAAAAAATAGTATAGATTCTTATTATTTTCTTTTATTACACTAAACCTCTTAAGGGATAGGTGAAGTCTGTTACAATTGCCCCCTAAATTTTATTATAAATGATTTGCCAACGATCATGTTATAATAAAATTTATCACTAATCCAACTTTCTAAGAAAGAAAGGAAAATGCGGTCACCCTACTCTCTTAACTGCGATAATAATAAGTTTTTCTTTAAACTAAATTAATTAAAAGCAAAACCCGAAATATAAACTAATCCCCTATCTCATAAATCTCTGTGATTTAATTAATAAATAATTGTTAAAAGAAAATTGAAAGACCTTGGTTTTATCGTTATGACATTTTTATAAATTTATTTAAATTCGCGAAGCAGGAGTCGTAAGTTAAAATCTTATCTTTTTTTTTCAAATAGTCTGAATTTGGAACATTCGCTTTATTATTATGTTATCTATTCGTATATCAAATATCATCCGTCCCTAATAAATATTCTAATTCCTTAATATTTAGCTAGTCCTGCACAACAACTCACACTAAGGACTATTTGTTCAGGCACAACCTTTATTTTGATTGACTGTGTTGCGTAGTTATCAGGGTGATTGCTCAAATACGGAAGAATAACCCTGATCCCCTATAGTGCTGCATTCGCGCATCTCTTTGTGCCAAAGCGAAGCAAAGACTAACCCCTTTCTGAACTTGGCCTATTCACAATTTCAAACACTAATATGAAACAGTCAGCAGCCCCAATTTCAAGACATGGAAACTGAGTTTCCTACAGCGCGACGTACATAAGTATATACCCGTTTATCATGAAAAATACAAACGGTGACACGTCATTGGAAGTTTTTTATTTTTTTATTTTTTTATTATTATTTTATTTTACCTACCCTTTTCAATTCTAACACATTTTTCCTTAAACATAAATGAAGTTGTCCTATTCCTCTTGTAAACCTACTATAACAACTTTAACCCTTCAGTAAGTACACAATTTTAACTTTGTAACTATAATGAGTTTGCATATATAAAGTGCCCTGATGATGCTTCTGTAAACGAAACCGGTTGGTAATAAATGATAATAGCTTTATTGTGAAACAACACAAGTGTATAAGTGATAAAATATTACACAATTTTAACTATTTTTAATTTAAAATTATTTACTAAATTATTTAGTATTTTTTATTTTAGTATTTTTTATTTATTCAATGAGAGTAATATTTTAAATTTTAGTTAATATTTTCTTTCTTTAAAACCCTTATATCATAAAATAATCCTATCTGCTCCTATATATACCTACACCTATATACTTTCTCATACATATATACAATTGTCTAACTATACCTACGCAAATGTTTTTATCCTAAATATTCTTGTTGGAGTAACAACTGTTTTAAATGTAATATCCGACGACCCACAATCTACGACATAACCCCTTTTTAAACCAAGAAATATAAAAAATTAAAGAGTTAGTGATTAATTCTTGTCCCCACTTAAGTTAAATAATTTTTTTTTTTTCAACTATAAATTTACTTCTCAAAATCCCTATTTAGTTTCTGTCAACCTAAGCCAAACTATTTTAAAATTTCTACACTACCTATTACTTTCCTTCTCTATCTATAATTGTAATAGTATAACCCTAACTAATCCTACTCCTTAACTATCGGTATATAAATGATAAGCTCTTGTTAATCTGGTGTTGTGTAATAATATTTATAAAATTTATTTTATTTTATCAAATCATTTGTGTTTCCTAATATCAATCCTATTTTCCTTACGTAATCGACATAAAAGAACAGTTAAATCACTTTAATAAAAAAATTAACCTCCGAAAATTCTAAAATTTCCTATATTTAGTCGGCTAACTTTAGTAAAAATATTTAAAGTTCTATAGTATTTAAATATAAAGTAATATATTTAATCCTTTCTATATATTAAATTCGTTGAAATATTCTCCCTAATGCAAATGATGAAAATTGAACAAAATTGAACTATCAAATCTTAATTTATTCTCAAATTATGCATCTTAACAGTAATTTTAGTTACATCCCAAAACTTCTACAACTATCTCTTAAGTTCCTTTAGCTTTGTAGGTATACTATAATTTTGCAAACATTTTTGATAACTAAGGTATGGTTTACTTTATTAAGTTTGTGTATATAATTAATTTAATTGAATGCCTCTATTTAAAAATATGATAAATGCTTTGAATAGCTTGAATATCCTTATAATTAGGTTAATTGATAATCAGTCTAGGAAATTCTTTATTATTTGTTTATTTGGTATAGTTTATTTTTAGAAGGGTTTCGATTAAATTGATATTTATATTTTAGGTATGATATTATGTAATTACGAATGATTAAGTATTTAGAAAATTTTACATTAAACATTGTTCTCTATTATCAATAACAGCTCTTGAATTAAATTACCCTTGAATTTCTAAATTATTGTAACCACATTTATTCATAATAAAAATGGTATGATATGTTACAACCGTTAGTTGCGAAAATGTTTTTTATAAGTGCACCTCTCCCTACAGATCGAAAAATAATGTGTAATAATGATTCTCCTTTACTTACATAAGTATTAAATAAACTTTTTTTTTTATAAGAATTCCGAAATTCCCAAATTATTTAATAATTGCATTCATCTTTAGAAGTAATAAATAACCGGATTTGAATGTACCTAGCTATCTATTTTAAAATTTTATCAAATACACTGATAAAAGGTATTAAAAGTCAGATTATTATCCTTATATTATTACATTTTAATTTATAATTAACAAATCATTTAGTTGTACCTCTGCCTACCGCTTTGGGGATACGGCGTGAAGATACTTTGAAATTTCATTTTAAAAAAAAGTAATCACTTTAAAAGTAAATGTTTATATATTTTACAGTTATACTATGTAATATGATTCAACAACATCGTTCAATTCAATTCATTTCATTTAAATAACCATAAAATAAATTTAAAAATATGTAATTTTATATATATTTAAAATGTTCAACTATAGGTTCGTATGTTATCTGCAGCTAATAGGTTTGTACACTAACATTAGATGGAAAATCTTGTAACCCTATTTCAAACCAAATAACAAGATTTTATTTACCTATTTTAATTTTATATAATGTCAGTATTTCTTCTTATTTATATTCAATTTAAATTTTCTATTTTAATTTTATTATTTACGCAAAATGACAACAACCATAACTGTTGATTATGACAACTTTATCAAGCTCAAGTTTCTGACGTATCCTTCAAATCATATTTATAACCATAATGTCATTAAAATTGAATTTAGGTCTCACCATTAAGGTTTTATATATATGTATATATTACCGCGATATGTTTTAACAACCCGAAACTAATAACAAAACTAATATATTTTTTTAATATTATGAACAAAATTTAAAAGGATTAGATCGTTTTTAAAACTTTTTTTTTTTTAAACATATAATTTATCTCGCGTACTTTTATTTCTTAATTTATTTTTATAAAACATAAATCCACATAAAAATATCCATAACAATATTATAAATTCTAAGATAACTATCTATATTAAACGCTATCACGGCCAATCCGCTTTGTCGATTATGATGCAACTCTATATAGTAATAATTTAAAGTCTTCGAATGAATAAGTACATACTCCCATACTAATATTATAAAAGCGGAAGTCTGTCTATCTGTTACATTTTCACGACTAAATCCCTGAACCGATTTTGATGAAATTTGATCTGGGTATATGTGTACACTCAGGATCAACATAGATATAAAAGCGAATGTCTATCTGTTACCCTTTTACATCTAAACACCTGAACCGATTTTGATGAAATTTGGCCTGGGTATATATATATGAATATCTATCCTATAAGGGATAAACCCAAGAAACAAAGTTTATAACATATAACAAGAAAATTATATACCTTACCTTAGCTACATGTTAATATACTTGTAGGTGAACTTTTATAACTATGTAAGTACAACACTTGAATCAATGTGCAATAAACTGTTGTGAATTACTTATCGCTTAATTTCGTTGTAACACTATTGTAGGTTTCCTTTACTCAACTAAATAAAAGAGGTATTGATTTTGGATCACGCAAACTAAGTCTATACATATAATAAAATCGTAGGAAAGTAAAAACTGTACATTGAATATTTTTTTTAAAAGAATACTTGGGGCGTGATCTACAATCGATATCAAAGCTAAAAATATAGTTTCTTATGAATTTTAGTATAAATTTTTGTCTGTTTGTCTGTTTGTCTGTTTATTTGTTTATTTGTTTGTCTGTTTGTCTGTATATAATGTAATGTGTGTGTCCGGGGTAAACTCAAAAGGTACTGCATGGATTACTTCAAATTTTGCATGAATATTACTAACAGGTCAGGCCAACACATAGGCTACATATTATCACGCTATCACCTAGCGGCTGGGTGCTGTGCGGAGTAAACGAAGTCCGCGCGGACGAAGTCGCTGGCAACAGCTAGTTATTAAATAAGTTACTACTAATTATTCGTGTATAACAAATTAGATTGAATAAAAATTCAAGATTGTTAGAACTAAAACTTAGTAATTCTTAAATTTAATTCGATAGAGTACAATTTTAAGGGTCTTAATCTATGTATTGTAGTTTATTTATAATTTTTATAAATATTATGCTAAAGTTTAATTATCCTTTTTATTGAGAATATGTAATACTATTCGGAATTTTTATTATTATTTTATGTTTTTTTTATTATATTTTTGTAATGAATAGACTCCTAACCACTGGACTGAACTAAAACACTTTAACCATTAGAAGCTACTCTATCCATAAAAGAGTCAACAAGGATTGATATAAGCTACTTACCCGACGGAGAAAGAGGAAGTAATATTTTTAGTCATTTGGATGAAGATACGAGTAATTACTAGTTGATTTTGTTTTTATGTCTTGATTAAAATTATGTTTATTGTACTTTAAGATCGTTCTCGATTAACTCATTTTAGTAAATATTTATCTTTTGTCATGTTTTACCATGAATCAAAATATCTATTTAGAATTCGTTTTAATATTACTACAACATAATATTTTCTATTATGAACTCAATCATTCTACCCTTTCACACTAGCAACCAATACCAAGTTGTTCATAAATTTAAGGTCTCTGCTCAAAAATATTTTTGTCTAGCTTAAATGTTTACCGAGATGAAATGTTTGAAGACCTTTGTCACACGTCACGGCTCCAAATTGTGACAAAACCTATGTTTTGTCATATAAGTCACAGATAATTTTTAATTTCAGAAATATTTTTCTTGTAATCTGATTAACTGTGTTCAAAATCATGTCCTGCGTCGCGGCACCAAATTGTAACAAACTCACCCGAAGACCCTCTAAACTCACATTTTAAATATAACAAAATTGTCTGTTATATTTCGTTTATAAAGGAGTCAACAGAGTTATAATCATATTATCTGGCCAAATGATTCATCTAGTGTTAAATTGAGGACCCATTTTGTGTTATATAGTTTACCCATTCATTCTTTTCAAAGGTACACTTCATCTCTTATAAACAATCATACTTTATTAGGAAATGTATACTATAAATTGATTTAAAGGACTAAAATTTAATATATTGAAGATATTTGGCTTAAGAGAGGGAGTAATATATTACATAAATACATAAATAGATAATAAGGATATTTAGCTTTAAGGAAGGGAATAATATATTAAATATATACATAAAATACATAATAAAATATATAGCTTAAGAGAGCGATATGATGATATTAATAATTACATTGACTTCATCTAAAGGAAAGAAGTACGGTGGTATGGAATATATGGATAAAATTATTGTAATATTTAGGTTGAGAGTCGTAAAGCACTTTAGTGCCGCAATTTTATTATTGTGGGATATGTAAGAGGCGCCGCCTCGCCTCACATGTGTGAATACCATGCCGGCTGAAGGCCTTCCTACCGTATTCCCCAGAAATATATTGAAACTAAAAGGAACTAAAGTCCTTAATCTCAAAGAGAAAATCAATATATTATGAAGAGCCAAGTTAATGGCAGATAGGCGTTACTGTTGTGGGGTCACAAAGTGATAGCCATATAGTTTTAATGTCCAAATATGTGAATACATTGTTTGGAAGTTGATGAGTATAGGCATGACCAAGGTGTTTCATTAACATTGAGCACAGCCAAAAAGCCAAATAATAAATATAATTCTCAAGTATACAATTTAGCATTGACTTGAAGTAAATAAAGATTGATAAAATATATACTGTTGTTATTTTAGTAACAAACAGTTTAATAAAATAATAAATAAATATTGGCATGACAAAGGTGCATCATTTGTATTGAGCACAGTCAAAAGGCCAAATAGTAAATATGTTTCTCAAGTATACAGTTAAGCATTGACTTGAAGTAAATAAATGTTGATAAAAATATATACTGTTGTTATTTTAGTAACAAACAGTAACAAAATAATAAATAAATATTGGCATGACAAAGGTGCATCATTTGTATTGAGCACAGTCAAAAGGCCAAATAGTAAATATGTTTCTCAAGTATACAATAAAGCATTGACTTGAAGTGAGTAAATGTTGATAAAAATATATACTGTTGTTATTTTAGTAACAAACAGTAACAAAATAATAAATAAATATTGGCATGACAAAGGTGCATCATTTGTATTGAGCACAGTCAAAAGGCCAAATAGTAAATATGTTTCTCAAGTATACAGTTAAGCATTGACTTGAAGTAAATAAATGTTGATAAAAATATATACTGTTGTTATTTTAGTAACAAACAGTAACAAAATAATAAATAAATATTGGCATGACCAAGGTGCATCATTTGTATTGAGCACAGTCAAAAGGCCAAATAGTAAATATGTTTCTCAAGTATACAGTTAAGCATTGACTTGAAGTAAATAAATGTTGATAAAAATATATACTGTTGTTATTTTAGTAACAAACAGTAACAAAATAATAAATAAATATTGGCATGACCAAAGTGCATCATTTGTATTGAGCACAGTCAAAAGGCCAAATAGTAAATATGTTTCTCAAGTATACAGTTAAAGTTTGTGCAAGTTTGTTTTAACAATTACTTGACAAAACTAAGACAAGATAATATGTTGTCTTCAATCACAATACCGAAACATTAATAGTCGGTACGCGATAAATAAACATATATAAAAGTAATCATTGCTCGCAATGAACTTCAAATAATCCAAATCATAAAAATTTCATAAGTAAAATCAATTAAGATAATCCTTATGACGAAAGTCAAATGAACTCAGGTTAATGTATAAAAATACATTAAAACAAACAATTTAATATATCCAGCTCTGTGATGTAGCTCATACCTGGTTGAAGATTTGATTAGTTATGTAAATAGAGCAACTTTGCTAGGCGATAGATAGTTGGTGTTTATCTGGGTTAACCCTCTGAATACACTGTTTGTGGTAGGCCTTATCCGAGTATCACGCACTGGTAACGAGGAGATAACCATAACGACAATATTATATGTGTCTTTATATAGATATACACAATGCATGCGACATGCATACAACCCTGATGCCTTCGCAAAGTCAACACTACCTTGTGACGAAAGGTATGGTCCAATCAAAAAGCCAAATAATTAAAATAAATTATTACTGAACTAGAAATTAACCTTTGTTCTAAAGATATTATAGTCAAATTTCCTCCTATAACCCTAATAATTTATAGTCACCACAAGCAATGAAATATTACTTATTAATCGAATTTGAAGTTATAGATGAAATTTAGTAAGATCTTTGAACTCTTTAGTATTGTGATTGAATACTCGATACATCTTAGAATCCAAACAAATCGTCTTATACTCGTTTTCTAATGAAACTAAGTTATTTATGTCTTCTCCAGATTGATTATTAGAGTTCTATTATTCTTATTTCAATTACTCTTTAATCAAATGTCAGAATTTAATAAGGTCTGAACTTTTAGAAATCAACGCTTATTAGATCTATTATTGCTTTAAGTGAACAGTATTATGAAACATCTAGCCACCCGAATAATCATAAGTAAAGTTCATTTGTACAATCCTTATGAAGTAGAGATCCAATCATGGAATCCAGGTTAATACATGAATATATACAGATAAACTATTTAGACAAATAACTCTAGTTCTGTAAAATAGTTCATGTCTGAGATGATTAGATATGAAAATGGATCAACTTTGCTTGGCGGTATAGTTGGGTGTATACCTGGGTTATCGCCCCAAACACCTTGGACTTACGACAGAGGGACATATTAACCGTGTGTCTGCACTGGTGAAGAGAAGATGACCATAATGACAACATTACATGTATGACTTTATATAGATATACACAGCACAACTTGTTGCCTTCGTAAAGTCGATACTCCCCAGAGATGAAGATGACATGATCTATTTACCAAGGTAAAAGGTAAAATATCTAATCCAAAATTAGTAATTAACCTTAATTTCAGATTTATTTAGTAAACTTCCTATCTTACTAAAAGATCTGTTATGCACTGTCACTATAAACAATAATATTTCAATTATCCAAAAGAATTAATTTGATGAAGAAGTTTAATATTATAATTCCTATCCTCCTAAATCCCTATATAAATAATATAAAATAAGAATAAAATAAATAAATAAATAATTAAATTAAGTAAATAATTTATACAAAATATGGTTAAATAAACATAATACGTTTGGACTAAAGTTCATTCATTCCTCTCTTGCACTCTAACTCCTTGAAGCTTTATTAAAGTCATTTAAGATTTTCGCTCCAAATTTAATGCAACAATTCAGTTTATATTAATTATTCCTTTGTTAGGCACGAAGAGAGTAATTTGTATTAGTTTGTGATTATCTCGTTTAATATTTGTACTCGGTTTTAAATTTGATTGTAAATAAAATAATGTTTTATGAAGATTTGATTTTAAGGGACTGGCCTATGTAATTAATTTACGTATTAGTTAATATTTAGTTTTATAATAGGATATAATAATTCGTATTAACATTTCATAATTTTAATAATTCATATTAAGGTAGGTTTTCGTGTGAATTTTGTGTAGGTTTATGCCCCCGCTTATTGGTTGTAATATATTATTCCTACAGTAACAGACCTTCTGCCTTCAATTCCTAAAAGATCCTATTTCCTCCTAATCCAATTTGAAGCATTAATTCAAGTAATCATTTTAACTAGAGAAAGTTTCTATAATAAATATTTCCTAAGCTTGAATCACCTAGTTTTAATTGAAAGTCAATAATAAACAAAGTATTCCTTAAATTCCTCAATATATTAAAGCATCAGTTCTTCCACCTAATATCTACACGCCCTATCCTATCACCTAATTGTTCCTTCATAAAAAATTATAACTGCCCAAAATTATAACAATGCAGAAATTAAAATCGTATTTGCCATACCTCCAACTCTGCAACAAACCTACAGTAACTCTGCATTCAGCTCCGACGACAGCTAAGAAGTCACCCCCACGCGGCCTCGAAGACTCCAAAGGAATCAGCTCTCGATCCCTAAAGTTTAAATAACAAGCAGGATCAACTGTACTATGGAAATTATTCTAAGAACTTCCTTAGCCGGGTCTCATCTATAAAGATATGTGGTAGCTATCACTAGTTAGTAGCTTTTAAAATACAAAAACGCACGCAAAACTACGAAACGGATTTGAATGAAATTTTACACACAGATAGTTGATGACTTGGATTAGCACATAGGCTATTTATTATCCCGGGAAAATCTAGTGATCCAGCGGGATTCGCTTCTATAATGTTGCGGGTTGTACGTTGAAACTAGTTGATAATATTAATTCAGGTGCAGTAGTATTAGTATCTAACAATGGAATTCCTTCAAAATGACGAAGATGAAAAGTATAATTTAAAGTAGTTAAAGCACTTAAATCTATTCCTAATTAATAAGATATTTAGCCAACATGCTTTTGAATTTGGTAATGCAAAGCCATTTCTTACTCCTATGAAAAATAAACAAACATAGCAATATCGGCCATTTGTAAGGTAAAGATGCAATAATGATAGTTCAAATGCATATGGTAAAAGTATAGTATAAACAATTAAAGCACATAAATCTATTCCTTGTTAGTTAATAAGCTATTTAGCCAACATGCTTTTGGCATTGGATAATGCAAAGCCATTACTTATTCCTGTGAAAAATAAACAAACATAGCAATATTAGCCAATTGTAAGGTATAGATGCAATAATAAGTGTCTAGAGACAACGGGATTCCTCCAAATGCCAACGATAAAGGTATAATATAAAGTAATTAAGTCATTTATTTCTATTTCCTAGTTAAATAATAAACTGTCTTGCCAACATGTCCTGAAATTAGATAATATAAAGCCTTTTCTTTATATTATATGAAAATTAACAAACATAGCAATCTTAGTCACTTGCAAGGTATAGGTATAATAATAATAGTGTCTAAAGGCAATGGGTTTCCTTTAAATACCGATGATGAAAATCTATATACATATAATTAAGTCCATAAATCCATTTCCTAATTAATTAATAAACTGTTATCCGTCAAGCACTGAAATTTGATAAAGTAAAGCCATTACTTAGTCTTGTATAGTTATACAAACTTAAATTGTAGTCTTGTATTGTTATACAAACTTAATTTAATTTAAATTGGAAAACTACATCACCTGTGTTGTTTAGAATTCCGATTTATCCTGCGTCTTGATTAGCAGCCCTGCTGCAAAACTGTAAGACAGCAATTGCTCCTCAACCATTGCTCACATTTTTATGGAAAGAAAAGAACATTTAAATAACAGCATAAATTATGGTTTTATTTTCCTAAAATCAAAATAGACTTCCCTAATAATAATATCACACAATTTCTATAAAGCAAACAAGTCCACGTTTCTCCTATGTTATTAAACATCTTTTCAACAGCTATTTCTTAAAATAAATAATTTCCTTTCTTCATACAACAAACATTCTTCACTCAGTCAAGGATCGATCCACCTTTACACAACATTTTGCACAAATTCATTCTTGTAAACCTAATCACATATTTATCGGTAATATGTTTATTAAAATTGTATATTCAACATTCAAAAGATTTACCTTCTAATAAAACTACATTCTACCAATACTGCTAGATTTAAATAAACTCAACGACTACCATATCAAATACGAAGTTGCATAAGTACATACATAATCCCTGAATAAATCTCTATTCTACATACTCACGGTTTTGATCAATACATTTTTACAATTTATCTTTTCACACATTAAGAGTATTTCTATTATTATTTACACTCCGGAATATCACTGAGATATTCTCAGCTTTAAATTTTGATTTTCCTTTTAATAATTATTGTATCAAACGAAGAATATCTTTTTTAACGTCCAGAACTTTCAAACAAATCCTCCGTTTTTTCTTATTTTTTTCTATTTTTTCAAATTCTGTCATTATCTTTTCCATATTCGTTCCCCCTTTTTAAGGTTTTATATGTTTATATGTTAGGTCTTATATATTATTGAGAATTAGTTTTCTTTATTTATTTTCGTCTTTAATTCCATTGATATTATTTATTAAACATAATTCAGACATATTTTTAACAAAAAAAAAATAGTATAGATTCTTATTATTTTCTTTTATTACACTAAACCTCTTAAGGGATAGGTGAAGTCTGTTACAATTGCCCCCTAAATTTTATTATAAATGATTTGCCAACGATCATGTTATAATAAAATTTATCACTAATCCAACTTTCTAAGAAAGAAAGGAAAATGCGGTCACCCTACTCTCTTAACTGCGATAATAATAAGTTTTTCTTTAAACTAAATTAATTAAAAGCAAAACCCGAAATATAAACTAATCCCCTATCTCATAAATCTCTGTGATTTAATTAATAAATAATTGTTAAAAGAAAATTGAAAGACCTTGGTTTTATCGTTATGACATTTTTATAAATTTATTTAAATTCGCGAAGCAGGAGTCGTAAGTTAAAATCTTATCTTTTTTTTTCAAATAGTCTGAATTTGGAACATTCGCTTTATTATTATGTTATCTATTCGTATATCAAATATCATCCGTCCCTAATAAATATTCTAATTCCTTAATATTTAGCTAGTCCTGCACAACAACTCACACTAAGGACTATTTGTTCAGGCACAACCTTTATTTTGATTGACTGTGTTGCGTAGTTATCAGGGTGATTGCTCAAATACGGAAGAATAACCCTGATCCCCTATAGTGCTGCATTCGCGCATCTCTTTGTGCCAAAGCGAAGCAAAGACTAACCCCTTTCTGAACTTGGCCTATTCACAATTTCAAACACTAATATGAAACAGTCAGCAGCCCCAATTTCAAGACATGGAAACTGAGTTTCCTACAGCGCGACGTACATAAGTATATACCCGTTTATCATGAAAAATACAAACGGTGACACGTCATTGGAAGTTTTTTATTTTTTTATTTTTTTATTATTATTTTATTTTACCTACCCTTTTCAATTCTAACACATTTTTCCTTAAACATAAATGAAGTTGTCCTATTCCTCTTGTAAACCTACTATAACAACTTTAACCCTTCAGTAAGTACACAATTTTAACTTTGTAACTATAATGAGTTTGCATATATAAAGTGCCCTGATGATGCTTCTGTAAACGAAACCGGTTGGTAATAAATGATAATAGCTTTATTGTGAAACAACACAAGTGTATAAGTGATAAAATATTACACAATTTTAACTATTTTTAATTTAAAATTATTTACTAAATTATTTAGTATTTTTTATTTTAGTATTTTTTATTTATTCAATGAGAGTAATATTTTAAATTTTAGTTAATATTTTCTTTCTTTAAAACCCTTATATCATAAAATAATCCTATCTGCTCCTATATATACCTACACCTATATACTTTCTCATACATATATACAATTGTCTAACTATACCTACGCAAATGTTTTTATCCTAAATATTCTTGTTGGAGTAACAACTGTTTTAAATGTAATATCCGACGACCCACAATCTACGACATAACCCCTTTTTAAACCAAGAAATATAAAAAATTAAAGAGTTAGTGATTAATTCTTGTCCCCACTTAAGTTAAATAATTTTTTTTTTTTCAACTATAAATTTACTTCTCAAAATCCCTATTTAGTTTCTGTCAACCTAAGCCAAACTATTTTAAAATTTCTACACTACCTATTACTTTCCTTCTCTATCTATAATTGTAATAGTATAACCCTAACTAATCCTACTCCTTAACTATCGGTATATAAATGATAAGCTCTTGTTAATCTGGTGTTGTGTAATAATATTTATAAAATTTATTTTATTTTATCAAATCATTTGTGTTTCCTAATATCAATCCTATTTTCCTTACGTAATCGACATAAAAGAACAGTTAAATCACTTTAATAAAAAAATTAACCTCCGAAAATTCTAAAATTTCCTATATTTAGTCGGCTAACTTTAGTAAAAATATTTAAAGTTCTATAGTATTTAAATATAAAGTAATATATTTAATCCTTTCTATATATTAAATTCGTTGAAATATTCTCCCTAATGCAAATGATGAAAATTGAACAAAATTGAACTATCAAATCTTAATTTATTCTCAAATTATGCATCTTAACAGTAATTTTAGTTACATCCCAAAACTTCTACAACTATCTCTTAAGTTCCTTTAGCTTTGTAGGTATACTATAATTTTGCAAACATTTTTGATAACTAAGGTATGGTTTACTTTATTAAGTTTGTGTATATAATTAATTTAATTGAATGCCTCTATTTAAAAATATGATAAATGCTTTGAATAGCTTGAATATCCTTATAATTAGGTTAATTGATAATCAGTCTAGGAAATTCTTTATTATTTGTTTATTTGGTATAGTTTATTTTTAGAAGGGTTTCGATTAAATTGATATTTATATTTTAGGTATGATATTATGTAATTACGAATGATTAAGTATTTAGAAAATTTTACATTAAACATTGTTCTCTATTATCAATAACAGCTCTTGAATTAAATTACCCTTGAATTTCTAAATTATTGTAACCACATTTATTCATAATAAAAATGGTATGATATGTTACAACCGTTAGTTGCGAAAATGTTTTTTATAAGTGCACCTCTCCCTACAGATCGAAAAATAATGTGTAATAATGATTCTCCTTTACTTACATAAGTATTAAATAAACTTTTTTTTTTATAAGAATTCCGAAATTCCCAAATTATTTAATAATTGCATTCATCTTTAGAAGTAATAAATAACCGGATTTGAATGTACCTAGCTATCTATTTTAAAATTTTATCAAATACACTGATAAAAGGTATTAAAAGTCAGATTATTATCCTTATATTATTACATTTTAATTTATAATTAACAAATCATTTAGTTGTACCTCTGCCTACCGCTTTGGGGATACGGCGTGAAGATACTTTGAAATTTCATTTTAAAAAAAAGTAATCACTTTAAAAGTAAATGTTTATATATTTTACAGTTATACTATGTAATATGATTCAACAACATCGTTCAATTCAATTCATTTCATTTAAATAACCATAAAATAAATTTAAAAATATGTAATTTTATATATATTTAAAATGTTCAACTATAGGTTCGTATGTTATCTGCAGCTAATAGGTTTGTACACTAACATTAGATGGAAAATCTTGTAACCCTATTTCAAACCAAATAACAAGATTTTATTTACCTATTTTAATTTTATATAATGTCAGTATTTCTTCTTATTTATATTCAATTTAAATTTTCTATTTTAATTTTATTATTTACGCAAAATGACAACAACCATAACTGTTGATTATGACAACTTTATCAAGCTCAAGTTTCTGACGTATCCTTCAAATCATATTTATAACCATAATGTCATTAAAATTGAATTTAGGTCTCACCATTAAGGTTTTATATATATGTATATATTACCGCGATATGTTTTAACAACCCGAAACTAATAACAAAACTAATATATTTTTTTAATATTATGAACAAAATTTAAAAGGATTAGATCGTTTTTAAAACTTTTTTTTTTTTAAACATATAATTTATCTCGCGTACTTTTATTTCTTAATTTATTTTTATAAAACATAAATCCACATAAAAATATCCATAACAATATTATAAATTCTAAGATAACTATCTATATTAAACGCTATCACGGCCAATCCGCTTTGTCGATTATGATGCAACTCTATATAGTAATAATTTAAAGTCTTCGAATGAATAAGTACATACTCCCATACTAATATTATAAAAGCGGAAGTCTGTCTATCTGTTACATTTTCACGACTAAATCCCTGAACCGATTTTGATGAAATTTGATCTGGGTATATGTGTACACTCAGGATCAACATAGATATAAAAGCGAATGTCTATCTGTTACCCTTTTACATCTAAACACCTGAACCGATTTTGATGAAATTTGGCCTGGGTATATATATATGAATATCTATCCTATAAGGGATAAACCCAAGAAACAAAGTTTATAACATATAACAAGAAAATTATATACCTTACCTTAGCTACATGTTAATATACTTGTAGGTGAACTTTTATAACTATGTAAGTACAACACTTGAATCAATGTGCAATAAACTGTTGTGAATTACTTATCGCTTAATTTCGTTGTAACACTATTGTAGGTTTCCTTTACTCAACTAAATAAAAGAGGTATTGATTTTGGATCACGCAAACTAAGTCTATACATATAATAAAATCGTAGGAAAGTAAAAACTGTACATTGAATATTTTTTTTAAAAGAATACTTGGGGCGTGATCTACAATCGATATCAAAGCTAAAAATATAGTTTCTTATGAATTTTAGTATAAATTTTTGTCTGTTTGTCTGTTTGTCTGTTTATTTGTTTATTTGTTTGTCTGTTTGTCTGTATATAATGTAATGTGTGTGTCCGGGGTAAACTCAAAAGGTACTGCATGGATTACTTCAAATTTTGCATGAATATTACTAACAGGTCAGGCCAACACATAGGCTACATATTATCACGCTATCACCTAGCGGCTGGGTGCTGTGCGGAGTAAACGAAGTCCGCGCGGACGAAGTCGCTGGCAACAGCTAGTTATTAAATAAGTTACTACTAATTATTCGTGTATAACAAATTAGATTGAATAAAAATTCAAGATTGTTAGAACTAAAACTTAGTAATTCTTAAATTTAATTCGATAGAGTACAATTTTAAGGGTCTTAATCTATGTATTGTAGTTTATTTATAATTTTTATAAATATTATGCTAAAGTTTAATTATCCTTTTTATTGAGAATATGTAATACTATTCGGAATTTTTATTATTATTTTATGTTTTTTTTATTATATTTTTGTAATGAATAGACTCCTAACCACTGGACTGAACTAAAACACTTTAACCATTAGAAGCTACTCTATCCATAAAAGAGTCAACAAGGATTGATATAAGCTACTTACCCGACGGAGAAAGAGGAAGTAATATTTTTAGTCATTTGGATGAAGATACGAGTAATTACTAGTTGATTTTGTTTTTATGTCTTGATTAAAATTATGTTTATTGTACTTTAAGATCGTTCTCGATTAACTCATTTTAGTAAATATTTATCTTTTGTCATGTTTTACCATGAATCAAAATATCTATTTAGAATTCGTTTTAATATTACTACAACATAATATTTTCTATTATGAACTCAATCATTCTACCCTTTCACACTAGCAACCAATACCAAGTTGTTCATAAATTTAAGGTCTCTGCTCAAAAATATTTTTGTCTAGCTTAAATGTTTACCGAGATGAAATGTTTGAAGACCTTTGTCACACGTCACGGCTCCAAATTGTGACAAAACCTATGTTTTGTCATATAAGTCACAGATAATTTTTAATTTCAGAAATATTTTTCTTGTAATCTGATTAACTGTGTTCAAAATCATGTCCTGCGTCGCGGCACCAAATTGTAACAAACTCACCCGAAGACCCTCTAAACTCACATTTTAAATATAACAAAATTGTCTGTTATATTTCGTTTATAAAGGAGTCAACAGAGTTATAATCATATTATCTGGCCAAATGATTCATCTAGTGTTAAATTGAGGACCCATTTTGTGTTATATAGTTTACCCATTCATTCTTTTCAAAGGTACACTTCATCTCTTATAAACAATCATACTTTATTAGGAAATGTATACTATAAATTGATTTAAAGGACTAAAATTTAATATATTGAAGATATTTGGCTTAAGAGAGGGAGTAATATATTACATAAATACATAAATAGATAATAAGGATATTTAGCTTTAAGGAAGGGAATAATATATTAAATATATACATAAAATACATAATAAAATATATAGCTTAAGAGAGCGATATGATGATATTAATAATTACATTGACTTCATCTAAAGGAAAGAAGTACGGTGGTATGGAATATATGGATAAAATTATTGTAATATTTAGGTTGAGAGTCGTAAAGCACTTTAGTGCCGCAATTTTATTATTGTGGGATATGTAAGAGGCGCCGCCTCGCCTCACATGTGTGAATACCATGCCGGCTGAAGGCCTTCCTACCGTATTCCCCAGAAATATATTGAAACTAAAAGGAACTAAAGTCCTTAATCTCAAAGAGAAAATCAATATATTATGAAGAGCCAAGTTAATGGCAGATAGGCGTTACTGTTGTGGGGTCACAAAGTGATAGCCATATAGTTTTAATGTCCAAATATGTGAATACATTGTTTGGAAGTTGATGAGTATAGGCATGACCAAGGTGTTTCATTAACATTGAGCACAGCCAAAAAGCCAAATAATAAATATAATTCTCAAGTATACAATTTAGCATTGACTTGAAGTAAATAAAGATTGATAAAATATATACTGTTGTTATTTTAGTAACAAACAGTTTAATAAAATAATAAATAAATATTGGCATGACAAAGGTGCATCATTTGTATTGAGCACAGTCAAAAGGCCAAATAGTAAATATGTTTCTCAAGTATACAGTTAAGCATTGACTTGAAGTAAATAAATGTTGATAAAAATATATACTGTTGTTATTTTAGTAACAAACAGTAACAAAATAATAAATAAATATTGGCATGACAAAGGTGCATCATTTGTATTGAGCACAGTCAAAAGGCCAAATAGTAAATATGTTTCTCAAGTATACAATAAAGCATTGACTTGAAGTGAGTAAATGTTGATAAAAATATATACTGTTGTTATTTTAGTAACAAACAGTAACAAAATAATAAATAAATATTGGCATGACAAAGGTGCATCATTTGTATTGAGCACAGTCAAAAGGCCAAATAGTAAATATGTTTCTCAAGTATACAGTTAAGCATTGACTTGAAGTAAATAAATGTTGATAAAAATATATACTGTTGTTATTTTAGTAACAAACAGTAACAAAATAATAAATAAATATTGGCATGACCAAGGTGCATCATTTGTATTGAGCACAGTCAAAAGGCCAAATAGTAAATATGTTTCTCAAGTATACAGTTAAGCATTGACTTGAAGTAAATAAATGTTGATAAAAATATATACTGTTGTTATTTTAGTAACAAACAGTAACAAAATAATAAATAAATATTGGCATGACCAAAGTGCATCATTTGTATTGAGCACAGTCAAAAGGCCAAATAGTAAATATGTTTCTCAAGTATACAGTTAAAGTTTGTGCAAGTTTGTTTTAACAATTACTTGACAAAACTAAGACAAGATAATATGTTGTCTTCAATCACAATACCGAAACATTAATAGTCGGTACGCGATAAATAAACATATATAAAAGTAATCATTGCTCGCAATGAACTTCAAATAATCCAAATCATAAAAATTTCATAAGTAAAATCAATTAAGATAATCCTTATGACGAAAGTCAAATGAACTCAGGTTAATGTATAAAAATACATTAAAACAAACAATTTAATATATCCAGCTCTGTGATGTAGCTCATACCTGGTTGAAGATTTGATTAGTTATGTAAATAGAGCAACTTTGCTAGGCGATAGATAGTTGGTGTTTATCTGGGTTAACCCTCTGAATACACTGTTTGTGGTAGGCCTTATCCGAGTATCACGCACTGGTAACGAGGAGATAACCATAACGACAATATTATATGTGTCTTTATATAGATATACACAATGCATGCGACATGCATACAACCCTGATGCCTTCGCAAAGTCGACACTACCTTGTGACGAAAGGTATGGTCCAATCAAAAAGCCAAATAATTAAAATAAATTATTACTGAACTAGAAATTAACCTTTGTTCTAAAGATATTATAGTCAAATTTCCTCCTATAACCCTAATAATTTATAGTCACCACAAGCAATGAAATATTACTTATTAATCGAATTTGAAGTTATAGATGAAATTTAGTAAGATCTTTGAACTCTTTAGTATTGTGATTGAATACTCGATACATCTTAGAATCCAAACAAATCGTCTTATACTCGTTTTCTAATGAAACTAAGTTATTTATGTCTTCTCCAGATTGATTATTAGAGTTCTATTATTCTTATTTCAATTACTCTTTAATCAAATGTCAGAATTTAATAAGGTCTGAACTTTTAGAAATCAACGCTTATTAGATCTATTATTGCTTTAAGTGAACAGTATTATGAAACATCTAGCCACCCGAATAATCATAAGTAAAGTTCATTTGTACAATCCTTATGAAGTAGAGATCCAATCATGGAATCCAGGTTAATACATGAATATATACAGATAAACTATTTAGACAAATAACTCTAGTTCTGTAAAATAGTTCATGTCTGAGATGATTAGATATGAAAATGGATCAACTTTGCTTGGCGGTATAGTTGGGTGTATACCTGGGTTATCGCCCCAAACACCTTGGACTTACGACAGAGGGACATATTAACCGTGTGTCTGCACTGGTGAAGAGAAGATGACCATAATGACAACATTACATGTATGACTTTATATAGATATACACAGCACAACTTGTTGCCTTCGTAAAGTCGATACTCCCCAGAGATGAAGATGACATGATCTATTTACCAAGGTAAAAGGTAAAATATCTAATCCAAAATTAGTAATTAACCTTAATTTCAGATTTATTTAGTAAACTTCCTATCTTACTAAAAGATCTGTTATGCACTGTCACTATAAACAATAATATTTCAATTATCCAAAAGAATTAATTTGATGAAGAAGTTTAATATTATAATTCCTATCCTCCTAAATCCCTATATAAATAATATAAAATAAGAATAAAATAAATAAATAAATAATTAAATTAAGTAAATAATTTATACAAAATATGGTTAAATAAACATAATACGTTTGGACTAAAGTTCATTCATTCCTCTCTTGCACTCTAACTCCTTGAAGCTTTATTAAAGTCATTTAAGATTTTCGCTCCAAATTTAATGCAACAATTCAGTTTATATTAATTATTCCTTTGTTAGGCACGAAGAGAGTAATTTGTATTAGTTTGTGATTATCTCGTTTAATATTTGTACTCGGTTTTAAATTTGATTGTAAATAAAATAATGTTTTATGAAGATTTGATTTTAAGGGACTGGCCTATGTAATTAATTTACGTATTAGTTAATATTTAGTTTTATAATAGGATATAATAATTCGTATTAACATTTCATAATTTTAATAATTCATATTAAGGTAGGTTTTCGTGTGAATTTTGTGTAGGTTTATGCCCCCGCTTATTGGTTGTAATATATTATTCCTACAGTAACAGACCTTCTGCCTTCAATTCCTAAAAGATCCTATTTCCTCCTAATCCAATTTGAAGCATTAATTCAAGTAATCATTTTAACTAGAGAAAGTTTCTATAATAAATATTTCCTAAGCTTGAATCACCTAGTTTTAATTGAAAGTCAATAATAAACAAAGTATTCCTTAAATTCCTCAATATATTAAAGCATCAGTTCTTCCACCTAATATCTACACGCCCTATCCTATCACCTAATTGTTCCTTCATAAAAAATTATAACTGCCCAAAATTATAACAATGCAGAAATTAAAATCGTATTTGCCATACCTCCAACTCTGCAACAAACCTACAGTAACTCTGCATTCAGCTCCGACGACAGCTAAGAAGTCACCCCCACGCGGCCTCGAAGACTCCAAAGGAATCAGCTCTCGATCCCTAAAGTTTAAATAACAAGCAGGATCAACTGTACTATGGAAATTATTCTAAGAACTTCCTTAGCCGGGTCTCATCTATAAAGATATGTGGTAGCTATCACTAGTTAGTAGCTTTTAAAATACAAAAACGCACGCAAAACTACGAAACGGATTTGAATGAAATTTTACACACAGATAGTTGATGACTTGGATTAGCACATAGGCTATTTATTATCCCGGGAAAATCTAGTGATCCAGCGGGATTCGCTTCTATAATGTTGCGGGTTGTACGTTGAAACTAGTTGATAATATTAATTCAGGTGCAGTAGTATTAGTATCTAACAATGGAATTCCTTCAAAATGACGAAGATGAAAAGTATAATTTAAAGTAGTTAAAGCACTTAAATCTATTCCTAATTAATAAGATATTTAGCCAACATGCTTTTGAATTTGGTAATGCAAAGCCATTTCTTACTCCTATGAAAAATAAACAAACATAGCAATATCGGCCATTTGTAAGGTAAAGATGCAATAATGATAGTTCAAATGCATATGGTAAAAGTATAGTATAAACAATTAAAGCACATAAATCTATTCCTTGTTAGTTAATAAGCTATTTAGCCAACATGCTTTTGGCATTGGATAATGCAAAGCCATTACTTATTCCTGTGAAAAATAAACAAACATAGCAATATTAGCCAATTGTAAGGTATAGATGCAATAATAAGTGTCTAGAGACAACGGGATTCCTCCAAATGCCAACGATAAAGGTATAATATAAAGTAATTAAGTCATTTATTTCTATTTCCTAGTTAAATAATAAACTGTCTTGCCAACATGTCCTGAAATTAGATAATATAAAGCCTTTTCTTTATATTATATGAAAATTAACAAACATAGCAATCTTAGTCACTTGCAAGGTATAGGTATAATAATAATAGTGTCTAAAGGCAATGGGTTTCCTTTAAATACCGATGATGAAAATCTATATACATATAATTAAGTCCATAAATCCATTTCCTAATTAATTAATAAACTGTTATCCGTCAAGCACTGAAATTTGATAAAGTAAAGCCATTACTTAGTCTTGTATAGTTATACAAACTTAAATTGTAGTCTTGTATTGTTATACAAACTTAATTTAATTTAAATTGGAAAACTACATCACCTGTGTTGTTTAGAATTCCGATTTATCCTGCGTCTTGATTAGCAGCCCTGCTGCAAAACTGTAAGACAGCAATTGCTCCTCAACCATTGCTCACATTTTTATGGAAAGAAAAGAACATTTAAATAACAGCATAAATTATGGTTTTATTTTCCTAAAATCAAAATAGACTTCCCTAATAATAATATCACACAATTTCTATAAAGCAAACAAGTCCACGTTTCTCCTATGTTATTAAACATCTTTTCAACAGCTATTTCTTAAAATAAATAATTTCCTTTCTTCATACAACAAACATTCTTCACTCAGTCAAGGATCGATCCACCTTTACACAACATTTTGCACAAATTCATTCTTGTAAACCTAATCACATATTTATCGGTAATATGTTTATTAAAATTGTATATTCAACATTCAAAAGATTTACCTTCTAATAAAACTACATTCTACCAATACTGCTAGATTTAAATAAACTCAACGACTACCATATCAAATACGAAGTTGCATAAGTACATACATAATCCCTGAATAAATCTCTATTCTACATACTCACGGTTTTGATCAATACATTTTTACAATTTATCTTTTCACACATTAAGAGTATTTCTATTATTATTTACACTCCGGAATATCACTGAGATATTCTCAGCTTTAAATTTTGATTTTCCTTTTAATAATTATTGTATCAAACGAAGAATATCTTTTTTAACGTCCAGAACATTCAAACAAATCCTCCGTTTTTTCTCATTTTTTTCTATTTTTTCAAATTCTGTCATTATCTTTTCCATATTCGTTCCCCCTTTTTAAGGTTTTATATGTTTATATGTTAGGTCTTATATATTATTGAGAATTAGTTTTCTTTATTTATTTTCGTCTTTAATTCCATTGATATTATTTATTAAACATAATTCAGACATATTTTTAACAAAAAAAAAATAGTATAGATTCTTATTATTTTCTTTTATTACACTAAACCTCTTAAGGGATAGGTGAAGTCTGTTACAGTATGATATTGTTTACAAGTGGCCAGCTCTAAAATTTTTCAGTTTGACCCTCGTACAAACTTCCACATTTAACATATATATAGGATTTTTATAATAAAAAAATGCTTTATTTTAGTGTATGTTCTGAATAACCCCAGTTCATTATGGTTAATGTTTTTTAGCAATGTTTATTTTTAGTTACAAACGGACTTGTAATTTTCAAGTAAAAATTTTTGTTTCACCTCAGTACTCGTGCGGTTTTCTGCGGCTTTACGGCTTTGTAATATTTAAATATAGCTAAAGAGTACCTTTTGGCTGATTTATTGATTAAAAATTTTTAATCAATAAATAAGCCAAAAGTTACTGCTGTTATGGCTATTGGCAGATAATTTGACGGATAAGAGCGATCTTCTTTCTTAGAGATGGGATGCACTAAAGCTATTCTCCACGAATTCGGTACCACGCCGAGTGAATAGGAAAGCCGAAATAACTGCATCAATATTGGCGCCATCTCTAGGGCACATACCAAGACAAGTGGGC
The DNA here is from genome assembly GCA_036924255.1 of Apodemia mormo. Taxonomy (NCBI): domain Eukaryota; kingdom Metazoa; phylum Arthropoda; class Insecta; order Lepidoptera; family Riodinidae; genus Apodemia; species Apodemia mormo. The sequence continues at coordinate 2,578,697 of JAUPFN010000008.1, forward strand.
CTGAGGGATGCCCTCAGGCCCACTTGCCTTGTGGATGTCCAAGGAAAGTAGTGCTTTATGTCCAGATGACTGCCGAAATTGTGGTTCTGGAATGAAACTATCATACTGCGGGATGGCAGGCGGTGCGTTCCCTTGGTCATCCAGAGTCAAGTTGGCCGCAAGGAACAATTCCAGAAGATCGGCTTTTTCCTTTGCGGTATGGGCCAGAGAGTCATGAGATGGAAGTGAAGGATGGGAGAAATTCTCTAAGACAGCCTTGGCGAGAGACCAGAACGCACGAGTTCCCGAAGGAAGGTGAACTAACTTCTTTCTAATTCTGCCAATGTGTTCCGCTTTTGAAAGAACCTCGAGGAAGAATTGTACTCCTTTCGTAATGCGCTAGCTTTACATCACGAGATGCCGACGCAGCAGCCTAAGCTTGTCGGTAGCATTCCTGCTTTCGGCGTAAAGCCGCTTTGTAGTGGCAACCAAACCAAGGCTGAGACTTGCCACCGATGGGTATCGCTGAAGACGGAATGAAAAGTTCCATGCCCTGCACTACCACATCAGCGATAGAGTCAGCGACAGCATTCGGATCATCCAGCGAGAAGCTCAACCGCCCCCATGGGTAGGATGCAAAGAAAGACCGCATTCCGTCCACATCTGCTGACCTATAGCGCCAAACGCGATGACAGCCTGCAAAGGGAGGCTGTGATGACTGGCACTTTGCTCCGGATGAGGCAGTGGTCTAACGTGCCAAGTGGAGAGTCCACCGATACCTGATAACGGTCCGGGTGAGAGGTCAGCAGGAGATCCAACAGTGAAGGCGTATGGCCATCCACATCGGCAACTCACGTAGGCGTGGTTACCAATTGTGTAAGACCATACGCTAAGGCAAAATCGTGAACAGACTTAAGTAATCAAAATATTTGCAACATACAAAGCTATTTTACCATTTACATTTTTTTGAATGATTACTTTTGCAATACAATACTTTTGCGATAGAGAAACAAATCAATTTAATTTTTTTTGGTACATCTATAAAATAAATAAATTAATAAATATTCACGGGACAAATTACACTGACTGATCTAACCCCAAAGTAAGCAAATTATTTTGCGTGTGTTATGGGTGTTAGTCAACGATACTAATACATAGAAATACATACATAAATACAAGAATATATTTAATAAACACCCAAACCCGGCAATACAAACGTTTATGCTCATCACACAAATGCTTGTCCCCGTTGGGGATCGAACCCGAGCCCCGTTGATCGCGTAGTCAGGGTCGCTAACCACTCGACCAACGGAGCGGTCAAATCTATAATATCTTTATCTATAATATCTTTCTTTACATTTTTTTATGCATTTGTACTATGTAAGCAAAATACAGCTGGTTTTCCTAATGGAAATAGACAAACATTGCTTACAGCTATCTTAACTGCGTAATTTACGTCAACTTATGCGTGCGGCATTAAGATCCTGCCATAAGGATAGCAACGCATTATTAACATCTTTGGTGTCTATAGGCAATGGTTATCTCTTTCCATCAAGTGAGCCATCTGCGTCTTTGCTACCAAACCTATTTACCAGTTTATGCATACATCATATCAATTGCTTAAAGGAAAATGATGAGGCACCATACAAATTTGGCCTAAAACGCAACACCTGACAGCTGCTTACCGTATTGTAATACATTATTAATTTCTTCTGAAATGTAAATTGTATTACGGACACTTTTTATAATACTGCAATTCACGAAACTCCTTCAAAGATTAATATATTATTTGAATTTACAATTGCTACATTCCATTTTAAGCCACTCACGTCGCAATATATCGTCAACATAAACATAATTTTTGTATCACTCATAATAAAGATTATTTGATTTTTAACCACTTAAAAGAAAAAAAAATGTAAAAACTTTTGTTTACAATAAAATATTTGTTACTCGTTCACAGTGTAAATAAATGACACTTGTTTGTTTTTGTTTCTTTAGTTGTAAGTATCGACTATAGTAATAAAAATTTACATTTTTGTTTGTTGCGTCTTACTTATCCGACATTTTTATGGTTAAAAATAAAAGAAAGTATTAACTTGATGGCAGAAAAGAAAAATCTTTGTTTCATTTAGAAATAAGAAAAAGCGAACAAATTTGTTTAGTTACATGACTTTCCAATTTAAAAAATCCTTTTAAAATTAACTTGATATTAAAAAGTTTCCGTTGAATTCTAATATTGACTTAGGTATTATAAATTAAATTAATTTAATAATTTCGGCTGACGCTATATTTTCGCAGCCCTCTCAGGCCGATCTCATCAATCACCTTTTATTTCAAATAAATCCCTTTTGTGATAATAACGTATGATAGCTTGTCTCAATTAACTAGCTAGTAATTACCATAGCTAGTAAGTATATTTAATTCAGAACGTTTCAAAAGCTGGATCAATTCAGTCCCGCCATCCGAATACGAACAGGGTTAAAGGTAATTAATGCGAACAATAATTGTGTCGACCGTCATTAAGCGAGCTATTACGTGGCTCTTTTTACAAATGTTTTATGAGCCGTGTGGGTGCGGAAGCGGATACTTGTACTGAGTCTTTTGTTTCAAGGCACTATGGCAAATTTCGCTCATCTGGTTAATCAATAGCTTAGTATAGTAGAGAGGTCGCAGACGCTAAATGGGGATTCGCAGATACTCGAACGCCTTGGGGCCTTATAGGGTTTATTATATTTGATGATAGGAAAAATACAAAGTTATATAATAATTATTATTTTAATGGCGGGGAAAGCGCCTACATATTTTCACAATTGAAGTGCATCAGATTAAGGTATGGTGAGTTATCTGAATGCTAAAACGTGTAGGTAACTACATTTATAAAATCTAACAATTTGGTAGGGTTGATGCAAACGACGGACGAATAATGAAAATTGTATAATCTGACGATTTCCTTAATCCTTTCGGCTTCCATTCGAAGAAATCCAATAACTTCTTCTTGGATTGTTATAATGCCCTTGTTTACAGAAATGCTTTTGCTGACAGACTTATTTCGGGCGTGAAACAATTACTCCACCGGAACTTTCAAAACTCATTTCGTGCTATATTGTAAAGGAAAGTGTGAGGCTGCTAGTGGCTGCAGAAAAGCAGAAATTAGTTGCACCATTATTTTCATCCACTGTAATGGGCAAACATAGAACGATATCGCCAGAGTTGACAACATATTTTTTTATGATGATGTTTTGAGTATCAAAGCATCACTCTGCGGCTTAAGAGTCTTCAAAACAGAAAAGAATCTACCAAGAAGGAACTCTTTAGCTAGTACCATCAAAACAATAAACGTATTTAAAAAATGGCTGCCTTTAATTATTATATTTTACTACTCAAAAAATATTTGCTTAATAAATATAATGTGTTTTATTTATAATTGGCCTGGTTTATTATCAAATTTCTATCGCAATAATTCCCTGAACAAACTTTTTAACCGTTTTGAGGTGTGGCCGTTTTTGATCGATAACTCAGTTATGATCAAATATAGAAAAAACATTAATATAAATTACTCTTTATTTAATATTTAAATATTAATTAAAGATCGTAAAAAACAAGAAAAAGTGTTGCATCGACATCTTTTTATCTCAACGATAAACTAAGTTATTGTAAAAGAAAGTAAATTTAACCCTTTTTTGCAAGATGGCAGAAAATAAAAAAGGAAATCTTGGTCGTCTATTTTAAAGTCAAGCTTTTTAGACCTCCACGTAAATATCCAAAATTTTGCTTTCTCGGATCACATACGTTTTCAAATGCACATAATGACTGGGATACAAGGATTCCATATACATTAAGAAAAATCCTTTTATAAAAATAATTTTGCTGACCTTTACTTATAAATAATTTAATTTTAAGAAAAAGTTTTACGTCCAATAAAATTACTCATAGTTTTTTTTTTAAATCTTTGCTTTGTTGTTGATTATATGCCTACATCTCTGTGTCTCAGAGAGGGTAAAGCCTGTTCTTATTATTGTAATTAACAACCGACAGTCGTTAAAATGCGCAAATGGGGCGATGAGAATCACCACTTACCCGTAAATCTTGATTAAATGTTAGCACTTACGACATTTATGTATGTGTGATTTCTGTTTACCTTCATTAAAACTGACTACCTGTGGTCTACGGATTAGCCTCTAATTCAAATCATGAGGTCCGGGTCAAATAAAAAGTGCTATCAAGGATGTTCGAGATTCTTCTCGAAAATCATATAGCAGTGCAGTGGTGATGTTTTAACACCACAGTGCTTTGGATGTGTGTGTAATCTATTGCTATTGGTCTCGGTAATTGCTAAAAATAGACGGTTATCGTTACTGGGTCAGTCAAATACGGTGATAGAAATCACCATCTATTTAGAAAAAAATTTGGGGTTAGCCGGAAAGTATATCGCCTATAGATTTTCCAGCTAACCACAATTTTTCTCTTTCGGGCCACTCTGCTTACTTTCCAAGAAAACCGATGTAATCATACTTTATTTAACCAAAAAAACCAGTCGTAAGGTTTCGTATCCTCTAGTAAAATTAACTAAAGTTACTAAGTTGTATGTGTCTCGGTATATTGGCTATTTAGAATCTATTTTCTCCACTTTTTAACTTCCCACTACATATGTAGATAGTTACTGATTTTGCCCTGGTTTTCGAAAATCGAGTTTTCACCAGATCTCTACCGACTTTTCCGACTATTTTTACGATAACGTGTATGTAACCGCATGTGTGTTGTAAACATGTCATTACTTTTGAACGGCTGAACCGATAGAAACGAAGTTGATGGCATTCGATTAAATTTCACTCAACTTAGACTTTCTGCAAATTTGAACCATGTCAACCCAGGAGATTTTGAGAAATTTTGAAACGACCCCAAAAATTTTTAGCAAAAAAAAAAAACTTCCAAATTAATGTATCGGTTAAGTACAAAAACTAATCAGCTGTTTTCCTCAAAAACTACGTCTAATGCATAAATTGCATCAAAATCGGTTTATCCGTTTGGGAGTAATCATTGACGAAATATATTGAAAAAAAGTGATTTTCGACATAAATTCGAAATTTTTCAACCGGAAATTTTTTTATATTCTACGATATTTTAGTACTAAAAAAACTACGCCGAATGCCGCTTCAGAAATTAAAATCGAATCTAATTTTCAATAGTTACAGCATTTCAAATTAGTAGTAGTAGTAGTTTTTTAGCAAACTTACATAATATTTTTGAAATAAATTTCAGGCTAATACACCGATTGACTAAAAAATCTTATCGGCTATTCTCCTTTAAAAATTGCGTAACATAAAATTAAATATATCAAAATCGATCAAATATTTTTCGGAACAAAAAACAAATTGAATTTTGATCATTGATAAGTGACCAAAAATTTATGAAAAAATGTTTTTTGAAAAATTTCTTCTTCGTCTTCGCGCTTCATCAAATTTTTCAACCTATCGATTATTTAGCTAAAGCAATATTTTAGGTCTCAAAAATTCAGTTGAATGCCATTCGAGAGATCAATCATCCTTTCCTAAATATACAGCTTTTCCAAAATCGATATACTGCCATTTATATCAAAATAAATATTTGAACTGAAAAGTCTATGCTTATAGTTACTCTTTTGAGCTTAAAATACCTTTATTTAGCAAGAGTTTCAGGGATGGCTTGCAGGGTCAACCGTTTTTATCATTCGTTGAGATAGTGGCAATAGTATACCGCGTATTCTAAGAACATTTCAGATATCTGTCAATTTCCGTTCAAGAGATATTCATGACAGATATATATTTGGTGTCAGTCCGGTATGAAAATACCGCCTGCCGTTCTGCCAGGCAGTTACTAAGCCTATATGGGAGAAAAACGATTGGCAATATGAATCACTACCATCGTGGCCACTAGGTGGTAGAGATCTGCATTGTCTCGCCTGGATCTGGTACCAACACTTTACCTATTCCTGACGCAACAGTCTTCGCGACTTATGGTCACTGGCGTGTCTCAGTTTGAAGGGTAAGTTAGGCGGTACTAGTGTACTCATTAGTATGAGTGTGGCATTAAAACCCTGCCGCGAGAACAGCAAATCACCATTAACATCTTTAATGCCTATAGGCGATGGTTGTCTGTTTCTATCAGGGGAGCTATCTGCTTTTTTACGATATAACTTTCTTCTTTCTTTTATGATATTAAAAATCGGTCAAGCGCGAGTTGGAATATAGCAAAAAAAAAAAACGAAAACACACGTTTATTTTATGGGGACGTCCACTAGTATTTTTTTAAATTTTTGGTACTTGTTATAGCGGCAACGGATATACATAATTTGTAAAAATTACAGCTTTCTAGCTATCACGGTTTATGAGATACAGCCTGGTGACAGACAGACAGCGGAGGCTTAGTGATAGGGTTCCGTTTACCTTCTAGGTACGGAGCACTAAAAAGGCTGATATCGTATAAATTGGGTTCTATCATCCTTTGCTGTATAGAAGCCTAAAAATGGACAAAATAAAAAAGGTAAAACATTTATTTTGAGCCACTGTTGAAAGCAACAAAAGCTTTGTAAGGTTGAAAAGTAAAATGTTTATATGCCACACAAAAGCTTGATCTTTGTAACTTTGCAAAAATAAATACTTTAGACTGTGAAATGGGATTATTTTTGAATACTCAAATGTAGCGATGTATTCATTAGCTTATAAAAGATTACGTCTGCTATTCAACTGAAAAACATCCGTAGGCTCTCTCTATGTAGAATAAAAAGATATTCAATGGCCAAAATAAGTCTCGATCCCTTTGTGGAATTTTTCTTTTGAATCTTCTGCGCGATTAGTTTCTGTTTTTCCTACTCAATTACTTAATCTTAACGAGTAAGCGGTTTTATTTCGTTAGAAGGCTCTAATAAGAATCTCATTAATGATATGTTTTATTTTTTGCCAATTACACATTATTTTAATTAGATTATAATTAGACAAGATTAGATTGTATTTAATTTAAATTAATTTATATATAACATGAATATTTTTAAGGTGACGTTGAAAAAGAAATTCCGAACTTAATTATCCTTGGAATAAAAAAATATTATAAAAACATTTGTATATCTGTATGTTTGTAAAGAGTAAACTCAAAAAATACTGGATCGATTGTGACATTTCTTTTACGTTGTATGTATACCTACTTAAAAACCCCCGACACATTTTCTTACCATCAGACAGATTTTTTACCATCGTACTACTTGTTAAGCATAATTTTAAGAGAAAAACGTGAAAGAAGCTTATAATCTTCGAAATGGGACATTAGAGCATCATCAATTAGAGCATCAGGTTAAGATTACGTTCTTCATTCAGTGAGCTTGAGTTGTCTTATTGCAAAGCTCCCATGCCTTCGTTTTAGCTGTACCATGTATCTCTGGAAATAATTCTGCTTTAGAGTACCTATTTTCCAAAATATCACAAATTAGACCTCACTCGATGGGCTTATTTTATTTAGTTCAAAAGTTTCATGGCTACCGTCTAGTTTACCATTAACTCCTGCGAATCTTTTAGCAAAAAAGGCACTATATAAGCTCAAGCTCGGATTGTCGCCTTCCAGTTCAGTCATCACATCCTAGAAAATATCCTGCACCAAAGTTTTTGCCAAAACAAACCAAATTAGCCCACACTCGATATGTTTATCTGGTTTAGGAGTTTTCATAAACTTCTTTAAGCTCTATCATTAAACACTGGAAACCATTCGGTCCCAAAGTCCTTAAAAGAACGAATTAAACAAGCCCAAAATATATTGTGTTATTCAATTTTAATCCAAAGTTCCCATAACCTCCTTTCTGCTTCATCATAAGAACCTGGAAGTCATTTAGCACTGGGGTATAGTACAACATAAGAAATCAGTCCAAACTCGATGGTTTATCCTTATTTAGTTTAGGAATTCCTGTAGCCACCTTCTAGTTCTGTAAATCAAATCCTGTAAATCGTCTAGCACCAGAAAGTATGCCTACAGAAAATAAATTAGCCAATACTCGTGTGGTTTATCTAACATAGCGTGGGAGTTCTCATGAATTTTTCACAAATTTATCATCAGATATTGGAAACCTGCCCCAGTTCCTGCTCCAGATTCCTTGACAAAATGACTCAAATAAGCTTAAAATTTGTCAAACCAGAATAAATGAATCCAAACTCAATGGATTTATCTTGTTTAGGTTAAAAGTTTCCATAGCCACTTTTCAGTTCCATCATCGGATCCTAGAAATCATCCAGTACCAATTTTAAAACTAACCGAATCAGTTCACAATCGATGATTTTATCTGGATTAGCTTAGGAGTTCTTAGAGACTTCTTTCAGCTCTAACATCCGGCTCTGGAAGCCATCCTGCTTCAAAATCCTTAAAATTCATTATTTTAAGGATTTTGAAGCAGGATGGCTTACAATAATACTTACATACAACGACCGGAAAGTCGATGATATTTCTCCATTTTATTCTTAAGATCCTATGTTTCCTTGCAGCTTCATCTGGCCCTGGAAAATGTCTAGCACTAAGATGTTTGTAAAAAAAACAAAAGAAATACAAACTAGATAGGTTTGTCTTGTTTAGTTTAGAAGTTCTCATGGTTACCTTCCAGTTCCATTAGAAGATCCTAGAAATTATCCAGCACCAAAGTGTATGGTAATACAAGACACATGAGTGTTAATTCAGTAACTTACCTCGAATCCATTGCATGCCTTGTCTTTGCATTTTGCCCTTGCATTTTGCATCTGGATTCAGAAATTTCTATCTTTTGAGCCTAGACATTATGAGAAAGAACATATTATAATATAAAAAACGCTTTCAAACTTTATAAATATAAATATAAATGTTCACGGGACAAATTACACTGACTGATCTAACCCCAAAGTAAGCAAATTATTTGCTTGTGTTATGGGTGTTAGTCAACGATACTAATGCATAGAAATACATATATAAATACTTTTACATACATAATAAACACCCAAACCCGGAAATACAAACATTTATGCTCATCACACAAATGCTTGTCCCTGTCGGGGATCGAACCCGAGCCCCGTTGCTTGCGTAGTCAGGTTCGCTAACCACTCGACCAACGGGGCTCCACTCCACTATGTATGTATGTATTTTCTATGTGTAAGCTTAGTTAGCACTCTTTCAGCTCCATCTTTAGATTCTTGTCATCATGAGTACTAATTAAATTTAATGTAAGCTTATAGTAACAACGCCAATGAGCCAAAACTCGGTTATCTCGTCAAAACGCTGCATCTGAGAGTTCCAGTCTCTACATCCAGGCTACATGATAAGATCGGCTGGATGTTACCACTGTTATTTTATATCGTAAGATAGCAAACAAGCATATGGGTCTCCTAATGGAAAGAGTCAACCATCGCCTGTAGACACCAAAGATGTTAATGGTGCGTTGCTATCTTGTGGTGAGATCTAATGCCACGTGCATAAGTTTACCGGCTATCTAACCCTCCAAACCTTAACACGACAGGGACAAGAACTGACGTTATTGCCACAGGAATAGGTAAGGCGGTGGTACCAGACTCGGGTGAGACAATGTAGAACTCTACCACCTTGTAGCCACGCTGGTAGTGACTCGCATAGACAATTGGTTGCCTTTTACGACCTGCCTGGCAGAACGGCAATTAGCATATTCTTCACGTTGAAAAAGTTACATAAGTTAGCCAAGTTTTACTATAAACGGATATCAGGATAATTAGAAAATTGATTATTTACATACGAACATTACCAGTTCAATAAAAGCCGATGATCTTCAAATGGGAATTTAGCAGCATAATGTCAGGGTCACCACCGCATTGTAATATCATTGAAGTAACAAAAATCGTCATTTATTTTTTCATTAATTTGATAAGGGCTAGCTTTATTGAATCATAGCTAAGAACTATGCCGCAAAATAGGGCTTCATTAAAAAAACGCTACTAAATCGGACCATCCGGTACTACGATACCACGGACAGACATACAGATGCACACCTGCAACTTCAATATCCCTCATTTTGCTTTGGGGGTAAAAAAAATTAAATCGCACATTGTAAAGTTTTTGACGGATCTAAAACTAAATTATGCATCAAGAATTATTTTTTTATAACTACAGTTGAGAAGAAAATTTGATTTCAGAGACTCCTCCACTTAAATCTAGTTTTAAGACTAGAGGATGTGTAATTTATGACAATATTCATCAATCAACGACTATTGTTTTGAGCTAAACTAGTCCCAGTTGAAACACGACTAAATTACACCTTCAACCAGGCTCAAGGTTCGTACAAGTCAAATTGTTTTGGCAAACCAGAAATTGAGATGCGAGGAAAGATACAATTTGCAGACACGAACTTGAGCGAATGTGTTCGAGCATAAATAATTATATTACACTATGTACGGGAACAGTTTTAGGAACTCTGATTTGTAAAAGCATATATTTTATTTCAAACCTCTATTAAGTATTAGTCAAATTGATATTTTGATATTATTTATAATTGATATTTTTCATTGATATATATATATATAAATCATTTACTGTTATTTTGGCTAATTTTGGTTTTGAATTAATTGTTGAAGTCCAAGGAAGGTTTAAAAGGGGAAAATATAGAAAAAAAGTAAGTAGTTAAAAAGGCAGAACAACGTTTGCCGGGTCATCTAGTATAAAATAAAAATGAAATCGTCATGCCCAAGATGTTTTTGATTCTATTCCGGACCGCGTTTCAGATCCGGTATTAAATTAAAAATTGTTGACACGTCAAAATAATTTTTAAATATTTAATTGAATAAAATACTTTTGTTCTTAAATTTATTCCCTGATTTATATAGAGTATAATTTCAGATCAGATCAGTAAAAATGGCCAAGACATATTTTACCGATTGATCTTTTTTCAGTTGACAGACAGTTGCTTGTTTCTTGCTTAATATGATTTTCCAACGCATGGGGGTGTTACCACTTCAGCAACAGACTCCAAACCACTACTGAGTAAATAAACTCAACAACAATTTTACCCGATTTTGATATTGAATCTAGATCTCATTATCTGAGCGGAATAGTCTAATAAGTAGACCACAAGGCAACCAATTGAGGTAACTCCCAAATTAGAGTATTTGTTTACTTGCGATATTAGTGAATAACCTCGATTTATCACAAAATGAATATAAAGAATACGCAAGTTAGCTGGTTTCCTGAGTAAATCCAATCATTTATCCAACGCATTTATATTATACTAGCTGTTGCCAGCGACTTCGTCCGCGCGGACTTCGTTTACTCCGCGCAGCACCTCCCCCGTAGGTAATAGCGTGATAATATGTAGCCTATATGTTGACTCGACCTGTTAGTAATATTTATGCAAAATTTGAAGTAAATTCATGCAGTACTTTTTGAGTTTACCCCGGACATACATACAGACAAACAGACAAACAAATAAACAAACAGCCAAAAATTTTAAAAACTATATTTTGGCATCGATATCGATTGTAGATCACACCCCATGTATTCTTTTAAAAAAATATTCAATGTACAGTTTTGACTTTTCTACGATTTTATTATATGTATAGATTCTCTATTCTCTATATTTTTTTTATATCATAAGATAGCAAACAAGCAGATGGGTCTCCTGATGGTAAAAGTCAACCATCGCCTATAGACACCAAAGATGTTAATGGTGCGTTGCTATCTTGTGGCGAGGTCTAATGCCACATGCATAATTTTACCGGCTACCTTACCCTCCAAACCGGAACACGACAGTGACAAGCACTGACGCTATTGCGGCAGGAATAGGTGAGGCGGTGGTACCAGACCCGGGCGAGACAATGCAGAACTCTACCACCTAGTAGTCATGATGGTAGTGACTTTCAGAGCTAATTGGTCGCCTTTTACGACCTGCCTGGCAGAACTGCAGTTGGTCTATTCTTCAAAGGAGCCCGGAACCAACACGGGGAAGCTACATCTCTGTTTTAGATCGATTTGACAATGTTTGAAGAGAATATCCGGAAATTTAGAATGATAAATTTAATCTATATACATATAATAAATTTAATCTATATATTCTGAAATTTAATCTATATACATATTATAAAATCGTAGGAAAGTCAAAACTGTATATTAAATATTTTTTAAAAGAATACTTGTGGCGTGATCTACAATCGATATCGAAGCTGAAAATATAGTTTTTTATTATTTTTGTCTGTTTGTCTGTTTGTTTGTATGTATGTCTGGGGGTAAACTCAAAAAGGACTGCGTGGATTTACTTCAAATATTGCTTGACTATTACTAACCGATCGGGTCAACATATAGGCTACATATTATCACGCTATCACCTACGGGGGAGGAACTGTGCGGAGTAAACGAAGTCCGCGCGAACGAAGTCTTGAGCAACTGCAGCCAGTCATATTATAATTATAATTATATAATAAAAAAGATGATAAGGAAATAAAGAAATTGCTTCGTAATGTATTACACATTTTACACGCTATATATTAATAGTGTTTTTATGTACAAAATTAATTACCATTACGAAATTATTGTAAACGTTGGTAAAATACTATAAATATGATTTAACAACATTAATTCAAATAATATACAATAGTAATACTCTATTAGAGTATAGTATTACTTAAACTCGCGTTGAGACATTATTCGTTTCTCCTGAAGATGCTTCGGTTTAGAAATGTAACGTGCGTTGAGTGCGTAAATTATGTGCTTTGGTGCTTGTTGTCGACGAGGATGAAAACGTGGTGGATGTGCCTGGTAATTATGTCACTTGGGCATTTTTTTATGCGGATCTTTGGTGAGTTTTATCCATTTATTAAACGGGCGTCTTTTTTTCAATGGCATCGAGAAGGACACATAACACAGTTTGCGGAAAACGAGCAAATTTAATTAATTTCACTTTTTATTAATACGTAAAGCAAAAACTTCGCTCCCCTTATGTCAAAAATCCCGTGAACGGAGGAGTATGAAATTTGGCATAATTAAAGGTGACATTGCGGAAAACTGCAAAAATCTGTAATTTTCAAATAATATGCATTACAAATAGGTAAATTACATTAATAAAAATTAAAAATTACACACACTTATTCATATGACATACATGTAACACATAGTTAGGAACATGTGCTAAAGATTTCAGGAATCGTGTCTCACATTTTTTTCCGAGCTTTTGTGCAAATTTAGTTTTCAAAACTAAAGACTATATTTTTTAAGATTTAACTACAAATCTATACTATTATCAACCGCGCTTGACAACTACTAGCCGGCCAGATGTGCGGCACACCTGTGTTATGACGTCATAATAAAATAGATGACGAATGGTATAAATAAGCGGGGACATCATGTTTTCGATTCATTGTAATTCTGTCGTTTGTTGAGGGCGTTACTCTGCCCAAAATTATATTGTGCGTGTAAAAGTGATCCAAGTGTTTTATTCGGCCAAACTGCTTCACGTTAATAATAGTTTTCAGATTTTTCCTTGTACTTGTAATATACAGCAATATTCCTTAACAAATTTCATAGTTCTAGGTCAACGCAAAAGTTTAATAAAATTTGATTCCTTGAGTGTCAAAATATACGTTTTTTTATATATATTTTTATTACTTCAAGAAACTGTAGACCTCAGTAGGTATATAGTTTAATTTAACCTGATACCAACACGCGTTCCTGAAATAAAAGTTCTTGTGAGACGAACGGCGACTAGACAGATAGACGAACAACAAAGTCATCCAAAGACAAAGTCATAAGGTTTTAGTTTTTTTTCCTTTTGAGGAAAATAATAAATATCTACAGTACCCGGCGATAAATATTGCACATCGACCTTTGGAAAGAGACAATCGGCTAATTTCGGCTTCGTAGAGCGTTATCTCTGTCGCACAAAATACAAACAGTCCGGTACCTATTAGGAGCTGTTAAAACAAGTATGATTTGCTTCTTTTGATATTTTTATTCTTTGTATAAAATACACTAATTTTTCTATAAGTGATGGCTTTAGGTTGGGGTAAAATAAAATAAAAAAACATTTTTACATTATGTTTACGTATTTAATTATTTTGGAACATTACAGCTTTAGTGTACATAATAAACACCATTATACCTATTGCTAAAATGAGACATTGCAATAAAAATAATAATAATTCTAATTCTCAATTACTTCCATTTCACTATCTGTGCTCTCAAAGAGGTCAATATCACTGTCACTATCAGCAGTATTTATTACTAATCTATCAGTGTAATTGTCTAAACTGTGTTGAATGCTTCTATATTCATTCTCACATTTGATTGCATGATCGCAAACCTTTTTCCACTCTTCAGCGCCGATCATGTTTACTTTTTCAGTCAATAATGTTTTTTACTGTAGTTAAGTTCATACCCACATTTCTAGAGGCTACATAGCCTTTCAATTGAGACCATATATTTTCAATTGGATTAAAATCCGGATGATATGGTGGCAATCGCAACACAGTGTGCCCATGTTCGGCAAGTATTTTGTCCACAGAAAACTCTGTATACCTCTCCTTGTGCTGACATATAATAGCGTAAATCTGGGTTTTTGTTAATTTTGGATCAACTAGAATTTCATGTCTGTTTAACCAGTTGATCATTTCCCGTTTAATGGTGTTTGAGTTGGGGGGTCTCTCAACATACTTGTTGTGATAGGGTGCATTGTCGATAACTAGAACAGAATCACTGGGTATATTTGGGATTAATTGGTTAACCAGCCATTTCTCATAGTTATCGTTATTCATTTCATTGTGATAGTCATCTGTAGTGTCCGTGGATTTATACGTTAAAAAAGCACCGGGTACAAAGCCTTTTTCATTTCCCGCATGAACTATTATCAAACGTTGACCTTTTGAAATTGGCTTTTTTACTCCTTTTTTCTTATCGTCACTCCAAGATTTCCCTTTAGTGTGGGATGCATGTATATATATGACTCATCCATGTAGACGATATTTTTTCCTGTTTCGCGAAATTTGCGTATTTTATCAAGGTATTCCATTCGTTTGAGACTAACGTCGTGCTTTTCCATAAGAATTTTTCGATTATCTTCCATTTTAGTGAACTGAAATCCCATGTCATAAAGTATTTTTCTCAACGTTTTTTCAGACCCATTGTAATTAATAGCTTCAGATAACTTAGCTTTTAATGATTTTATTGTTGGCAGTTCATTAAATCGTAAGTGAAAATCATACACCATTCTTCGAACAACATCGTAATCAAAATCGTCCATATCCAAACGAAATTGCTTTTTTGGTCTACCTTTTTTTGGAGTGCTGAACTTAATTTCAGTCGAATGTGTTTCAGTACTGACTTCGTTTAATATATTGTTCAAAGTTCTTCTTGAAATTCCAGTGGCATTTGCAACTCGCTCTTGAATCTTCTTAAAATAACAACTTACATTTTCATCTACTTTTTTTTTAAATCTATCAGCTTCACTTACAAAGTATTTATAAACATTGTAGATAATTTCACGTGACTGACCTCGTAAAGGTTTCCCTCTTTTTCCGAAAGATGCCATATTACAACTTTAAATTATTTAAATTTGTGGGTGTTATCAACTCTAAATATATATTTTTTTCGGGACGCGACTGCACTCTATCGTACTTGAACAACGACTGACTAAACGTCACATAGGTAGTGTGGGACAGAGATAACGCTTTACGAAGCCGAAATTATCCGATTGTCTCTTTCCAAAGTTCGATGTGCAATATTTATCGCCGGGTACTGTATTTAAAAACGTTTTTAATTTTCCCGAAATTTAGCAAATATTAAACCTGTTATCTGTGACCAGTCTCGAACTCCTGAGATGCGTCATAACCATAAGCATCTTCACATATACAAAATTGTTACCACTTATAAGGAAAGACTCATCCTCAAGCTAATAATAATTGATTGACAAGTGATTTTAATACAGGTATTTCTTCCGAGCCTTTAATGAGGTAGAACTCAGCGCATTAGTCAGAGTTGAGTCCTTTGTCTTTTTAAAAATAATTGCAGGTTTTAGCTTCTTGATTAAAACAAAGAGACTTTTTTACCTCTAATACAAGAATTTTGTACGAAACTTTGTATTTTCATAAGAAAATAATGAAATGATTTCAGTGTCTCTGTTACGATACACAGAAATATAGAATTGTTTTTATTGTTTTCTGGAAAAAATGACTATATTTATTTTTAAGATATTTCTGATTTAAAGTGGTTTGGATTTAAAGTAACCTCACTTTATTTCCAGTTACTTTAAAATGCAGTTTCACCAAGTGCCGACGATGGAAAGTATACAATTTATTTCCAATTTGTTGAAGGCTATAGTAATATAAAAATATGATCTACATCAACGGCGATTATTAGTTGATTCCTTTAAACGAAGCCTAATATGTACGTATATTATACATATTGAAAATACGCTGGACTTATCACTAATTGCACGTTTCACTAAATCCAAAGAAGAATATGATATTGTAGCTATTGTTAAGGGCATAATATAGTTCATCAATGTTTTTTTCTTAAAAAATCACTTTTTCATTATATCTCAATATATTTTATGAAATCCATTACGTCCAATTCAATCTTTGATATTTTTGACCTTAGAAGATACAAAAATTAAGAAATATAATTTTTATGCAGTAAAACTCTGAAAACCGAGTTTCCATTTCCTGAATGTCTCTGCATCAGAAATCTTCACGAGATTAAAATATGGTCAAATAAAAAAGAATTTTAAAAATCAGTTCATAAATGACTGAGTTCTAAAGTAAGAAATATAAAAAAAAATAACAAAACTCAACCGAATTGATAACTTCATTTTGAGAAGCCGGTTGAAAATAGTCAGAAATGATAAAAAACAATCTAAAGCACACATAACTTCCTTCAATAAAATTCAGTTGAAATGTTTATGAATATACAAATCATGTGTTTTTACATTTCAGCTTTAAGCGTTGTAGCTTCAAGTTGTTAACTAAACCTAACGAAGCCACCCAGCTATTTAATTATTTATTTAATCATCAAATAGTTGATCGGCTTCGTTAGGTTTTTGTCATCATCAACAGCATCGTCATGTTATTTTAGAAAATATATTTTACCACAAGCATGTCTTGATTGACTATAACTCTATACTAATACTGTCTGACCCGACAAACGCTGTTCTATCTTTTTACTACTCTTATTTTATTTTCTATATTTTCTTAACTTGTAAACCTTCCCTGGACTTCAACAATTAATTCAAAACCAAAATTAGCCAAATCAGTTCAGCCGTTCTCGAGTTTTAGCGAGACTAACGAACAGGAATTGATTTTTATATATGTTAATTTTTTTACATTTCCGCTTGCTATTCAGGAAATGTATAGATTTCCTAGGAAATGTGTCCAATATGATTCATTTCACACATTTCGAGGCGATTTTATGAATTACATACATCTCATAAACTCAAAACTGTTGGATCGATCTTAAAAAATATTTAACCAGCAACTGCAGCTGCATTACAAAAGTTTCTGGTGAATCCCGCGGGAATACCTTATTTTCCGGGATAAATTTTTATGTGTTATTTCCGGTCATTATCTACATATGTGCCAAATTTGATACAAATCCGTTAAGGAGTTTTTGCAAGACATAGTAACAAACATCCGTCCATCCATCTAAACATTCAGACTCGCATTTATCTATACTAGCAAAAAGCAGAGCTTTGTAAGGGCTCGCAAAGTTATACTATCTAGTAATATTGTTAGGAATGTATTTTTATGAGAATTACATCTTTTAATGTATGGACTTTATTTATAATTATCTAACCTAAAAAAAGCCAGTGTACTTTTACCCAAACATTATATTCCCATCAGGCTTTGCTCTAGAAGGGCGCAGGAAAAAAAAAACAAAATAAAAAAACATGTTTCTAAGATTGAATTATTTTAGTAAGCACTTACAAGAAAAATTCTTTAAACTTTCTTGATTTATTAAAAACACGATTTTTATTATTATCAATGTTATCTACACAGAACAAATATAAAAGTTATCTACTAAATTATTATTATTATTATTTATTTATTTATTTATTTATAGTACGGTTTACCTATAATATGTAGCAACTCAAGATCCATTTCGCGCCACCACTTCGCTCTTGAACCTAATATTGATAGAAATCAATTTTTTATTTATAGTAGCTTTCTTGTAAAAAAGTTTTCAAGGAAAAATGAGTATTAAAATTAAAAGTGGATTTTAAAAAGAAAAATACACATTTTTAACATTTTGTTAAAATAACGATATAGAAAAAAAAATAAAATAAAATAGAAAAAAAAACTTTTTTCTAAAATCGAGAAGTTCCTGGTCTCACATCAATTTTCGAAATAAACAAATAATTTATTTAATTAACCTTTAAAATTTTTAGGATTAACATTGGTCTTACCGCAGGCACGTAGAATTGACGGTAGAAACTCAGCGAATAGGCTTACCTATCCTGTTGTGGGACTAAGACTTATCTTCGGCTAATCGTGGATGCACGCGTTGTACTTTTGCCTACCTCTTCGGGGATACGGGCATAAATATATCTTGCAAATAAATTAATTTATTATTATTTTTATATTATTATTTATACCTTTTTTTATCTTTTTACCATCGGGCTAAGATTGAAAATTGATCTCAATACAATATTAATCAATTAATACATTTGTACAGTTTCACAATAATCATATTGGGAAAAATCTGTAAACGGCTGACCTTACAGGCCATCCCTGCAACTTCCCGCAAAATTAAGGTATTTTAAGCTCAAAAGAGTAAAAACTATAAGCATAGATTATGTCAGTTTTAAGAAATATTGAAATGTCTCAATTGCTTAGTCACAAAAAACAGCAAGAAAACACTTACGAATGAACTAACGAAACAATCATACATGCAGTCTATTTTGGAAACGATGTACAAACTGATCAAATTTCAAATGGCATTCAACTCAATTTAACTATTGCTTTAGTTAAATAATCGGTAGGTTCAAAAATTTCCAAGCAATGTCAAAAAACATTTTTTTTTCATTGATAGATTCCAAACAAAACGACCGATTTTTATCCAATTAACGGTACTTGACGCAGTTTTTAAAGGAGAAAAGCTGATGAGATTATAAAGTCAATCGGTATATTAGCCTGAAAGTTATTTCAAAAACATTAAGTTTGCTAAAAACAACGTACCTAATTTAATATTTGAAAAGCTGTAACTTTTGAAAATAAGATTTAATTTTGATTTTTAAAACGGCATTCGACTTAATTTTTTTAGTATTAAAATATTGTAGAATACTAAAAAATGATTGGTTTAAATATTTCGAAGTTATGTCGAAAAAAGACTTTTTTCAAAATTTTCGTCAACGATTACTTCCAAACAGACAAACCGATTTGATGCAATTTATGCATTAGACGTAATTTTTTAAAGAATATAGCTTATTAGTTTTTGTACTACATCAGTACATTAATTTCTAAGTTATATTAAAAAAATCTGTTTCGCCAAAAAAAAATTTTGGGTTTTTTCAAAATTTTATCAAAATCCCTTCGGCCCATTTGATTCAAATTTTCAGGAAGTCTAAAATGAGTGGAATCCAATCGAATGCTTCGATCGGTCCAGTCCAAAAGTTATGAGATGTTTACATACAGACATGCATACAAACACACACATACACATACACACGAACACACACACACACACAGACAGACACACGAAATACTCGAAAAAGGTTCCTAGGACCTCAAAAGTGGACATCTGGTGAAAATTCGATTTTTGAAAATTTGAGCATAATCAGTAACTCCCTTATCTACATACGTAGCAGGAAGGTAAAAAGTAAAAGTGTATTAATAGATTAATATTGTATTAAAATGGAGTGAATGAAAATGAATTAAATCTATCACGCCAAAGTAGCATTTTAACTCGTTTAATTTCAACAGTTTAACGTGTTACTTTTATAATAGATGGCGTTAGTAGTAATAAAATTCTAACACAACATATATTTTCTATTTTATTTTAATATTTATTAAAAAGTATTTTAATGGTAGAACATATCTAGTAATTAATTTAAACTACCACGTCAAAGCTCAAACTTCAAATACTTTTTCAGTAACAGATACCACAAAAGTGCATAGAAAGTCCCCTAGTGTAATTAAGTATTAATATAGATTAGAATAGAAAAGAAAAAGAAGTAATGATTTTGGGTCAGGCGGACAAAGTCGCAAGAAAGAGTTAGTCTAATACAACGTCATTGCACAAAATTTTGAGGTTACAGTTGAATATCATCCATTGGCAACATTATGCGTATCATAAAATTTTACGAAATGTCGTTGTATGAAATCGACAGTACGAGAGCGGATGGTTACAAATGATTTTTATGGACAAAAATTTATGTGACGAACATAGATGTTTGTATTTTTTGGGTTTGGGTGCTTATTATGTGTGTTACAATACTTACATATGTATTTCTATATTGTAGGTCGGGGCAAAAGTATTTTCGTATTTTGAATATATTATTAGTAATCAAACCTCTTTGGCTGTACTGAATGTAACTGGCTGGTTTTAGAACCATTAAAATATGAAATTTTGAAGATGCAATAAATAAAAAAAACTAGTTCCCGCCATTTTTCAATTGTTTTTCAAGCAAGCAAAATGAACGTATGTGACGAAGAAATTCGGTACATTTTAAAGTTTTATTACAAAAAAGGTAAAAATGCGATGAACGCCGCGAATAAACTTTGTGCAGTTTACGGACCTAATGCGGTATCAATAAGAGTAGCACAGCAGCAGCAGCAGTAGAGCACAAATGTAGTTCAAGCGTTTCACCTCTGGAAATTTTAGTGTGAATGATGAGGTTCGCTCTGGACGAACACAGATAAAATCAGTCAATCCTGTCACAGATAAAATCAGTGCCATCTTTGAGAAAGTAGAGCAAGATTGACATATTAGTAGCTACGACATTGCTGAAGAACTAAAAGTTGATCATAAAACAGTTTTACGTAATTTTTGAAAGTCTGGGTACAAGAAAAAGCTTGACATTTGGGTAATACATGATCTCACTGAGAGAAACCTAATGCAACGTGTTTCCATTTGCGATTCTTTGTTGAAACATAACAATTCCGAATCATTTCTTAAACAGTTAATTATGAGTGATGAAAAATGGGTGGCTTACGATATGGCTGGGATGTGTTGATGCATTCTCCGTATAGACCAGACCTTGTTCCATCAGATTTCTACCTGTTTCGGTCATTACAGAACTCTTTAGGAAGCATAAAGCTAACCTCAAAAGAACACTGTGAACACTACCGGTCAGATTTTTTAAATCAAAAATCTCAAAATTTCTACAGGAGTGGGATCATGGCACTACCGACAAGACGGCAACAAGTCATTGATCAAAACGGCACATACATATTATAAATAAATAAAAAATTATACCTAAAGAAATATTTTCCTTTATAAGAATAATACGAAAATACTTTTGCCCCGACCTTATATTAGAATTATTGAATAACACCCATAATACAAAAAAGAGTTTTTTTACTTTGGTTCTAGATCTTTTTTTTTACAAGGTCCAAATTCGACCTTACATGGAGTACTGTTCTCACCTCTAGGCCGGAGCTCCTCAGTACCAGCTTCTTCCTCTTGATCGCATTCAACGTATAAATCGTCGACGACCAGGCTATTTCTAATCGGCTTGACTCTTTGGCTTTACGCAGATATGTAGGTTCGCTCTACATCTTTTACCGTATTTATCACGGGGAGTGTTCCGATTAGTTGTTCGGACTAATTCCTGCCGCTAAATTCCATTATCGGACATCGCGTCAAAATTTAAAATTCCATCGTCACTACCTCGATATCTGGAAAACCACAACCGTGCGCTTTTGTCGACACTTTTGGCCTCGCACTACTCCTTTGTGGAATCAATTACCCTGGGGGTGTTTCCGAAAGGATATGACTTAGGGACCTTCAAGAAACGAGCTTATTCATTCTTAAAACGCCGGCAACGCAGCTGCAAGACCCCCGGTATTACAGATGTTCATGGCTCCATACTCATGGTTCATGGCACCAGCTCGTTTGCCCCCTCTGCTATAAAAAAATATTTGTGTAATTTGTCCAAAGCAATTTTATTTTTTTTAATTAAAATTACATTGGACAAATTGTGTGATTTTTCCTCATACCCAAAACCAACCGTCCAGCTGGCAGAGGAGGGGACACTTGGCTCTAAAAAAATGTACTTTAAACCTTAATATCTCACGAATGCACCCTTTAATTGAAAAATGGTTTTCACGAACCCGCAATATTTTTTTAAAAACTATGCAAAGTATCCCACATTATAGGGTGCACGAATAAAACATCATTCACTTTACGCTTACGGGAGGTACGTTAAAAATATATTTAAGATTTTGTTTCAGCATTTTGTCGGCGTGACTATGTATATTCATGATAAATAACAGCTGCCTAGTACTAGGAATCTCAGAGCTAGTTTGCGGATGGACGGACAGACGGACGAGCATGGCGCAACTATAAAGGTTTCTAGATGACTTCGGAACCCTAAAGAAAGCCGTCTATAAAAAGTAAAGTGTCATAAACAAATCTAGCGTAAAATAAATATAAAATGTGCACAAGTTAACTGGCGCGGCAAAGCTCGCAGGCCGTGAACATTTCCTGGACAAACCCAACCATTTATCCGCTTTGATATAGTACGCATCCCTGCCACAAACACGATTCGACAATGACACATGGACTCAGTACTGTTATTAGATATTGTTGATATAGTCGTAGTTTTGATTTACCAGTTTTCTTTTGTTTTCTCAACTGATGATAAAATACACTAAAAATTAATTGTATGCTTTTTTGTTTCGTTCTCATAATATTTTCGCTTCTTTGTTATGGCTCAGTGTGCAGTATATTACTTTTATAATCAGCAGTAGAATCGATTGCAACAGTTTTTTAACTTCCTGCTACGTATATAGAAAAGGAAGTTGCTGATTTTGCCCCGATTTCACCATATCTCCACGTTTTAAGGTCCTAGGAACCTTTCACGACACGTATTTTCACGATAACGTCAGTATGTCTGTTTGTATGTATGTATGTATATATGTGTGTGTGTGCGTGCATGTGTGTATGTAAACATATCATGGCTTTGGAACAGCTTGATGCGGTTGATG
Organism: Apodemia mormo; assembly: GCA_036924255.1. NCBI lineage: Eukaryota > Metazoa > Arthropoda > Insecta > Lepidoptera > Riodinidae > Apodemia > Apodemia mormo. The sequence continues at coordinate 2,601,808 of JAUPFN010000008.1, forward strand.
AAATTCGATTGAATTTCGCTCAATTCAGACTTTCTGAAAATTGGAACTAATTAGGTTTTATTTTTTATACATCATAAGATAGCAAACAAGCAGATGGGTCTCCTGATGGAAAGAGTCAATCATCGCCTATAGACACCAAAGATGTAAATGGTGCGTTGCTATCTTGTGGCGAGGTCTAATGCCACATGCATAAGTTTACCGGCTACCTTACCCACCAAACCAGAACACGATAGTGACCACGAGTCACGATGGTAGTGACGCAAATAGCCACTCAGTCGCCTTTTACGACCTGCCTGGCAGAACGGCAGTTGGCCTATTCTTCAGAAGAGCCCGGGACCAACACGGAGAAAAGGTACAGGAAATATTGAGAAATTTTGTAAAAACCCTAAAAAAAATTTGGCGATATAGTATTTTTTAATATCATTTCCAGATTAATGCACCGAATGAGTACAAAAACTAATCAGTTCTACTCCTCAAAAAACTACATCTAATGCATAAATTGCATCAAAATCGGTTTATCCGCTTGGGAGTAATCAACGATGAATAATTTTGAATAAAAGCATTTTTTCGACATAACTTCGAAATTTTTCAACCAATCATTTTAGATATTCTACTTTAATACTAAAAAATAACTTCGAATGCCATTTTGAAAATCAAAATTGAATTAAATTTTCAAAAGTTACAGCTTTTCAAAAATTAAAATTACGTTGTTTTTAGCAAACTCACTTAATATTTTTGAAATAACTTTCAGGATAATACACCAATTGACTTAATAATCTAATCATCTTTTTCCTTTAAAAACTGCATCAAATATTGTTAATTGTATCAAAATCAATCAAATTGTTTGGGATTTATCAATAACGAAAATTTTTAAGGAAAATGTTTTTTGTCATTGCTTCGAAATTTTTCAACCTATCGATTATTTAGCTAAAGCAATGTTTTAGATCTCGAAAATTGAGTTGAATACCATTCGAAGAAATAAAATTAATCCTCGTTTCCAAAATACACAGCTTTTCAAAAATGAATATACAGCCAGTGATCAGTTTGTATATCGTCTCCAAAATATACAGTTTTAAAAAATCAAAATACTGCGTTTTTTATCAAAATAGACTGCATGTATGATTGTTTCGTTGGTTCATTCGTAAGTGTTTACTTGCTGTCTTTTGTGACTAAGCAAATGAGACATTTCAATATTTCTTAGAACTGAAAAAATCTATGCTTACAGTTTTTACTCTTTTGAGCTTAAAATACCTTAATTTAGCGGGAAGTTTCAGGGATTGGCTGCGGAGTCAACCATTTCCAGATATTTTGCTTAATAATAAGCTGAACTTTTGTAAACAGAATTTGTTTTGACGCGACAACCATCTTTTCTATCTTCGGAAAATCTTGAATAGGGTAATTAATAAAGTTATGGGGCTTTGAAAATTTTGATTCGGTGAAGGAAAAATGTTTATTAATAACAATAATTATTTTTCGACTTCAATCGCTTGATTATATTATGAAAAACTGTTAATAAAAAATACGGCCAAGTGCGTGTTAGACTCGCGCACGAAGGGTTCCGTGTCATTATTTAAAAAATGGCAAAATATCACGTTTGTTTTATGGGATACCCCTTATATATTTATTTTATTTTAATTTATTGTTTTTTAACAGACAGAGACGGATAGACAGCAGACTCTTAGTAATGGGGTCCCGTTTTACCTTTTGAGTACAGCACGCTAAAAAATTCCGATCAATTTAGAACCTTTTTCTTTTTTTTTTGGAGTCGGTTTTAAAATCTCTCTTTTCTTGTACGATATAGGACTCTATACCCAACGAATATTAAATAGATTAATATTCCAAAAATTCAGTGTATTTCCACAGACACTCACCGAATATTTGAGAGCGATTGAATTTAATTTTCAGCGTTGATTGCTGTCTGCGTTAATTGCTACGCAACATATCCCTGGATATTAGGTTACGCGCTCCTGAATAGTTTATTATTATAACATCGTTAGTTCATTAGACGATGTAATGATTTGTTTAGTTTATATAGGTACGAAGACACATAAATTGTAGACCGTGGTCCCACAAACAAACTTTTTTTGGTTAATAACAAGCTGAATTTTTGTGAACAGCTAATCGTGGGCGCATTTTTATAGCTCTGCAGGAATACGGATGTGAAGGTACTGTAATATTTTAAATGCTGTTTTTATGCAGTGAGTAAGGCAGGTCGATGACATTTTAAAAAAGTAACAAGACGATTTTATTTATAAAAATAAAATGGGATCAAAGAACACTGGCCACGCTTCATACATCGCTTGGACACGTAAATTGAATATCATGTCTTATAAAGAAATTCGTGTCTGAATTGTTTTTTTATTATTTAAAAACAAGTTTAAAGACTTTACAGACTTTTATAAAAGTAATTTATAAAAGTCTGTAAAGAAGTGTTAATAAAATCTTAAAAACAACAAAGTAAAATATCGACACGCGAGATTTGAACCTGCGACCATCTCCCTAAAGCCGGAACGCTCATCCACTGAGCTAGTGTCGACAGGTTCGAGGCGGCGAAATTCTTCTTTGCTATATGATCGATTACATAACACATTATGTAACACAATAACATTATTATATAACACAAAAATAATTAGAAATATGAAAGTACTGATCAAAATTATAAATGTGAATTTTATCTGTAACGATGAACTCATTTAACTAGTTATACGAATGTATAGCTAACTATCAGTACAATCGACGTAATCGATGATATAGCAAAGAAGAATTTCACCACCTCGAGCCTGTCGACACTAGCTCAGTGGGGAGATGGTCGCAGGTTCAAATCCCGCGTGTCGACATTTTTCTTAAAATTATTTTACAGCGGTGACGAGACCACTGTTTCATGCTTTTTGATGGACACTTATAAACACAGAGGTGGTCCTTCTTTCTCTATACTCCATGTGTAAAACAAGAACATTCAACATGGCGGAATTGTTTTTTTTTTGTAATTACGTCGAGCTGCACACTATGAAGACTTACAAAAAATGTATTACATTTTTTTAATACATCTTTCTATAGTGCTAGTTGATATTGAAAAAAAATTAGGTATTTTTTAAGATATATTACGATCTCAGACAAGACAAAGGCCATTGTGGCCAGCCTTCTTTTAAAATGCTCGTTATACCTTTTAATTTCCCTAAAATTTAGAGAATATTTTAAATACAAAACATCATGCCAATGGCCGCAATTAGACAGCGGGTGACTACGACATCAAACGGAACGGATATAGAAGCCCGTCATCTACAACATTTTTTCTTCAATATTTTGACATTTTGTGATCGTTATTTTGCAGCTGCCTCGTTAGACGAATGGTTAGCGAACCTAGTTAGTTAAGAATCGATGGGACTCGGGTTCGATTCCCCACAGGGATAAACATTTGTGGGATGAGCATAGATGTTTGTATTTCTGGGTTTGTATGTTTATTATGTACTAGCTGTTGCCAGCGACTTCGTCTGCGCGGACTTGATTTACTTCGCACTGCTCCTCCCCCGTAGGTGATAGCGTGATAATATGTAGCCTATATGTTGACCCGACCTGTTAGTAATATTCATGCAAAATTTGAAGTAAATCCATGCAGTACTTTTTGAGTTTACCCCGGACATACATACAGACAAGCAGACAAGCAGACAAGCAGACAAGCAGACAAGCAGACAAGCAGACAAGCAGACAAGCAGACAAGCAGATAAGCAGACAAGCAGACAAGCAGACAAACAGACAAACAGACAAGAAGACAAGCAGACAAGCAGACAAGCAGACAAGCAGACAAACAGACAAACAGACAAACAGACAAACAGACAAACAGACAAACAGACGAACAGACGAACAGACAGACAAACAGACAAACAGACAAACAGACAAACAGACAAACAGACAAACAGACAAACAGACAAACAGACAAACAGACAAACAGACAAACAGACAGACAAACAGACAAACAGACAAACAGTCAAACAGACAAACAGACAAACAGACAAACAGTCAAACAGACAAACAGACAAACAGACAAACAGACAAACAGACAAACAGACAAACAGACAAACAGATAAAAATTCTAAAAACTATATTTTTGGCTTCGATATCGATTGTAGATCACGCCCCAAGTATTCTTTTAAAAAAATATTCAATGTACAGTTTTGACTTTCCTACGATTTTTTTATATGTATACATGTAACAGGTTTTATATTTTCATATATAAAAATCGTGTGTGTATGCGTGTATGTGCGTGTGTGCGTGCGTGCTTGCGTGCGTGCGTGTGTGCGTAAGGGCGTGCTTGCGTGCGTGTGTGCTTGGTTTTTTTTTGTATGTATATGGTTGTTACCTCTTACTTAAAACAGTTGAATAGATGATCAGTAACATCCTGTAACATCGTATAATCATAAATAACTTCGGCTCATCTCCTTTGTTACGTTTTATCCTTTTATTAACCAATGCAGTTTTAAACTGGATAAATTTGTTTTTGCTCTCAATATATTATGTAATAACTCAGTGGATAACTAATTTGTAAATCATTTAAATTTAATAGTGTATGTACTTAAATGCTGTTGTTATCCTGAATAAATAAAAATAAAAAAATAAAATCAGATTACAATGGATGATGATTGAGATTGATTAAGATTTTTTTAAATATCCCGAAAATAAATAGGCATACATTTTATCTTAAAAATGATTAATTTTACTAGACCATTTGTTTACTTATAAGGAGCCATGCATAAATTACGTCACACGAATTTCATGATTTTTTGACCCTACCCCGTCCTTGTCACAGCTGGTCACATTTGTGAGACCCCCTTCCCTTACCTAGTGTGACGTCGCATATTTTAAAATTTTACATTGAAATGATAATCTCATTCGAATATTTTTATCTATACAGATGGCTTTTTAAATTCTGTGTAGTAATACTTAGATATAAAATATTATATTTTGAAAAAATGTGATGTCACAAAACTTGGAACCCTTCCCCTACCCTTTGTCACACAATGTCACACTGCATCGACCCGCTCCCTACCCCCTTAACGTGTGACGTAATTTATGGATGGCCCCTAAGACATGTGTTGTGAAGTAGCCCACTTGTTTTTTAAATAAACATTTTTATTAAAAGACGTAATCCTAAAAAATGAATTAAAATTTAATTGGAATAAAAAAAATTATATTCAACAATTTTTAGATGATTTCTATGATTTTTGACCAAAACTCATTTTTTATTGGAACTACCCCATTTGATTAATTGTTTATTTAAAAAAATTGGTAAAGTGCGTGTCGGGCCACGCGTAATGTAGTGTTTTGAAGTTGCCCATCACAATAATGTGAACTAAGAAGAGGGCTTTTATATTTTCATACTATGAACGATGAACATTTAAGCTATTCAACGTCAATGGCAAATATATATCCGCACCACAGGTTCACTGCCTATAAAAACTTCTCTAAGTACATTTTATAAGTTGCTCGACTATTACCCAAAAACTTGTAACAGCTTCTAAGTCGTGATAGTTTTCCTTTTAACTTCATTAAATTAATAATACCATGATTTTTTCCATCTCCAAGGCCAACCGTTTAGCCTGCAGAGGGCACACTTGACTCTAACAAAAATTAGCACTTAAAAGCTTAATATTTTACAAACGAGTTCCTTAGTCGGAAACTTGTTTTCACAAACCTATAAAAAAATTAAAACCTATCCAACAATACCATACACAATGGGATACGTGAGAAAAAAAATTAACATCCCCATTTTACATGTAAAGGAGCTACCCTGAAAAAAGTATTTTTTAAGATTTTATAATACTATAAACCTTAAAACGAGTAAGCTACCTGATAATGTTGAGTAAACATTTTTTTGTAAAAACTTTTTTTTAAATAAAAATTTAAAAAAATTCGACCCACCCTAATAGATAATCGTCTCTGTAGTTTGGTGGACCGTTGTCGAGGTTGACCACATGAAGTCCTGGGGTTCGATCCCCGGGTCGGGCAATGCAAATGTGTTTCATCAGTTTTCTGATAAAACAACGTTGCCCGGAATTGAATAAGTGCCCGGTTTTCGACATGGCCAGTGGGTGCATTGGTTGTACCTCTGCCAACCCCTTTAGGGAATAAAGGCGTGAAGATTCATTTAGACAGTAGATAATTCTTTACATCTACTTGCTTTTTACCCTTTCGATATAAAAAAATCATCACTTTCTAGACCAAAAAAATTATTAATAATTCAATGCTGAAAATAACAAATTATACTATTGCTTAATATAATTTGTTATTTTTAGCATTTGTTATATTTTTATATTAAGCACTGAGATTTATACCATCGTAAATTTTACGACGCCATTGTAACTTTTATTGTTATTAATAGTGTTCGTGATAAGCTGTAACGAAATTTTCCTGAATAAAACCTTATAAAATTATTATTGCCTAGTCTGAAAATATTTCACTAGTTTGAGGCATGTCTAGGGTATGCAAACCTGAATACCAATATACCATCACTACATAGTATAAAACAAAGTCGCTTTCTCTGTCTGTCCCTATGTCCTTATGTCCCTATGTATGCTTAAATCTTTAAAACTACGCAACGGATTTTGATGCGGCTTTTTTTAATAGATATATTGATTCTTAAGGAAGGTTTTAATATATAAACCGTTCCAATATTCACACGGGAACACAAGCTACGCGGGTGAAACCGCGGGCAAGTCGCTAGTACTCAATATTCAATATTACTTCGGATTTTGTTGAGTGCATTAGAGTTCGTTTCTTCTAATACTTCGGCTGCGAAGTAAAACGTGTTTTAAGTGCGTAATCTGTGTGCTTTTGTTCTTGTTACTGTCATATTGGGAAGTGTTGTGGACGAGGCTCTTCTTTATTTTTCAGACTTACAGCGAGTTTATTTCATTTCTTACATCTTTTTTTTTTGTTTTTTCTTTACAGTAACATTGTACGTGGAATTTCGCAGAAGTCTTCAAATTAAATTATTTAATTAAAAATATAAAAGTATATTACTTATGTCAAATGAACGTGGTACGAGCAGGTACGTGTAATTCTCGTAGTCTACTCCGCCGCTCACGTATTTAGCTAAAAAATGGGACAAAGTTTTTGCTACATGTATTTGTAATAACTGTAAATCAAATGAATGTTCAGTAAGTGCATCACCAAGTGTAATAATAAATTTTCACTAAGTGCAGATAATCGAAAGCATAAATTGTGCAAGTGGCATGCTAAGTTAGGCCGTCAAAGAACAAATGAAATCCCATAATGAGCGTATATGAATATATGTTTTATACGAAATATAGTGAAATTATTTGACAAAATTTTAAATTGCCATCGTAACATTGTAAATAGCTTAAATATTGTAAATTAAATGTTATTTATAAAATGTATTTGCACACCGTTTTATATAATTATAATAACTTGTGTAAAAAAGAGAGAAATTATATCTTTATTTTTTTTATTTTACTTAAAATGGATACATTCGATACATTTTTGTGTTATTCCTCATTTCACCTACAGGTGAAAAGTAAGAATAGTATTATAAGGGATTTTATTGTAAATAGAAACGTTGATTGGTATGTGGACTATTTGTTAAAAAATAATCGTCAGTAATACTTACTGAATTACAAAGTATTTTCACGCCCGTATCCCCGAAGGGGTAGGCAGAGGTACAACAAGTGCACCCACGATTAGCCGAAGATACTTGGTCCCACAAATGTGATAGGTGGCAAGTCTATCGCCAACCGGGCACTTTCCAATTCAGGGCAACTTTGTGTTTATCAGAAAACTGAAAAAAACACTTTTTTTAAGTGCCCAGGAATCGAACCCGGGACCTCATGTTGTCAACGCCAACGCTGGACCACTAGACCACAGAGGCGATACTGAATTATGAACGGCTAAATTAAAAATGTTAAGTATCTAAAAAACTTCATGGTTACTTTTTGGCAGAGGTGCAGTCTGCCAAAAAGTAATCATCATCTGGTTGAATGACCTACTCTGTACTACGGTAGGTGGTCATTTAGTACAGAATGACCACCTACCGTAGTACAGAGTAGGTTTCATACTATCATACGTACATATCATACTATCATACGGTAGGTGGTCATTCTATCGAAAAATTGGGAACAATATAAAATTTACAAATAAACTGAAATACAAGGTAAAATTAAAAATTTCAAAAACCCCGACACATTCTCAGGCCACCATTCTGCTACATATGCATCATTTTAAGAGCAAACGTGAAAGAACTTTATGATCTTCGAAAGGATATCTTGCAGTTTTAGGTTAAGGTTACCAGATTCCTAACATTGAGCTTGCGTTGTTTTATTGCAAAGCTCCTATAGCCTCCAGCTCCACTATGTAACCCTGGAACTCATTTTAATTCGAGTGTATATAAAAATATAACAAATGAGACCTTTTTTTACTATCGATGGTTAAGCGCTTCACCTCGATCTCGCCTGATGGTAAGCTAAGATGAGACCTAAGATAAAACGCGCTTACCTAGAAGGTACCTGTTCACTCTTCTCTTGAAGATCCCCAAATTGTACTCGTCCGGGAACACAGACTCAGGAAGTATGTTCCAGTCCTTTGCGATTCGAATAAAGAATGTTGAGTTGAATCGCTTTGTCCGGGTACGTGAAACGTCCACTATATGGCGATGCATAGGATCTGTGCGCCTCGATGATCGATAGAAAAACGAAGATGGCGAAATTAAGTCGTGCATTCTTCAGACCACACTCAATGGGCTTATTTTATTTAGTGCAGGAGTTCCATGGCCACTTTCTAGTTCAATTATCAAACCTTGCGAAACTCCTAGTAATAAACTCTAACGATTTCAACCCAATCTCCGATGGTCACCTTTCAGTTCGATCATTATTATATGTTAGAAAACATCCAGCACCTAAGTTTTTGCCATATGCCGAATGCCATTTGCCAATAAACCGAATTAGCCAACATTCATGAACTTCTTCCAGCTCTATCATCTGACACTAGGAAACATCCTGTTCAAAAATCCTTAAAAAACGATCAAATTTTCAAAACTCAAAACGAGACCAAAATCGATGACGTTGCTCAATTTTTGTTCATTCGTTCGTTTAGTTTCCATGACCTTATCTTATTTTATCGTGAGAACCTGGAAATCATTTAACACCAGATTATTTGTCAAAGCAGAACAAATAAACACTAACGAGATGAGGTCTGGTACCACCGCCTTACCTATTCCTGCCGCAATGCCGCAAACCGGAACGTGACAGCAAAAAGCTGACGCGTCAGTGTCAGCTTTTCGCTGTTGTGTTCCGGTTTGAAGAGTAAGGAAGCCGGTAAACTTATGCATGTGGCATTAGACCTCGCCACAAAATAGCAAGGCACCATTAAAATATTTGGTGTCTATAAGCGATGTTTGACTTTTCCATCAGGAGACCCATCTGCTTGTTTGCTATCTTATTATATAAAAAAAACTAAACCAAAGTTGGTACCGTTAGATCAATAAGGTGAATTTAATAAATTACCAGAAATAGCTTTTCTAATATTATTCAAAGAAATATTTGTCTCCAGATAAATAACATAAATAACAATCATATTATGAAGTCTTATAATATGAAAATAAGTGTATTTATTTTCATATTGAAACAGTTCCTTCAATTTCTAATATCAATATTCAATACGATGATACTCCTTGGAACTTTCGTCTTTTGTATTTCATATTGCAATTTCCGTTTCGCTATTTTTATTGAATGATAATATTGTTTATTCACTTTCACATCTTTCTTGGAAACTAACAGAATTATACTTTCAATTTCACTCAAGAAATATACAAAAATGTAATAGTATGATATGATTTGCTGATTTTTAATATAGGTGATCTATATCAATATAATAAATGCGAAAGTTGGGATGTTTGGATGTATGGGTAGATAAACGGATGTTTATAATTTAATCACGCCAAAATTGAACGGATTTAGATGTTTTGACACACAGTAGATTTACAGATTGGAAAACTGAGTAATAAACGTTGACGCTATTTAGAAAATAAGTTCCAAAGCCGGTGGCATGTAGCAAAATATCCACCAAATAGTCATGGTGGCAATTACATCCAGTTTTGAACTAGGTACTATGCGTTCCAAATAAGAATAGGACTGTCAGGATGACATATTGCTCTGCATTTCGCAAAAAACTTCGTAAGTGAAGAGTAAATCTAACAGATACTTAAAAAAAAATTCATTCTAATTGGTATGCTTTTTTATTTAGATTCCAATCAGATTATGTAAACATGTATTAAAACACGGTGTAAATTAACTGACACGACTTTTATATATACGTATATTTAGATGAACGGCTAGACTGATAGACTTTACTGTTTTTTATTGATGAATATTATATTTTAATAAATACTTTTTAGCCTATTACCAACCAACCCAAACCAACCCAAACCTTCAAAAAATCGCAACAAAACTTGTAAGTGGTGTAAATGACTCGACGTCTTTATCTATACAAATACAAATAAATAAAATTGGAGTGTGTTTTGTAATATTAAAATAACCGGTTTTAACTAAATGCATATGGATGTATATACGGTACACATACCAAAATAACACTTTTTACGATTTTGTCTGTCTGTCTGTTTGTTTGTTTCGGGTAATATCTGGAACGGTTAAATCGATTTCGGCGGGACTTTCACTGGTAGATAGCTGATGTAATAGGGAGTAACTTAGGCTATTTTTTTTTAAAAATCCTACGCGGACGAAGTCACGCGCACAGCTAGTATAATATATAGATGAACAGCTAGACTGATGCTTTTTACTAATTTTTTATTGATGAAAATAATATTATTAAAACGTTATTTGTTTTTCAATAAATCAGCAATATTTTTTGAACAAATATTTTTTTGCTGACATTACTAATTTCACACTTGTGGTATGAAGTTGATAACAAGCGCGATCTTTTTCTTAGTTGGAATGCATAGCAGTTCAAAGCTGGTTAAAAAATGCTAAAAATACCTAGCTAAAAATATTTCCTTCTCTCCAACACCAATTATTTAAAAAAATAAATAAAGGAAGGTCGTTTATTTCCAGGAATATGGGTGTTACTACTATTTTAATAAAATGTTGATTATTAAGTATGGGTTTAGTGTGTATTAATAACATTTTAGATAACAAAAATATATATTTTTTTTACAAGTCTATAAAACATAAAAAATTCTCAACAGAGTTCGTCCAATACATGATAAGGTTTAAATTTATTATCTACAATAAAAAATTAAATCTACTTAGATTTTTTTAAATTATATTATAAGAGATTTCTTTGGTTCACATTATATCTTATCAGCAAAAAAATAATTCACGTTAAAATAAATGTCAAGTATGTTGAAAAAGCATTTTAATTGTTTGGGCCGCTTGCACCTATTTAAATATTTTTTAAAATGACTTTTACTATGATTAAATTTATTAAAAAATAAATAAATAAATAAATATCACTGGACAAATTACACAAATTGATCTAACCCCAAAGTAAGCAAATTATATGCTTGTAGTATGGGTGCCGTCAACGATACAAATACATAGAAATACATATATAAATACTCTAATATATTTAATAAACACCCAAACCCAGAAATACAAACATCTGTGCTTATCACACAAGTGCATGTCCCTGCCGGGAATCGAACCCGGACGTAGTCAGGTTCTCTAACCACTCGACCAACGGGGCGGTCAAAAAAATATTCAAACAGTTTAGTGCAAGCGGAAATTTAACCGATTCGTTGCGGATAACATGGCAGCCGTGTCATGATTATTTTTAGAGTATGGCGTATGACACGGGAGTCGTGCCGTTTTTAAATCGATTATATCTCTCTCAAATTGCATTTTAAATGGTTCTAATCTGAAGAAAACCTTTACAATTTTCCACGTAAATCAAGCTAGTAGGCTTCGTTTCTGAATATTCTGCGAAGTAGTAAAATTTAGGGGTTATCAACGTTTTTTTAAGCTGGATTAATATTAACAATCAAAAATCTAAAATAAAAAATAAAGTTATCGTTAATTTATTGATCTTAGTAGATATATTCACGCACGTATCTCCAAAGAGCTAGGCAGAGGTGCAACCAGTGCAGCCACGATTAGCCGAAGACACATAGTCTCACAATTTGATTGATATTAACTCAAATTATTTGTTTTGTAAGTAATTTACACCCTAAATTCTAATTAAAACTTGAATTAGATCACATCGTGACCTAACGGTAGTAGAGTCCTGCGGTGACTCGCTTGATCGGTGGGTACGAGTACCACCGTTTTACCTATTCCAGCCGCAATAACGTAACCGCAAAACGCTACGTATCGAACGGACATCACAATTAAAAAACCCACATCTATTTAATGCATTTATTTTTCGAACGCTTATTTCACAAAAGGTTTGCAACATCTGAATAAAATAGTAACCTTCCATTTTCAGGAAAATACCTAGTAAACCTACTCAAAATCCGCTTAAAACAAAGTAATCTTTCGTTTACACTCGTGGTTCAGTTTCAATTAAATGAATTGAGTCTTTACACGTATAAAGCAATACATCTTTTTATACATGGTATCTGACACGGTAGCGGTGTCATCAGCTTATATGGCGTTTGACACGGCAGCCGTGTCACGAAATATTTGTACGCTGCCACTACTAAATTTTGGAAAATATACGCCGCAGCGAATCGGTTAAATTTTTGCGTTTTCTTATATCATTGGATAACATAAAACCATAGTTCTCCCGACGAAAAGTGAAACCATCGCCTATAGATATCAAAGATGTTAATAGTGCGTCGTCATCCATGTAGCGGGATGGTGATTCCCATTTCCATAATCTTACTATTTCACCCCCCAAACCGGAACACGACAGTGACAATCACTGACGTTATTGTTGCAGGAATATTAAAGGCGGCTAGTAGGCACGATGGTTGTGACACATTTAGGTTATCGTTAGCCTTTTACATACTGCCTGGCGGTATAGCAGTTAGATATTTAAAATGATCGTTTATGAAATAACTAGCTGTAGCGTGCAGCTCGCTGTATTATAATGGTTTTTGGTGAATCCCAAGAGATTACCTACTTTTTCTGGGATAAAGAGTAGCCTGTGTGCTATTCTAACTCATAATCTACCTGTGTTCTAAATTTTATTCAAATCCGTTCAATGGTTTTTGCGTGATTGAGTAACAAACATTCATCCATCCGAACATCCATCCATCTAAACATCCAAAAATCCAAACATCCAAACGTTCGCATTTATAATATTTAAACAATAATATAACTTGATCAATATAGAGTTTTATAGTAGATGAATTCTCGAAAGGGGGGAGGGGGGCAGGGAGCCCTTTAAATAACCCTTTTTTTGAATCATTGCCTTTAAAACATGGTAAATTTTACAGCTAACAGAATATTCAACTGCCAGGCAGTTTACATAACATTGGCAGAATATCAATAATGAAATAATTTTGAGAGCAGATGAATTCTCTAAAGAAGCTAAATGGCTCTTTAAAAAACACCATATTTAAAAGCAATGATCATGTACTAAGAAGAAGATGATTTTATATAGGTATTTATTGCCATAAAATACGCACTTTTTTTATAAACATTGCTTTCTAAAATTTGCGACCATCACTCAAAAATCATAAAAGTTGAGGATGATAAACAAGTCACGTCCATATAAAATGAAGTTTATAAATCTAAAATAGTTTAATAAGGGACTTCAAAGGCCTTTTTACACTTACAAGAAATCGCCCTACCTTCTATCTCCATGAATATTACATGAACTTTACTGGCTTACCAGCGGGCCGTTATTACAGTACGTGTCCTTATGAAATTTAGATCGCTCTACTGTAAGCATCGGGACACCTCCATCAGAAGTTACTACGCCTGGGATACTGGGAGATCATAATATTTGATGGTTATATTCGAATGGCTTTTGAACTAAATTAATTATTTTCTCGCAATGAAAATAAATGACTGATTTATTTAACTCTTCAAAATGGAAGCACTTCTTAATATGCTAATTGAGTAAATTTGAAAAATCATTAATAATTATCCATATCAATCGACGAAAAAATGTAGGTTATCAGTTATTGGAAATGGATAATAATAGAGTGTAGTGATCTATTTAGGAATTCAAGCAAGTGTATTAAACTTCGTAAGTGCTAGATATCTCGAAGGCCTTTGACAGGGTCTGGCATGATAGTCTTATTTGCGAGCTTCTATCCAACGGTCTGCCTACTGGTCTCTGTGCCCGGATTTCAGATTTTCTGAGTGGCCGGTTGATAAGAGTATTCATCGACGGCTGCTCGTCTGACCAAATGACTATAAATGCCGGAGTCCCTCTCCGCAACTCTATTTCACCTACAAATTAACGATATGCTGAATTCCGGTATCTATGGGTACGCAGACGATAGCACTGTTGTGGAGAGTTATGCATCCAGCGCGCGAGCCAGTACGGCACAGATCTGGTCTCTCATAAAGACGATGTTCGATCGTATGCACCTATCCTTACAGGGAGTCTCCGATTGGGGCGATGCCAATGTGGTCAAGTTTAATGCAACTAAGACGCAGTCTTGTTTATTCCCCGCTAAGTCCATTCTACCTGTCTTCGTATTTTCAGGGTGGGTCCGTGCTGATAACTGACCTATCATTATCACGTTAATGCCATTTATAACCTGTTTAAGCTGTTTTTATAAATATTCTGTTTATCTAAAATAACATTTTAATATCATACAATTATTCTCCATGCTTCATAAGATAACCTGTTCTATAAATACTCTGTTAAAGTTAATTTAAAATGCTGTGTTTTTAGCATAAAATTCTGATGCTTCATATCTTTTAAAATTTTCCAATTATAATAATATGACCTATGTCTTGCTCTTCACTGTGTTTATAGTTTTTTTTACTAAAGTATTTGACATATGGGACGAGCAGACTTATTTTAATATTTTAGTACTAAATATTTACTTATTTTATTACTTATTTTATATTTATATTTATTCATCTCTTTCAAAGATGAATAAATATAAATAAAGAGAAACAACCAGAACGGATGTAAGAGTTGTGGTCGATGATGTAGTGCTGGAGCAAGTGGATGAGGTTGTATATCTTGGATGTGCTTTTAGCAGGGATGGAAGGTACACCGCTGATGTTGAAAGAAGAGTGTGTGCAGGGAACAGAGTGAATGGAGCGTTAGGGAGATTACTTAATAGCACAATTTTAAGTCAGGGTGCCCGTCTAGCCCTGCATAATCATGTGCTTATCCCAACGCTATTGTATGGAAGTGAGAGTTGGGTATGTCAGAAAGGGCATGAAAGTAGAATCCACGCGGTCGAGATGAGGTCGCTAAGAAAAATATTTGGTGTGACACTCGCGGACCGGGTTCGTAATGCCGAAGTGAGAGAGAGGCTAGGTTTGAAAGAAAGTGTCGGTGTAAAGATGAGAAAGGGCATGCTCCGTTGGTTCGGACATGTAGAAAGAATGGTAGATGAAAGGTTAACAAAACAGATATACAACGCGAATGTGGAAGGATGTAGGTACCGGGGAAGACCAAGACTGACATACCACGATCAGATTGATCGAGTACTGTCCGAAGGTGGTGTCAAGAGTCTTCGCAACCGGCGTGTGTGTATGAAGAGAGTGATGAATGTGGAAGAAGCGAGACAAGCCTGCAAGGATCGTGATGTATGGCATTCGGTTCTCTCTGCCTACCCCGTAAGGGATCTGGCGTGAAGATATGTTATATTTATTCATGTAATTAAAAGCAACTTAGTGACTGAATTAAAAATTATTATCTTTAAACTGTAAATTTAGGAAAATTGTGGGTAATACCAATGAATAGTCCATTTTGTTTTTTATATCATAAGATAACCAACAAACAGGTGGTTACCTTGATGGAAAGAGAGAATCATCGTGTATAGACACGAAAGTTATTACTGGTTGTTATCCTTGTGGCGGGGTCATAATGCCATATGCATAAGTTTACCGGGTACCTTACCCTCCAAACCGGAACATGACAGTGGCAAGCGCTAACGCTATTGTAGCAGAAATAGGTAAGGCGGTGGTGCAAGAACCGGGCATGACGATGCAGAACTCTACCACCTAGTAGCCACGATGGTAGTAACTCGTATAAACAAACTGCCTGGCAGAACGGCAGATGGTGTTTTCTTCAAAGGGTCCTGGACGAAATAAGAATAGAGTATCCAGGTCATCGTCTACCTATGAGCCAAATTTCGTTCAAAGTAGTTCACCTATTTTTGCATGATTGAAAACAATCATCTAAAAATGCAAATTTTCAACTTTACAATATGAATAACAAATATCCATACATACATTTGTACCAAACTTTTGTATTTATAATACTAGCTGCACCCAGCAGCTCGCTGCATTATAGCAGCTTTTCAATGAATCCGACGGGATCAATTAATTTTTCCGAGACAATAAGTATCCTACCTGATATTCCAGGTTATCATCTATATGTGTGGCAAATTTCATCTAAATCGGTTCGGTCGTTTTAACGTAAAAACGAACTTCCATCCATCCATTCAAATATACCTTTGCATTTATAATATTAGTAAGAAGTAGGATAGGATTAGTAAGATAGGATTTCTAAGCAAAAAAAAAATCTTTTAAATTCTAAATATTAAAAAATTAACGCAGATGCTAATGATAGATAGTAACGACCAATATGGACAGGATTTGATCCTGCAACCTTGCCTCTGGCCGGCACTACTCAATGTGGCGAAATCCTTTAAATTTTTCCCAAGCTTTAAAGGCTTACCCAGGCATGGAGTAAGTGCTAAAACACATACATTGTGTAAAGAAAACCCTGTCCGATCCAAAAGAGGTTAGTTCAAGACATTACTGAAAAAATATTAAAATGACTTTATTTTAAAAAATAAAAAAGATATCGTTTTTTAATATTCGTATTTTTACTTATATTTCCCCAGCTTTAACCAAATATTTTAAAAATGACAACACTTTATTACTTACTGCTTGTTTCATTGTTTCGTTTTGGCGGCTTTCGCACAAACACCGTGCGAAGGCGCGGTCTTTATTTTTCGGCTTTTTATAAATGAATTTTAAAGTTTAAATACGCCGCGTGATCTTCGGTAGCATACGACTGCCGCATTCTTTTACAGTAGAATTTACTTATTTGTAAGTGTTGTCGTACTTTATGCATAAAAATACCATTTAAGATTACTATTTTTATTGGGAAAACTAATTAATTAATAACCATAAAATAATTACACATATGTAACCGTATTACGGTACCAAATAACACCTTTAATTATCCGACAGGGTTTTCTTTATAAACTGTATAAGTAGTTTTTTGTAATCAAGTTTTTTCAGCAGGATATCCGTGAAAACTTCAAAACAGTAGGTATGCACTACAATAAATAATGTAGCAGTAATTTGTGCAGTCAGACAACTATTTCTACAGGAACCAATTAATCGTGATAAGTTAATAGTTGAACCGAGGCAGCGCGACGCGGGCGAGTATAGAACTTTATTTAATATAGCGGTAGTATTGTTACTTGATCTGGAATGCTGAAAATATACACAATATAGAGTTCATTTAAGGAGGTTGCCGCTCCATTGATCGAGTGGTTAGCGATTCCGACTTTGCAATCGGGGATTGGGGTCAATTCCCAACATGAATAGGATGTTTGTGTTTCGGAGTTTGGGTGCTTATATATATATATATATATATATATATATATATATATATATATATATATATATATATATATATATATATATATATATATATATATATTCGAGTATTAATAAATAGACATTTTTTAATTTTAAGAATCTTAAGTTAATAAAATAAATAAAATATTGATCATATTTTATCCGCTCTGGTACATGGTTAGCGAACCTAATTACGAATCGAGGAGGCTCGGTTTCGATTCCCGGCAGGGACGAATAATTGTGTGATAATCATAAATGATTGTATTTCTGGGTTTAGGTGTTCATTATGTATGTAACGGTATTTCCATATGTATTTCTATGTATTAATAACGTTGATTAACACCCATAAGACAAGCAAATAATTTACTTTGGGGTTAGATCAACCTGCGTAATTTTTCCAGCAATATTGTGCTCGTTGCTATCGTTAAAAATGTTGCCGGTAAATATTATCATTAACATATTTCCTGCCAGCTGATTGTTACTGTACATTGAATATTTTTTTTAAAGAATACTTGGGGCGTGATCTACAATCGATATCGAAACTAAAAATATAGTTTTTAGAATTTTTGTCTGTTTATCTGTATGTATGTCCGGGGTAAACTCAAAAAGTACTACATGGATTTACTTCAAATTTTGCATGAATTTTACTGACAGGTCGGGTCAACATATAGGCTACATATTGTCACGCTATCACCTACGGAGTAGGAGCTGTGCGGCGTAAACGAAGTCCGTGCGGGCGAAGTCGCTGGCAACAGCTAGTAGTGTAATAAAACTGGACAAATTACACGAATCTATTTTAAACCAAGACATGCAATATATTTCTGGTGATGTCGGTGTTAGGAAACAAAATTCACACGTAAAAATACAAAAAATATAAAAATAAATACAAAAAAATATTAATTTCAAATTCTATTCGAGGTATAAGGAAAATAATTATTCGTATCCATATTAATATTATAAATGCGAAAGTCTGTCTGTTACGCTTTCACGGCTAAACCGCCGTGACGTGACCGATTTTATAAAATTTGGCATGGATGATGGAAGAGTTAAAGATCTGGGGTCAAACATAGCCTAACTTTTTTTTCAAAAATCAGTCCCTGGAGGGCTGATATAGGGGATGAAATTTTTATCAAAAGCTATTTCGACAACATATTAAATTACTCGCGGGCGAAGCTGCGCGGGTCAGCTAGTTAAATTATAAATAATACTTGTGTTTGATACATTAGTAAATTCACTTGCCACTAAAAAGTTTACACATTTTGGTCATACATGGGGCACACTAAAAGTTTTGCACTTCTAGCTAATCGGAACTATTTGAATTTCGAATGTTATATTTTTAAAACGTTGCAACCTTTTTTTTACCGCCAATTGTTTTTTTAGTAAAAAAACAATTGGCGGGAAATTATTTGTCAATTGTTTTCTTATCACACATCAAAGTTCTATGTACGCAACGAAAATGGAATTAAGTCGAAACATTTTAGAGCGATGATTTTTTTATGATTTTAAAAGTTCTCTTTCTCCGCAAGACTGTGCCGCTCGTCTTCAAAATGCTTTTGGGAAAGTAGCACCTTGTGTGTAGCACCGTAAGGCGATGGTTTGCTGCATTTCAGAGAGGTCGAGTTTCTTTACATGACGAATTTTGTGAAGGGTGGCCTTCAACTGCCGTCAACGAAAATAATGTGGCTACTGTCAAGCGGTTAATTGAATAATACTCCCGGATTACCTATGAGACAATTTGAGGACTATTGGGGATTGGTATGAGCCAAATTCAGAAAATTTTAGACGAAGAATTGAAGTCCGGAAACTTTGTTGTCGTTGGATACCTCATGAACTGACAGCGGAGCAGAAGCGGGCTCGCGTGGAATGGTGCTCACAGATGCTACTGAAGTACGACCACGGACATTCCAATGCTGTTTATGACATTGTCACAGGAGAGGAAACGTGGATTTATTGTTTTAAACCCGAAAAAAATAGGAATCTTGTAAATGGGTGTTTGAAAATGTGAACAGGCCAACAAAAGTGCCAAAAAACAGGCGAGAAACGTTGGTAAAAAAATGATCGCGTTCTTTTTCTCAGTTACGGGTCCCATCTGTACATTTCTACTTGAAGATGAAAAGAGTGTTAATGCCGAGTGGTATTCTACCATTTGTTTATCCAGGATGTTAGAAAAAGTTCGCGAAAGACGACCCAAAACCGCATTCTCCTACACCATGATAACGCTTCTTCACACACGGCCAACAAAAAAAGACATTTTTAGCTTCCGAAAAAGTACATCTCGTCACTCATCCTGCACATAACCCCGACCTAGCACCCTGTGATTTCTGTATTTTCCCCAAACTCAAAGATTTGATGAGAGATTTTACTTTTACCAACTCCGAAGAGGCAGTGATAGCGTTCAATCAGCACGCAGAAATCATGCCTTCCTCCTGTTTTAAAAAATGGTTCAATCGCACGAAAAAATGTTTAAAATGTAAAGGAGATTATTTTGAAAAGCAATAAACATAATATTTTGGTTATAACGTGTTGTTTTTTTAAGTCACGCAAAACTTATAGTGTGACCTACGTAGATGGCGCTATTCACCTTTAACTGGCGGTATCATGTAACGCTCCTTAGAATTAAGATAAAATTATTGATGTTTAAATAAACGATTGTTAAAATAAGGAGTGTTTTTTAGTCATACATAAAATAAACATAAAAATCTTACACTTTTATTTAATGTTAAATAAAAGGGCACCCCACCGCAACGCCTCATAAGAAACTTTGTTCCAATAAACATTACGCACACTCTTTAACATACTAACATCATATGTATATAAACATACGTATATACTTAAAATCTGATTTTAAACTTACAAAAGATTTTATTCTTTAGTCTATGGTCAAAGTCACAGAACTATAGTCAAATTTTAATCAGTGGGTGATCGCTAGTTATTATAAATACACTTATACAATGGGCGGTCTTATCGCCTGTTAGCGATAAGACCGCCCATTGTATTAGCTGACTGAATTGGTATACTATGTCATGTAATGTTTCTTAATGTGGTACAATAAAGAGTATTATTATTATAATGAGAAAAACATTTAACATTTCATTTAACATTTTATTATTATTATCTCTTTATTTACATTAAATTCTTATTTGATTACATTTATAATTATAACATTATTAAAAAATACAATATTATAAAAATAAATATAACAAAATAGGTTATTATTATTATTATTAT
The DNA here is from genome assembly GCA_036924255.1 of Apodemia mormo. Lineage (NCBI taxonomy): Eukaryota > Metazoa > Arthropoda > Insecta > Lepidoptera > Riodinidae > Apodemia > Apodemia mormo. The sequence continues at coordinate 2,622,738 of JAUPFN010000008.1, forward strand.
TATTATTATTATTATACTGCTTTAAATAATTAAAACCTACCGCTTTTCGCTAATTGATATCACGGATCTTGCAGCTGAAACTTAGTTAATTAATGTTTAGCTACACGTTCTAATGATGCGTACTAAAACTGTTAGGCTTTATCTATTTGCAGTATTAAAGTTAGCATGTAGTCCGCGCAACATCACACTATTTGTCAAATGAAGAATAGAATCTTCAAAATCTATAAGTGGCTTCGAGTTTGGTGAGTTTTTTTAATATCATAAGATAGCAAACAAGCAAATGGCTCTACCTATGGAAAAAAAAATCATCGCTTATAGACAGCAAAGATGTTAGTGGTGCATTGCTATCCGTGTATTAGGATTGACATCACATGCCGAGTAGTAGGATGAATGCCACATGCATAAGTCTGCGAGCTACTTACCCTCAAAACTGGAACACGACAATGACAAATGTTGCTGCTATTGCGGCATGAATAGGTAAGGCGGTAGTGCCAAATATCCGGATGAGATGTTGCTTCCGAAGAGAGCGAGATGAACTTTACCACCTAGTAGTCACGTATAGCTAACGGTAGTTAGTCTATTCTTGAAAGGTTCCCGGACCAACAAAGTTAACATCGTTCGTGTCTATAGGCGATGGTTTCTCTTTTCATCAAGAGAGCCATCAGCTTGTTTGCTATCCAATGATATATAAAAAATGTAAGCTTCGAACTTTTGTAAAAAGTTTAAAGTATATATTATTCGTTTAACAAAAAGAATACTGCGCCACGGACTAAGAATATTTACAATAAAAATTAAACTTAATTAAGTAACATATTTAATTTGAATAACTTTTATTTAGTTTTTAATTTATTTAACCAATTGTAGAGTCTTCTTACACGATGCTTGCACCAATTGTAGAACTCTTCGCAGAGGCTCCACCACTTGTAGCGATTTATGGCGATCTACGATCGTCTGGGCGTCTATTTACTGCTTGGCTGCTTGAAGGGTACTCGGAATCTATTTTTAATTTCCTATTATATTAAAATAATAAAATATATATTCTAATCTTCATTTATTTGGGCATACGTCTTAGCCCATCGAGAACCTTATTCTATTTACATTTTTGAATACATACATTTATTTACATACACATATATATATATATATATATATATATATATATATATATATATATATATATATGTATATATATATATATATATATATATATATGTATATATATATATATATATATATATATATATATATATATATATATATATATATATATATATATATATATATATATATATATATATATATATATATATATATATATACATACAATTCATTTTTAAATATATATAAAAGACTAAACATGAAAGTTGATTGATTTTTGAATTTTTATGGTACACGTAAAAATTAGCTTATAACCGGTTTTTCCAATAATTTCTTTTTTTTTTTTTTTTTTAATTTATTTAAACAAATATAACACATGGTAACAATTAGCTTTGCTTAGTATGATACAATTACTGAATAACACTGATTATATTTCTCGGGTTGTATTTTTTTATTTGGTCACCTCGACGGTGTGATAGTATAACTGATACCTGATTCAAATTTTGAATGGGGCAATAATAGTTTACCATTTTGACGGCAAACAAGATTTCTATCGTATTTTATCAAATTGAATTATAAAATGAGGACTGAGAATGTTTTATACAAATTATCCTTTACAGACTCTTTTGAGGGATTAAGACGGGAATTACCGTTACCATAATAGAGAATAATTAAGAACAATACCATGATATCATGTCGTATCTTCGTAGGACATGATATTAAAATGAAATTCGAATATAAGAGTTAAATTCTTGGACTTGAGGTAGTGTTAATTGGCTCTCTCGAGGTTAAATCCCAAGTGCAAATTATATTTTACTCGTACTGCAAAACCATGTTTGTTTCATCAAAATATTAAAGCACTAACAAAATAAGATAATACAATGAAATGATTTCTAAATACGTTAGATTGGTGTTTTTGTTTATGGTTAGAATAAACGAGAATTTGTAAGATAACAGATACTAGCGATCATCTTTGGTCGAGGTTTGACTGTAGACTCAAAATAAAATCTCTTTTAATTTGACAAAAGGCTTTAGATATAAACATAATAAGAATGTATTATATGTCACGTACCCGGACAAAGCGGTTCGAGTCGACATTTTTGGTCCGAACCGCAAGGGATTGGAATATGCTTCCTGAGTCTGTTTTTTTTTATATCATAAGACAGCGAATAAGCAGATGAGTCTCCTGATGGAAAGAGTTAACCATCGCCTATAGACACCAAAGATGTTAATAATGCGTTGCTATCTTGTGGCGGGATCTAATGCTCCAAACCGGAACACGAAAGCGACTAGCACTGACGCTATTGCGGCAAGAATAGGTAAGGTGGTGGTACCAGACCCGGTCGAGCCGATGCAGAATTCTACCACCTAGTAGTCACGATGGTAGTGACGCGCATAGCCACTCGGTTGCATTTTACGACCTGCCTGGCAGAACGGCAGTTGGCTTATTCTTCAAAGGAGCCCGGGACCAATACGGGGGATCCCCGATCTGTGTTCCCCGATGAGTACAACCTGGAGATATTCAAGGGAAGAGTGAAATATACCTTCTAGAAAAGCGCGTTCCGTTTTAGAACGCATTACAGCTTACCATCAGAGATCGTGGTCAAGCGCTTCCCTATTGATGGTAAAAAATATATGTGTACAGTATCATAAACTTTAAATGTGCTACATTTCATACTCCACTATTCGCGTAATTGAAGTAAAAAGGGTACTAAGTTTTTTCTTCATGTATCTATATAGATAAGTGCATAATGGTTATTATTCAAGCTGCTAATCATAACACAGGTATAAGTATTGGTGAATATTTATTTTAATTATATTATTTTCGGAGATACGACAGTGGTGATATTTTTTTATATATTATAAGAGAGTTAACAATCAGATGGTTCTCCTGTAAGCAGGTATTGTAAAATGTAGTAATAAAAGAAAATAGTTAAAAATAGATAAATACTATCACGCTGATATCCTCTAAGAGGTAAACAGAGATTCAGCTGGTACACCAGATGACGACGAGTGTTAATTCCCAAGTAGCAAATATGCATTTCTAAAAACCTTTTACAGCTCAGGTTGTATAAGGCTACGTCCGCACAAACAGGGGGCTTGCTTAGCGCGTATTGCCTCGCGCCTCGTGACAAAAAACTTACATGTTTGTTTACTTCGATAGCTCGCTTAGCGATTAGGCCGCCAAACGCGCAGTGCAATCGGTCGCGAATATTCGGGAACGTTAGTTTTACTAAGCTACTCGCTAGGTGGTGCGAGGTAGAGTCTAGCTCTAGGCGCTAAGCAAGCCGCTTGTCTGTGCGGCCGTAGTCTAAGGTGTTTCTTAAGGTAGCCTTCGGATTTCAGCAACCGCGACCGGCAGCCGCGACCGGCAACCGTGACTGGCAGCCGTGACCGACAGCCGCGACCGGCAGCCGCGACCGGCAGCCGCGACCGGCAGCCGCGACCGGCAGCCGCGACATAGCCGTCGCGAATCTGATAGTTCCGCACCGCATTTGAATTTGTATGTAACGCTTGCATCTGCGCACGACCCCGGCAGCACTGCCGTGCCACTCCGGGGGCAGTATGGTCACGTCGCTCGCTTATTACGGTAGTTAATATGGCGTCATTTACTGATGAAAATGAAGAGTTTTTAATTTAATTAATTACTAAAACCCACCACTTTACGATTTTTGACTTAAAACGTATCAAGACAACATTGTTCAAAATTATTTCATCATCCTCTTCTTCGTGCTCTTTAAGTCAGTGATGGGACTCGAGCCGTGTTTCACTCGAGTAGCATTTGTTCTAGTCGTACTCGAGTATAATATATGATGACTCGGATTACGAGTGACTCGAGTGAATGAGAATGATTCGTACCACTCGAGTGGCCTATACCGTCTCGAATGAGAATTTCAAGTTTTGACAGGTTTAGCCGATGTATCTTCTTGCATTTGAAATTCAATACAAATCTGTGCAGGACGACGACTAATATAGTAAAATATTTCATTTCATTGTTTTTATAATAGGCTGGTGTAAATTATCTGCAATATAGTATAACTATTAATAATTTCTGCAATATAGTATAACTATTAATAATTTCGACTTAACTCCTTTATTACCTTTTTCTACCTCTTTTTTTTTAACTGGATAATTTTGTTTTTGTTCTCATTAACATGTAGTGATAATTCAGCGGATAATTTATTAATGATTTAAATTTGTAATTCCTTAAAATTTAATACTATACGTAACTAAATGCTGTTGTTATCCTGAATAAATAAAATAAAAAAGTAAAAACAGTCACATATCAGTTTTTTCGGGAAAATATAAAAAAAAAATCTAAAATACTCAAATACTATTATGAACTACCTAAATCTAATAACTCACTGTAGAAAAAAAAAAATTATGCATATAATTATTTCAAGAGAAATTTGAACATTAATTATGCTTTCCTGTAAACCTCAGTTTTTGACACGTCACTTTATGCGTAAGAACCGTCGGTTAAATAATAATACAATAGCGACTATAAGCCACAAAAAAGATAGCAGAAATTAGAGATTTGATATGACTGATTTATAATATTTTACCTATTTTTGTATTTTATTTACTATAAAAAATCTCATCTTTACTCCAGAGTCATCCGTTACTCTAGTGAAAAAAAAGACACTCGCGTCTGATCTTTACTTGAGTGAATCAGTTTTCACTGGCGAGTAACTCGAGTGAAAAAAGCCAGTCGAGTCCCATCATTACTATAAGTCACTTCAGGAGTTCGTGTTTCATTTTACTTAAGCTACCAGACATCGTTTTCATAGACAAAACACGACCGAATGCACAACTGCTCACAATGTTTCTTTCTTTACTACTGTACGTGGCATTCGCGGCTCAGGCTGTGGCCGCTGCTACCCGAAAGAACATGGTAGCGCCGCATAGTTGCGGCAGTAGGTCGCGACAATCTGTCGCAGCTGCCGAGTCGCGACCGCCTAGATCCGAATGCTACTTTCAGAGTTCCGCGTAATAATTCAGCCATTTGGTAGTTTTGTTGGATTTTTCCGGGAATTCCAAAAATTAGTATTGATATAGATTTTGATGTACTCTTTCCGAGTTTCAACGTTATCGAGTCTTTTCCACTTGCGCAATCACTTTGAAAAATTGGCGCCTACTGGCTATTATTTTTACAATATCTCCTTTCCTATTAAAATTATGATAAAAAATTTCCAACAATTTATGCCTTTCCAACAATTTATTGTAGGACAAAAATTTTGCAGTACGAGCATTGCAAGGCATACATGCGTTTCGGCTAAACGACTCATTTCCAAACAATCTTAGTGTAAAGTAAGTCTGAATTAAATATCTGTATTGAAGAGTTCTTGGAGCACTTCACGCGAATCTTGAAGTATTGCGTCAATTGGTATTTAAATCTAAATGCATGTGAATTCGAGAGCACAGACGAATCCAATGTAAATATGTTTAACCAGTAAACACTCGCGCGAGTATAAATGTGTTTACGACTTACGTCTTAAAGCTTTTATGTGCTGGCTCTTGAGTCCCTGAAGCCAATATTGAAAATGTTTATAGTGAACTAGAGCGTTCAATTAGAAAGTTACAAATAAATTCTACTTCTTAACTTAGTTTTTTAAATAAGATATATTTGGTACAGCTAGATATATGTATCCTTTGTGATCTTAGGTAGTTTTTCTCAAGTTTTTTTTTTCATTTTCATTAATTTTGCATACGGCACAGTGGTCTCTTTTGAATATAAATAGGTGTAACTTCAACAAAATACGTGTTACTGTGGCTGCTAAAAATAATAAAAAAAAATATATCCCAAAGGGGGTTCTCTTACGTAGCCACAGTGCTTAATATAATAAATAAAATAAATAATTACAGTATTAAATAAATAATTACTGCCTCTGTGGTCTAGTAATCCGGTGTTGGTGTTAACCACGCGAGGTCCCGGAATCGGTTCCCAGGTCGAGCAGTTCAAAAATCTGAAAAGACATATTTAAACAGACAGATAAAACCAACGTTACCCTGGATTAGATAGGTGCCCTGTTGGCGATAGGCTAAAAAATATCATCACACTCGTATCCCCGAATAAGTATGCAGAGGTACAACCAGTGCACCAAACCACCTATCACATTTAGAGACTAACGGCCGGCCGGTTTTTGAAACGCAAATTAATTTTAACAAGGAATTCATCTTTATCAGATCATATCATTTTTTTAAATATTTTTTATATATTTTTTGTAGTTAATGATAGGAATAGATGATCATATATTATATGTAACGATTTTCGTTAGGGCGGGCCTGGTGACCTATAATTCAGGTACATTGTACTTAAGTTAGGCACCAGTCTCTCACTAAAATAATCTCTGTATGTTTATGTGACTAGGTCTTAAGTTTTCTTTTGGGAAGAGAAAATAAATTATTATTATTATTATTATTATTTGCTTGTAAAAATAATGTTAAACACAGATTAATTGCTTGTTCAAATTAATTTTCGTGCGAAACCGGCCGTTAGTCTCTAAATGTGATAGGTGGTTTGGTGCACTGGTTGTACCTCTGCATACTTATTCGGGGGTACGGGTGTGATGATATTTTTTAATTTAGGAATGGAATAAGCAACTCGATGTGGGGTGTGGGTGGGATCTGAGTCTCAGAACGACCATCTTCTGAGAAATGCTCAGGCATGACTTTAGGTGCGGAGCTAAAGGAATGCACGCCCACCAAGTCCGCGTAGTACGTCCACGCCAGCCGAGGTGGCTGGGGCTATCTGATGAATATCTTTTGGATAGTCCGTACACCCTGGGCAATGTCGCGACCATATTAGGCTCCACCTTTTCTGTTGCAACCCTAGGTCGCGATAGCCAATCTACGCAGGGCGATGGCGAAGTCGGCGCCATACCATCATTAACCGACTAGCCGAATCGTAGCGGCTAAAAGCTACACAATAGGTCAGAGGGCGGGCCCAGGGGTCTATCCCCTAAAAGAGCTCAGGGTTTGAAGGTTCAAGGAGAACGCAACACACAACATGAACGCGGCACAAAAGAATAATTTACCCCAGGAGGGTACCAGTACCATCGGTATTGGAGAATCCCTCCCCGAGAAAATCTCGGGCTGCCCCACGTATTCTGGGGAGGGCAATGTTCCGCAATCACAAAATCAAACACCACACAACACTTCACAATACAAACAAGATAAAACACAACACAAACATGACATAACACGACAGCCACAACAACTGACACAACATGACAAAGCACAATATAAAAATAACACCTCAAAAGCCATGGACTTAAGGGGCTTGGCAGAGGCTATGCCCACAACAACAGACGTAACTGCATGGCATGTCACCCCACAAATATCTTTAAAAACAAACAGGCAACACAGGACAGAGCTTTACAAACAGAAAAGAAAAGAAAAACGGAAACAAAATAGAGCAACAGGACATATACAAACAGAAGCACATGTACAGACACAACCACCCTCTCAAACACCAACACAAGCACACACAGAAGAACAAACACAAATACAACCAATACAAAAAGAACACACTAGCACCCAAGCACAACCACAAACACAAAATAAACCAAACACACACACAAATACACAAAGTCTCAGGGAACGAGAGTCGAAAGACAACTCGAACCCTGAGCAAACACAAACAACCCGCATAAATCCCGAAACCCGCAAGCCCCTCGAGGGCGCGAATACCGGGATAACAAACAAACAGGCCGATGCGAAAGCTATGGCAAACAAACACACCCCAGAGGGACGCAGTCGCCAATGGCGCGCGAAACCTGGGAACAAACCTAACAACACTGCTGAGGAAACACTGGGTTCTGCTGCAGATTTAAATCAGCGCAATCAACCCACTACTTCTCCAGCAGTGGCATTCCCAACTAACCTCTTTTTCAAAAAACCTAGAGGCAAAAGAGGCAAACGTCTTGCAGCGAAAGGCCAAACGCAGCAAACCGAGTCGGCAACGACGAAACGCGCGCGCCTTGACGATACGATTTCGCCTAGAGGTGAGGCTAAACGCTTAAAGACTGCCCAAAACAACGAACCGGCCCAATCTACCTACGCTGCGATTTCCCAATCACACCTACTGGTAGCTATCACAACTGTGCCGGCCAAAAACCTTTCAGACGAAGAAGCTGAGCAGGTATACTCCGCAATATTTGAGGCTACTGTGGAGGCTGCTACAGCGCCAACAACAAGTGCAGAGAGACCTTTTGCACCCATCTTCAAGGGGAGACCCTTCCCTAGTGAAGGTGTCCTGAAGATGTGGTGCGAAAACGAAGAAACAGCGACATGGCTCAGAAAAACTGCACAGAATTTAACATCGCCAATAGAAGGCACAAAACTCAAAGTCATCCAGCAGTCAGAAATCACCAAACGCATCAAAGTTGGATTACTCTTGCCAACCAACATGCAAGATACTAACCGAGTACAACTCATGCTGTATAACCAAAATCCATGGTGTAATATAAAAACCTGGCACTTATACAGCGCACAAGTGCAAGAAAACAAAGGTCTATTCCTCACCCTTGGCGTTCCCACAGAAGAGGTAAAGAAAGTGATGGAAAGAGGTAGATGCATCGCCTTTGGTTGTGGCAGTGTCTACCTCCGTTTCTTTACTCACCAAGGCCTGAGTGATACACCCCCAACAATCGGACTAGACCAAAAACAAACAGAAAAAGAGGAAACACTTAAACCTCAAGAACTAGCCAACCAGACCGAGACAATGCTGCTGGAAGGTCCCACAAACAGCGAGGATGAAATGGAGGAGGACTACTACCAAGTTCTCGCCTCCGACTAGCAGCATAAAAATCATCCAGACTAACCTCCAGCATAAAAGGATTGCCACGATAACACTGGGGAAAATGCTGGAGGAAAATATAAACACAATGGCTATGATCCAAGAACCATGGATTTATAAAGGTAAGATATGTGGTCTAAACAATAAATCAGGCAACATACTATATAATAGTACAATTACAAACCCAAGGACATGTATTTTTGTACCTAAAAATATAACAGCAATGCTACTAACACAATTCTGTTCCAGAGACCTAACAGCAATTAAAATAGAAGACAAAAACAAACAAGAACTTGTATTAGTGTCTGCTTACATGCCCAGTGATGAAGAACTACCACAAAGGGAATTGGCAGAACTAATACAGTTCTGCGAAACAAGTGGCTGGGAAATCATCATTTCAGCGGATAGTAATGCACATCACCCCTTATGGGGAAGCAAAGACACAAACAAGAGAGGTGAGCAGCTAACAGAATACCTCTTTACTACTAACCTTAACATAATAAACACTGGCTCGGAACCAACCTTCGTTAGTTCTAGATTCCAGACGATTATAGATATAACCCTAGCATCAGGAAAAGCAACTGAAAATATAACTAACTGGCATGTGTCAAATGAACCATCTTTAGCAGATCACAGACGCATATGCTATGAAATACAGGTAACAACGAAAGCGAAGACAACCTTCCGTAACCCTCGCAGGACGGATACTTACAGGTATGTGACTTCACTTAAAAACGAACTACAGAATGTACAACTTATTGATGACATTCTAAACCCTACTAACATAGAGTATAATGTGCAAAAACTAACACAATGTATTATAAACAGCTATGAAGAGTCCTGTCCAATAGTGGATCCAGACCAGCAAAAAACTAACTCCTGGTGGGGACCTAAATTGGAAAGGCTGAAAAAACGCCTCCGGAAACTTTTTAACAGAGCAAAAAACACAAGGGATTCGGAAGATTGGGCTCAATATAAATTAGCTCAGCAGTTATATAAAAAAGAACTCAAATTCTTCAAAAATAAATCCTGGCAAAACTACTGTAATAACATTACAACCACAAATAAAGCAGCTAGAGTAAAAAAGATATTAGCACAAGACAACCAACAAAAACTAGGCTCCTTAATAAAACAAGATGGTACATACACAAACTCAACTAGAGATATATGTGAAGTACTTCTCCAAACACACTTTCCAGATAGCATACTAGTAAATAGCCCAAAGTGGGAGAATGAAAGTATACATGAACCTTCTCACACAGACTGGCAAATAGCAGACAACATTGTAACGAAAGAGAAAATAATATGGGCAGTAGATACTTTCAAACCTTTTAAATCACCCGGTGCTGACGGCATCTTCCCAGCACTTTTACAATGGGGAATCACAAACATATTACAACACCTCACAAATATCTACAGAGCCTGTATAGCTTATAGATACATACCTCAAAAATGGAGAGAGGTAAACGTAATATTTATACCCAAACCAGGGAAATCCAACTATGCAGAAGCAAAGGCATACAGACCTATAAGTCTTACCTCCTTTCTGCTTAAAACAATAGAAAGATTAAATGACAGATACTTAAGGGAACACGTGCTAACGCGCAATCCCCTACACTGTCAACAACACGCCTATAGAAAGGGAAGATCAACAGAGACAGCACTATGTGCCGTAGTAAATAGAATACAATCGGCACTGTCTGAGAAAACCCATTCACTAGGAGCATTTATAGACATTGAAGGCGCCTTTGATAAAACAAACTTCGAAAGCATCAAATCTGCCCTAGATAGGTTTGGGGTAGTAGAGACTGTAAGAGAATGGATCATAAACCTACTCAAATTAAGAGTAATTAAATTAACAATAAACAACAACACCTATGCGATGACATCACGAGGGTGTCCACAAGGTGGGGTACTGTCTCCACTTATATGGAACTTTGTTGTTGATGAACTTATCAAAATACTAAACGATCAAGGTTTTCCAACCACTGGATATGCAGATGATCTGGCGATAACAATAAATGGGAACTCAGAAAATCTTCTCTGCAGCCTGATGAGTTCAGCTATGGCTATAGTAGAAAAATGGTGTAACAAACACAAACTCTCTGTAAATCCCATGAAAACTGAACTAGTACTCTTTACAAACAAGAGAAAAATAAGTAACTTAACTTTGCCTAAATTATTTGGCACTGAACTAAAACTGTCATCAAATGTTAAATACCTAAGTATACACTTAGATAATAAACTAAACTGGAATACTCATATAGAGCACATCATCAAGAAGGCATATATCGCATTTTGGCAGTGTAAGCGTGTAGTGGGGATAAAATGGGGTGCTAACCCCAAAGTTTTCCTCTGGCTCTACACTGCAGTGATACGCCCAATAATAACATATGGCTCCATTATATGGTGGCCTAAAACTAACCAAATTACAACTAAAAACAAATTACAACAACTTCAACGATTGGCTTGTGTTGCAACAACTGGCTGTATGAAAACTACACCAACAGCAGCATTAGAAGTCCTGTTGAACCTTAGACCACTACATCTGGTAATACAACAAGAAGCAGCCAGCGCAGCTTTTCGTTTAAAAACCATGGGAATGTGGCGCCAAAAAAAGAAAATTCCCTACATGAACATTTTAGAAGAAATCACTAAAGAACAACCAATGGTTGAGGCCATGAATGACAGAATACCAACGATAATGGTATCAAATAAAAACTACAAAATTAATCTGGAAGCAGAACCTGAGGACTATTCAGGTATACAAGAACTGAGAATATACACAGATGGATCCAAAACCAACTCAGGGACAGGAGTCGGTGTATTCTCTCGGGAATTAAATATAAACATAATGGAAACTTTAGGAAAGTACAATACAATATTCCAAGCAGAATGTATTGCTATTAGCAGAGCTGCAACAGAGATCAAAGCAAGAGAAATAACAGATCAAATTATACGTATTATCTCTGATAGTGCATCGGTCCTTGCAGCTCTAAAAACTAACTGCTTCAACTCTAGCATAGTGTTGGAATGCCACAAATCATTAGTAGCAGCAGCAGAAACCAACCAAATAATCCTGCAATGGATAAAAGGACACAGCAACTCTCAGGGCAATGACACAGCTGATACACTGGCAAGAAACGGAGCAAATAAAAAACTATCAGGTCCAGAACCGATAGCAGTCTTGCCATACAGCCAACTCATGACATGGCTAACTGAGAGAACATACCAACAACATGAAGCATTGTGGCTAGCCACAAATGACTGTAAGCAAACAAAGGAAATTGTGCCAACCCTTTCGAAAAACCTAACACAACGCATAATGAAACTCAAAAGAGATGAATTAAGAAAAGTTGTGGGCACAATAACAGGACATTGCCATCTAAACCGACACCTATTTAACATAGGTGTGACAGACAGCCCTTTATGCCGCGGCTGCATGGAGGAACAGGAAACCACTACTCACGTTCTCCTTGAGTGCAGGAGTGTGGCCGAACAACGGGCACGTATCCTGAATAACCCAAAAACTCCTAAAGAAGCATGTGAAAACATAAGCCGTCTAATAAGCTTCTGGAAGGAGTTAGGATGGCTGGAATAGACATAGCCAGCTACGTACAAAGGCTCAAGTGGCTAAGTGCGGAAAATGGCAAAAAAAAAAAAAAAAAGCAACTCGATTACTTGTGTTACGGAAGTCAACAATATGAATTCATAGAAATCTTTTTTTTTTCTCAAACTCAAATTTGATAAATAAACAGCGAAACCCAGAAATATAAAGATCTATGCTTATCACACAAATACATGTCCCATTCGGGAATCGAATTATGATATTAGTTAAAGAATATTATTTATTCTTTAACCAAAACCATGTATGGCTGAGCCCGCAACTTCGTCTGCGTGGAAATATTTCGAAAAAAAGTAGCCTAAGTTACTCCCTATCACATAAGCTATCTGTCACTGAAAGTCCCGTTAAATTTGGTTTAACCGTTCCAGAGATTAGCCGGAACAAACAGACAGACAATTATTTTAAAAATATGAAGTTTGCTGTAAACAACGTAATTTTTATATTTGAAAATTTCGATTTTGATTTTTGAAACTGCATTTGACGTAGTTTTTTAGTGCTTAAATATTTGGAATTAAATAGTGGAAGATCAAAAAATTATTGGTTAAAAAATTTCGAGGCTAGGTCAAAAAAATTTTTTTTTCAAAATTTTGCGTCAACGATAACTCCCGAACGGATAAACTGATTTTGATGAATTTTATGCAGTAAGTGCATTTTTTTAAGAATAGAGCTGATTAGATTTTGTACACAATCGGTATAATAATCTGGAAGTTATCTTAAAAAAAAAACAGTTTTACTAAAATTTTTATTGAGGATTTTTCAAAATCTCATGAACCGAATTGGTACAAATTTTCGGGACGTCTAAGTTGAGCGGAATCCGACCGAAACCGAGTTTCGATCGGTTATGCCGTTTCAAAACTTATAAGATGTAGCAAAATTTCGGAAGTATGGAACATGCGTGAGACCGTCTCGCGCTTGACTAATATGTTTTACTTAACATATTATCGTCATGTTGTCATTTATTATTTTAAGTGTCAAAATCATAATAATTAGTCAAATTATTGCTACGATTCGTATAATTTAAGTCAAGATCACGATTCAAGTGGTCTGTGGTCGAGATAACACGAAATCAGAAATTAGATCAGAAGTACTTTATTCAATAAAATTTTTACAAGTTATTTTGACGCGTCAACATTTTTTTTAAACTACTACCGGATCGGAAACACACTGAGAAGATCCGGCGGAAGAAACTCAGCGGGCTTGTCTTTTTTTCATATTTTTTTTAAATAAGATATTACATAATATTTAATTAGTATCTAATTGTTACATTATTAATAAGGATTGCCGATATGAGGATTAAAATAATTCAACGTTTTTAAATACTAAACTGAGTTAGTGTTGTCAAAATAACTGGGTAATTAAATATCAAAATCGAGTAAAATTTAAAATTAATTCAAATTGGTTTATATATAGGTATTAATTACTAGCCGACCCGCCAAACGTTGTTTTGCCATACAAATTACTTGCATATTTTGATAGGGTACTTGAGAAGGGGGATGGGAGGGGATGTTATAGTTGAGATAAAAATTATCCTATCTTTTAAATTAGATCAAATAGTAGAGATCTACAAAATTTCATCGAAATCGATTTAGTCGTTTAGGAATCCATAGCGGACAAAAACATGACACGTAATTTATATAGATTAAGATTATATATTTTATTAATTTAATTTTATATGAAAATGTATAAACCGACAGTCCCTACGTATAAAAGGACATGTCGAAGACTGAGGTTTACAGGAGAGCGTAATTAATATTCAAATCCCTCTTGAAATAATTCTATGCATAATTATTAATATTTTTTTCTACAATGAGATATTATATTTAGGGAGTCTATAATAGTATTTCAGTATTTAATTTTTTTTTAATATTTTCTCGGAAAAACTGATAGATGACTGTTTTTACATTGACATTCATATCAGACGAGTCGGAAATACCTCTTTATACGCTGAAAACAAAAAAAAAACTTAAAACATAATTCGATAAATTCAATAAAATATAAATGTTTTATGAAAAACAACAACGTATTTCATTTTAAATACCATACCTTAAACAACTTAAGATCACTATCTAGAAATACTAAAAATACATTAATAACGACATGTCTCTTTGTACGACGTTTTAAAATATGTTAAAACGCGCATTTTAATACACCGCATAGAACGATAATTATAGATATCCGCATATACAACATCTGTTGTTTGTAATTATTACACCCATTCTCTTATTCGATTTGTATTAGTAGTGAATTACGTAAAATAAAAGAAAAACTCTTGTATAGATATGAGCGTTTGGAAAATTTAAAGCCATATAATATGAATATTTTTTTTTCATTTTTGACATGTCCTTTTATACGTAGGGACCGTCGAAACATTCCTACTACCTATACAGATATACGAAGTTTGGACGCATTCTAGTTTGAAATGTGAATTTATAAAAAGATAAATAAGTTTATTTATTTATTTATTTGTCTCTCGTCGCAATGGGTTCTTGATACAAATTTGGTTGGCTTAATATCTATTTGCACACCCGTTTGTGAGGGACTGGTGCCTGAGGTAGGTCCTGGAAGATTCTGTAATACAGGTCGCCAGGGAAATAAGTGTACATATATTTGTAGCGAAATGGATATAATAAGGTATTTGTGATTTTTTTGCATTAAGAATTATGTTTTCTTTTCGCACATAATACAATGTCCAACTACATAACGAACTTCAAAAAGGTTTACCTAAATAAATATTGCAACTTTTTTATTAAAATTGCAAAACTCACACAGTCGTGTGCCGGAAGTGCTAAGGTTCCGTCGTGTAAATAGATTCATCTAGAATCCTCGGTTTGTTTAACTCAAATCCGTTATGCACGTAGCCGTTGGCGCATTAATGCTAACAGAGATAATTAAATTCTTTAATTAAAAGAGATCTGACCGCGTTGTTAGCATAATTTGTTAATTAAAAATGAAACATTGTGTTCTGATTACGAATTAAGGTACGTTTTAATTCTGAAGCGTCGAAAAGGCTAGATACTCAAGGGGAAAATAAAGCAAATTTAATATAACTTTACTAATGTAAATTACAGTACGTGTTTTTTTTAAGATAGAAAATAATTAAGTAGATGGCTATCCTAATGGAAAGAAATAACTATCACCCATAGACACCAAAGAAAATGTGTTTGCTATACGTGTTTTAACATGTAACGTGTTTTCCTCCGTATTTGTCCGTGCTCCTTTGAAGAATAAACCAACTGCCGTTCAGCCAGGCAGGTCTCTTTTTTAAATTATTTATCTACATGCTCTGCTGCTTTGGCTTTTGCAGCAACTTTAAAACTAATTAAGATTAAACTGTAAACTCAATCGTACAATTTTTCGTCCGCGTGGGATTTTTTAAAAAAGTAGCCTAAGTTATTCCTTGTTACATCAGCTATCTACCTGTAAAGGTCCCGTCAAAATCGGTTCAACCGTTCCAAAGATTAGCCGGAACAAACAGACAGACAGACATACAGACGGACAGACAGCCATACAGACCAAAATCGTAAAAAGTGTTATTTTAGTATGTGTGCCGTGTATAAATCCATATGCATTTAATTAAAACCGGTTATTTTAATATTACAAACAGACTCCAATTTTATTTATTTGTATAGAGTATTAATGTATAGAAGATAAATACAAAGTACTCACTTAAATAGACTTATTTGGCCAGTGTAGATAATATCCTTTGAAGTGGCAACACAGTAAGTGTTAACACAGTAACATTTTAGCAAAATGATGTGTAAAATATACTGATGAGCTGAGTGCGCTATGACTTAAAATATACGAGCTGGTTGTCTGAGCTTAGCGCAGAATATAACAATTTTCTCTGCCTGAAATGTTTTGATAGAATTTACACGGAAACTACACTAGCCGGTGAATTTCCTACGAAATAATTAGAGATACTTTAACGATGTTGTTGATGGATATAAAAGACTATTGAATACATAATTCCGGCACTAGGTAGGGCGGCAATTTATTTTCATCGTCAGCAATTATGATTTTTATCGTCGACAAGTTATACTTTCCATCGCCGGCATTTTCATTTTCAGTACTTAGTGAAACTATCTTATTGATTTTCTTAACTTAATTTTATTTGTGAAACAGTTTAACTATTTATGTTAAGAACATCAATAGGGCGGTATTTCCGTTTAGTTTTCTAATCAGAGTTTTTGTTATTTTATCGCGCGTTTGGTGTATGTGATCTATATAGTAAAAAGTATCCGAATGACACTTTAAGAAAGATACAGAAAAATTAAAGAGTAAGAGAGACGAAATATGTACGTGGCGCCGATGTACCTGTTAGCAGTATATTCCTACGTGCAGTTATATATACTGCTTCGCTATTTATACTGACAGTTACATGTGGCGGAATGGAAATGTCACTTGCTTAAGTTTACCTGCTACCTTACTCTCCAAACCAGAACATGACACTGATAAGCCGAGGGAGTGTCGCAGGTTCAATCCTTGCGTGTCGAAATTTTTCTTTGTTGTTTTTAAGGTTTTTCAAAACACTTTATTGTTGTTTAAAACACTTTATTTGAATTACCTAAATATAATCGAGAAATAAAACTAGTACAAACTAAGAATGCTGATAGTGCAATCTATAAAAACTCTGGTCGAGGTACGAACCAATACCGCGGTTTTCAGAAACGACAATTTTACTTCCAGCTCGTTGGTGCTGATCGCCTAGCGAGGAAAACTGTCGTATCCGATGAATCGTGGAAAAATATAAAAAACATGAAGAGCCCCGAGCCATGCTTGTCGTATATAATGTGTCGGTATTGCAATTATTCACGCGTGAGCTTTATCGACGGGTCCTATAATCGCGGTTTTACTTACCCCTTAGTCAGGACTTCAATAACACAAGCCAAATAAAGAATTATTAAATAAATATGTTTATAGGGAGATTTAAGAGATACTAAATGAGCATTTTCTCATATGTCGTGGATTCAATCATTAATTAATACCTATTTGTATATTAGATGATAGGACAATGCAAATGATAGAAAAAAAACTAAACTTAAAAAACAATGTGAAAAAAAATTTGACATAGAAATACCGAAGCGTTTCAGATTTTTTATTGTATAATTAGATAGCAAACAAGCAGATTGCTATCCTGATAGAAAGAGAAAACATCACCTATAGCCACCAAAGATGTTAGTGGTGCGTTGCTATCCGTGTAGTGGAATGGTAATGCCACATGTTTAAGTCTGTTCGGCTACCTTACCCTCCAAACAGGAACATGACAATGACAAGCGTTGACGCTATTGTGGCAGGAATAGGTATATTACCAAATACTCAGGCGAGACGTTGCGGAATTCTACCACCTAGTTATTACGACGGTAGCGATACGTATAACCAATCGGTTGCCTCTTACGACCTGTTTGGTAGAACAGCAGTTGGTTTTTTTTTTTCAAAGCAATACGAGGAAATGAAAACTTTGTCATTGTGAGTTATATTTTGCGACAAAGAACTAAATTTATACAATCTAAATTTATATATATTATTTATATTTATAGATACAATATAAATTTGCTAACTGGCAAATTTGCTTCCGTACTCAGGGGATCTACGAAAAATAGGTTTTATCGATAGTTCCACAAGTGGAACTAATCAGTTGAAACATGAAAAAAACAGGGAAACTAACTAATTTTAACGCATTATTTGATTCATATGTCTAAATATTTTACTTAAACTTTTTAACTTTATATACCGTTTGATCGATCGAGAATTTTGAATCGAGGGTATGCGTTCAGAGATTATTGGATCACTTCAAACGTATCTTGAAATATCGCATTAATTTGTATTTGGATCTAAATGCAGACGGTCCTTGAGCGTGAAGGAATCCAATCTAATATATTTATTCAGTAAACACCCGCACGTTAAGAATTGGGGCGGCAAATCGGTTTACATCTTAAGCTTTTATGAACTGATTTGTGGGTCCTCAAAACTAATGTATAAAATATCTGGAGAGAAGTAAACTAACATTTTTGATGCTTTTACCTTTTGACGGTTCAAGGCATTATGAAGTATTTATTTTTCTGCCCCGACAACAAGGGTTGTTATGTGTGTAACGATTATAAGTTTGACGTTTATATTGTTTGTGACATCACAGCTCCCAAAGGAACGATCTGATTCGATTGCACGTTTTTAATAGAAATTCATATCTGTCGAGATATTTCTAAGTTATGTATCAATAAAATCTACTCAGCTTTTTTAAAATCATTAACTCTTTCCAATTTGAAATGAATTTATCAATTTGTAGAGCCTTATGGAAACGTACCTAATTTGAAATTGTCTTACTCCAATGATATTGCAATGATATGGCAACCTTGACGTGATACTGCAGAATTCCCATTTGAAAGTCTTTATTGGCAACCCAACATCACTATGTATAATCTGTGTGTATAATAGACTAACAGGCTTCTTTGTAATCTATTGTAAATTATTAACTAGCAACATTTATGTAAAATAAATGCTCTCTTCTGCTTGGACATTACGCAAGCAATAAGCATATTTTGCATTCACGTATCCATACATTTAATACGTGGCTTGCAACAAATTTTTTTCAATACAAGTAAGTCGAGCATCGCATCGCGGCGTGTCAGTATTGGACAACGACGGTGTACAGCACTTGTGATTGGCTATCGTCGTTCACTTGCGAACCCCGTGCAGGAGCGAGTCCGACAAGGCGCCCGCGTCCCGAGAGATCAACGACCTACGAAGATAAGGCGACTCACGGGGCACCGCCATTTTGTTGTGCTCAAGTATTTAGCATAGTGCGTCGCATCATTTGTGTTAATATTCAGTACATTTACAGTGCAGTGTTGTGTGTACGCAATTAAAAAAGTATACAACGACGTTGTTACACGATATAAAAATGGAAAACCACCAGCAACTTCTACGAAAAAGAGCCGCTTCTACGAAATTGCCAACGCGCTCACTGATGGTAATAAATGTTTTTTACGAAGCATTTCTTGCAATTAAAAGAAGAACGTCTGCGGGATGTTTTTACAAAGTACGAGCAATTGTCACTCGAACTCGCAGCGCTAGATGAGGAGGATGACGATTTTTTGGATACAGAAGAAAAATATTTAAATACGCTATCCGCTATTAAATCCTTAATTGTAAAATTAGATTATAAGGATAATTGTAATACAGTCATGTATTATTATATTGCGCTTGAAAATGCCGAGCGTCCTATAGATAAGGGTACACCTAAGAGCGTCCATGTAGCCACGGTGAAACCATCGGCAGAGGGCCAGGCGCAGCGTACGAAGATACCAGTTGCAGAGCAAAAGACCTGCTTATTATGTGTTGCTGCCATCTGAACCTCTAGCTAACCTGCCGTCGAGCTGTGAAGGGCAGAGCAACAGTAGTGCCACGTCCAGAGCACCAATATTAAATACAAAGTTTGGTCATGTTATCGCAGGCAACATTCAAACATATCACACACAGCTAGTGGTTACATTATTTTGCAATACATGTGATTCTGATCTTCATCAAACCCTTACACAACTCTGGAAGGCTGAAAGCGTACCAGAGACTTTTACAGAAGCGAATTCAGAACATGAATTGTGCGAACAAGTTTTTAGTCAAAATGTACAGGTGGACACCCAAAATAATCAAATACAGTTTGTCTTGCCGCTCAAGTTACCATTACATTCTATTCATCAGAACTTAGATGATTCATTACACTTAGCTCTAAAAAGATTTAATAACCTAGAAGCTAGATTATCTAAGGATCTCTACATACTATACAAAGATTTTATACATGAGTATTCAAAGCAGGGTCACGGTACGCTGATTGACATTAGTCAATACAATTTAGCAAGTGATCCAGAGTACTTCTTGCCCCATCGTCCAGTGATTAGATTAGATAAAAAGACAACTAAGTGCCGGGTTGTGTTTGATGGGTCAATGAAGACTAGTACAAAAACTTCTTTAAAGAATTTATTGCTTAATGGACCTGTAGTACAAAAAGAACTGGTAGATGTACTGTTACTATTCAGAGTAGTTAAGTATTTCTTTATAACAGACATTAAAATATGTTTCGGAACATACTATTAAATCCAGAGTACAGGTCTTTACAAAATATTTTATGGCGAGATACTCCCAATGAAAGTGTTAAATGTATTCAACTAAATACAGTTACATACGGTTTGAAGAGTTCCTCTTACTTGGCAACAAGATGTTTAAAATTGTTAGCAGATCTATATGACAAACAATTTCCTATTGCCGCCTTTATTATCAATAATTCAACTTATGTCGATGACATACTTTATTCTGATATTTCATCTGATAATTTAATAGAAGCCAGACGTCAAATATGTAGTTTATTAAGTCTAGGTAGTTTTAATTACATAAATGGGTGTCAAACTCATCCGAACTATTACAAATAATTCCACAAAATCAACAACATTTTGATGAGGTTGATTTGGAAAAGCATAACCTTTCATTAAAAACTTTAGGAATGAATTACAATACAGAGTCAGATTCGTTTATTATTTCTAGTCCTAAGGCTATGGACACCATACCCCGTTCAAAGCGTGAAATTCTTAGTTTCATAAGTAAGTTTTATGACCTTGGTGGTCCTATTGTGGTCGGTGCTAAGGTCATTATGCAGCGGCTGTGGCTTGCTAAGCTGGACTGGGATTCACTGCCTGATAGGGAGCTGCTTCAGTATTGGCTTGAATTTTATTAAAGCTTGCTTGCAATGAAACCTATACCTATACAGCGGTATATAGGTTTACAAAATATATATATCTTGCACAAATTATAGGTTTTGCAGGTGCATCAAGCACCACTGCTTATGGCTGTTGCGTTTATTTAAGGACAGTTGATTCAACAGGCAATATTAAGATTTCTTGCTTTGTTCAAAGTCACGGATAAATCCAATTGCCAAAAGCTTGTCTGTCCCTAGGCTTAAACTGAATGCTGCGCTGTTACTGGTGTAACAGACTTCATCTATCCCTTAAGAGGTTTAGTGTAATAAAAGAAAATAATAAGAATCTATACTATTTTTTTTTTGTTAAAAATATGTCTGAATTATGTTTAATAAATAATATCAATGGAATCAAAGATAAAAATAAATAAAAAAAAAAACTAATTCTCATTAATATATAAGACCTAACATATAAACATATAAAACCTTAGAAAGGGGAACGAAAAAAAAAAGAATGACAGGATTTGAAAAAATAAGAAAAAATTTGAAAAATTTAAAGGGAGAAAAATGGAAAAGAAAAACGGAGGTTATAAATAGACCTGAAGATGAGAAAAAAGGGATTTTGGCTTCTCGGATGAGGAAAGGGATTTTGTTTCGCGAGTGAGAAAATGAATGTTGAAATTTTCATTTTAGAGATTAAGAAGAAGAAAGTTCTAGTGAGAGTTTGAAAGTTCTTGATTTGACGAAGATATTCTTCGTTTGATACAATAATTATGAAAATCTGTGGGAAATTTGAAGGTTTTGACGTTAGAAGAAATATTCTTTGCTTGATACAAAATTTATTAAAACAAGGATTAAGCTGAGAATATCTCAGTGATATTCCGGAGTGTAAATAATAATGGAAATATTCTTAATGTGAAAAAAGGGATTGGTAAAAATTGTATTGATCAAAACCGTGAGTGTGTAGAATAGAGATTTATTCAGGGATTACGTATGTAATTATGCAACTTCGTATTTGATTTGGTAGTCGTTGGGTTTATTTAAATCTAGCAGTATTGGTAGAATGTAGTTTTATTAGAAGGTAAATCTTTTGAATGCTGTCTATACAACTTTAATAAACATATTACCGATAAATATGTGATTAGGTTTACAAGAATGAAATTGTGCAAAATGTTGAGTAAAGCTGGATCGATCCTTGACTGAGTGAAGAATGTTTGTTGTATGAAGAAAGGAAATTATTTATTTTAAGGAATAGCTGTTGAAAAGATATTTAATAACATGGGAGAAACGTGGACTTGTTTGCTTTATAGAAATTGTGTGATATTATTATTAGGGAAGTCTATTTTGATTTTAGGAAAATAAAACCTTAATTTCTGTTGTTATTTAAATGTTCTTTTCTTTCCATGAAAATGTGAGCAATGGTTGTGGAGCTATTGCTGCCTCACAGTCTTGCAGCAGGGTTGCTCATCAGGACGCAGGATAAGTCGGAATTCTAAACAACACAGGTGATGTAGTTTTCCAATTTAAATTAAATTAGTGTGTGTGATAAATAAATCATTTTGATTTTATTTCAGCAGAGTCGTACAAGTGACTAAGATTATTATGTTTGTATAACTATACTAGACTAAGTAATGGCTTTACTTTATCAAATTTCAGTGCTTGACGGATAACAGTTTATTAATTAATTAGGAAATGGATTTATGGACTTAATTATATGTATATAGATTTTCATCATCGGTATTTAAAGGAAACCCATTGCCTTTAGACACTATTGTTATTATACTTATACCTCACAATTGGCTAATATTGCTATGTTTATTTTTCACAGGAATAAGTAATGGCTTTGCATTATCAAATGCCAAAAGCATGTTGGCTAAATAGCTTATTAACTAACAAGGAATAGATTTATGTGCTTTAATTGTTTATACTATACTTTTACCATATGCATTTGAACTATCATTATTGCATCTTTACCTTACAAATGGCCGATATTGCTATGTTTGTTTATTTTTCATAGGAGTAAGAAATGGCTTTGCATTACCAAATTCAAAGGCATGTTGGCTAAATAGCTTATTAATTAGGAATAGATTTAAGTGCTTTAACTACTTTATACTATACTTTCATCATCGTCATTTGGAGGGATTCCATTGTTATTAGTTACTAATACTACTGCACCTGAATTAATATTATCAACTAGTTTCAACGTACAATTCGCAACATTATAGAAGCGAATCCCGCTGGATCACTAGATTTTCCCGGGATAATAAATAGCCTATATACTAATCCAAGTCATCAACTATCTGTGTTTAAAATTTCATTCAAATCCGTTTCGTAGTTTTGCGTGCGTTTTATCTTTTAAAATCTACTAACTGGTGATAGTTACCACATATCTTTATAGATGAGAACCGGCTAAGGAAGTTCTTAGAATAATTTCCATAGTACAGTTGATCCTGCTTGTTATTTAAACTTTAGGGATCGAGAGCTGATTCCTTTGGAGTCTTCGAGGCCGCGTGGGGGCGACTTCTTAGCTGTCGTCGGAGCTGAATGCAGAGTTACTGTAGGTTTGTTGCAGAGTTGGAGGTATGGCTAATACGATTTTATTTCTGCATTGTTATAATTTTGGGCAGTTATAATTTTTTTATGAAGGAACAATTAGGTGATAGGATAGGGCGTGTAGATATTAGGTGGGAGAACTGATGCTTTAATATATTGAGGAATTTAAGGAATACTTTGTTTATCATTGACTTTCAATTAAAACTAGGTGAATCAAGCTTAGGAAATATTTATTATAGAAACTTTCTCTAGTTAAAATGATTACTTGAATTAATGCTTCAAATTGGATTAGGAGGAAATAGGAACTTTTAGGAATTGAAGGCAGAGGGTCTGTTACTGTAGGAATAATATATTACAACCAATAAGTGGGGGCATAAATCTACACAAAATTCACACGAAAACTTACCTTAATATGAATTATTAAAAATTATGAAATGTTAATACGAATTATTATATCCTATTATAAAACTAAATATTAACTAATACGTAAATTGATTGCATAGGCCAGTCTCTTAAAATCAAATCTTCATAAAACATTATTTTATTTACAATCAAATTTAAAACCGAGTACAAATATTAAACGAGATAATCACAAACTAATACAAATTACTCTCTTCGTGTCTAACAAAGGAATAATTAATATGAACTGAATTGTTGAATTAAATTTGGAGCGAGAATCTTAAATGACTTTAATAAAGCTTCAGGGAGTTAGAGTACAAGAGAGGAATGAATGAACTTGAGTCCAAACGTATTATGTTTATTTAACCATATTTTGTATAAATTATTTACTTAATTTAATTAATTATTTATTTATTTTATTCTTATTTTATATTATTTATATAGGGATTTAGGAGGATAGGAATTATAATATTAAACTTCTTTATCAAATTAATTCTTTTGGATAATTGAAATATTATTGTTTATAGTGACAGTGCATAACAGATCTTTTAGTAAGATAGGAAGTTTACTAAATAAATCTGAAATTAAGGTTAATTACTAATTTTGGATTAGATATTTTTACCTTTTACCTTGGTAAATAGATCATGTCATCTTCATCTCACGGGAATATCGACTTTACGAAGGCAACAAGTTGTGCTGGGTGTATCTATATAAAGACATACATGTAATGTTGTCATTATGGTCATCTTCTCTTCACCAGTGCAGACACACGGATCATATGCCCCTCTGTCGTGAGCAAGGTGTTTGGGGCGATAACCCAGATAAACACCCAACTATACCGCCAAGCAAAGTTGATCCATTTTCATATCTAATCATCTCAGACATGAACTATTTTACAGAACTAGAGTTATTTGTCTAAATTGTTTATCTGTATATATTCATGTATTAACCTGGATTCCATGATTGAATCTCTACATCATAAGGATTGTACAAATGAACTTTACTTATGATTATTCGGGTGGCTAGACGTTTCATAATACTGTTCACTTAAAGCAACAATAGATCTAATAAGCGTTGATTTCTAAAAGTTCAGACCTTATTAAATTCTGAAATTTGATTAAATAGAAATTGAAATAAGTGTAATAGAACTCTAATAGTCAGGAGAAGATATAAATAACTTAGTTTCATTGGAAAACGAGTATAAGACGAATTGTTTGGATTCTAAGTTGTATTGAGTATTCAATCACAATATTAAAGAGTTCAAAGATCTTACTAAATTTCATCTATAACTTCAAATTCGATTAATAAGTAATATTTCATTGCTTGTGGTGACTATAAATTATTAGGGTTATAGGAGGAAATTTGACTATAATATCTTTAGAACAAAGGTTAATTTCTCGTTCAGTAATAATTTATTTTAATTATTTGGCTTTTTGATTGGACCATACCTTCGTCACAAGGTAGTGTCGGCTTTGCGAAGGCATCAGGGTTGTATGCATGTCGCATGCATTGTGTATATCTATATAAAGACACACATGTAATGTTGTCGTTATGGTTATCTCCTCGTTACCAGTGCGTGGTATTCGGATAAGTCCTACCTCAAACAGTGTATTCAGAGGGTTAACCCAGATAAACACCAACTATCTAACGCCTAGCAAAGTTGATCTATTTATATAACCAATCAAATCTTCAACCAGGTATGAGCTACATCACAGAGCTGGATATATTAAATTGCTTGTTTTAATGTATTTTTATACATTAACCTGAGTTCATTTGACTTTCGTCATAAGGATTATCTTAATTGATTTTACTTATGAAATTTTTATGATTTGGACTATTTGAAGTTCATTGCGAGCAATGATTACTTTTATATAAGTTTATTTATCGCGTACCGGCTATTAATGTTTCGGTATTGTGATTGAAGACAACATATTATCTTGTCTTAGTTTTGTCAAGTAATTGTTAAAACAAACTTGCACAAACTTTAATTGTAAACTTGAGAATTATATTTATTATTTGGCTTTTTGACTGTGCTCAATACAAGTGATGCACCTTTGTCATGCCAATATTTATTATTACTGGTTGTTACTAAAATACAACACAGTATATAATTTTATCAACATTTACTTACTTCAAGTCAATGCTTAATTGTATACTTGAGAAATATATTTATTATTTGGCCTTTTGACTGTGCTCAATACAAATGATGCACCTTTGTCATGCCAATATTTATTTATTATTTTATTACTGGCTGTTACTAAAATAACAACAGTATATACTTTATCAACATTTATGTACTCCAAGTCAATGCTATCGCAAACTTGAGTACTTTATATATTATTTTAATCATTTTACTTTGATCAAGTCAATGCTTAATCGTATACTTAAGAATTATATTTATTGTTTGGCCTTTTGACTGTGCTCAATACAAATGATGCACCTTTGTCATGCCAATATTTATTCATTATTTTGTTACTGTTTGTTACTAAAATAACAACAGTATATATTTTTATCAACATTTATTTACTTCAAGTCAATGCTTAATTGTATACTTGAGGAACATATTTATTATTTGGCCTTTTGACTGTGCTCAATACAAATGATGCACCTTTGTCATGCCAATATTTATTTATTATTTTGTTACTGTTTGTTACTAAAGTAGCAACGGTATATATTTTTATCAACTTTATTTACTTCAAGTCAATGCTTAATTGTATACTTGAGAAACATATTTATTATTTGGCCTTTTGACTGTGCTCAATACAAATGATGCACCTTTGTCATGCCAATATTTATTTATTATTTTGTTACTGTTTGATACTAAAGTAGCAACGGTATATATTTTTATCAACATTACTTACTTCAAGTCCATGCTTAACTGTATACTTGAGAAACATATTTATTATTTGGCCTTTTGACTGTGTTCAATACAAACGATGCACCTTTGTCATGCCAATATTTATTTATTATTTTGTTACTGTTTGTTACTAAAGTAGCAACGGTATATATTTTTATCAACATTACTTACTTCAAGTCCATGCTTAACTGTATACTTGAGAAACATATTTATTATTTGGCCTTTTGACTGTGTTCAATACAAACGATGCACCTTTGTCATGCCAATATTTATTTATTATTTTGTTACTGTTAGTTACTAAGTAGCAACGGTATATATTTTTATCAACATTTACTTACTTCAAGTCCATGCTTAACTGTATACTTGAGAAACATATTTATTATTTGGCCTTTTGGTTGTGCTCAATGACGCACCTTGGTCATGCCTATACTCATCAACTTCCAAACAATGTATTCACATGTTTGGACATTAAACTATATGGCTATCACTTTGTGACCCCACAATAGTAAAGCCTATCTGCCAATAACTTGGTTCTTCATAATATATTGATTATCTCTTTGAGATTAAGGACTTTAGTTCCTTTTAGTTTCAATATACTTCTGGGGGATACGCTAGGAAGGCCTTCAGCCGGCTTGGTATCCACACATGTGAGGCGTGGCGGCGCCTCTTACATATCCCACAATAATAAAATTGCGGCACTAAAGTGCTTTACAACTCCCAACCTAAATATTACAATAATTTTATCAATATATTCCATACTGCCGTACTTCTTTCCTTTAGATGAAGACAATGTAATTATTAATATCATCATATTGCTTTCTTAAGCTATATATTTTATTATGTATTTTATGTATATATTAATATATTATTCCCTTCCTTAAAGTCAAATATCTTTATTATGTACTTATGTATCTATGTAATGTATTACTCCTTTTCTTAATTCAAATATCTTTATTATGTATTTATGTATTTATGTAATATATTACTCCCTCCCTTAAGCCAAATATATTCAATTTATTAAATTTTAGTCCTTTAAATCAATCTATAGTATACATTTCCTGATAAAGTATGGTTGTTTATAAGAGATGAAGTGTACCTTTGAAAAGAATGATTGGGTAAACTATATAACACAAAATGAGTCCTCAATTTAATACTAGATGAATCATTTGGCCAGATAATATGATTATAACTCTGTTGACTCCTTTATAAACGAAATATAACAGACAATTTTGTTATATTTAAAATGTGCGTTTAGAGGGTCTTCGGGAGAGTTTGTTACAATTTGGTGCCGCGACGCAGGACATAATTTTGAACACAGTTAATCAGATTACAAGAAAAGTATTTCTGAAATTAAAAATTATCTGTGACTTATATGACAAAACATAGGTTTTGTCACAATTTGGAGCCGTGACGTGTGACAAAGGTCTTCAAACATTTCATCTCGGTAAACATTTAAGCTAGACAAACATATTTTTGAGCAGAGACCTTAAATTTATGGATAACTTGGTATTGATTGCTAGTGTGAAAGGGTAGAATGATTTGAGTTCATAATACAAAATATTAGGTTGTAGTAATATTAAAATAAATTCTAAATAGATATTTTGATTCATGGTAAAACATGACAAAAGATAAATATTTACTAAAATGAGTTAATCGAGAATGATCTTAAAGTACAATAAACATAATTTTAATCTAGACATAAAATCAAAATCAACTAGTAATTACTCGTATCTTCATCCAAATGACTAAAAATCATTACTTCCTTTTTCTCTGTCGGGTAAGTAGCCTGTATCAATTCTTGTTGACTCTTTTATGGATAGAGTAGCTTCTAATGGTTAAAGTGTTTTAGTTCAGTCCAGTGGTTAGGAGTCTATTCATTACAAAAATATAAAAAAGAAACATAATAATAAAAATTCCGAATAGTATTACATATTCTCAATAAAAAGGATAATTAAACTTTAACATAATATTTATAAAAAATATAAATAAACTACAATGATTATACTTAAATTAAGACCCTTAAAATTGTACTCTATCGAATTAAATTTAAGAATTGCTAAGTTTTAGTTCTAACAATCTTGAATTTTTATTCAATCTAATTTGTTATACACGAATAATTAGTAGTAACTTATTTATTTAATAACTAGCTGTTGCCAGCGACTTCGTCCGCGCGGACTTCGTTTGCTCCGCACAGCACCTGGTCGCTAGGTGATAGCGTGATAATATGTAGCCTATATGTTGGCCTGACCTGTTAGTAATATTCATGCAAAATTTGAAGTAATCCATGCAGTACTTTTTGAGTTTGCTCCGGACATACATACAGACAAACAGACAAACAGAAAATCAGACAAACAGACAAAAATTCTAAAAACTATATTTTTAGCTTTGATATCGATTGTAGATCACGCCCCAAGTATTCTTTTAAAAAATATTCAATGTACAGTTTTACCTTCCTACGATCTTATTATATGTATAGATTTAGTTTGCGTGATCCAAAATCAATACCTCTTTTATTTAGTTGAGTAAAGGAAACCTACAATAGTGTTATAACGAAATTAAACGATAAGTAATTCACAGCAGTTTATTGCACATTGATTCAAGTGTTGTACTTACATAGTTATAAGAGTTCACCTACAAGTATATTAACATGAGCTAAGGTAAGGTATATAGTTTTCATATAAACTTTGTCTCTTATTTGGTTTTATCTAAAGAGTTTATCCCTTATAGGAAAGATAAACAGATATTCATATATATACCCAGGCCAAATTTCATCAAAATCGGGTCAAGTGTTTAGATGTAAAAAGGTAACAGATAGACTTCGCTTTTATATCTATGTTGATCCTGAGTGTTCATATATACCCAAGCCAAATTTCATCAAAATCGGATCAGGCGTATAGTTGTAAAAGGGTAACAGATAGATTTTCGCTTTTATATCTATGTTGATTCTGAGTAATCGAATATCCCCAAGCCAAATTTCATCAAAATCGGTTCAGGGATTTAGTCGTGAATAGATAACAGATAGACAGACTTCCGCTTTTATAAAATTAGTATGGAAGTATGTACTTGTTCATTCGAAGACTTTAAATTATTACTATATAGAGTTTCATCATAACCGACACAGCGGTTTGTCCGTGATAGCGTTTAATATAGATAGTTATTTTAGAATTTATAATACTGTTATGGATTATTTTCATGTGGATTTATGTTTTATAAAATTAAATTAAGAAATAAAAGTACGCGAGATAAATTATTTATGTTTTAAAAACGAGCTAATCCTTTTAAATTTTACTCATAATATTAAAAAATATGTAGTTTTGTTATTAGTTTCGGGTTGTTAAAACATATCGCGGTAATATATACATATATATAAAACCTTAATGGTGAGACCTAAATTCAATTTTAATGACATTATGGTTATAAATATGATTTGAAGGATACGTCAGAAACTTGAGCTTGATAAAGTTGTCATAATCAACAGTTATGGTTGTTGTCATTTTGCGTAAATAATAAAATTAAAATAGAAAATTTAAATTGAATATAAATAAGAAGAAATACTGACATTATATAAAATTAAAATAGGTAAATAAAATCTTGTTATTTGGTTTGAAATAGGGTTACAAGATTTTTCATCTAATGTTAGTGTACAAGTCTATTTGCTACAGATAGTATACGGGATCTTTAGTTTTGAACATTTTAAATATATATAAAATTAAATATTTTTAAATTTATTTAATGGTTATTTAAATGAAATGAATGGAATTGAACGATGTTGTTGAATCATATTACATAGTATAACTGTAAAATATATAACCATTTACTTTTAAAGTAATTACTTTTTAGAATGAAATTTCAAAGTATCTTCACGCCGTATCCCCAAAGCGGTAGGCAGAGGTAGAACTAAATGATTAGTTAATTATAAATTAAAATGTAATAATATAAGGACAATAATCTGACTAATACTCTTTATCAATGTATTTGATAAAATTTTAATATAGATAGCTAGGTACATTCAAATCCGGTTATTTATTACTTCTAAAGATGAATGCAATTATTAAATAATTTGGGAATTTTGGAATTCTTATGTAATAAAAAAAAAGTTTATTTAATACTTATGTAAGTAAATGAGAATCATTATAACACATTATTTTTCGATCTGTAGGGATAAGTGCACTTATAAAAACATTTTCGCAACTAACGGTTGTAACATATCATACCATTTTTAGTATGAATAAATGTGGTTACAATAATTTAGAAATTCAAGGGTAATTTAATTCAAGAGCTGTTATTGATAATAGAGAAGAACAATGTTTAATGTAAAATTTTCTAAATACTTAATCATTCGTAATTACATAATATCATATCTAAAATATAAATATCAATTTAATCGAAACCCTTCTAAAAATAAACTATACCAAATAAACAAATAATAAGGAATTTCCTAGACTGATTATCAATTAACCTAATGCTAATAAATAAGGATATTCAAGCTATTCAAAGCATTTATCATATTTTTAAATAGAGGCATTCAATTAAATTAATTATATACACAAACTTAATAAAGTAAACCATACCTCAGTTATCAAAAATGTTTGCAAAATTATAGTATACCTACAAAGCTAAAGGAACTTAAGAGATAGTTGTAGAAGTTTTGGGATGTAACTAAAATTACTGTTAAGATGCATAATTTGAGAATAAATTAAGATTTGATAGTTCAATTTTGTTCAATTTTCATCATTTGCATTAATGAGAATATTTCAACGAATTTAATATATAGAAAGGATTAAATATATTACTTTATATTTAAATACTATAGAACTTTAAATATTTTTACTAAAGTTAGCCGACTAAATATAGGAAATTTTAGAATTTTCGGAGGTTAATTTTTTTTATTAAAGTGATTTAACTGTTCTTTTATGTCGATTACGTAAGGAAAATAGGATTGATATTAGAAAACACAAATGATTTGATAAAATAAAATAAATTTTATAAACATTATTACACAACACCAGATTAACAAGAGCTTATCATTTATATACCGATAGTTAAGGAGTAGGATTAGTTAGGGTTATACTATCACAATTATAGATAGAGAAGGAAAGTAATAGGTAGTGTAGAAAATTTAAAATAGTTTGGCCCAGGTTGACAGAACCTAAATAGGAATTTTGAGAAGTAAATTTATAGTTGAGAAAAAAAAAATTATTTAACTTAAGTGGGGGCAAGAATTAATCACTAACTCTTTAATTTTTAAGATTTGTTTGGTTTAAAAAAAAAAAAAAAAGGTTATGTCGTAGATTGTGGGTCGTCGGATATTACATTTAAAACAGTTGTTACTCCAACAAGAATATTTAGGATAAAAACATTTATGTGTAGGAATGGTTAGGCAATAGTGTACGTATATATAGGAACAGATAGGGTTATAAATTGTTAGTTTGAGATATAAAGGTTTTAAAGAAAATAAATATTAACTAAAATTTAAAATATTACTTTCATTGAATATATACAAAATAGTTAAAATTATGTAATATTTTATCACTTATACACCTGTACTGTTTCACAATAAAGCTATTATAATTTATTACCAATCGGTTTCGCTTATACAACATCATTAGGGCACCTTATAGATGCAAACTCATTAATAGTTCTTGTAGTTATTAGTAGATTTACAAGAGGGATAGGACAACTTCAATATGTTTATGGAATAATGAGTTAGAATTGAAAGGAGTAGGTAATATAAAATAATAATAATAATAATAAAAGAAAAAAAAAAACTTCTAATGACGTGTCACCGTTTGTATTTTTCATGATAAACGGGTATATACTTACGCATGTCGCTCTATAGGAAACTTAGTTTTCATGTCTTGAAATTGAGGCTGATGACTGTTTCATATTAGTGTTTGGGATTGTGAATGGGCCAAGTTCAGAAAGGGGTTAGTCTTTGCTTTGCTTTGGCACAAAGAGATGCGCGAATGCAGCACTATAGGGGATCAGGGTTATTCTTCCGTATTTGAGCAATCGCCCTGATAACTACGCAACACAGTCAATCAAAATAAAGGTTGTGCCTGAACAAATAGTCCTTAGTGTGAGTTGTTGTGCAGGACTAGCTAAATATTAAGGAATTAGAATATTTATTAGGGACGGATGATATTGATATACGAATAGATAACATAATAATAAAGCGAATGTTCCAAATTCAGACTATTTGAAAAAAAAAAAGAGATAAGATTTTAACTTACGACTCCTGCTTCGCGAATTTAAATAAATTTATAAAAATGTCATAACGATAAAACCAAGGTCTTTCAATTTTCTTTTAACAATTATTTATTAATTAAATCACAGAGATTTGAGATGGGGGATTAGTTTATATTTCGGGTTTTGCTTTTAATTAATTTAGTTTAAAGAAAAACTTATTATTATCGCAGTTAAGAGAGTAGGGTGACCGCATTTTCCTTTCTTTCTTAGAAAGTTGGATTAGTGATAAATTTTATTATAACATGATCGTTGGCAAATCATTTATAATAAAATTTAGGGGGCGATTGTAACAGACTTCATCTATCCCTTAAGAGGTTTAGTGTAATAAAAGAAAATAATAAGAATCTATACTATTTTTTTTTTGTTAAAAATATGTCTGAATTATGTTTAATAAATAATATCAATGGAATCAAAGATAAAAATAAATAAAAAAAAAACTAATTCTCATTAATATATAAGACCTAACATATAAACATATAAAACCTTAGAAAGGGGAACGAAAAAAAAAAAGAATGACAGGATTTGAAAAAATAAGAAAAAATTTGAAAAATTTAAAGGGAGAAAAATGGAAAAGAAAAACGGAGGTTATAAATAGACCTGAAGATGAGAAAAAAGGGATTTTGGCTTCTCGGATGAGGAAAGGGATTTTGTTTCGCGAGTGAGAAAATGAATGTTGAAATTTTCATTTTAGAGATTAAGAAGAAGAAAGTTCTAGTGAGAGTTTGAAAGTTCTTGATTTGACGAAGATATTCTTCGTTTGATACAATAATTATGAAAATCTGTGGGAAATTTGAAGGTTTTGACGTTAGAAGAAATATTCTTTGCTTGATACAAAATTTATTAAAACAAGGATTAAGCTGAGAATATCTCAGTGATATTCCGGAGTGTAAATAATAATGGAAATATTCTTAATGTGAAAAAAGGGATTGGTAAAAATTGTATTGATCAAAACCGTGAGTGTGTAGAATAGAGATTTATTCAGGGATTACGTATGTAATTATGCAACTTCGTATTTGATTTGGTAGTCGTTGGGTTTATTTAAATCTAGCAGTATTGGTAGAATGTAGTTTTATTAGAAGGTAAATCTTTTGAATGCTGTCTATACAACTTTAATAAACATATTACCGATAAATATGTGATTAGGTTTACAAGAATGAAATTGTGCAAAATGTTGAGTAAAGCTGGATCGATCCTTGACTGAGTGAAGAATGTTTGTTGTATGAAGAAAGGAAATTATTTATTTTAAGGAATAGCTGTTGAAAAGATATTTAATAACATGGGAGAAACGTGGACTTGTTTGCTTTATAGAAATTGTGTGATATTATTATTAGGGAAGTCTATTTTGATTTTAGGAAAATAAAACCTTAATTTCTGTTGTTATTTAAATGTTCTTTTCTTTCCATGAAAATGTGAGCAATGGTTGTGGAGCTATTGCTGCCTCACAGTCTTGCAGCAGGGTTGCTCATCAGGACGCAGGATAAGTCGGAATTCTAAACAACACAGGTGATGTAGTTTTCCAATTTAAATTAAATTAGTGTGTGTGATAAATAAATCATTTTGATTTTATTTCAGCAGAGTCGTACAAGTGACTAAGATTATTATGTTTGTATAACTATACTAGACTAAGTAATGGCTTTACTTTATCAAATTTCAGTGCTTGACGGATAACAGTTTATTAATTAATTAGGAAATGGATTTATGGACTTAATTATATGTATATAGATTTTCATCATCGGTATTTAAAGGAAACCCATTGCCTTTAGACACTATTGTTATTATACTTATACTTCACAATTGGCTAATATTGCTATGTTTATTTTTCACAGGAATAAGTAATGGCTTTGCATTATCAAATGCCAAAAGCATGTTGGCTAAATAGCTTATTAACTAACAAGGAATAGATTTATGTGCTTTAATTGTTTATACTATACTTTTACCATATGCATTTGAACTATCATTATTGCATCTTTACCTTACAAATGGCCGATATTGCTATGTTTGTTTATTTTTCATAGGAGTAAGAAATGGCTTTGCATTACCAAATTCAAAGGCATGTTGGCTAAATAGCTTATTAATTAGGAATAGATTTAAGTGCTTTAACTACTTTATACTATACTTTCATCATCGTCATTTGGAGGGATTCCATTGTTATTAGTTACTAATACTACTGCACCTGAATTAATATTATCAACTAGTTTCAACGTACAATTCGCAACATTATAGAAGCGAATCCCGCTGGATCACTAGATTTTCCCGGGATAATAAATAGCCTATATACTAATCCAAGTCATCAACTATCTGTGTTTAAAATTTCATTCAAATCCGTTTCGTAGTTTTGCGTGCGTTTTATCTTTTAAAATCTACTAACTGGTGATAGTTACCACATATCTTTATAGATGAGAACCGGCTAAGGAAGTTCTTAGAATAATTTCCATAGTACAGTTGATCCTGCTTGTTATTTAAACTTTAGGGATCGAGAGCTGATTCCTTTGGAGTCTTCGAGGCCGCGTGGGGGCGACTTCTTAGCTGTCGTCGGAGCTGAATGCAGAGTTACTGTAGGTTTGTTGCAGAGTTGGAGGTATGGCTAATACGATTTTATTTCTGCATTGTTATAATTTTGGGCAGTTATAATTTTTTTATGAAGGAACAATTAGGTGATAGGATAGGGCGTGTAGATATTAGGTGGGAGAACTGATGCTTTAATATATTGAGGAATTTAAGGAATACATTGTTTATCATTGACTTTCAATTAAAACTAGGTGAATCAAGCTTAGGAAATATTTATTATAGAAACTTTCTCTAGTTAAAATGATTACTTGAATTAATGCTTCAAATTGGATTAGGAGGAAATAGGAACTTTTAGGAATTGAAGGCAGAGGGTCTGTTACTGTAGGAATAATATATTACAACCAATAAGTGGGGGCATAAATCTACACAAAATTCACACGAAAACCTACCTTAATATGAATTATTAAAAATTATGAAATGTTAATACGAATTATTATATCCTATTATAAAACTAAATATTAACTAATACGTAAATTGATTGCATAGGCCAGTCTCTTAAAATCAAATCTTCATAAAACATTATTTTATTTACAATCAAATTTAAAACCGAGTACAAATATTAAACGAGATAATCACAAACTAATACAAATTACTCTCTTCGTGTCTAACAAAGGAATAATTAATATGAACTGAATTGTTGAATTAAATTTGGAGCGAGAATCTTAAATGACTTTAATAAAGCTTCAGGGAGTTAGAGTACAAGAGAGGAATGAATGAACTTGAGTCCAAACATATTATGTTTATTTAACCATATTTTGTATAAATTATTTACTTAATTTAATTAATTATTTATTTATTTTATTCTTATTTTATATTATTTATATAGGGATTTAGGAGGATAGGAATTATAATATTAAACTTCTTTATCAAATTAATTCTTTTGGATAATTGAAATATTATTGTTTATAGTGACAGTGCATAACAGATCTTTTAGTAAGATAGGAAGTTTACTAAATAAATCTGAAATTAAGGTTAATTACTAATTTTGGATTAGATATTTTTACCTTTTACCTTGGTAAATAGATCATGTCATCTTCATCTCACGGGAATATCGACTTTACGAAGGCA
Source organism: Apodemia mormo (assembly GCA_036924255.1). Taxonomy (NCBI): domain Eukaryota; kingdom Metazoa; phylum Arthropoda; class Insecta; order Lepidoptera; family Riodinidae; genus Apodemia; species Apodemia mormo. The sequence continues at coordinate 2,659,639 of JAUPFN010000008.1, forward strand.
ACAAGTTGTGCTGGGTGTATCTATATAAAGACATACATGTAATGTTGTCATTATGGTCATCTTCTCTTCACCAGTGCAGACACACGGATCATATGCCCCTCTGTCGTGAGCAAGGTGTTTGGGGCGATAACCCAGATAAACACCCAACTATACCGCCAAGCAAAGTTGATCCATTTTCATATCTAATCATCTCAGACATGAACTATTTTACAGAACTAGAGTTATTTGTCTAAATTGTTTATCTGTATATATTCATGTATTAACCTGGATTCCATGATTGAATCTCTACATCATAAGGATTGTACAAATGAACTTTACTTATGATTATTCGGGTGGCTAGACGTTTCATAATACTGTTCACTTAAAGCAACAATAGATCTAATAAGCGTTGATTTCTAAAAGTTCAGACCTTATTAAATTCTGAAATTTGATTAAATAGAAATTGAAATAAGTGTAATAGAACTCTAATAGTCAGGAGAAGATATAAATAACTTAGTTTCATTGGAAAACGAGTATAAGACGAATTGTTTGGATTCTAAGATGTATTGAGTATTCAATCACAATATTAAAGAGTTCAAAGATCTTACTAAATTTCATCTATAACTTCAAATTCGATTAATAAGTAATATTTCATTGCTTGTGGTGACTATAAATTATTAGGGTTATAGGAGGAAATTTGACTATAATATCTTTAGAACAAAGGTTAATTTCTCGTTCAGTAATAATTTATTTTAATTATTTGGCTTTTTGATTGGACCATACCTTCGTCACAAGGTAGTGTCGGCTTTGCGAAGGCATCAGGGTTGTATGCATGTCGCATGCATTGTGTATATCTATATAAAGACACACATGTAATGTTGTCGTTATGGTTATCTCCTCGTTACCAGTGCGTGGTATTCGGATAAGTCCTACCTCAAACAGTGTATTCAGAGGGTTAACCCAGATAAACACCAACTATCTAACGCCTAGCAAAGTTGATCTATTTATATAACCAATCAAATCTTCAACCAGGTATGAGCTACATCACAGAGCTGGATATATTAAATTGCTTGTTTTAATGTATTTTTATACATTAACCTGAGTTCATTTGACTTTCGTCATAAGGATTATCTTAATTGATTTTACTTATGAAATTTTTATGATTTGGACTATTTGAAGTTCATTGCGAGCAATGATTACTTTTATATAAGTTTATTTATCGCGTACCGGCTATTAATGTTTCGGTATTGTGATTGAAGACAACATATTATCTTGCCTTAGTTTTGTCAAGTAATTGTTAAAACAAACTTGCACAAACTTTAATTGTAAACTTGAGAATTATATTTATTATTTGGCTTTTTGACTGTGCTCAATACAAATGATGCACCTTTGTCATGCCAATATTTATTATTACTGGTTGTTACTAAAATACAACACAGTATATAATTTTATCAACATTTACTTACTTCAAGTCAATGCTTAATTGTATACTTGAGAAATATATTTATTATTTGGCCTTTTGACTGTGCTCAATACAAATGATGCACCTTTGTCATGCCAATATTTATTTATTATTTTATTACTGGCTGTTACTAAAATAACAACAGTATATACTTTATCAACATTTATGTACTCCAAGTCAATGCTATCGCAAACTTGAGTACTTTATATATTATTTTAATCATTTTACTTTGATCAAGTCAATGCTTAATCGTATACTTAAGAATTATATTTATTGTTTGGCCTTTTGACTGTGCTCAATACAAATGATGCACCTTTGTCATGCCAATATTTATTCATTATTTTGTTACTGTTTGTTACTAAAATAACAACAGTATATATTTTTATCAACATTTATTTACTTCAAGTCAATGCTTAATTGTATACTTGAGGAACATATTTATTATTTGGCCTTTTGACTGTGCTCAATACAAATGATGCACCTTTGTCATGCCAATATTTATTTATTATTTTGTTACTGTTTGTTACTAAAGTAGCAACGGTATATATTTTTATCAACTTTATTTACTTCAAGTCAATGCTTAATTGTATACTTGAGAAACATATTTATTATTTGGCCTTTTGACTGTGCTCAATACAAATGATGCACCTTTGTCATGCCAATATTTATTTATTATTTTGTTACTGTTTGATACTAAAGTAGCAACGGTATATATTTTTATCAACATTACTTACTTCAAGTCCATGCTTAACTGTATACTTGAGAAACATATTTATTATTTGGCCTTTTGACTGTGTTCAATACAAACGATGCACCTTTGTCATGCCAATATTTATTTATTATTTTGTTACTGTTTGTTACTAAAGTAGCAACGGTATATATTTTTATCAACATTACTTACTTCAAGTCCATGCTTAACTGTATACTTGAGAAACATATTTATTATTTGGCCTTTTGACTGTGTTCAATACAAACGATGCACCTTTGTCATGCCAATATTTATTTATTATTTTGTTACTGTTAGTTACTAAGTAGCAACGGTATATATTTTTATCAACATTTACTTACTTCAAGTCCATGCTTAACTGTATACTTGAGAAACATATTTATTATTTGGCCTTTTGGCTGTGCTCAATGACGCACCTTGGTCATGCCTATACTCATCAACTTCCAAACAATGTATTCACATGTTTGGACATTAAACTATATGGCTACCACTTTGTGACCCCACAATAGTAAAGCCTATCTGCCAATAACTTGGTTCTTCATAATATATTGATTATCTCTTTGAGATTAAGGACTTTAGTTCCTTTTAGTTTCAATATACTTCTGGGGGATACGCTAGGAAGGCCTTCAGCCGGCTTGGTATCCACACATGTGAGGCGTGGCGGCGCCTCTTACATATCCCACAATAATAAAATTGCGGCACTAAAGTGCTTTACAACTCCCAACCTAAATATTACAATAATTTTATCAATATATTCCATACTGCCGTACTTCTTTCCTTTAGATGAAGACAATGTAATTATTAATATCATCATATTGCTTTCTTAAGCTATATATTTTATTATGTATTTTATGTATATATTAATATATTATTCCCTTCCTTAAAGTCAAATATCTTTATTATGTACTTATGTATCTATGTAATGTATTACTCCTTTTCTTAATTCAAATATCTTTATTATGTATTTATGTATTTATGTAATATATTACTCCCTCCCTTAAGCCAAATATATTCAATTTATTAAATTTTAGTCCTTTAAATCAATCTATAGTATACATTTCCTGATAAAGTATGGTTGTTTATAAGAGATGAAGTGTACCTTTGAAAAGAATGATTGGGTAAACTATATAACACAAAATGAGTCCTCAATTTAATACTAGATGAATCATTTGGCCAGATAATATGATTATAACTCTGTTGACTCCTTTATAAACGAAATATAACAGACAATTTTGTTATATTTAAAATGTGCGTTTAGAGGGTCTTCGGGAGAGTTTGTTACACTGGCTAAGCTTGGTAGCAGAGTCCATGAAACTTTGGCTATCAAAATGAAAATACATAGTGTTATTCTCTATTCAGACTCACAAATCTTTCTTGCATGGCTTAAAACTAATATAAATACACTTAAGGCATATGTTGCCAACCGTGTTAAAGTCATATTACAACTTACAAGGTCATTCACATGGTCATATGTTAGTTTTTCGAAGAACCCTGCTGACTGTATTAGCAGAGGAGTCATGCCTGACGAGCTAACTGATCATCGGCTGTGGTGGGGTGGACCACCATTTCTAAATTCATGTAAGTACAAACCAGAATTAAACTTTATTCTTCCACAAAACGTACCCGAGGTTCGGGACTGCTGCGGTATTTTTAAGCGTAATGTTATGCATCTCCACGAAAGTTCAAACCTTATGTTTAGACTTTCTTGATAAATTTTCTAATATTGACAAAATGCAGAGAGTCTTAGCATATATCTTACGTTTTTGTCAGAATGCAAAAAATAAGTTTAATAAAAACAAACTTAATTATGTAACAAGTAAAGAAATTAATCATTCAATGTCTTTAATTGTAAAATATGAGCAGCAAAAATATTTGTTAGACGATATTCATGCTTTAAAATGTGGTAAAACTGTTTCTAAAGGCAATTTAAAACCCCTGTCTTTTTATTGATGACAAAGGCTAAATTCTGTCGTAATTATATTTTATAACGTGTTACATTAAGCAAACTTGTTTACTTATATTTGTATTTGCGTTGCCTCTGAATGGCATCAATAATAGTAGAAACTAAGTGTCACCTTGTAATAATTATATTTTAAGATATGCTAAAATAAGCAATCTTATTGTTTATTTTTTGTTGTTTAACTTTAGACTGAGTGTCACTTTGTAATAATTTTATTTTGCAATATGCCATAATAAACAATTCTTTTGTTTATTATTTGTTTACTGCAGAAGTAAGCGTAAACTGATTATTTATCTTGTAATTTCCTTTTTTTTATTTCATTAATTCCAAGTATTTTCATTATTGTAATTTCAATACATTACTGACAAAGATCAGCGTTATGTGATAGGTATAAAGTATCATGTTATTCAAATCCATACATATTTTTGTTTATTTGGACAATAGATAAAGATGTAAAATGAATAATATTTTTTGTACAAAAATTTGATTTAGTTCAGTGTCAGTAAATTTTATAAGTTAGTTCATGATTTCAATTGTTGTTTGCCCCCGCAATATGTTGGCAATCCAACATCACTATGTATACATACATCTGTGTGTATAATAGACTAACAGGCTTCTTTGTAATCTATTGTAAATTATTAACTAGCAACATTTATGTGAAACGCTCTCTTCTGCTTGGACCGCCATGAGAACCAGCCGCACTTGTTTTACTTCAAATTCAAATAAATCCAGCGACCTAAAATCACTACAAACCGATGTCGATTTCCTTAAGGAGTATGTAAAGTTAAATGAACGATAAGAAACGTTCTGTTTCACAGACTCACCGGTGTGTCAGTTAACGAGACGTGTGGTAATCTCCATTTTTACCGTTAGATTTTTCGTGCGATGCTGAGACACTCAGATTTTAACACAACAATACCAAACTTCTGGCGGCTATAGATATATTTTTAGATCCTCGTTTTATTTAAGATTATTTTGAATCATCAGTAAACTCCATCTGCCATAAGCTAAGCTTATAGATGCCATTGTAACTAGTAAATGATAGATTAGTAATAGTAGTAAATAATTAATAATAATAGTAGATTTTTGTAACTTCTCGCCAGTTTTTCAGTTCTTGGTGGTTCTTGTCACTGTCGTGCGTGTGTGTGTGCGTGTGTACTGCGTGCGTGTGTACGTGTACGAGCGCGTGCGCGTGTGCATGTGCGTGTGCGTCTGCGTGAGCGTGTGCGTGTGTGTATACGTTTTAACTATTTTTCAGGGTTCCGTACCCAAAGGGTATTAACGGAACCCCATTAGTAAGAGTCCTTCGGTCTGACCATTTGTCTGTGACCAGGATCTAGGCTGTATCTCATGAACCGTGATAGCTAGGCAGTTGAAATTGTCACAGATAATGTATTTCTGTAACTACTATAACAAAAAATACTAACAATAGAATAAAAGAGATATTTAAGAGGAGGTGGGAGGCTCCCATATAACAAACATAATGGTTTTGACGTTTTTATAGATAACTAGATGAAAACCCGGCTTTGCTCGGAAGTCTCATAATACGCAATCTTATATACTAACTCAAATAGTAGACGTTAAAAAGTAACAACACTGTAGTGACATCTTCTTTCAACTTTTACGTTGGTGTTATAAAGACAACCATAATGTTGATATTTTTAAATTTCTACTATTTTATGAACGAAGAGAAATAACTTTCACGATAACCTGCGCTCCGTTCGCGTTCTACAATACTTTAATAAATACTCACGCCATCTACACCACATATTTGTAACCTTTAAAGAAATATGGCCGATTGTTCTATCAGCATCGTTAAAATTTTAATCCCGATTTTAACAAAATATTCGACAATCCGAATTTTGCGGATATAAGTCATCGACTCGAAATATTTATTTTTTTACGCTTTATAATTCAGATAGGGCTTCAATCGAGTCTACCGTATCCCTTGACGAAATTATTAATATACATCGTACGGAACCCTTCGTGCGCGAGTCTGACTCGCATTTGGCCCGTTTTCTACATACTTTTATTATTATTATTATTATTTTATGTGTCAGTAATAAAATCTGCCATTATGTCGGTAAAAATTTTCCGGATTAGACTGACTTAGAAAAAAATATACATAAATTAATTGTAAATCAAACAAATATGATGCACTTTCACTAAAGCCCCGTTTTCACTTTGATTAGTGCGAGTGTAAGTGTTTAATGTAGGTGCTTAGTATAAAGCCAAAACTATGTGAAGATAGCCGTGAATCAGTGCGAGTGATTCGTAATCAGCGTAGTAAAAGTGGATAGATACTGATCACTTATCACTCGCACTGATCCACGGCTATCTTCACGTATTTTTGGCTTTATACTAAGCACCTACATTAAACACACTCGTACTAATCAAAGTGAAAACGGGGCTTAATGCCCCGTTTACACTTCGATTAGTGCAAGTGTAAGTGTTTAATGCAGGTGCTTTAAGCTATTCTATAATATAGTCTATTCATTTTACTAGGCTGATTACTAATCACTCGCACTAATCAATAGCTGTCTAGTGTCTACGCGTATTTTTTTGCTTAATACTAAACACCTACGCACGCACGCACACACTAATCAAAGTGTAATCGAGGCCTAAGTGCAGATGATCGAAAGTACAAAGTGTGTAAGGGGCATGCCAAGTTAAAGTATGCATTAATTGTATCAACAATCATTTACGAATATATTAAAGACTAAATAGGTCGTAAATTCTGAATTCATATCTAAGGCACAGAATATTCTCTGGCTAAGATGATTAGAACATGTTAGACAAATCTTGTTTTCATCGAATTGCATCAATTTGTATTTGAATCCAAATGCATATGCATTCGAGACCGTACCTAGATGAATCGAATGTAGCATTTAATGATTAGGAATATAAATGTACTTACGTTTTATAGTTTTCATGTGCTAGTTCTTTAAAATCTGACGCCGATTTAGAAAAAGTAGCAAAATATTGCGGTTTTCTAAATTAGTTTCCTTAAATAGGATATTGTCGGTACAATTAGTTGGTAGAGTTTTGTATTGTCTCGTCCGGGTCTAGTACCACCGCCTTACCTATTGCTGTCGCAATAGCGTCATTGTTTGTCACTGTCGTGTTCCGGTTTGCAGGGTAAGGTAGCCGGTAAAGTTATGCATGTGACATTAGACAACGCTACAAGATAGCAACGCATCATTTACATCTTTTGACGACGATTGACTTTTTCCATCGTGAGACCCATCTGCTTGTACCAAACAAGTGTACTCTTATTATAAATGTTTTCTCTTATTTTTACATCTTTATTATAAATTTCTTTTATTATATTTATACATTTTTCTTATTACTTTGTCTTATTTTTTACTTTTTAATTATTTTTGTAATAACGGTAATGCGCATTCTGGGAAAATTTTAATGTACGAGTATCAATTGTTTTGGATAGAAAAACCCAGTGACAGACATACAAATAGATGTATAGTAAAGGCATATTAACTAAAACCCTTAAACAAATCTGCTTATTTAATATCAGTGATATAAAAAAAAAACATGTGTGCATAAGATGCATCGAATTTCATACAAGTAAGTCCGATTTAGAATGTCTGTTAGTACATTCGTTAATGATTAAAATTTCATAGATCATATACTCTCAAAGGAAAGCTTTCATTTAGGATAATTGGGGCACGTTAGGAAACTTGAAGTATTGTGACAATTTATATTTGGATCCAAATGCATGTGGATTCGAGAGCACAGACGAATCCAATTCAATATATTTACCTAGTAAACACTCGCGCGTTAACAATTGCAAATATAAATGTGTTTACATCTTAAAGCTTATATGTGGCAGCTAGAATCACTAACGCAAATACAGAAACTCTAGCAAACTAGTGAACTTCCTAAAATTAGTTTCCCTAAATAGGATCTAGCTGCTAGACAAATGGTTAGTAATCTATGTATTTTCTCTTTTTTTTAGATATTTACTATTTTTCAATCGACTTCCCAAAAGAAAGAGGTTATCCATTTGGCTATATGTTTTTTATGTTTGTTGCTTCAGAATTTGGCCATTTATGAACCCATTTTGAAAATATATTTTGTTTGAAAGGATATACTCCCCATGTAGTCAGTTCCATTTTAATTTGGTGAAGATCTGGTTCAGGGTTTGGATTCTGATCAGGATTCCAGAGATATATGAAACGGAAAAAACGGGAACATTCTGGAAAAAATTCCAGAATGCTGAATATATATATATATATATATATATATATATATATATATATATATATATATATATATATATATATATATATATATATATATATATATATATATATATATATATATATATATATATTAGTTTTAAATATAACTTAAAAGGTAAATTATTATTAATAAAGCCCTACGTCATCTACCATTTCGTACAGTCGCTGCCTTAACGCGGCTGTACAACGGCATTCTGCGCACTGGAGAATTCCTCGCATTTGAAAAACAGGTAAGGTCATTATGATCCCCAAACAAGGCAAAAATACCCTACTTCCCAACGGCTATAGACCCATTACACTACTCCCCGCAATGTCAAAAATCTTCGAAAAACTGTTACTTCGGTACCTCGAGAGATACTTCAACCCACGACCGGAACAATCCGGGTTTAGGGCTGATCACAGTACCAACCTTCAACTGTCAAGAGTACTGCACACCTTAATTGCTGCCCGAAATAAGAATGAACAAGTTATTGCAGTGCTCTTGGACATGGAGAAGGCGTTTGACAGGGTATGGCACGACGGACTGCTATATAAACTGGCCAAAGAGAACATCCCACTCCGGTTCATCAGGATAGTCAAATCATTTCTGACTGACAGGAAATTCAGAGTTTCCATTGAGGACACCTTGTCGCAGGAGAAGACCATCAGAGCTGGAGTTCCACAGGGCAGCTGCCTCTCGTCGACGCTATATTCGGTCTACACAAATGACATACCGGTGGGAGACGGCTGCTCTCTTGCACTCTACGCTGACGATGCAGCGTAATTCACCTCCTCAATGTCAGCAGTACACGCTTCCACCAAGATGCAGAGATGCTTCGACCTACTACCCAATTGGCTGTTCAAGTGGCGCCTGACGGCCAATGCAGGGAAGACCCAGGCCTTGAGACCCAGAACGAGGAAGCAAATACCACACCTCACACTTAACAACCAGGTGATCGAATGGTCAAAATCAGTTAAGTATCTGGGAGTAACCATCGACACCGGCCTCACTATGAACACCCACGTGAAAGACGTCATCAACCAAACGCGAATGGCCATGGCAGCGATGCGACCATTACTCCACTCTAGACTTCCTACCAGAATTAAACTGGGGGTGTTTAAAACATACATCCGCTTCAGACTGACCTACGCAGCCGCTAGCTGGTACAACCTCACTTCACCATCATCACGCACTGCTCTACAACAGCAGCAAAATGTAGCGCTGCGTAGAGTAGTAAACGCCCCCAGGTACGTCAAGAATGATGTTATACACCGGGACCTCAAGATGGAATCATTAGAAGAGTTCATCAAACAAAACGCAAGGAAGATGTACGAGCGCGCCGACTCCTCATCTCACCCTCACCTGCAGAGAATAGCACCTTGGCACTCGCGTCTTCCCGACGCGAGGCCCTTCCTTAGAGATACCTTAAATAGTTAGTTACCCCCCCCCCCCCCCCCTCCCCACCCTCTTATCAAAGTCGCCCCGCGATCGCTGGTCGGTCTTTGCCGGACTTCCCCAGACTTTCCCCAGACAGACAGACAGACAGTGTGAAGACTTACACACGGAGCGCGCTCATTTTGAGCGCGAGAGTATCCACACGAGCAGGGACGCGCTCATTTTGACATTCGTGCTCGAGGCACTCACACGTGCCTAATTTAGTTCAATTGCAAAGTATCATTCATATTTTTATGGTACCGATAATTTACCTTTTAAGTTATATTTTGAGCTAAAAATAATGGAAGCACCTAAGATCAGAATCGGGATTTTACCTATCATACGCCCAGATTAATAGAATAACGTATGATTATGATTATGATGATTTATTATTATTTTTATTTTATTATTATTATTATGATCTACGAAAGGGGATCTTGTAGCATCAGGTTAATTTAGCGCGGTTCCTTACTTAATGAGTTTGATTTGTATTATTGCAAAACTCCCATGACCTCTAGCTCCGCTATGTAACCCTGTAAATTATTTTGATTCAGAGTGTATGTAAAAATATAACAAATGAGACCACGCTCAATGGGCTTATTTTGTTTAGTGCAGAAGTTCCATGGCTACTTTCTAGTTCCATTATCAAAGCCTGCGAATCTCCTAACAATAAAGGTTAACTATATTAGCTATCGGAGATTGCTTCGATAGCCACCTTCCAGTTCCATCATTATCATATCTTAGAAAACATTCGGCACCCAAGTATTTGCCAACATAAACCGAAGTAGCTCACGTTTGAAGGGTTTATTGTTAGTTAACAAACAACATTTTACAGCAAATATATCAATATTTCATTTTTTAATAAATAAAGAACTTGGCAAATGCACACAGCAACACAGTCTTATATAAAACAAAATCTTTTCAATATTAGTGCTCCGTGCTTTCATTTATGTAAGAAAAGCTTTTTTATATCAGCACAGCAAACTAGCAGATGGCTCTCCTGATGGAAAGTGGTCACGTGCGTAACGGTGCGTCACTATTCTTGTGGCAGAGTGTTAATGCCACATGCATAAGTTTACCGGCTACTTAATAGATTCAGGCGTTACTTTGCGGAAAAAGAAATTATGGTATTTAATTTACAAAATTTCAATTTTTTTGGTTAAATAAAATACCATATTTTCTTCTTTTTTTACCTGCTATCTTACCCTCCAAACCGGAACACGCAGTGACAAGCACTGACACCATTGTGGCAAGAATAGCAATGGCGGGGGCACTAGACCCGGGTGAGACACATGACTCGCATAGTTAAATGTTCGTCTCTTACAAACTGCCTGGCAGAACGGCAGGCGGTCTGTTGTTTAAAGAGGGCCGGACAAACGTGGAGAAAAAGTAAGTAGGCATGGAGGACTATTTAAAGAACTTAGTCGATTATGTTGCTGTTGCAGCAGAAGAGCTGCATTACGAGACTTGTGCATTTTTGTACATGTTTTGTTTTTGATGGGATTATTTATCCTAGTTACAATTGAATATTCAGAGCTAAAACAAGACAAGGTATGTGGGGTTGGCTAATTAATAATAAAATATATATATATATATATATATATAAACAGTAAAAAATAATAAAATATATTAGATAAAATTTAGACCGATAAGACGCAGAACGGATGCGATTTAAAAACCTTTGAGAAAAGAGCTTACTTATTCTTATAAAAGGCCGGCAACACAAAAACAAGACCTCTAGTATTGTGGATGTCCATGGATGGTACTGTTCATTTATCATCGAATAAGCCTAACTGTTCGTTTGTCCTTTCTTTTATAAAAAAAAAAACACAATTTCATCTACAGGTAATAAAAATGTTAAAATTAAAAGAATTTACTGTCGTAAATCAGTACACAGTTTTAGTAAACTTCTGGGAAAATATCGAGTTATTCAGATATCACGTATTTCTTTTAAAAATTAATTTGATTATCATTTAAACGTATTCTCTGCTATCGTCTATAGCGTTTTAAGTACGTCACCAAAGCACAAACAGTAATGCCATCGTATAAATAACCAACTCGATACAAAAGGCTATAAACAATGTTTCGCAAATCACGCAGACGATTCTAAAAATCAAATTTTAATGTCACTTATTCTTGCATACGTGTAAGCACCAATTTTTTTTCATTTATATCATACTAGTTGACCCGCGCAGCTTCGCCCGCGAGTAGATTAACATGTCTTCAAGATAGTTTTTCATACAAATTTCATCCCCTATTTCAATCCTTTAGGGGTTGATTTTTAAAAACAATATTAGCCTATGTTTGACCTCAGTTCTTGAGCTACTTCTATGCCAAATATCATGAAAATCAGTAAAGCAGCTTAGCCGTGAAAGCGTAGACAGACAGACAGACAGAAAGACTTTCGCATTTATAATATTAGTATGGATGATAGCAAACAAGCAGATGGGTCTCCTGATAGAAAGAGACAACCATTGAAAATGATGTTAATGGTGCGTTGCTATCTTGTTACTAGGTTTAATGCCACATGCATAAGTTTACCGGCTACCTTTCCTTCCAAACAGGAACATGACAGCGACAAGCACTGACGCTATTACAGCAGGAATAGGTAAGGTGGTGGTGGTACCAGACCCGGGCGAGACAATGCAGAGCTCTATCATTTAGTAGTCACTATGATAATGCCTCGCATAGCCAATCGGTCGCCTTTTACGACCTGCCTAGCAGAACGGCAGTTGGCCTATTCTTCAAAGGAGCCCGGAACCAAAACGGGGAATAAAATCACATATAGGCAGTTTTCAATTTGTCCTGATTACTGAGTCCTGAGTCCTGAGACAGGACGATGGGTGTATATAAGAGAGAGTGTTAGCTGGACCCTTTTCCTTACTTTGCGAAAAAATATGTATGAGCCGAATTATAATATTATTATTGTTTACAATTCGTATCCGAAATGAGATATCCGTGTTTATGGGTAAAATTAAATTGAATAATTTATTCTACCAATAGAGAAGTAATAAAACAATTTTAAATAAAATATCTGTAAAAGGTTGACACTGCAGGCCATCACTGAAACTTTCCGCTAAATTTCCGCTTTATGTTTATTGCTTTTCAAAATAATCTCCTTTACACTTTTAACATTTTTTCATGCGATCGAACCATTTTTTACAGGAGGACCACACATCTGAAGGCATGTCTTCTATGTGCTGATTGAACGCTATCACTGCCTCTTCGGAGTTGGTAAAAGTAAAACCTCTCATCAAATCTTTGATTTTGGGGAAAATATAGTAATCACAGGGTGCTAGGTCGGGGCTATGCGCAGGATGAGTGACGAGATGTACTTTTTCGGAAGCTAAAAATGACGGTTTTGTTGGTCGTGTGTGAAGAAGCGTTATCATGGTGTACGAGAATGCGGCTATTGAGTCGTCTTTCGGGAACTTTTTCTAACACCCTGGGTAAACGAATGGTAGAATACTACTCGGCATTAACACTCTTTTGATCTTCAAGTAGAATTGTACAAATTGGACCCGTAGCTGAGAAAAAAAACGCGATCATTTTTTTATCAACGTTTCTTGCCTGCCTCACTTTTGTTGGCCTGTTTTCATTTTCAAACACTCATTCACAAGATTGCTGTTTTTTTTTTCGGGTTTAAAACAATAAATCCACGTTTCGTCTCCTGTGACAATGTCATAAACAGCATTGGAATATCCGTGGTCGTACTTCAGTAGCATCTGTGTGCACCATTCCACGCGAGCCCGCTCTTGCTCCGCTGTCAGTTCATGGGGGATCCAACGAAAACAAAGTTTCCGAACTTTCAATTCTTCGTGTAAAATTTTCTTACTTTGGCTCATACTAATCCCCAATAGTCCTCAAATTGTCTCATAAGTAATCCGGGGGTTTTCTTCAATTAACCGTTTAACAATAGCCACATTATTTTCGTTGATGGTAGTTGAAGGCCGCCCTTCACGAAATTCGTCATGTAAAGAAACTCGACATCTCTCAAATTCAGCAAACCATCGCTTCACGGTGCTCAAACAAGGTGCTTCTCTCCCAAAAGCATTTTGAAGGCGAGCGGCACAGTCTTGCAGATAAAGAGAACTTTTAAAATGATAAAAAATCATCGCTCTAAAATCTTTTTGACTTGATTCCATTTTTGTTGCGTACGTAGAAATTTGATGTGTGATAAAAAACGATTGACAAATCATTTCCCGCCAATTGCTTTTTCTTATTACTAAGAAGGTTGCAACGTTTTAAAAATATAACATTCAAAATTCAAATAGATCCGATTAGCTAGAAGTGCAAAACTTTTAGTGTGCCCCATGTACATGGTATCAACTTTATATCAATACTAACATTTGTAAACTGTCCCACAACATAGCCTATATACGTTGATCACACACAAGTATACAAGTTACACATACATGACATAAAAGTGACCGACCGCTCCATTATATAACCACCAGTCGTCTTCCAACATTTTTGGTCGACATTTTGAGATACCACAGTCATATTTGAAATATTATTTAAGATTAATTATTTTAGTCGAGGAAAATTTATCTATCTATATTTACAAAATTATAACATATTTATGCCACTATCTGCGTCCGAGACTTTTTTATTTGGAAAAATTGTTAAAATAAAAGTAGCCTAGTTACTCTTTTGTTAGTAAAAATAAGTCCAGTCCTTTAACAGATTAGCTGAAACAAACAGAGACAAACATTATAAAAAATGTTATTTAGATATATATACCGTGTACACATCTATATGCCTTTAGTAAAAAGCGGTAATTTTAACAACACAAAAAAATACTCCAATTTTATTTATCTGTATGGATAAAAAAACATTCTCTGTGTTTTTAGCTTTGTGAGAGCTTCGTCACACATAAATAAAATATCTAATTTTTCAACTTGTATGATCGTGTCGTTGAAATAGTTTTAGAGGTGTCAAGTTCAATTATTGCCACTTCAGCTCGACCTGTTTTCTAGAAGTAAATCGTTGCCCTAACTTGCCAGACGGCTTTTATAACCTTTTGTATCGACGGAGATATTTATGTGATATTATTGTTTCCCCGCTGCTGGAGTGTTTATGGCGCTATAAAAGGCATTTGAAACTGAAGAGACGAGTTTTAGGTACCTTAACAAATTTTCTTATATATCCTGTATTATTTATGTCATAAATGTCAAAAATTGTCTATATTAATGTTTACACGATAACATTACAGATGATACATTTAACTGCAGTATCGTAGGTTCAATTTCCAAGTTGAGCAAAATTGTTTGTCAATTTTTTTTGAATTTTTTCTCGAATGATGTGAATTATATGTGTTCATTTAATTCACAACATTCGAGCGATCACAGATGAAATTCACATTTATGATTTTGATCAGTACTTTCATGTTTCTAATTAAATTTGAGTTTTAGCATTCACCCCGTGCTTAGGAAAACTTGAAAAATCTTCATAAACAAAAAAGAAAAATTTAACAACCCGAAAGTACTGATCAGACGACTAACGACGTACGACATCGTAAAGTACGACTCAAATGGTTCGATTTAATGAGTATTTCCAGGCATCATAATCGACAGACCAGAAAAAATAGCCAGTAAAATTAGCATTTTCGGATGGACAAAATATCAAATCTCGAATTAAACCCTACACTTTTAGACGTTTTGGGAGCTGATTCTCCACATTGAGATATTGAGTATTTTTTTAGTTGTGAATCTCACAAAGATACATACATATGATTTATGAAAAATTTTCTATCCGCCTCTGTGGTCTAGAAGTCCAGCGTTGGCGTTGCCCACATGAGGTCCCGGGTTCGGTTCCCGGACCGGGCACAAAAAAGTGTTTTTTCAGTTTTCTGAGAAACATAAAGTTACCCGGGATTGGAAAGTGCCCGGTTGGCGATAGGCTTGCCACCTATCACATATGTGGGACCAAGTATCTTCGGCTAATCGTGGGTGCACTTGTTGTACCTCTGCCTACCCCTTGGGGGATATGGGCATGACGATACTTTTTTTTCTATATATGGCAACAAATAAAGGAGTTATTTTATTTGTTTATTACAAAAAAAAAACTCCAAAAAAATTATATTTTTGTTGGCAATTTTTTCTTGCTAATCGATTCAAAAGTACACATTGAATAGTTTGTCCCCACCGTGCGTGCATCTAAGAGTAATCATTTGTATATTTATGAATATATGAATGCATAAAGTATTAAATCGTACCACTATTGTTACATGAATTTTGATTTCTTTATAAATGAGAACGTTGTAAATCCTTTTTAAACTGCGAAATAAGGTAGATAGCTCAAGGGATCGTTAAGTCTAGACTGAAGAAAAACAACGTTTTGTGAGTGAATGAAAGTAGTGTTACTGACAGCCAGTCCGGCTCCCTCTGCATTTTAGCCTCCCTAATCTGACGGGTTCACTTCGTACGTTTTAATCATGAGCGGATAAGAAAACCATGAGTGCTTAATTTTGGGACAGTCTTTTATTTTTTTTTTTTCAAAATTAGTGGTGTCTAATAAAAAATTGGAAGAGAATATTTAACAGTTTTTATAACGTCGCTGCTACAGTTACGCCACACTGAACCATTCGAAACAGTGACTCAATTGTAAAGAAAAATTTGGCTATACATAATCATTAGACACGCGGCTCTGTTGCACTATGCATGTTGGGTAGGAGCAAGGTCGCAGGTAAAAATCCTGTCATGCCAAATTATTCTTTGTTAAGTTAAACGGAATTTAAATATTAATTGCTGTGTTATGTAAGGAAACTCTACATTAAAAATTTAAAAAGCCTTAATACATTCCTTTACAGAACAAAAAATCTGACCAATGAGCTCAAAACTTAATAAATTTCCTGCAAATGATGGAAGAGTTAGAGTCAGTCAGGAACACATTATTCTAGTTGTATCAAAGTATCAGATCTACACTGAGAAATATTTTCCTCGAATTATCATTCGATTAAAGAGAGACCACACTCAACCACAGACAGAACACAGTCAGTAAATTTTTTAATCAAATTAATCTTTACAGATTCTTTTGACAACTTTATAAATACTACCAGATCGGAACGCAGCTTCACGGTCTCGCGGCCAGTTGTTTTAAGCCACAAATAGACACACAAATATACAGATATACATATTATGCACATTCTAACCATATAAAAATCTCATTTTTGAGTTGAGGACTAAAAATTCGTCTGGATATTTGTAGAATGTAAAATTAATATAATAATATAATATCAAATAATATTGTTATAAAATTTATTATAGTATCTCGATAAGTGTAATGTTACAGAGAGAAGAAAGAGAGATTTAATATATATTGAAATCGATATTGATGTTTCCGTATTTATTATAGTGCCACACCATTCATCAGATTGAGATGAAATTTTTGCATGGGGGTATAGTACAATTAGTTTACGATATATGGTGTGCCGTGATGGAAAATGAATTTAAAAGAGCGTTTGTCAAGTGCCAGCTATTGAATTAGATCAGGTATGTAAATTCAGCGACATTTTTAATAAAAATATGACAATAAGGTATTTATTTTTATATTTTGGGACTTTTTTTACCACGGCAACAAAGATTAGTATGTTATATTTCTAATATCTAATACTTCTAATACTATAATATTATAAATGCGAAAGTCTGTCTGTCTGTCTGTCTGTTACGCTTTCACAGCTAAACCGCTAGACCGATTTTCCTGAAATTTGGCATGAAAGTAGTTGAAGAGCCGGGGTCTAACATAGGCTATTTCTTTTTTTCAAAAATCAACTCTTAAAGTTTTGATTTCCGATCCAGTAGTAATTGTAAAAATCGACTCACAACATTTTTAGTTTAATGATAAATAATTATAATTTTAAAATATTTGCACACCATATCATGGTAGAATATGTTGGTAACTTAATCAAATTTTAATAACTTGTAACTCCCATATTCTGGCAAATAAATGATTTCTTTCTTTCTTTCTTTCTTTCTTTGAAATAGGGGATGAAATTTGTATGAAAAGCTATCTTGACGACATGCTAACGGGCGAAGCTGCGCGAGTCAGCTAGTATTTTTAATAATTTTGAAACCATGCATTATATAAACAGGCAAAACATTATATTTTTGTAGGTTAATAAAAAACAATGTTAGCTGAAATATGTGCAAATGTAAATAGCTAGGTGTTACACTAAACTGCAATAAGTATGACACATTCCTTTAATCAATAATTATTTGGCTTATTTTCGATTTTGCCTTCAACGTAAATGATGGTCTCCCTATTTTTGCAGCGCACTCGTAATGAGTTCAGTAAAGTTGAAGTCATATCAGTGTGGGTGTGTGTCGATAAAATTGTATTTATTAAGCGAATAGACGGGGGAGATAGTGCACATGTATTTTTTCAATTTCCAATTCGATATACCGTTGAAGTAACCTTTTTGTCTCCCTTTAAATATTAAAAGAAATTTCTTTTAATATAGTTAAGTAAAAAGTTTAAGAAAACAAAAAAAACTGTTAAGATTATTTGACTCAGTACATGGGGGCTCTAAATAAATAAATTTTGTTTAAAGTAGAAGAAGATTTAATCATTCTTGAAAGTCAAAGACTTTACCTTAGCAAAGAATCAAATACATTTCCTGATAGAAAGAAAAAGCATTACACGTAAACAACAAAAATATTAATAGTACATTGTTGCAAAGACCGGGAAATAGGCAGGAGTCTCGCAAGGATATGAGCAATTATTATTTATGTTATGTTATAATTCATAAAGTATAACTTTTAAATATATCATTTATAGCTTCACTCGTATTTTGTTTATATATCACAAGCTGTTGCCCACGACTTCGTCCACGCGGACTTCGTTTACTCCGCACAGCTCCTCCCCCTTAAGTGATAGTGTGATAATATGTAGACTATATGTTGACCCGACCTATTAGTAATATTCATGCAAAATTCGAAGTGAATCCATGCAGTACTTTTTGAGTTTACCCCGGACAGACGGACAGACGGAGATTTTGCTATATGCATTAGTCTACCTACTACCTTATCTTGCAAACCAAAAACGATAAAGAGAAGTATTGTCGCTATTGCGGCAGGAATTTGTAAGGCGGTGGAACATACCCAGGCGAGACATTGCGGAACTCTACGACCTAGTAGTCACGATGGTAGTGAGACGTATAATAGTCACTTTTTACAAACTTTTTTCCCGTGTTGGTTCCGGGCTCCTTTGTAGAATAGACCAACTGCCGTTCTGCCAGGCAGGCCGTAAAAATCGAACCTATTGTCTAGTCACTACCATCGTGGCTACTAGGTGGTAGAGTTCTGCATTGTCTCGCCCGGTCTGGTACCACTGCCTTACATATTCCTGCAGCAATAGCGTCAATGCTTGTCACTATCGTGTTCCGGTTCCGACCTCGCCACAAGATAGCAACGCACCATTAACATCTTTGGTGTCTATAGGCGATGGTTGACTCTTTCCATCAGGAGACCCATCTGCTTGTTTGCTATCTTATAATATAAAAAAACTGCCAAAAAATGTCATATAATCTATTCTTTAAGGGAAATTTTGTATAAATTTAAGTATTATTATAGATTTTTCATAGCTGTAAAGTATATAAACTCTCTTTTATGTGCGACAAGAAAGAATAAAGTGCTCATATAGTTCCCAGCGATGATAGTAAAATTTTCAACATATTTCTAATATTTTATACAATAGCTATAATAAATTTAAATTTCTCTGCAATATGGCGCCCTAATTCATGCGTTTTACTTGTAATTTGCATTTGCTTTTGAAATTTAAAGCTCTACCGTCAGCAGATTAGAAAATAGCTCGCAATTAAACCTAATTAAATATCTCATTTGCTATTGAGCAAAGCTGTAATTGGGAATCACCTATTTATTTGCTCATACAATAGATATTCCATATCTAATACCTTTAAACGAGCAATTCTTGTGTGTGTGTATATATATATATATATATATATATATATATATATATATATATATATATATATATATATATATATATATATATATATATATACATTTGGAATCTTGGAATCGGCTCCAACGATTTTCATGAAAGTCACAAATTAGGGGTTTTTCGGGTCAAGGAATCGATTTATCAAGGTTGCAGGTCCAAGAAAAGCTCGGTTCCCAAGATATGGGTATGTGAAAAACCGAGCAAAACTCGGTCAACCAGATATTTAACATTATTCATAGATATAACTTAAATTATTAAAAATTATTAAGTACAGTTAATGTTTGTGTCAATAGACCAACTGCCGTTCTGCCATGCAGGTCGTAAAAGGCGACCGATTGGCTATGCCAGTTACTACCATCGTGACTGTATAGCCTATGTCACTACTACGATTGAGATAAATCCAACGACACTTCATATGTTAAAATCCGTCCAACCGTTTGGGTTGTAGGGCGTGCCAAAGAAATGGATACATACATACGCTCGAAAAACATTACCCTCTTTCAGTCGGGTAAAAAATATATAAATATATCACTATTTGCTATTATTTACGACTTGGTTTACATGACCCCAAAACAATACTTCCTTTTGTTTATTCGGGTAAAATTTTAACAAATAGCCTTTTAAATGTGTCTATGAGCTATAATACCTAGAAGTTGACCTGTGTAGTACCTGCATCAACTTTCCGTCTTTATACTAAACGACACGCTGTGTGACAGATTTCATCCGCCCCACCTTGAAGCTTGGTCATCTACCACTATTCGCTTTTTACGCACATTCCTGGCCCGAAAGTAAAACTCTGAAACAATCTTTTTCACGTGGTGTTTCCAAAAAGCTTTAACATTAGTATTTTTAAGAGGAGCCTTTTTTGACATTGGTATTCGTAAGAGGACGATTCTGAAGGATTGGCCGCCCCGTTGGTTGAGTGGTTAGCGAATCTGACTACGCATCAATGGGGCTCGCGTTCGATTCCCGAAAGGGACAAACATTTATATGACGAGCATATTTGAAAAACTTTAAAAACAACAAAGAAAAATGTCGACACGCGAGTCTCGAACCCGTGACCATATCCCTCAAGCCAGGACGCTCTGCCACTGAGCTAGTGTCAACAGGCTTGACGTGGCGAAGTTCTATTTTATTATATGATCGATTACGTCGATATACGTATGTATATCTAGCGATTAGTACAATCGACGTAATCGATCATATAACAAAGAAGAATTTTGGCACGTCGAGCCCGTCAACAGTAGCTCAGTGGTAGAGCATCCCGGCTTGAGGGAGATGATCACGGTTTCGAGTCTCACGTGTCGACAGTTTTCTATGTTGTTTTTACAGTTTTTCAAATTTTCCATGCACGGCTATAAAAACAAAAATAATGAGCATAGTTGTTCGAATAGGGTTTCTATTAAATCTATTTGAGTATGTATATATGTATCTCTATGTATTAGTGTAGTTAACTAACTCCCATAATACAAACAAATAAATTGCTTACTTCGGGGTTAGATCAATTCGTGTAATTTGTCCAGTGATATTTATCTAATATTACTTACTATAATAGAAGAAAACATGGCTGGACTATGTATCATGTTTGCAAGCGAATGATGGTATGAAAGTCGTGAAGAAAGAATTGTATCGTTGTTGTAAGAATGCCATTAAGACCTTAGTGAAAGAAGATCGTGAAAGAGAATGTTTGAAAGCGGAAGAGAGACTGGCGAGCAACTTCGAGGCAAACACCAAACTTTTTTGGAGGGAGGTGAAGAAGTCTAGGAGTTGTTCGGCAGCCTCCAGAATGAATAGGATTAAGTCTAAGGATGGTGACATTCTTACAAGCACAGAAAGCGCGTTAAAACGATGCAGTGAATATTTTGGAGATATGTATGATGCTGTTCAGGATGCTGCCTCCGTCTCTGACTCAGTAAGTGATTCAGAGACGGTGGAAGCATGCCAGGAAATTACTATGCAAGAGATCGTATGGGCGATAAGAAGTTTGAAAAATGGAAATGCTGCGAGAATAGATAAGGTTATTGCTGAGATGATCAAATACGGTGGTCCTGCCGTTTGGGACTCTTTTTGGGTCCTCTGCAATACATGTTGGAGGACCGGTAGAGTACCCGAAGACTGGCGGCGCGCGGTCATCGTGCCGTTGTATATAGGCAAGGGTTTACGTATAGACTGAAATAGCTATAGGGCCATCAATTTGATCAGCTTGGCATCGAAGGTGTATGGTAAGATCATAGAAAGTAAAATGCAAGGGAAGTCCGAGGGAATGTTGTGGGAGGCACAAGGGGGTTTCAGATCTGGAAGAGGATGTATGGATCAAGTTTTCTCACTCTGCAACATCGTACAGAAGTATCTGGCTGTCGGCCAGAAGGTTTTCTGTGGTTTTGTGGATTTGGAGAAAACGTTTGATAGAGTTGTGCGAAAGAAACTTTGGGATATTTTACCCTGTTATGGGATAGATGGGCATCTGCTACGTGCTTTGCAATCCATGTACAGGGATTGCAAAGCATGTGTGCGGATGGACGGCAACATATCGCCCTGGTTCGATGTCAATGTCGGCGTCAAGCAAGGTTGTGTGTTGTCAGCTCGTCTGTTTATTTTATATCTGGATAAGTGTCTCCAAAGATTAAGGTCATTTAATGTGGAAATGCGCATGAGTGATCTACTGGTGAACTGCCTGCTTTATGCAGATGACGCTCTACTTCTAGGCTCATCTCCATCTGAACTGCAAACATTGGTAACAGTTATGAATGAGGATTGTAAGAGTATGGGCTTACATTTGAATGCGAAGAAAACTAAAGTTTTAGTATTTGAAAGAGAAGCAACCAGAACGGATGAAAGAGTTGTGGTTGATGATGTAGTGCTGGAACAAGTGGATGAGTTTGTATATCTTGGATGTGCTTTTAGCAGGGATGGAAGGTACACCACTGATGTTGAAAGAAGAGTGTGTGCAGGGAACAGAGTGAATGGAGCGTTAGGGAGATTACTTAATAGCACAATTTTACGTCAGGGTGTCCGTCTAGCCCTGCATAATCATGTGCTTATCCCAACGCTATTGTATGGAACTGAGAGTTGGGTATGTCAGAAAGGGCATGAAAGTAGAATCAACGCGGTCGAGATGAGGTCGCTAAGAAAAATATGTGGTGTGACACTCGCGGACCGGATTCGTAATGTCGAGTTGAGAGAGGTTAGGTTTGAAAGAAAGTGTCGGTGTAAAGATGAGAAAGGGCATGCTCCGTTGGTTCGGACATGTAGAAAGAATGGTAGATGAAAGGTTAACAAAACAGATATACAATGCGAATGTGGAAGAGTGTAGGTACAGGGGAAGACCAAGACTGACATACCATGATAAGATCGATCGAGTACTGTCCGAATGTGGTGTCAAGAGTCTTCGCAACCGGCGTGTGTGTATGAAGAGAGTGATGAATGTGGAGGAAGCGAGACAAGCCTGCAAATATCGTGATGTTCGCACTTGGTTCTCTCTGCCTACCCCGTAAGGGATCTGGCGTGAAGATATGTATGTGTGTATGTACTTATTATTAACAGTTTCTTTCAAGGTCGGCATCGCATTAGCAGCTAGTTCTTTTTGTTGCTGAATTATATCGGCCATGGTGTCTGTTTTCCATAAAGTGGCTTATTGCTCGTATGTCGTAACTTTTTATAAAAAAGTGACAATAGTAAATATATAGCCAACTGTCCGCCTGTTATGAATTGCTGAGCAGGATCTTCATAAGAGACCCAGACTAACGTGGGTGTAATTTTTGGGTAATAGAAACGATTTTGATAACGGATCTGAAACTCAATAGATGGGAGAATAATAATAATCACAATAACCAATTTATTTCAGATCATATATATATATATATATATATATATATATATATATATATATATATATATATATCTGTGTTTGTCTCATTTATGATGTGGCAAGATATATCTGACCGCCCCGTTTGGTTATCGAGCCTGACTACGCAATTGACGGGGCTTGGGTTCGATTTCTGACCACAAGCATTTGTGTGATAAGCATAAATGTTTGTATTTCTGGACTTGGGTGTTTATTAAATATATTCTAGTATTTCTATGTATTAGTATCGTTGACTAACACCCATAACACAAGCTTAATAACATGCTTACTTTGGCGTTAGATCAAGTGTAATTTGTCCCGTGAATATTTATTTATTTATATCAGGCTAATATTAAGATTCGTGTTGTTACGGTGCAATCGGGCTATCGTGGAACTGCATCGCTAAGTACTAGGAGTTCAGCGCGTCACGGCAGTGGTTGTCAAACTACGGCCCGCAGGTGACATTTGTGAGACCCACGAAAAAGAAACAATCATATGACTATGATAAAAAGTAATAATAATAGCAAACTGTAATTTACCCATATATTTAAATTTTATTAATGTAATTTACCCATATATTTAAATTTCATTTAAAAAACGCGTTATAGAACATTTACTAGCTGAATTGTGAGATTCCCTTATATGGTATGTGTTTTTTTCTTATTTTTTTTTTTTTCATTATCACCTGTATATATTTAGTTTATTTATGTAAGCATATTATTCTTTTGTACACCAAGTCTACTCATTTGATTTTTTTTTTAATCTCCTTTTACGGGTTGGCTGGAAGAAATCTCTTTAAGTAGAGATAAGCTCGCCCATTGTACTTATGTTACGTTTATTTTTTTTCCCTAATTGTGCTGTTCTCTGTGTACAATAAAGAATTAAATAAATAAATAAATAAAATACCTACGCTTAGTAACCTCATGTGTATGTCATGTAATGTATCGATGTATGTTATTTTGTTTTATTCCATGACAGAACGAAAATAACAATAACGGCGACGGCGGCGGACGACAATAACGGCGATATGACCCTTCACGTTTATGAAGAGGTATCATTTTCTTGTATACTATTTTAAAATTCATAGGTATATAAAAAAGATTTTATGTGGGTTCTAATAAAAAAAAATTAATTGTAAGATCGTCTGTTTCTTGTAAAAATATTTGTAAATGAGAATTTACAAAAAAATATATTTAGACCGACGACGTGACGAGCTGGGGTAGGAACTTGGCTGGCAGAGGTCATCTTAGGGTCCTGGCGCTGTGTGGCTCGCCATCCGAGATAGGGTCGCCCCGCTTATGACTAAGCACGCTGCCGCGAGACTAAAGCCCCGTTTTCACTTTGATTAGTACGAGTGTGTGTGTTTTGTATTAAACACACACACTCGTACTAATCAAAGTGAAGTGAAGGTGCTTAGTATTCAGATAAAAATACGTAAAGACAGCCGTTGCTCAGTGCGCGTGATAAGTAATCAGCATCTATTCACTTTTATTACGCTGATTACGAATCACTTGCACTAATCCACGGCTATCTTCACGTATTTTCGGCTTAATACTAAGCGCCTGCATTAAACACTCGCACTCGTACTAATCAAAGTGAAAACGGTGCTTTAGTCTCGCGGCAGCGTGCTTAGTCATAACCGGTACCGTAATATCCAGTAAAGTACAAAAATATTACTTAACCCTCCCAAGAGTACCAGCTCACGTGCGTTTATCGTTCGGTCCGAAAAGCAGAAAATCACGTGGACTCAGGCCAATTTAAGGACATTCCTGCTGAACGAGGTGGTGTGAAAATCATACGATATGGTGCATCTGGGTCAACAGACTAATAAATCTATTTCTATATACACACAAAACTCAAAAGATTGGTGTTTATGTTAGTAACGTGTGTATATAATTTACAACGATTTATGTCTAACGAGCTTACTACTAGATC
This sequence comes from Apodemia mormo, assembly GCA_036924255.1. Classification (NCBI taxonomy): domain Eukaryota; kingdom Metazoa; phylum Arthropoda; class Insecta; order Lepidoptera; family Riodinidae; genus Apodemia; species Apodemia mormo. The sequence continues at coordinate 2,685,182 of JAUPFN010000008.1, forward strand.
AACGAGGCAGTTAATGATACCACTGCCCCATTAGCTATCGACAGCAATCTCTTATTTCAAAGTGAATCCTCTATTTGTTAAATATCCAATGAAAACTAATTTACTGAAAACTCGCAAACAATATTTTCGGCGAAACATAATACGAGGAAAGCAAAAGTAATTTGTTTTTAATACGGAAAAGCGAGGGTTTTTATTTTAATTTGTAAATTTGTTTGATACATTTTTATTAAGTAATAATGAGATAAACTAATTCTATATTTTTCTTTAATATTACCGTTTTAATAAAAAGAACAAATTGTGTAGACCACGACAGATTAATGGCTATCATAGCTATTCTTTCATATATTCTATCATATCTGTCGTGGCTTTTGAGGGACTCTGGTTCAATTTCTGGTGTAATAAACATTTAGAATTATAATATATAGAACTAATGATTTTGAGCTTAATGTTTGTATTTGTGGGTATTTAATATTAGAGAATACTTTTTGTTTAACTCTATATTATTATATAGTACTAATGGTCCACGCCGGCTTAAAATTATTATCTATAGACAAATGACACAAAAATCTCATAAAGCTATGAAATTATGTAAATCCAAATGCTTCAGAACGCTAATTTCATTAAAAATTTGCCAGCCTACCATCGTGGAGTGTATAAAAAACATACATATAAATACAGATTTCTATGTAAATAAAACTGATCTGATAACTACTAAATTTCACAAGACCACGCGTTGAGTTGATAGTGTCTGAAAATTTTATCAAAATTGTTTCAACCGTTTTGGAATATACATACCTAATAGAATATGATGGGAATGATAATATAAATACGTGAGAAATGATAGACAACGTATTAATAATTGTAGGTGAGTCAAGGAATTCCGTTTACATTGTTTCTTTTGACGTAATATTATATTTTTTGTGAATGAATTACAAAGGAAACACAACGTTTATGTATTATATTGCATTAAAATTATTCCGCCCGCAGTAGCGTTGATGCTTGACATTGTCGTGTTCCGCATTGGAGAGAAAGGTAGCCGGTAGACATATGCATGTGGCATTGCCATTCCGCCATACAGTTAGCAACGCACCATTAACACATTTGGTGTTTGTAGGCGATGGTTTCTCTTTCCATCAGGAGAACCATCTGCTTGCTTGCTATTTTATGATATTAAAAATATTTTATGGGTAAAAATTATGAAATTTAAAAACATCTGGGTTTATATTGAGTTCCCTTAGTTATTTTTTATGTTATCTTTTCCCCGTGTTAGTCCGGAATACGGATCCCCTATGCAGAATAAACCATCTGCCATTCTGCCCCCCACTATTCTGTGGAACCAATTACCGGCGAGGAATTTTCTAATACAACATTAAGAAAAGAGCTTACTCATTCTTAAAAGGCCGGTAACGCAACTGAAACTTCATTGGTAGTGTAGTTAGTTGTCCATGGGCGGAGGTGATTATTACCATCACATGAGGCTCCTGTCCGTTTGCCTCCTCTATAAAAAGAGATAGTTTGAAAAAAACAAATGATTGGTTATATGGGTTATCACCATTGGGGCCACTAGATGGTTGAGTTTCGAAACTTCTTGCCCGGGTATTTGATGCTACCGCTTTACCTACTGCAGTAGCGTCAAGGTCTGTCACTGTCGTGTTCTGGTTTGCAGGGAAAAATAGCCATGCTCTCTTCTGAGATGTTATTAACACCTCAACACATGGATAGCAATTTACCGTTATCATTTTTGAAGTCTATAGCCAATGGTTATTTCTTTCCATCAGAAAAGCTATCTGCTTGTTTGCTATCTTGTAAAAAATGTACTGTCTAAAAAATATATAACGTTTTCAAAGTAACTTCGTGTTTTGCGCCGATATATATATATTCATACGAAATTACAGATTTGTTGTACTAAAAATCTAAGTTGTGCACAAAAAACGAACGAACAGTGAGAACCTTGTTCCTTGGGTTTCTTTGTTAGATACGGAATCCTACAACGATCATTACCTGGGTCATTCTTCGATCGTAATATATTTTCAATGATTTGGTGAAAAAAATAAAAACCTCGTGGCATAACAAGTGATCAGTACTAGAACTGTTACTTGATTCAAATCTTTGATATCGGTGTAAGAGGCATCTTTGTATTATTAATATTTAGGGAGATATTCGAAAATTTTAAATATGCTTGCTGAGGACAATGACAACTCTTTGATGATAATGACAATTTAATTAGGATAAATGACTTTTGTTGAGGATAATGATTTTACACCTGTTTTATTGCACTTATCATTGAAATAAAACAAAATATTAAGAATCAACATAATTATATTTAGTCGTAAAATCACGCATTGATAAACACAAACATAAATTCTTGTGTAATTAATATAATTTAACAATATAATGTTAATCAAAAAATTACATATTGATGAACAGAAATATAACTTCTTGTATATAATTAAAATATAACAATATTTTTATTATTTTTCAATTGTTATATCCTGCATCACATTATATTAACTAATAACTATCAGCTCAAAGAAATAAAATCGAAATAGATAACACTTAACATTGTTAAGAGTATAGCACTGGTTAAATAGGAAGAAAGGATATTTGTTTTTCTGAGATTTGGATCGCGGCTCTCTTCTTTATGTGTACTAGATAATGAAACGACAGGATTTGGATTAATATTCTCAGTGTACTTACAGTTATTATTTGGGATATGGTTTTTATTATACCTATGGATATACTTTTCATCGATATTACAATCAAAACAACTAGATTTGATTGTAATATCGATGAAAAGCTCGTCTGCGTTCCTGCTGAGCGTTTCTGCGCTCCCGAATAGGAAGCTACGTGAGTTATGTTCTGAAATTGGAAATCTGGTCAAATCTTCTAAAACCAAAAACAAAGCGAATTCCTACATTCTGTAAACGCTCGAGTTTATTCAGGCCTTCTTCTGTGATATCAAGATAGCAAATATCAGCATAATCTAATAAAGGAAAGATTTATGTTTGCACTAAAATAACTCTAGTCTTAAAAGGAAGAAATCTTTGCAAACGTTTGATAGCATGAAAGGTGGAATGAACTTTTTTGCATACTTCTGATATATATAAGCATTCCAAGGGAAATCTTCACTTATAATTTGACCTAAATTTTTAGCTGATTTGCTATACAGTATAACACTGCTGCTATATACGAGATCAGGAACATTAGCATTTGCACTACCTATAATTAAAAACTGTAACTTTTGGGATTTATTAATAAACCACATGACTCCGCTCATGAGTGAATACGCGACAGATCCTCATATATAGCGCTGATTGCCTCAAGAACATCCGGAGCAGAGAAAGGACGATACGATTGCAGATCATCCGCATATGATCCGCATCCGCATATGATGATGACGAATGAAAACTGGAGGACATGGCATTGGATATTATGTTGATAAACACGAAAAATAGGAGTGGAGCTAGAACACCCCCCTGTGAAATACCAACTGTTAATTTACTAAAACCTGAGAAAGAATCCTCGAAATGAACACATTGAGAACGATCTCGGAGATATGAGTCAAACCAGGATACAGACTGAGGGGAAAGATTCAGCGAACGAAGAGTACCAAGCAGCACATCAAAGTCCACAGAGATAAAATCGTTACTGAAGTCAAAGAAAACCAATAAAGTAGGTTGTTTATTACCAATAACATGTCTTATGTCATCAGTGACTTTAACAATAGCAGTAACAGTACTGTGCCCCGAACGGAAACCAGATTGATACGGATTGAACAAATTACTATCCTGTAGGTAAAGGCTAAACTGCGTGTCCAAAATCTTGGACAAATATGGAAGAATTGGTATAGGGCGATATTTAGAGAAATTAGTAGGAGCTGAGACTTTAGAAAAAGGAATGACGTGAGCTGTCTTCTAGGCTTAAGGAAAAGTGCCAGAAAAAAAGGATAAATTGATAATATATGTTAGGACGGGGAACAGTGAAGCCACCATGCGCTAACTGATATTGTCGTTGCCGATGGCATAGGAAGAGATACATTTAATGTGTTTGGCAAGGGCAATTACTCCTAAAGGGTTGGCAATTCTGAAAGATTCGCTTCGGCTGGTCTTTTAGTTTCTTAATTAATCTTTCCATTGTTTTATTTTATAGTAGAGGGGGCCAATGAGCAAAGGTACTGCACCTGATGGTAAAAGCAGTACCTTTGTACATCTGCAATACCAGGGGTCTTGCAGATGCGTTGTCGGCTTTTTAAAAATGAGTAAGCTCGTTTCTTGAAGGTCCCCAAGTCGTAATTGATTCCATAAAGGAGTAGTGCGAGGCAAACAGTGCCGACAAAGGCGCACTGTTGTGGTTTTCCAGGCATCGAGGTAGTGAGGATGGAACTTTAAATTTTGACGCGATGTCCGATGGTGGAATTTAACGGCAGGAATTAATCCGAACAATTCGTCGGAACACTCCCCATAATGATTGCGGTAAAAGATGCAGAGCGAACCTACATCTCTGCGCAACGCCAAAGAGTCAAGCCAATTAGAATTAGCTCTACGTTGAATGCAATTAAGAGGAAGAAGCTAGTACTGAGGAGCTCCGGCCCAAAGGTGGGAGCAGTACTCCATGTGAGGTCGAATTTGGGTCTTGTAAAGTTGGAGGCGATGGACTGGGATAAAGCTTTACTCTGCTGAGTACACCAAGCTTATTGGGGGCTAAGTTAGCCTCTCCTCCCAAATGACCGCTGAAATGAACGTTGTTCGATATGAGCGAGTCTTATTTTATATATGTTCTTATATAACTAGACGTAACCTAGCAAGCGAAAATCGCGCGGTGCAGCAATACTCGTCAGTTTACGCTTTTCTTTCTTTTTTTATATTCTGTCGCCTTCTCACTTGTTCTAAGGCTAGCAGTTCTAGATCAATAATCATTTGTTGATACCTCCGTTTCTGACACATTTTATATTGGACTTTACGATTCTCATAGGATTCCTTACTTCTAGGCATGCTGATTTTTTTCCCAAAACAACTGCAGAGACATTACGAAAAAAATTAATCAATTGATGTACCAGCTTACTTTATTTTAATGGTTATATATGCTAATAATTGTATTGACGTCATTATTCTCAACGTTTGTCATTGTTCAAAATCCGCAAATCATTATTCTAACCCATACATCATTATTCTCAACAGTCATTTTCAGGATAATGATGTCAGCAATAATGACGAATTCCAGAAAACATCTCGAAATTTGTCTTAAAAGATTAGATACAGCTAATAAATATCTATGGGGAGTTATTTGCAGTTCGATACATAAATAAAGCCATGAATAAAATCAATGAACATATTATTTACCACGATAAAGTGAATAAGGAGAATGATTATAAAGATGACAAATTTCGAAGAACCATATTCAAGCTTACCTTGAGAGAAATATGACCTGTCCAATCCGTTCAAAGTGTGTGGCCTAACCGAAGAGTACCGAGGGGCATCCGGTAGGCACGAAATATGCCCCAAAATTGCAATCATCGTGGAAAAAATTTGAAAACTATTCCTGTTTTTACAATGACGCTTTTTTTGTGACAAGCTATTGAAAGAGTGTTTTACTATTTTAGAATTAAGTTAATACTTTAAATTGTTAAGAAACAGAAACAATAGACCTTTAAATACAATTTTTTACTATAAATAATTTTATTAAGTGGTATTTGAATATTTTAGAAGACCAAATAGTCAAGAACAGGTGATCTGGACACGCGAAATAATGACGTTTTCAGTAGATTTTTGCATTTTTTTGTTAATTAATTATAAGAAATGTTTTTCTTTTACTTGTTGATAGTTAAAAAAGTAATAATGGAATAGGAAAACATTGTTTTTCTTCATCGTAGTTATAACAGTAAAGAGAAAACTGCCTGGAACCGTATTATCCTCAACATTGAAGAATCACCCACCTGGTGTATAGCAGGGATAGAGAACCAATGGCACGCGGCGAAATATTGTAGGTACGCCACCGATCACAACATTCAGTATAAAGTGTGTATATTACGAATAAACGCTCGAGTGATCCCATGATATGATAGAAAGTTAACATTTCAAAACTTAATTTGTGTGGATCTATAATAACAAAGTCATACTAATGCTATTTTAATTTAATTTGAATTTTATTTTAGTGTTGATTAGGGAAGAGCTTGACCACATAAGTAGATAAGCACGACCTCGCTTGATGGTAAGCAAGATTTGGCCTACATTGGAACGCGTTTCGCTAGAAGGTATCTGTTCACTCTTCTCTTGAAGATCCCCAGATTATACTCGTCGGGGAACACACCTTGCAGTTCCTTTCCAGCCCCTTGCAGTTCGAATGAATAAACGAAATATTTATCATATTAATATGCAAAATGTATTTTTTGTAGAAAAAAAAAGTTTAAATTAATTTTATTATTTTAACAATAATCGTGAAGTACAAAATAACCCACTAAAATATTTTCATGTAAAATATTGGCACAATCAAAGAAAACGACGAATTTCTTTGAGAAATGGTAGATAGTGCCTTTGCGTTTCGCTTTACTTATCTTGATCGCCTCTGTAGTCTAGTGGTCCGGTGTTGCTGTTGACTACATGAAATAACGGATTTGATTCTCAGATCGGGAAAATAAAAAATGGGGCTTTTCAGTTTTCTGATAAAAAAACAACGCTACCCGGAATTGGATAAGTACTCGGTTGACGATAGGCTTGTCACTTACCATATTGCGGAACTATGTATCTTCGGCTAATCGTTAGTGCACTGGTTATAACTCTACTTACCTCTTCGGGAATTCGGGAGCTGAAGAAGGATGAAGTTTAGCGTACCTTGGCTTATTAATTGTTCTTTATCTTGGAGGACCCGTCTATGCCCTAATATACATTTATTTAAAAACGATGGTGCGTTGATACATAAAGGTTTGCCACTTCTGGTGTATGGTGTAAATTGCAATCAATTATATGGATTATAATTGATAACATTTCCACCATATACAATCCAAACAAACCAACTCAAAGAACACCATTTTTGTTACATATAAAATGCTTAAGATCCAATATCAATCTTAGCGAAGATCTTTCTCGTGCCAAAGTGCTAGAACAAATACACTATACCAGTTGATTAAACGAAACTTTTAAAAGCCTTTCTTGGAAGCTCTTAGCGCCTTACTTTGATCGCTCGAACACCGGTGATGGGAATTAAGAAGTTTCGCAATTAGATTTTGTAACATCGAAGCTGTGGATTATGGACGGTACTGTCGTTTTTAAATACATTTATAACTAGTGTTTATTATAGTATAGCAAACGAGCAAACCATTCTTCCCATGGAAATAGGTAAGCCTTGAGTAGTATATCTATGTAGGTAACAATTCCTTATAGCAATATTTCTCAAACTGTGGGTCGCAACCCACTATTAAGTGGCGACACATAATTGAGTGGGCTCTAGAATGTAGGACGATAACCGCAACCGATTGTGCACTGATTTTTTGTCCTTTTTTCTTTATTTATTATATTTGTAGACACCTGATGGAAAGCTGTCACCACTGACTAAGGATTTTTACAACACAAAGTAATTTGTTGAAACTTCTCTTAAAAATACTAATATCAAAGCTACTAAAAAAGAAGAAGGTCGTGAAAATCGAACAGTCGTAGACTGACCAGATGATTTGGATGGAATCCAAAACATCGAAACGCGTTCCATTGTAGGCCAAATCTTGCTTACCATCAAAAATTGAGGATTTTCGGCTGTTGACGGTTACCTTTGGTACATCATGTGCACCTTAGCGGTTAAGTCATAACAACAAACCGCTTGTGATGAAGGTAGTAAGTTTCCAGTGGCTGCTGAGAAGGTAATGACAGACTTTTATATGGATGATCTGATGACTGGCTTCCGATCTGAAACAGATGTAGTAAGAATTTATAACGAAATGAACAATTTATTAGAGAAAGGAGGGTTTCGTCTACAAAAGTGGACAAGCAATAGAATGGAATATTAGAGGAGGTACATGAAGGTTCGGGTAAGGATTTGGAAATAAAAATTGACAAAATAACAAAAATTTTGAGACTTACCTGGAACAGGAATACCGATGAATTTGATTGGTCCGTGCGAATGTTACCATCGAATGCATCTAAAACAAAAAGAACTGTAATATCAGAGATAGCACGGCTTTATGATCCATTGGGGTGGATAGCGCCAAGTATCATAAGTGCCAAGGTTTTTATACAGAAGCTATGGATCGCTGGCATTGGCTGGGATGATGAACTTCCATCGGAACTTCTAGACGAATGGAGATGTTACAGGGCAGAGCTGGAAAAAATAGTGGACTTTCACATACCTAGGTGGATAGGCCAAGGAGATGAAAATACCGTGACTTCGAACATGGCGCATGCAGCTGTAGTATATTGTAGGATTGTTAACACTGGTGGTGAAATACACTCACATCTTATAACAGCCAAAACAAAAGTTGCTGCGATTAAGCTTGTATCCATTCTCCGCTTAGAACTGTGTGGTGCAGGGCTACATACAAAATTTTTAAATGAAATATCAAAGGTAATGAATATATCAGAAATAAATACCTGTACTGATTCTTCTGTCATCTCAGAATGGTTGAATGATCATGCCTATCAATGGAAGTCCTTCGTGGCTTATTGCACTTTAACCATACTTAGGTTATTTGCTTGTACTCAATGGGCTCATGTGCAGTCCAACTATAACCTGGGATATAGCAAACCTCGTCGAATGTCTTCAGCTGTTGTTGTCAATTATGACCTCCAGCCGTGGCCTAGTTGGTTAAGAAGTAATGGTTTACAATATTCCAGACCATTTGGAGTACACACTAATGAGGAGAGCAAAACTAAGAGACATATGGCCATGATAGTATCAGATTATGATACTAACTGGATAGCTTAATCTTCCTTATAAAGAAAGTTAATAAGGATACTGCACTTCTAACTCGAGATCATTTCTTAATGGTGATTGTAATTCTAAAATGTTGCATTGGTTTCTTTATGGTATTGACAGTTGGTACAACGCATGATGCAACGTTTCTGACACTGATACAAACATAAACATTTATTGCATTTCTTCCAAAGATAAAAATGTTCTTATCAGATCCCCAACTTAAAGTTAGGGAACATTTAGTAAGAAAGTTTTAGTAAAAGAAGAAAACTTACCTCTAGCAAAATCGTTATACGGCGGTTTAATCTAACCGCATCCAGGAACAGACAATTTGATGCGTGTTGTTCCTATTTGTTGCAAAGTAACTTTTATTAAGCATCCAATTTCAAGGTTATATATATATATATATATATATATATATATATATATATATATATATATATACTTCCCATTACGAAATAAGTCTTTCGAAATCTTCAAAGCGTCGAATTGTGCTAATTTTGATTTTGTATGAAAAGATTTCAATTTTTACTATGAATTTGTTAAGGAAGAAAGATTTACTTTTGTTTAAAGTTAAGTTTTATAATTTGTTTGTTTATAGTTTTTATAGTTATGCTATAGTAGAATCACAATATGCTTGTAAATACACTGCTCACATCCTAATCTTGAAAATTATACAGTCCATTGCTCTTGTTGTTTATAATAATTATTGTGAGTTTGTTCATGGTGGGCGGTATTAAAGGAATTAAAATTCCTTTGGTGGGCGGAATGTTAAGAATAGGTTATTTAATAGTAACAAATATTAAATTGTTTTCATTCGTGCCTAATAGATGGCGTAACTAGTATTTTAAATCACGCTATGGTTTAGTTATTTGTAAATGTATAAGGCTTTGATTTGATTTGAATTAATACCTATTACCTCAGACTAACCACATACTAATAGACACGATTTTGGGTGCAAAATGCGTAGCCGCTCATATTGGCAAATGTATGTAAATATCACTTGTAGATATATCGTAAAAAATAGAAATATATCGCATACATATTGTGCTATGTAATCATGTCGAATAAAAAATTAAGGCTTAAGGAATATCTCTGGTGATTTTATTTTATCGGTAAGTATCACAATTGTATTTTTGGGTGTAAATGCAAGTGACACTGACAGCCTAAGAAATCGCATTCAAAGGCGTATCCAGTTTAATCTACGATTATTACTTTGACAGTTATTTAAAGACATTAACCCGAGCAAAGTCGCGTATAAAAGGTAATAAAGTAAATAGAAATTGACGCGTGTTCTCTTTCTTAAACGCACGGTCATATAAAGTGCATTTAAATAACAATAAGGACATCCTTATAGCGTAGATATCGTTTTAATACGAAAACATGAAGTGCAGGACTTCGGAAGTTTACTTTCATTGGAAAGAGTAAAGAAATAAACGATACAGTTGCCCGTTTAGTACGTAAACTGGCAACATATTCAACACACGTATCTCTTTGTAGTCGAAACTCGCTCAGATGAAAGCTTTAATTCGCCCTTTTTAATGAATTCTCGAATGGTATACATTAATGTTTGAATAGCTATAGAAAAAATAAACATTTGAATGAATAAAGACTGTATTCCTTGGTTTTTTTATTTAGAAAATGAAAGATCTACCAAAAAAGCGTTGGGATGTATATTATTTCTTGTCATAGTCAAGTTTTTTTTGGAAATTAGCAAGTATAATTTTATTAGGTCAAACAGATGTTTTTCGAATGATTACTAATAACTTGATACATTAGTTATCTGTACAAATAAATAAAATTGAAGTGTCTGTAATATTAAAAGAACCGCTTTTTCCTAAGGATAAGGAGTAATTTAGGCTACTTTTATTTTAGAAAATTTCCACGCGGACAAAGTCGCGGACATATCTAGTCTCTAATAATCTTTGGAATATCTATCAACCGACGAAAAAATTTAGGTTATCAATTTGACATGTTTATAACAGTTAATATTGTGGAAATTGGATACTATTTGATTATAATGAATTTAGGCGTCCGGCCACGTGTAATAAATTAAGTAAGTGTGAGTATGTTAGTATGTTTATTTACCACTAAATGTAGGACACACTACAATGCAAATCGTATGCGCACTGATAAAACAATTTTCACTTTCCATGTGATGATTCTGGCGATATAGTAAAGTACTGAACCGATTTCAATGAAATTTCGTAGATGTATACTGTATACTGTTTGCTGTAACTTAATAGTTTTTATCTCGGTTAACCTACCGACCCCTCTCTCAAGGCCAACTACTACAACAACGTTGTGTAACAAAACAACGTTTGCTGGGTTAACTAGTATATATACCTATAACGTTTTTTTTCAAACTCACCTGCCAGTCTGTATATATATAGTATAGTGAGTTACCTACAATATTTAAAGACGTGGTAGTTGGCGGTCATATATGATGAGAAAAACATTAAAAATAAATATTAAAATACTTCTCAGTAAGCCTAGTCAACAGTACACCGAGAATCCTATATTTAACTGCACACGCACGTATCGCGTAATGCGACACAGAATAGGGGTGGAAGGGTTAGCGGCGGCGTGTCCTTGATGTCGACTAGCGCGTACGAGTGTATAATATCCACATTTCATTTATTTTTAGATAAATATTGGTCAAAAAATAAGCCCCTAATTTTATTATTTAATTTTAACGAGAATCGAGTACCGAGTTATCTCCAGAAGTATCGAAAGTAACTCACCAGTCAGTCTGTATTATTAATAAAAATAAACATTATACATAATACATTCATGTGACATACATAAAAATATACACACATCTAAATTATATTATTTTCCTTACGACTTAAATCAGTTGTCAAACTTAAAAGAGATTATATTGTTTAGTCTATGGTCAAATTTCGGCCACAGACGATCGCTATCGATAGTGTATACTATATAGCAGTATACAATCTGGGGATCTTCAGTGAAGAGTAAACAGGTACCTTCTAAGGGAAGCCCGTTCGATCTTAAGCTACATCTTACCTTACCATCAGGCGGGATCGTGGTCAAGCGCTTTCCTATCGATAATAAAAAAATATACGTTTTTTTTATATAATTAGATAGCAAACAAGCAGATGGGTCTCCTGATGTAAAGAGTCAACCATCGCCTATAGACACCAAAGATGTTAATGGTGCGTTGCTATCTTGTGGCGAGGTCTAATGCCACATGCATAAGTTTATCGGCTACCTTACCCTCCAAACTGGAACACGACAGCGATCAGCACTGACGCTATTGCGGCAGGAATAGGCAAGGCGGTCGTACCAGACCCGGGCGAGACAATACAGAACTCTACCACCTAGTAGCCACGATGGTTGTGACTCGATAGCCAATCGGTTGTCTTTTACGACCTGCCTGGCAGAACGGCAGTTGGCCTATTCTTCAAAGGGGGCCGGAACCAACACGGCGAAAATACGTGATTGAATATTAAGATGACCTTATTATATAAACTTTTACATTGACTTTGAAACCCCAAAAAGTAAACATAAATTGCGTGCAAATTGAGCCTAATAGTATTTCATGTTCTGTAGGGTTCGCAATGAGTGGTAATGAGGTGGCTCGACACGGCTGACACGTCTTGCGTTACATATTACGTATATTGCGTTGAGTTACGTGGAAATTACATTCAATTATTTACGTATTTTCCTGCTTAGGAAATATACCAGATTATTCATAATTTACGTATGTTTTTACCTCATACGTATGTTTTTTTTAAATCCTTTGTAATTAATGTATCGTCTTAAATCCATTGATATTTGGGAAAATACTAAAAAATTGGGGAATAATTTATCCCCCATGTCAGTCCGGGCTCCGTTTGAAGAATAAAACATCTGCCGTTTTGCCATGCAGTTCGTAAAAGGCGACCGATCAACTATGCGAATCACTACCTTCATGACTACTAGGTGGTAGAGTTCTGCATTGTCTCGCCCGGGTCTGGTACCTCCGCCTTACCTATTCCTGCCACAATAGCGTCATTGCTTGTCACTGTCGTGTTCCGGTTTGGAGGATAAGGTAGCCGGTAAACTTATGCATTTGGCATTAAACCTCGCCACAAGATAGCAACGCACCATTAACATCTTTGGTGTCTATAGGCGATGGTTGACCCTTTGCATCAGGAGACCCATTTGCTTGTTTGCTATCTTATGATATAAATAAAACATGATTTATTATATTATGATCAACTCTAATAGACTCAAGGTAATAATTACAGTTGTTTCGTATAAAAAAAAAAAAAAAAAAAGTATCTTCACGCCCATATCCCCGAAGGGGTAGGCAGAGGTACAACAAGTGCACCCACGATTAGCCGAAGATACTTAGTCCCACAAATGTGATAGGTGGCAAGCCTATCGCCAACCGGGCACTTTCCAATCCCGGGCAACTTTGTGTTTCTCAGAAAACTGAAAAAACACTTTTTTTTTAATGTGCCCGACCCGGGAATCGAACCCGGGACCTCATGTGGTCAACGCCAACGCTGAGCCACTAGACCACAGAGGCGACAATGTTTCGTATAAATGGGCCGTTAAAATGTTTCGAATTATGATCATTAATTAAATTATAGGAATCGAAGCAAAATCGAAAGCTTAAATACTTTTAAACAAATAATTGCAGATTTTCGAGTTACGAGCAATTAGAGTAATTTATACATCACTTACTATTGCCCGCAGCTTTGTTCACGTAATATTTTGTACCAATTTTGGCTTCTATACCTTATCTGTGACAAACACAACTCTATTAATATGCTATTGTCTGTCTATCTGTCACTGTCAGGACTCTATAAGAAGTTCAAAAAGCTAATATTTTTATAGTTGCGACCCGCACCCAAAAATATGTTTTCACGACAAATATTTGGAATTCGCGACTTTTATTCTACTTTAATATGCATGTATTAAACATATAAAATATATTTTTCTTAAATTACTTTATCTGTTGATGAAAATCACATAAAAATCTGTTTCGTAATTACATTATAAATACATTATGTTAAAGAAAATAAACATTATATATACTACATTCACATGACAGTATTTCCTTTACGGCTAAAGTCAGTAATCAAACTTAGAAGAGATTATAATGCTTATTCTATGGTGAAATTTCGACCAGAAGGCGATCGCTAGTTTAGGCCAAAGTCGACCAGAAGTATAGCTTATGTAGCAAGACAACAAAGCAACTAAGGTTGAAAACATTTTTAAAAACATCAGAGAAAAAATTGTATAAAAATATGATGCACTACGTAAATGCAACATACATAATAACCTTCAAAAGTAATCATTTTAAGTGCTTATTCTAACATTAGGGGAGCGTAAATCCAGAATGCTTTTAGGGCTGGCGGGGATTAAAGCGTATAGTGCGAAACGTTATTATACTGTCTTTGAATAGTTAGTCTATTTTTCCTCAGCGCTTCAATTTACCAACTGATTTCAAAAGAGGAGGTTTAATAGACATGTGTAGTTTGTACAATAAGAATAAAAATGAATGAATGTATTTTATAATGATTAATTATAACATGGAAATAAAAAAAATCGAAAACTTTTATAATAAAAAGAATAATTTATAAGTTTATGATATAAATTCGGAAAAAATGGACATAACAGTCGCGTGACAGAGAACGCATATCTGGACGCGTTACGTCACTACGTGGTATCCACCATATTGTTGACATTTTCATAAAAAGCAAAGAACGAATGCAATGAATGTGATTACAGAGTTATTTTATTTTAGACGCCATGACAATCCAGAGAGTTTTCGCAGTTAATTTAAATTTTAAAAGCGAATTTTTTGTTATAAATGTTTGATATTTAAGAAATAATAACTTCTTGGTTGATATACCTTATAGTATCCAATTTTTTAAATGTAGCAAACTATTTTATTCTAGGAATATGTGGCACCGCAGGTCCGTACCGCTTAAGGGTTATAGTGATGGAACCAGCGGGCCAACTTTGGTCAGGATGACGTTATAACTGTGGAGGTCGATGACGTCTCACAAGGATAAGGAAGGGGAAAAGGAAAATCTTTACAGCCAGGCAAGGTGTACTGCCTGGGAACCGAAGACTATTGCAGAAGTTTGAAACTTGTATACATGTGTCCAAGATAAATAATTGTGATATCGCGATTCAGGATTTTATTTTGAATTTCATTATTTTGTATTCTTGTAGCGCCGCGCTTTAGGTTGCTTAAACCGCTACAAATACGATATATATATATATATATATATATATATATATATATATATATATATATATATATATATATATATATATATATATATATATATATATATATATATATATATATACTTTTACATGTAATACTTTCCCAGTGTTGGGTTGGGCTCCCTTTGAGGAATAAACCGTCTGCTATTCTGTCACATATTTCTTAAGAAGTGAACGGTTGGTTATGTTTACGTATCACTACCATAGTGACTGCTATGTGGTAGAGTAAACTTTTAAACTAACGCGTTCTACTATCATTTTTAAAAGTAATAAACGGGTCAAAAACGCGTACATATATAGAATTTACTTGTAAAGCTCGACGTTTCGGCCAAGTTACATTGACCGTGGTCACAAGCGGACGTGGTCCGCTCGTGTTCTATTATACACAAGTAAGTTGTATACACAAGTAAGTTCTATATATGTGCCTACGCGTTGTTGACCCGTTTATATATTTTTAAAAATATGGTAAAGTTTTGGTAAAAGAGAATATCACCCAAATACGTAGTAAACCTCAACGAAATTGTTGTGGTAATGTTCAAAAATAAACATGACCACCGCTCGGGCGAAGGATGCGTGATTGTTTTTTTTTTTGATCGACACGTGCCGCGGTACCATATCACTGTTTGCAAATATTGAAGTTCAATATCTATGCATGGGAGGGTGTGGGGTTGGAAGAGTGTGGCTGAATCAAGATGGTATTGTCTTTTGATTTTGATTATTTTTTTTACAGCTTTCCTCTGATGAATTTTTTTTCAGAGACTTTGTCCTTTCAATCCAAACCATCCCCAACGACTTGTTAAAGTGGAGATGGTATGAATATTTGATACCAGTATAATAGCATTTTGATGCTTAGTGAATTCACTTCCATTGTACACTTGAATGACATGTCACTAGAATGTTGGCCGCTTTGTTGCTTATCAATACAATAAATAATAATGTTAATAACGGTCAATAAAATATTTATTATTTTTATCGTTTTTTTATAGTTTCTCCAAGTACATGAGTGAGTGGATCACTTGATGCAAACCAGTCAACACTGCCTATGGACATTTGCAACTCAAGAAGATTTTTTTTATATATATCATAAGATAGCAAACTAGCAGATGGTTCTCCTGATGGTAAGAGTCAACCATCGCCTATAGACACCAAAGATGTTAATGGTGCTTTGCTTTCTTGTGGCGCGGTCTAATGCCACATGCATAAGTTTACCGGCTACTTTACCCTCCAAACCGGAACACGACAGTGACAAGCACTGGCGCTATTGCGGCAGGAATAGGTAAGAAATAGGAATAGTTGCCAATACCGACTTCGCAAAATGTTGTTGACCCTTCTCTTAACAATTCAATCACAAACGAGTCCAAATCCAGTAGGGTTCCAAAGTTTTGTAACAGATTTGCTCTGACTAATGTCCAGTTTAGACCTGAAAAATTTTAAAAATAACAAAGAAACATTTAGACACAACAGTCTAAGCTTTCAGTGGGACGGTCTTACCAACTAAGCCACTGTTGCCTAGTTCAACGTGGCAAAATTCTTTATTTTGACTTAGGTATACGTAGGATTACACTAGGTAAATAAGGTTATCGTTACAGCTGAAATACAAGTTTATAATTTTGATCAAAAATTTCGTGATTCTATCTATGAATGTACTAGCAAAACTTTTGCAAGGTTTCCCATGCTTGGAAAAACTTGCAAAGCCTTATAAACAACAGAAAAATTTCTCATCCCAAATTGGGAGTGTTGTACAAAAATATGTTATCCGCGATTTGGTGATGGCAGCCATCTTTGAATATTTTGCCATGGTGTTATTGTATTCCACAAGATAGACCTTTCATTTGATAACCATTTTGATGAATAGTTCAAAAATATATAATCTCACATTTTGTGATGGCGCCTATCTTGGGCATGATTTTTTCAATGTATATCGTATTTTACAAGTTTTTATTTGATACCCATATTGATTGGGTTGTACAAAAACATGTTATTCGGAATTTTGTTACGACGGCTATTTTAGATTTATAAAACTAAAGATAACATACATACAATTGTATTAGTATCAAAACCAAGATGCAATCCAAATTTAAGGTTAATCGGAAACTGGAAAGTAAGTCAAATTTAGCTTGCAGGATTTGAGCCAAACTAACTAACGTAGCCAGGCAATAAATATTAATAAATAAAAACTTGTTTTAATTAAAAAACTAAAAGAGACTAATATTCAGTAATCAGAAAACATTTTATTTTACTAAAAAAATATCGGTTACATTGATATTCATTCTTCCTTAACCAGAGCCGGTGAAGATATTAATTATTAACTCCCCTTTTCAAATGTTATCAGCTTAATTAAATCAGTCTTGCAAAACGATGTCTAACTCTCATCCTAACGTGTCTAACAAAGCCGGAAGGCGGGCGATTCATTTTATTGCTCCTTTCAGAAGAAAAGAGGAAAACCCTAAGACATTTAATTAATCGTTAATAATTTAAGATCTATGCGATGAT
Source organism: Apodemia mormo (assembly GCA_036924255.1). NCBI lineage: Eukaryota > Metazoa > Arthropoda > Insecta > Lepidoptera > Riodinidae > Apodemia > Apodemia mormo. Next base: position 2,702,822 of record JAUPFN010000008.1, read on the forward strand.
GCCTCAATGGGAATAATGCGTGCATTACATCCATTTAAATGAAGAGTATTTTATCTATTACGTATTTTATTCCTTCGATCTTCAGCATTTAATGTAACTCCACTACGAATGATATACAAATTGACTGGGAAAAGGCTGTGTAATATATTGAAGCACATATTGAATGTTCATATGTCACCAATAAAAATAGAATGAAAATAGAATATTGCTTAACCACATATATAAAAGGTGTTACATCGTCGATCGTCTCAAATATTTGACCATTACTGGCATGCAAAAATATTTATAAAACATTAAAGAAAAACATAAATAATTAAATTAAAAATAATAAATCATTAAATTAGTAAATTAATTCCAATTTCATAAGATAATCATTTACTTTTTAGAATGACATTTTTGTTATTTTCAAAATTTAATTTTTAATTACTTAGTAATTGTTAATTATTTGTACAGCCATTGAATATCATTATTCCTATTAGTTGTGTTGTGCAAGAAGTAGGCATAACAAGTATGTCAGGAAATCTAATATTAAACAGGTAGTTATGCTTAAATTTTCTTAAATAATTTTTGATGATTCTTAACAAAATTACAAATTTTGTATATATACAAAGTAGGACCGTTAATTCATTTAGTTTTGTGAATAGAAGCTTGTATTGCAAATATGTAGGTCCATGGACTTATATTTCAAATAGCCCAAACGCATTGGATTTGAGCAATAAATACCTAATTTACGTCATACGAATTTCCCTACAAGATAATTCCATACCTATCTAAGTAAAGATTAAACACAAATACACAAAACAAAATATTTGTATGTCACTCGTTCCCTAATTAAATACACGGGGCACACTAAAAGTTTTGCACTTCTAGCTAATCGGAACTATTTGAACTTCGAATGTTATATTTTTAAAACGTTGCAACCTTCTTAGTAATAAAAAAAAAAAAAACAATTGGCGGGAAATGATTTGTCAATTGTTTTTTATCACACATAAAGACTTATTACTGATTTTTTATCATTTTAAAAGTTCTCTTTCTCCGCAAGACTGTGCCGCTCGTCTCCAAAATGCTTTTGGGAGAAAAGCACCTTGTTTGAGCACCGTGAAGCGATGGTTTGCTGAATTTGAGAAAGGTCGAGTTTCTTTACATGACGAATTTCGTGAAGGGTGGCCTTCAACTGCCGTCAACGAAAATAATGTGGCTACTATTAAGCGGTTAATTAAAGAAAACCTATGAGACAATTTGAGGACTATTGGGGATTGATATGAGCCAAATTCAGAAAATTTTACACTAAGAATTGAAAGTTCGGAAACTTTGTTGTCGTTAGATCCCTCATGAACTGACAGCGGAGCAGAAGCGGGCTCGCGTGGAATGGTGCTCACAGATGCTACTGAAGTACGACCACGAATATTCTAATGCTGTTTGTGACATTGTCACAGGAGACGAAACGTGGATTTATTGTTTTGAACCCGAAAAAAATAGCAATCTTGTGAATGGGTGTTTGAAAATGAGAACAGGCCAACAAAAGTGAGACAGGCGAAAAACGTTGGTAAAAAAAATGATCGCGTTTTTTTTCTCAGCTATGGTCCTATCTGTACAATTCCACTTTAAGATCAAAAGAGTGTTAATGCCGAGTGGTATTCTACCATTTGTTTACCCAGGGTGTTAGAAAAAGTTTGCGAAAGACGACTCAAAAGCCGCATTCTTCTACACCATGATAACGCTTCTTCGCACACGGCCAACAAAACAAAGTCATTTCTAGCTTCCGAAAAAGTACATCTCGTCACTCAACCTGAGCATAGCCCCGACCTAGCACACTGTGATTTCTGTATTTTCCCCAAAATCAAAGATTTGATGAGAGGTTTTACTTTTACCAACTCCGAAGAGGCAGTGATAGCGTTCAATCAGCACGTAGAAAACATGCCTTCAGATCTGTGGTCTTCCTGTTTTAAATTTTTTACTTTTATTATAATTTTTTGACACGTGTAAGACATGAGACATGTACGATATTCTTATTTTTTTTTGGACATTATTATAAAATGATTTAATTTTTCAATGTTATATTTAACTATGTACCTACTTACTGTTACTTTTGTAATGATATTTTATTTTCTGGTGTTGACGTTCAAAAAAAGTATTTTTATACTTATTTTGAATAAAAATTATTTGATTGATTGATTGATTAAAAATGGTTCGATCGCATGAAAAAATGTTTAAAATGTAGAGGAGATTATTTTGAAAAGCAATAAACATAATATTTTGGTTATAACATGTTTTTTTAAGTTACGCAAAACTTATAGTGTGACTTACGTAGATGACAATTTTTTTTTGGGAACACAATAAGATTGTCTAGCTATACAGCCTTATGTGTTGTAAGTTTCGACTGTTATTATAAAGACTTATACTTTTTGTTGCATTTTATATAATAGTTTTTAAAATCTTTTACATCTTACATATTTAATACTTTTTAGTTGTTCGGTTAGTCATAAACAAAATAAATAATTAGCTTTATGACAGAATTTTTTGCCGGTTTTAACAGTAAGAATAAGTATGCAAGTTTTTCCCACAACAAGTAATTCCATGACTTTACAGATTGTTAAAATACTTTTAAAAAGTGCTTGTTGTAATCAGTTTAATAGGTAAACTATACATTAAATTAATTTCGGTTCAGTTTATATTTTTGTTGGATTGTATGCCAATTTCATCAATTAATAATAATTATTTATTATTAATGATGAAATTTATTTTATTATTATTTGGAAACGTTATTTTACCATCGTCAAATTAAACGCATGCTGATATTTAGCCTGAAAACACAGTATTAATCATCAGAATCAAAGGAGGGGATAATGCAAGAAGGAAAAAATATTCCTGTATTAAATATTCAGCGAAATTAAATCTCACAAATCAAAATCTTCACTAGCTCAGCAACATGGGTAGGATGAAGAATGATCGTGCTTGCTGAATTAGTGAGCTTACTTAAGACGGCTGAGTGGCTGGCAGTCGTTAAAATAAGGAGTGGTTGGATTGATGCAGTCTGCAAAGATCTCTGAAAATACCAGATCAAAAGCTGGCAAGATATAGTATTGGGTAGAACTAAATGAAAAACCTTTAGGTCTGTTATGTAAGATATCTATTCCTCCTCAGTTTTATACTACAAAGCTTAGAAGAAACAAAAACTAACTATCATCATGTTTAGTCATTTATGAGGTTGAACAGAACCGAAGGTCGTTAGATATTCCCGTCCACCACGATTCACCGGTTGTTCGTATACCTGGTATATCTCCATTTCTGTATCAATCAACTTTAACGATTCGCTGTTTATGGGCGGTGGTAATCACTTAGTATCAGATGAACTTCTTGCCGTATGCCTCCTATTTAATAAAGAAACAAGAAATTACGCAACAATTTGCAATAGAAAACTGCGCAATGTAATTCTGAATCGAATAAAAGAAAAAAAAACTAATGTTAAGATTTGCGGTTATTATGAACTCTACATCTAGACTGACTGAACATTTTTATCAATATTTTTTTAATATCTTAGACATATTCTTTAAAACTTTGACGTTGAGTATTTTTTCCTGACATACGTGTATTCGAACTATACTAAAAATGCAATATAAATAAAATAAAAATATTTTTACTATAGAAAGATGATTTCAATTAGGTGGCAATGCTTTGCGATGGTGCGTGCAATATTTGCAGAAAATAATTGACATCGAAAAATATTTGATCGTAGACCTGTCTACGATCGTAGAGCACTCTCATCTTTAATACTTCGTCTTGAGTCTTTCAGTATTCGCAACAGTTTTCTTGAAAGGTGGATGAAGTAAACATCAATAGACGTTCAGATTTTCCAAAATTTAACAGTTTTTTTGAAAAAAAAAAAGGGTGATGATACCCATTTCCGTGTCAACAACTTACGTACTCCGTTTGGAATAAAATTGCATTTATTATTATTTTCCTTTACTTTATAGGAGTAATGTTATTTTAAAATGTCTATTTTCTCAAGTACATTTGAAAAACATAATTGATTTAATCATCCTTCAAAATTGTACGTCTGTCTTGCACTCTGCATAGGTAAGTGGGCAATTCAAGAGAAAAATACAGTTGCCGATTCTGCGCCCCTGCGCGGTGTCGCGCCCCTTACCCCTTGTCAGTTTCCCACTACCCTTGCTACAGTGACGACGTCGTTTCGCGTACACCATGCCGTGTATAGTACAGTGTGTGTGTTGTGTTGTGTGAGTGAGTTACAGACCAGTGGATTAAATGAAAACATGTCCTGCACGTAAGTTTTACGAGTTTTCTATGTAGTGGTGAACTTTATCACAAAATGTTGTTGTGATGAACTTTGAAATATGTTAAAGTAAGTACTTTTAGAGTCTTGTTTGAGATTATGAATTAAAATGGTGTTTATTGTGTGTGTTTTTTTTATAAACTCGCTAACCCGGCAAAGGCTAGTTCTTCCACATACATTATTTGTAGTGAATCTTTTGCTTCCCTCAATATCTCTACTGCTAATGATGATAAAATATTATTTAAATATTCTTTACATGAAATACTAAATTTGCTTTTAAAAATGAGATTTGACAATAGAAGGATAAAAGGTGAGGTTATATGTATTCTTTTGCAAATAAAACAGTTTCTTTTTGGCAAATATTGGCAAATAAAACAGTTTTTTTTTTAAATAAAAACGATTTAAAACTTTAAACTACATGCTTATATCTGACAACTATACTTATGTTTAAAAACCTACTGAACAGATTTTAATGAAACTTAGACCATTTCTGAGTTAGAATATACCTTAATCAAACCAGAAAAGTCATATAGATATAGCTTTCAATATTAGTGATATTCATGGATAAATATACAAACATACATACACTTACAAAATTTAGTCCATGCCTGAGTACTAGACGCATAATAAGATCATCATACTCAAATATTATCTAATTCCAATTCCAACAATATTACACATACATACATTCATGTCAAACACATAACCTTCGTTTTTTCTTCGATTGAAACTAAACAAAACTATTCTAGAAATTTACAACCTAATCACCTTATCACATCATCATATTTAAGAGCTAGGCTCTTGTCTGTGAAGCGATCTTCTCTAATCTAATCTAATCACCTACCGGTATGAAATATACTTTAGGATCTATTGTCAGACTATACATTTAAAAAATCATGAAAATCCACCGATCTGTTTTGGAGACTAGAGACCACAATTTATAATGACACGAGATTTTTATATATTAGACTAGCTGTTGCCCGCAACTTCGTCCGCGCGGATTTCGTTTACTCCGCACAGCTCCTCCCCCGTAGGATAGCGTGATAATATGAAGCCTTTATGTTGACCCGACCTGTTAGTAATATTCATACAAAATTTGAAGTAAATCCATGCAGTACTTTTTGAGTTTTCCCCGGACATACATACAGACAAACAGACAAAAATTCTAAACACTATATTTTTAGCTTCGATATCGATTGTAGATCACGCCCCAAGTATTCTTTTTTAAAAAATATTTAATGTACAGTTTTTGACTTTCCTACGATTTTATTATTTGTAATAGATAATAAAAAAAATGCATGAATTACGCAAGTTGATATAGCCCCAAAGTAAGAACATCATTTGCTTCTGTTTTTTTTATATTACAAGATAGCTAATAAGCAGGTGTCTCTCCATATCCATTTGACTGTCCCGTTAGTCGAGTGGTTAGCGAACCTACCTACAAATCGATGAGGCTCGGGTTCGATTCCCAACAGGTACAAACATTTGTGTGAAGATCATAGATGCTTGTATTTCTGGATTTGGATGTTTATTATGTATGTAACAGTACTTATATTTATATGTATTTCTATGTATTAGTATCGTTGACTAGCACCCATAATACAACCAAATAATTTGCTTACTTTGGGGTTAGATCGAATTGTGTAATTTGTCAAGCGATATTATTATGGAAAAGATCGAAGATGTAAATAGTGTTTTGCTATCGGTCTTTATGTTACATGCATAAGTTTACCGGCTACCTTAACGTCCAAATCGACAGGGACAAGCACTGACGCAGTTGCGGCAGGAACACATGAGGCGGTGGTACAAGACCCCGGCGAGACAATGCAGAATTCTACCACCTAGTAGCCATATTGTTAGTGAATTGCATTTTTTTTTATGTCATAAGATAGCAAACAAGCAGATGGGTCTCCTGATGGAAAGAGTCAACCATCGCCTATAGACACCAAAGATGTTAATGGTGCGTTGCTATCTTGTGGCGAGGTCTAATGCCACATGCATAAGTTTACCGGCTACCTTACCCTCCAAACCGGAACACGACAGCGACAAGCACTGACGCTATTGCGGCAGGAATAGGTAAGGCGGTGGTACCAGACCCGGGCGAGACAATGCAGAACTCTACCACCTAGTAGCCACGATGGTAGTGACCCGATAGCCAATCGGTCGCCTTTTACGACCTGCCTGGCAGAACGGCAGTTGGCCTATTCTTCAAAGGAGGCCGGGACCAACACGGCGGAAATATGCATAATGCATAACCAATTGTTCCTCTCTCTTCCTCTTACGAACTGCCTAGCAGAACGGGGAATGGTCAATTCTTCAACTGGGGCCCAGTCCAACAAAGAGTAACAAAAATCTGGTTAATTCATCGATATAATAAAAAAGGGAAATAAATATTATTGATATTAGGTGTATAAATCTTAAAAAAGTAATTTCATAAATACCCAAACCAAGAAATATAAACGTTAATACTCATCATATAAATCTGTCAGGAATTTAACCCGAGCACAAGTTGATTATGTCGCCAGGGTCGCTGACCACTCGACCAACGGGGCGTTTATGTCTATACCAGATTATCTGCCACAGCGAACTTTGTTCCGCCTTATAATTAATAAGTGCTATGTTAAGTTAGTTATTTTACCGACCCTTCGCTCGAGTGGTTAGCGAAACTAACAGCGAATCGACGGGGCTCGGGTTCAATTACCCACAGAGACAAACATTTGTGTGATGAGCATAAATATAATTATATATGACAATATATTCATTTCTAAGTATTAGAATTGTTTACTTACACCCATAACACAAGCAAATAAATTGCTTATTTTGGGTTTGATAAAAGTTAACTAATATATAATGACAGCTGTTTAAAAAAATGTTATTCAAAGTTATATATTTGATCGCCCGTGTGGTCGAGTGGTTAGCGAATCTGACTACGCAATCGACGGCGTTCGGGTTCGATCCACGACAGGGACAAGCATTTGCGTGATGAGCATAGATGATTGTATTTGAGTGTTTATTATGTATGTAACAGTATTGTATTTCTATGTATTAGTATCGTTGACTAACACCCACACTAAATCTTTTAGTATTAGCTGACCATATTTATTTATTTTTCGGTTTTCCCCAGGAGGGTAAATTCGCCCCTTGGAGGGAGTATATTGTCAGTGTCACACAATATTTTCTTATGCTAATTCCTCTGACTAGATTTCTCAGATAACTTAATTGTCTTATTGTATTTTATTTCTAAAATTTTACAATATTCACTTAGTAGTGATCTGTTGTCTTTAATGGCTGACCATATTGAGTAAAATATATTTGCTATAAATTATTTTAAATAAATAAATATCACTATACAAATAACTCTAAGTAACCTACCCATTTAGGCATATTATTTGTTTGTGATATGGATGCAAATGGTACCTCTGACGATACCAATTTATATATAATAATATAGCCAGTTTTGGAGTTCCGAAGTAAACTAGGAACCTTATAGTTTCGCTATGTCCGTCCGTCTGTCTGTCCGCACGATAGTTCAGAGATCCTTATGACTAGAAAGCTGTTATTTGGCACGAATGAACATATTAGTCACGTCAACAAAGTGGTAACATAAAATATTGAAAAAATTTTTAAGCTATTGCATAGCTTCTATCGCGGGCCTTGAGCGTGGAGACTGAATCCAGAAATTCCGTAACGAAAAAAAAAACCTAACACCCCCCACTCCGACCGGCACAGGGGTGATACTTTTTGGTTTTTCCATCTATCGATAAATACCAGAACTTTTAATGACTTTTTGAAATATCACGCTTGTCTCTTTAGTTCAGCAACCCGCCTTTAGGTGGCATTGGTTGTATTGGAAAACTACCGTAATCAGCTGTTTGTGAGAAAGTATATAGGTGTATAGGTATTTATCATCTACGTACAACAGTGAATATCTGTACTCGTATAATTTGTGTACAAAGTGTTTTAAATATGAATAAACAAAGAAAAAAAAATACTGCATGAATAAAATAAACATATAATTGTAATTGCATAAGTTGATAAAAAATACTATGCAATAGCTTTACCGCGGCAGTCTCCGAGTGCCACACGTCTTTTTTTTCAGGGTAGCTCCCCTACATGTAAAGTGGGGATGTTGATTTTTTTTCTCACGTACCCCATTGTATCGTTGGATAGATTTTTAAAATATATTATAATATTGTAGGTTTGTGAAAGCAAGTTTTCGATTAAGGGACTCGTTTGTAAAATATTAAACCTTTTAATTGCTAATTTTTGTAAGAGTGTTAAGTGTTCTAAAATGTAACGAATCAAAACCTAAATTTGTGTCAACAACTCTCGTACAATTTCGTACGAGAATGGATGTGAGTTCGTCATACTGGGACTTTTAATCTTTTATTTGTATGAGAAATGGATGGCAATAATGATCTAAAGTGATTGCAGCGGGAAATTCATTAGACGGACATGCCCGCCTGGCCTTGCTACTATAGATCTGTGCAAATATCAGTCGTATATTATGGACACGACACGGGCCGTCCGGCCTATAGTAACAAAGTGGGGCGGGCATGTCTGCAGGCATGTTATCTATGCATGTTAAGTGAATTACAGTAAATAGTTACAGTCTGATGCAACCGCTCATTGGTCAATTCAAATAACACGCGCTCATTGGTTTTTCAAATTGCACGCGATTCCTCGGCTTCCTAATTCACTTTCGTTGAAGTTTACTAAATTACTCTCATAGAAAAGCGAGAAGAAAGATGTTTAATAACCTCGGTTCACCACGGGATAAGCTTACTTGGTGATCAAATCGATTTGTGTAATTTGTCCGTCGATAATATTTTTATCATCGGACATCGCATCAAAATTCAAAGTTCCACCCTCACGACCTCGACGTCTGGAAATCTATTACCGTGCGTGTAGATATTTAGACACTTTTTACTTCGCACTACACCTTTGTGGAATCAATTATCGGCGGGGGTCTTTTCGAATCGATACGACTTAGGAACTTTTAATAAAAGAGCTTAGTCATTCGTAAAAGGCTGAAAACGCAGCTGAAAGACCCCTGGTATTGCGGGTGTTCATGGGCGATCCTCATTCCATCTGCCACTCTGTCAGGCAGTTTGTAAGAGACGAACGATTGGCTATACAAGTCACTTTCATCGTGGCTACTACGTGATAGAGTTCTGCATTGTCTCGCCAGGGTCTAGTACTATCGTCTTCCTTATTCTCGGCTTGGAGGGTAAGGTATCCGGTACACTTATGCAAGTGCAGTTAAGACCCCGCCACAAGGATAGCAACGCACTTTTAACATGTTTGGTTTTTATAGACGGTGGTTGTCTCTTTCCATCAGGAGAACCACATGCTTGTTTGTGATATAATAAGCTATCTTATGATATAAGCTGTATTATGATAAAATAAGAAAAATATCACTTTCCACTGATGAGCTTCGTGTTCATTTACCCCTTTTGTATAAAAAAGCAGTATCTTCACACACGTATCCTCAAAAAGGTAGGCGAAGGTACACAACCAATGCACCCACGATTATTCTATAAAAAAAAGTTCTAAAATAAGCTCATAGCATGTTTTCTTTCCCACTAGTCACGCTAGGTCCTGTGCCCTGATTTTTTTATCTTATCTCAACATCTAAATTAACGCTATTAATAATGCTGTTAAAAGTCGTGACTGTTTTATAAAATGTTACTTAATTATTATTTAAAAAAATTAATTTACTGGTGAATGATGTGGTGGTTTTTTACTCGACTGCTTACAAGGGCGTGTTTTTTAACGTATTTACGTGTATATTTATAAAACTTTGTTTATCATACCTTATAGCTAAAACAGCTAGAAGGCAATTTTATATAGGAGATTAGATACATACTTTCTAGTTAAAGTGGGATACCTTGGTCGAGTGGTTAGCAAACCTAATTAATCGATAGGGTTTGGGCAAAATTCCCGACATGCATAAATATTTGTATGATATAGATATATATGTTAATATTTATCTATATCATACAAATATTTGGGTTTGGGTATTTATTATGTATTTTACAGTATTTATATGTATTTATATTTAGACATATGCGGTGAAAGTGATAATATGTATGCGCATGTGTAAGCTCAAATGCATGTAATAGGCGCGCACACGTGTTTCATCGACTATATACATGGAACTTAATTATACATATATGAGTAAATATACTAAATAAATAAAAAAAATCGAACAACGTTCAGATCTGTGAACATTTGGAAGGAAAGGCTAAACTGACCTCAAAACAGCTCCATGTGCTCAGTAGAGCGAGACAGTACTTCTTGCCTGCCCATCGTTTGCAACTTTACAGAGCGCGAATTCGCCCTTACATGGAGTACTGTTCTCACCTCTGAGCAGGAGCTCCGCAGTATCAGCTTCTTCCTCTTGATCGTATTTAGCCTAGAGCGGTTCGACTCTTTGACGACCGGGCTGTCTCCAATCGGCTTGACTCCTCGGTTTTACGCATAGATGTAAGTTCGCTTAGCATCTTTTTCCGCATCTATCATAGAGAATATTCCGACAAACTGTTTGGATTGATCTCCACCGTTGAATTTCATCACCAGATTTTACGGCAAAATTCAAAGTTCCATCCCCATCACCTCGATGTCTGGAAATCCACAACCGAGCGCTTTTCAAGACACTTTTTACTACGCACTACTCCTCTGTGAAATCAATTACCATCGGGGGTGTTTCCGAACGGATTCGGCTTGGGGACCTTCAAGAAAAGAGCATACTCCTTCTTAAAAGGCCGGCAACGCAGCTGCAAAACCTATGGTGCTGTAGCTGTCCATGGACGGTGGTAATCACTTACCATCATATTAGCCTCCTGCTCGTTTGCACCTTTTTTTATAAAAAAAATCATAAAATAAACACTTGCATAACACAAAATGTTCTATTAATATTGTTTAAAAGTTGTTGCATCAGCCAAGGCAGCAGTAATCTATACCTATATCAATATCTATACATATAATAAAATCAATATCTATACATATAATAAAATCGTAGGAAAGTCAAAACTGTACATTGAATATTTTTTTAAAAGAATACTTAGAGCGTGATCTACAATCGATATCGAAGCCAAAAATTTAGTTTATAGAATTTTTTTCTGTTTGTCTGTATGTATGTTTGTCTGTTTGTAAACTCAATAAGTACTGCATGGATTTACTTCAAAATTTTCATGAATACTACTAACAGGTCGGGTCAACATATAGGCTACATTTTATCACCTAGCGGCCAGGTGCTGTGCAGAGTAAACGAAGTCCGCGCGGACGAAGTCGCTGGCAAAAACTAGTATTAAAATAAAACCTAATTTTCTCACAGCAGCTTGTTAATTATTACTTTAATTCAAGGCTAACTTTGTTCTTCATACAAAGTGGAAACTTTTCTTAGTTCGACACTCTAAAGTTGCAGTTTTTACGGCTATAATTATTTTTAGATACCTTTATTAGTTACCTGATTTGAGATTTACATATAAAATACAAAAATATAAAATACAGGCGTCTCATGAAAATGAATCTGTTCACAAAAATTCAGATTGTAATAATTAAAATTTTCCCCTTGTTGGTCATGAGCTCCTTTGAAGAAAATACCAACTGTCGTTCTGCCAGGCAGATCGTAAAAGGCGACCGATTGGCTATGTGAGTCACTACCATCGTGGCTACCAGGTGGTAGGGTTCTGCATTGTCTCGTCCGGGTTTTATTACCACCGCCTTACCTACCGCAATAACGTCAGTGCCTGTCAGTGTTGTGTTCCGGTTTGGAAGGTAAGGTAGCCGGTAAACTTATGCACGTGGCTCTAACATCTTTGGTGTCTATAGGCGATGATTGACTCTTTCCACCAGGAGATCAATCTTGTTTCTTAAAAATAACTATCGAAGTTCGTTTTTTAAAGAGATTTGGCGAACACGTAATATAACATCATGCTCACATCCCCAAGGAGTTAACAGAGACGAGAATCTTATAGCCATCGGTTTCCTTTTACGACCTGCCTAGCAGGATAGTAGTTGGCCTATTCTTACAAAAAGTCCGGATCAACCAATCTGAACGTGGGTGTCCGTACATAAACATTTTATTGGATAACTAGCTGTTGCCTGCGACTTCGTCAGCGCGGACTTAGTTTGCTCCGCACTGCTCCTCCCCTGTAGGTGATAACGTGATTATATGTATTCTATATGTTGACCCGACCTATTAGTAATATTCATGCAAAATTTGAAGTAAATCCATGCAGTACTTTTTGAATTTACCCCGGACATACATACAGACAAATAGACAAACGGACAAACTGACAAAAATTCTAAAAACTATATTTTTGGCTTCGATATCGATTGTAGATCACGCCCCAAGTATTCTTTTAAAAAATATTCAATGTACAGTTTCGAGTTTCCTACGATTTTATTATATGTATATAGATTAGGTCAAAATTGAAATACCTATTTTTCACATATTTGGATTTTTGTATCCACATCGAGAACAGAGTGCTAAGTGTGAGTTTTTCTTTTCGCATTAGATCGTGAGCGCGTTTGGAGTTTACTAGGAATTTGTATGTGATTTGTACAGCGTCATCTAGTGGTAAACGTGAGAAACCAGTTTACCACTAGGTAGCGCTGTACAAATCACATACAAATTCCTAGTAAACTCCAAAGGCGCTCACGATCGAATGCGAAAAGAAAAACTCACACTTAGCACTAAGAACAGTGAACATCCTCGTTTAGTTTGTACATTGTACAGTTTTTACCAGTTAACTTGTTAGTACACATCAAAGTCTCAAAGTACACATTTTTCCAACTTAGGGCTCAAATCAAGGAGCTTAAGATCTGCGCCAAACTGAGGTTATTCAATGAGTAGAAGGATTAACCACGAGACTTAATCATTAAATTAATGTAAGATGAAACATAGTCCACCCGACGAGTACCCTTTTGTTAAATGATGAATGATACGTTTTTGCATGAGTTGCTTTCTTTTGGGTAGTTTACCAAACTTTCTGCCTCTAACTTTTTTCGAAAGCGATGCAATTTTTTAATAAATCAAATTATGAAGATTTCATAAGTTTTTCTTCCATAACGGATGCATTTTTAGTATTAATGTATTTCCTTTTTTTATGTCTTAAGATAGCAAACAAGCACATGGCTCTCTTGATGGGGGAGACAACTATAGCCTTTAGATAACAAAGATGTTAATAGTGCGTTGTTATCATCGTAGCGGGTTTTAATGTCACATGCATAAGTACACCGCCTATCTTACCCTTCAAACCAGAAAGCGACGGTGGCCAAGACCAACACCAACATTATTCCGATAGGAATAGTTAAGGTGAGTTTGGAAAACTTTTCAAAACTCGTTTAGTAGACACGTCAAAAGAAAACTTACCTAGCGCTTGCGTTGTTATTTGAGTGAATTGGTTGAAATGCCACATGCATAACTATGCCGGCTACCTTACCCTCCAAATTAGAACACAACGGCGATAAGCACCGGCATATTGCAGCAGGAACAGATAAGCCCAAATCCAGTCGATACGTAGAATTCTACCAACTAGTTATAAGTAATTAGATGCACTTATCACAAATATTTGTGATAAGTCATTCTTCTATCGGTTTTTTAGTAATGCCAAACATTAAGGTAAGTGATCCATTCCTTAAAAAGAAACTTGGATTACCACGGCCAGTTTTTATCATAAGATACGTTTAATAATTCATATAAACTGTTAATAATATGAAAGCTTTTACAAAATTAATGATGCAGCTTTTCGTGACATACTGACACCCAAACAAAGCTTTTTATATGCCTTTGAGAACAGAGAAACGATAATAAAACAATGTAACGAATTATAAGCGGACAGATATTTATAATAGGGAACTTTAATGGATCAGTCCTCACAAAAGTGAATACAAAACATATAAAATAAGCATAAAACATATATTTTCGATTATTTCCCTTAAGGTTGAGCTGAGAGAGTCGACTTTTAAAACACACTAGACTGACATTTGACTTTTTTTACCTGTTGATTGAGTAGGTAATACTCTTGACTAAAGCAATCAATGCGACTTAGTTCGATTCCCGACAGAAACAAGCATTTGTATGAGAGTATAATGCAATGAGTGATTAACTCGGTACGTGTCTACGAATGAATGTAAGAATAAAGGAATGAGTGAGTGAGTGAGTGAATGAATTATTGTATTTAAAACTCTTCTTTTTGCACCAAAATTAAAAAAAGAGAATAAAACTATAACTTCAGTATACTATAACGTCAGTAATATGATTGTAAGTTAAATTACAAGTCATAGAAATACATATTACAGTACTTATAATTATATGTATTTCTATGAGTTGTAATTTGACTCACAATTATATCATAGCAAACTGTTTGTAATATTTATTTACTAGATATTTCCTATGACTTCGTTTCCGTGAGCTGCGTACATTACTTTATTTTATACAGTACGTATCTACCAGGCAGTCCGCAAAGGCAAAAAATTAGCTAAACATATCACCACCATTTGTGATTACTAAATGGTTTAGTTCTTGAATATCTTGCCAGGTATTAGTATCACCTCCTTACCTACTCCTGTTGAAATAGTATCATTTCTTGTCTTTGAAATATTCTTGTTTGGAGGGAATAATTGATTAATTTAAGCAAGTGGCAATACAACATTAATTTCATTTATCTCTATAGATTATGCTTATCTTTATGCATTAAGAGAGCTATTTTCTAGTTTGCTATCTTATAATGTAAGAGGTTTACCGATGAATAAATTTAAAAAGTGTATTTAAAGCACAACTATGTAAAAAAGGATAACCTTGTGTAAAAAGTGTATTTAAAGCACAACTATGTAAAAAAGGATAACCTTGTGTAAAAAGTTATTTAAAGCACAACTATGTAAAAAAGGATAACCTTGTGTAAAAAGTGTATTTAAAGCACAACTATGTAAAAAAAGATAACCTTTTTAAAAGGTTATCCTTTTTTACAAAGTTGTGATTTAAATATACTTTTTAAATTTATTCATTGGTAAACCTCTTACATTATAAGATAGCAAATTAGGAAATAGCTCTCAATATAATTATTGAAATTTCATATTCTTTGGAGGACAAAAAATCCTGTGAATTATTGTTCCTCTTACCAATATCTGATAATTATTGTAATTTACTAAAAATTGTAATTGAAAAAAGAACAGCTCGCTAAGCTTCTTCTGATGGATCTTCTTAGTGTGACACTACGTACCGATTCCATAGTAGCTTAAAATTGTCGAACCGTCAAAAGTGCATGTAAATGTTAATTTGAATAAAACAAAATGATTTTACTTTGTAAAAAAATATTGAATTATGTAAACTGCCTCAAATATCTACTTAAATCATTTACATAGACTATTTATATATAGACATGTTATATTATAATCATTTGTTTTAGACGTGTCAAAAAGTCCATTAGCATACATTTTACTTGTGTGTAATATCGGTAAGTGAATTATTGTAATTCTTTTGAGATTAATCAATGTTCTTTAACCGTAATCTGTAACCTTTACTCATATATGCATAGATGATAACATTGTGTGATCGATACGGACAGAATAAAGTATGAATATATTTTAATCAAATATATATCTGAAATATCAAATATCCTTATTTAAAGTGAATCCATTCAAATTTAAGCACTTTGTGGAACAAAAGGCTTAATATTTTCCATTTAATATGCGATATTTCAGCAAATTTTAACAGGTTTAATGACAAAAACATAGGGAGGATTAAATATTAATTAGTATTAAAGATTTATGACACGATCACGGTTAATTACTCTGGCAACAAAACTATTAAGCTCCCAAGTATGAAGCGTAAAATAATGTTTTTAATGTTATCGAAAATTAATAGTCGTTGAGAATGCATGCGTTCATTACCTTAAAGATCGCATACTTGGATTATACTATGTGTAAAAAAACGTTCGATATTTAAATACATTGTTTGGTAGTTTAATATAATCACTAGCCGGCGACGGAGCTTTTTTATATCATGAGATAACAAACAAGCGAATGACTGCTGATCAAAAGAAGCAACCATCACCTGTAGATTTCAAAGATGATAATGGTGCGTTGCTAACCTTAAGGCTGAATTTTAATGCCACATGCATAAGTTTACCGGTTACCTCGCCGTCTAAACGGAATACGACAGTGGCAAATACTGACACCATTAAAGCAAGAATAGGTAAACCGGTGGTACCAAACCTGGGCGAGATAACGCAGAACTTTACGTCCTTGTAGCCTCGATGGTAGTAACTTGCATAGCCAATCGGTCGCCTTTTACGAATTGTCTGGTAGAAGACACACACACACACACAGACACACATATAAATTTATTTAAAAAAAAGTAAAATATATAGTTCAATAAAGTAATTTAACGCGTTATCAAAAGGAGCCACCTGTATTTAAACCTTACGCAGCGCCCGGACCCAAGAAACGTAATGCACGTCACGGAAAATATGTGTAAACATCACAATACCTATCTACCGTTTTATTTTGTGTGCAGCGTTAAAGTACTGAGCTATATTGGTACTGAGTGTGTTTAAGCTAAGATAATTATTGTAACTATTAGTAATATATTCTGTAGTGTTAAACTTATACCTATTTATATGTGGAGTGTGCAATATCCGCATAAACCTCTAATTATAGGTTTAAGGATGTTTAGCAAATAATTATGATGTATGCTTTTTCAAATAAAATAAATAAATAAATTTATACTTTCCATCATCGGCACTTGGTGAAACTCCGTCATAATTACTGTTTTAAATTTTACGCTTGTACTGTCTCACAATTCACTAATTATATATAATATATACTTTTTTATTTAAATAGCCAACCGGTTTCGCATTTTACTGCATCATCAGGACTGTCCTGATGATGCATAAAAACGGAAACCGGTTGGCTATTTAAATAAAAAAGTATATATTATATATAATTAGTGAATTGTGAAACAGTACAAGCGTAAAATTTAAAACAATAAATAAATAAATAATAAATAAAAAATAAATAGCGGATAGTCTATTCCTTAAAAGGAGCCCAGATCTACACAGCTTGCCTCAGATGGCACTTTTTCTTGTGAAAATGGATAATCACGGAGATGATGCTTACCTAGATTAATTTTCAAGGTAAAAGACTGTCTAAATAGAAAAATTTCATCTAAATCTTTAGAGCTATTTTGTAAAAATCAATTTCATACGAATATACAAAAATTACTCCTTTAAAGTTTAGGATTTACAGGACTGGTAAGACTGTACGCATTGAAAGCGGATTTCCAGTACTTGTTTCTGATACCGAATATAAAATAGTAGGGGAGTCCAAGAGGGGATTTTGGTTTTTACTCGAGTGCGTCAAATTAATATAGGGTAGGTACCTCGTGTACTGTTGACTCTCTCCACCAAATATAAGTCCTTTATATAGACGCTGGTAACTAGAACAGAAAAAACAAAATTTTGATAATTTTGGCTTGAAAATTACCTGATTATATTTTTATTAGTTATTCTTATATCATTTCCTCTAAAATAAAATAAAATTCAGATGCGCTCGAAAATTTCAAGACAACGTTTTCTTTGCAACTTTGTGATCTTCTCACTCTCTTACGTTATATTTGAATCATCAGATTTTCTAAATTTTAGCTGACAATTGACCCACTATATTTAATCTTCAGTGTTTTAGTGTTTATGTGTCACTGTTTTTTTTTTAATTTTTTTATCTTTATAATTTTCCTCACCATTGAAATGAAAACCATAATATAACCTTTTATTTTACCTATAATTTAATCTACAAATTCTAATAGGTCCCTACGACGCTTACTTAAATTTACTTTTTAATTTACCCAGTACTTAAATTTTGACCTAATGATCCAATAAAAATATTTGGTATAGATTCCCACGCATAGACATCGAATTCTATTATTCTCCATTGACATGACCTGACAGACAGACAATGACAAATTTTAAAAATGGTTGTCTATGTATTAATATCGTAAAAAAACATACTGCACTTGAATAGACATTGTGGAAATTACAGAAAGACATTTTGATTTTATTTATATGTATAGATATGAATAGAATGTACGGAATCCCCTTTAAACGCGTTAAACTTGAACTTGCCATTTAAATCGCAATTTCTTGAAAAACGTACTCTACTTTAAATATTGAAGGCGAAATTACAATTATAAAGATCAACAATCAGGATATGTCAACATAGCCGTATTTAATTAAAGTTAAAACCCTTCCAGTTATCGGTTCGATTTCGATAAGTTTCTTGGGGAATCATTCAACCCTTGGAAACAACTTACGACGTCTCAGGGGTGATACAAGCCAGCGGTTTTGAACGCTTTAACACCCTTCAAAATATCTTACAACAATATACAGCCTGTTTACATTTATTTTGGGGCATATGTGTATATTTGTGAACCTTTATTTAGTCCTTTTTTTAACCTATATTATTAACCTATATCCATTTAACCTATATTAGTCAAATCCCCTTTAAAGAATAGAACAACTGTCGTTCTGCCAGGCGAGTCGTAAGAGGCACAATCATTGTGATTAGGTGGTAGTGTTTCGCAGCGTCTCGCCCGGGTATTTGGTACCATAGCCTTGCCTATTCCTGCCGTAATAACGTCATTGTCGTGTTCCGGTCTATAGGGTAAAGTATCCGGTAAATTTATGCATGTGGCATTGCCATTTCGGATAAAACGCACTATTCACATCTTTGATGTCTATAAGCGATGGTTTCTCTTTCCATCGGAAGAGCCATTTGCTTTCTTGCTACGATCGATATAAAAAAAACAGCCAAACTCAATATAGCACAGGAAACCGCTTAGCTCGCGCTGTTTTTATGAGCAACCTTGATATTGAGATTTTAAGAGAAGGTCCAACAAAATTCTCAAAGCTGCAATTGCACCGGCAATTAACTTTTTGTGCTGCAAATGTCTATGGGCAGTATCTCGTGGTGGTCCCCTTTGAAGAAGAGACAATCAGCTATTCTGCAGACAGTTACAAAAGAAAGACAATTGGTTATATGGTTATATGAGTCATTACTATCGTGACAGTGTTTTACATTGTATATTCTATACTTTCCATCGTCGGCACTTGGTGAAATTCTATTGTTATTAGACACTTTTACTATTCCACTTGTACATTTTCACTTTTACACATATTTTTTAATATATTAACTTTAAGTATATTACATCCTGAAGATGCTTTAAAAATTGAAACCGGTCGAGTAATATATTAAAAAATATGTGTAAAAGTGAAATTTATGTACAAGTGGTTCTACATTGTCTTGCCCGGGTCTGATATCACCACCTTACCTATTCCTGATGCATGGCGTCAGTGCTTGTCACTGTCGTGTTAGGTTTGGAGGGTAAGGTAGCATAAAACTCCGTCATAAGGACAGCACCGCACCATTAACATCTTTGGTGTCAATAGGTAATAACGTTGTCTCTTTTTATCAGGATAGCCATTTGCTGTCTATCTTATGATATAAACAAAAAAATTACATAGTAAAGTAATTTGTCCTTGAAAATTATATTTTTAGAGTTCCGTATCTAAAAAATAAAATGAAACCCTATTACTAAGCCTCCGCTGTCTATTTGTCTGTCTGTTTATCACCATCCTGTATCTCATAAACAGTGATAGCTAGAAAGCTGAAATTTTCACAAAAATATAAAGGGAATCCCCATAAAATAAACGTGTTTTTTTCGTATTTTTAAATATTAATAACGGTAACAGGTAGACGCTCAACAGTTTCACAAATTGTGTAGTTGTATATTACCTTTCGAAACAAATAAATTAATAAAAATAAAGTAAATATTTACAACAAACGTAATTTGTAACAACAAGCGTGATTTTCTTTTATAGATGATGGTACGGAACCCTTCGGGCGCGAGTCCGACTCGCACTCGGCGGGTATTTTTATCATGCATGACTCGTATCAGGAGATCTCGTCCAAGTTTGAATTATTCCTGTGAAATTTGGTACCGATCAGATCAACCGCATTTGTTTTAGGTTTTTGTTAATTTTGTACATATATTATACAATAAAATTGTAGGAAAGTCAAAACTGTACACTGAATATTTTTTTAAAAGAATACTTGGGGCGTAATCTACAATCGATATCGAAGCCAAAAATATAGTTTTTAGAATTTTCGTCTGTTTGTCGGTATGTATGTCCGGGGTAAACTCAAAAAGTACTGCATGGATTTACTTCAAATTTTGCATGAATATTACTAATAGGTCGGGTCAACATATAGGCTACATATGATCACGCTATCACCTACGGAATAGTAGCTGTGCGGAATAAACGAAATCCGCGCTGACGAAGTCGCAGGCAACAGCTAGTGTTTATATAAAACTAGCTGTTCCCGCGACTTCGTTCTCGTGTAAAAAAATTCTAAAATAAAAACCCGCATAGTTCCCGTTCCCGTGGGATTTCCGGGATAAGAACTACCCTATGTCCTTTCTTGGGTCTCAAACTATATTTGTACCAAATTTTATCCAAATCGGTTCAGCGGTTTAGTCGTGAAAGCGTAACAGACAGACAGACAGACAGAGTTACTTTCGCATTTATAATATTAGTATGGATTAGTGCTAGTCGTGCGTGAGCGGTTCGTTAGTATGCATCTATCACGCCCAATAGCATCATATCGTCAGCATAACGAATATTGTTTGTATTTGTTTCGTTTTTGCCAGTTTGTTTAATTATAGACAATATTTAAGGTCCGTTGAACAATTATCTTTTGTTTCCATCCATCGACATCCATTTTTTTATATTTATGTGAAAAAATTAAAGAAACTAGCGATCGGCTGTGGCCGAAATTCGGCCATAAACTAAACAATTAAATATCTTTTAAGTTTGTTAGTATCCATGTGTGTATAATGTCATGTATGTCACATGAATGTAGTGTGTGTAATGTTTGATTTCTAATGCATTTTATTTAAAAATATAAGGTTTCTGCACTCCTATGCAATGTAACCTTTATCTGTGCCTAATTTCATACTCTAGCGTTGGCGCAATTTTCTTAAAACAGGGTACAAAATTTTTCCTTCTCGTATTTATATAAAGATGTAGAAAACTCCCCCGTGTTGGTTCCGGGCTCCTTTGAAGAATAGGCCATCTGGCGTTCTGCAAGGCAGGTTATAAAAGGCGACCGATTGGCTATACGAGTCACTATTGGCTATACGTGGCTACTAGATGGTTGAGTTCTGCATTGTCTCGCCCGGGTCTGGTACCATCGCCTTACCTATTCCTGCCGCAATAGCGTTAGTGCTTGTCGCTGTCGTGTTCCGTTTTGGAGGGTAAGTTAGCCGGTAAACGTATGCATGTGGCATTAGACCTCGCCACAAGATAGCAACGCACCATTAACACCTTTGGTGTCTATAGGCGATGGTTGACTCTTTCCATCAGGAGACCCATCTGCCTGTTTGTTATCTTATGATATAAAAAAAATAAAAAAAAAATTAAATAATGACCCGTAAACTTCACGCAAACTATAATATGTGTTTATTAATAAAATATTATTAAATAGATTTATAATTCCTGTTCAGGCTATATACTTATTTGACTTGTTTCACGAATATCCTTTTTGAACCCCGACGCAAAAAGGAATCTTATAAGTTTGATCCTGTGTCGGGAGGGTTGATTTATCCGTCGCACCCTAGCTGTTAAAAATGAGCTAATTTAGATACGTTTTTTTTTCATTGAAAAGCTGATTTTTAGCAGTGGTTCTTAGACTTTTATTAAAATCGGTTCAGCCGTTTGAAAGTCGACAGCTCTTTTGATAGTTGCGGTAAAGATATTAGATGCATAATTGTTGACATTTATTGCACTTGCAAGTTGCAACATATATAATTTGTAAGATTTTGAAGTCCTGGTCTGATACTGTAGCCGATATGTGAACATCAACCTTCAAGAAAAGAGCATACTCCTTCTTAAAAAGCCGGCAACGCAGCTGCAAGACCTCTGGTGATATGGCTGTCCATGGGCGGCGGTAATCACTTACGATCAGGTGAGCCTCCTGCACGTTTGCCCCTTTTTTCTATAAAAAAAAATCAAAACTAACAAACTAGAATAATCTTGAAAAAGTAACATTAGACAAGTGGTGTTTGGATTTATTTTGATCAGTATTATAAAGCAGGAAGGTGGAATAAAAAAAGGTTTTGGGGTTTTTTAATTTTGTTAATTTAGAGTTATCATATACCTTGACTGTGCCGCACATACAAACTTACCTGTGATTGTAAATATCAGAAATTAAAAATGTAAAAAGGAAACCAGAATAGGTTACCGAGGTTTAAACTAGATACATCCGCGAATATGGTATTGCAGATGTCCATGGGCGGCGGTGATCACTTACCATCAGGTGCACCTCTTGCTCGTTTGCCCCCGCTTCTATAAAAAAAAATAAAAAAAGAATATCAGACCGCAAACCTCACTCGTTTATACACTGAGTAAATTTCTTTTACAGACGCATCCACTGAAATAAAAGCATGATATACGTCGAGTAAGGAAAATCCTGTCCGATTATGAAAAGCATTTTTGATAGCTTAATATAATAAAATACATTTGTAATTATTACACGGATTTTGTATTTATTCCCGTTGATACTAATTAATCGTGTATATTTTTATACATTAACTATTACCACAAAAATGTAACATTACTACGTATTTACCATAAAAATATTTAAATTGTCACAGAGATGTCTACTTTAAAACATTTTCTAAGTTTAAGAAAAAAATATTTAAGTTTAAAATAGCTTGGAAATTCCAACTATTAACGACCCAAAAACAAAATGTTTATCTTTAAATGTAAAAATAAAAACTTCTCTAAGTACATTTTATAAGTTGATCGACTATTACTCCAAAACTTGTAAAACCTTCTAAGCCGTTATAGTTTTCATTTTAACTTCATTAAATTTACTACTATCATGACTTTTTTCTCATCCCTAAAACCAACTTGACTCTCACAAAAACTAACACTTAGAAAGAAAGAAAGAAGAAAGAAAGAAAATAATTATTTGCAAGAATATGGGTGTTACAAGTTGTTAAAAATAAATTAAAATGCCAACATATTCTACCATTATATAGTGTGCAAATATTTAAAAGCTTAATATTTTACAAACGAGTCCCTTAATCAAAAGAGGTTTTTACAAACCTACAACCATTTTTTTAAACCTATCCAACGATACCTTACACTATGGGGTACATGCGAAAAAAAAATTCCATCCCCACTTTACATGTGAAGGAGCTACCCTAAAAAAATGTATTTTAATATTTTCTGTTATCACTTTGTTGCCATGACTAGTTTTATGCAAAATTACAGCTTTCTAGCGCTAAAGATCTTTATACTAGACTGCGGACTATTTACTTCGGAATTCTAATTACTGGATGGGTTAAATTTTGATGGACGTATAGAGCCAGATGCTTAAAAAAGTATCCGGATATACTCGGACTGATCGAAAAGACAATTGTATTATGTAGAGTAAAAAAACTAGTTGTTTTCAACTAGTTTTTTTACACTACATAATACAATTGTCTTTTAAAAATGTCAAATATGTTAAGACGGGTCTTTTTTTAACATACATGTATTTGTATTATTTCTAAGTGCATTATAAATAAAATAGCGATATTTTTATTTTACAAAGTTGCATGCTTTCAGTAAGACGAGAGTAGTAGCGTTAGATAATGCTAATGCTTCGCGTTGTGGTGTGCATTACGATAGGATTATTTCACTATTTTTAATGTCGTTAACATATATTAATCTATATTTTAGTGTTGCCAATTTATTTTTATTTTTTGCATCCCATGTTAACATGTAGGTGTGTCTCGGTAAAAAATAAGGAAAGTTTGATCGATTTTGATTAAAATGGGTACACAGTAAGACCACGATTATTGCGCAATTGATACACGTACAATTTTTAGTTCGCCAATGAATTTTCTCCCACTTTACGATTTACGGTGGGTGGTAGCTAAAATAGGTATCTAATAAATTTTACGTAAAGTTGGCACTGGCATCTGTCTTCGGCGTGTGTTGAAAGTAGCAAAGTGATTATCAGTGACAGGAAAACGGTACGCTTGCGTAATTTGAGTGGGCGAACAAGCTTATCAAATCCAAGATGTCCCGTTTAAAATATTTTGCATTAAAAATGATACCAGTTTTATCAATAAATGTATTTATGTAAGACGTAATTGACGTTGATTGATTAATTTATCGGACCATCAGTTAATTTAAATTGATGTTTTCATTAAAATGAGACGGGGACTTTTGGGCCTTAACTGTGGAATATAATATGGAATATGGATGAATATGGAATATAATTTAAAAAGGGGTAAAAAATTGCTTTTTAACAATCTGAGAAGTAAGAATGCCGTCACGGATCAAAATATTTTATTTTGCCACATAATTTTAAGTCTGCCGTTTGAACTATCAATTCAAATATTTTTAAGTCAAAGTCAAAAAATATGTTTTATTCAAATAAAAATTTTCAAGACCTTTTAAGGGATCGACGATTCTTAAAGAAGCACATAAGCTACAAGTTCAATCTCTGGGTTTACCAAAAATATTATTGGGGTTTGTTCTTCAGGGATAATTTTGCTTAAAATCTTAGTTGAAGCTATGTGCTTCTACTGAGTGACTGTCTTGTTGTAGAGTAATTTTCCCATTTCACGAATTAGCACTTACTTTTGAATGTCTTTATTAAACCCCTAGCAATATTTTTTTAACATTTAACTTATCAAGTCACAAAAATTTAAATAGTACAGTTATGTTCCAAAATAAGGGAGGAAATATTAACTATTAATTTAACAGGTTTTATAGATACTCAATTGCACAAAATGTCGGAAACGGTGTCCACTTAATTGATAACATATCTGGGGCTTAATATGTTTAGATCGAAGGAAAAAAAATACCCAAAAAAGTTAATACTTTCGATATAGGATATTGTTTTCGATTTTATAATAATTTATTTTGCTGTTATAAATTTACTAATAATTTAGTCTCAAGTCTATAAGATTGTTTGCTTAAACGAGCGTTTAAGCAAAACCAGAGCCTGAACAGTTTCTAACTTTGCCTTCTTAAAAGTGTCAAAACCCATAGAAAAAATAACAGAATTATTCCATAATGCAAATATATATTACACACAAGTCCAGAAAATTACCGTGTTCATTACACAAACCATTGTCCTGTCGGTAAGCGAATCTGAGCTCAATCCGCAGTCGCAGATCACTACAATTTTTACGAACGGGACGCTGCGATTTAATCCTAATCAATTCCTAAAAAAATTCTGTAAACCTGGTTTACCCTGCAGGCCATCTCTGTAACTTCCCGCTAAAATAAGGTATTTTAAGCTCAAAAGAGTAAAAACTACAAGCATAAAGTTTTTCAGTTCAAACATCTATTTTGTAAAAAAATGTTGAAGTGATTTTTAAAAATCTGTATATTTTGGAAACGACTTTAACTCTAGTTTTGAAATCTAAAATATTCTTTTAGCTAATAAATAAGCAACGTCAAAAAATTTTTTTTTCAAAAATTTTCATCATTGATAAATTCCAAACAAATTGATCGATTTTAATACGATTAACGGTATTTGACGCACTTTTTAAAAGAGAAAAGCTGATAATATTTTTAAGTCAATCGGCGTATTAGCGTGAAATATATTTCAAAAATCTTAGAGTGATAAAGTTATTATTCTATGTCAAAAATATTAAGTAAGTTTGCTAAAACCAACGTAATTTTAACATTTGACAAGCTGTAACTGTTGAAAATTTGATTCGATTTTGATTTTTGGAACGGCATTCGATAAAGTTTTTTAGTACTAAAATATCGTAGATACCAAAAAATTATTGGTTGAAAAATTTTGAAGTTATGTCGAAAAAACACTTTTTTCAAAATTTTTCGTCAACGATTACTCGCAAACGGATAAACCGATTGCATTTTATCCATTGGGTGTAATTGTTTGAGGAATATAGCTGATTAGTTTTTGTACTCAATCGGTACATTAATTTGGAAGTTATATTAAAAAATACTGTTTCACCGGAATTTATTTTGGGGTTTTTTCAAAATTTCTCAAAATAACTTGGGCCGACTTGGTTTAAATTTCAGAAAATCCAAGATGAGCGGAATCTAATCGAATGCCATCAATTGCGTTTCAACCGGTCCAACCGTTCAAAAGTTATGAGACGTTTACATACACACATACACGCACACATACATACACACACACACACACTCACACACACACACTCACACACACACACACAGAGAGAGAGAGAGAGAGAGATAATGACGTCATCGTGAAAATAGTCGGAAAAGTTTCCTAGGACCTCAAACCGTGGACATCCGGTGAAAACTCGATGTTCGAAAATCGGGGCAAAATCAGTAACTTCCTTATCAACATACGTAGCGGGTTAAGTTAAAAAAATATTATTTTGCTGAACAATTCGTGATGCGTATTTAAAACAGAATTTTGCTGAGCAATTCATAAGGCGTGTTTTAGACATTATTTTGCTAAAATTCATTGGGTGCTAAATTGTATATTCTCATGCCTAACATGAATACTTAATATTTTGATGAATACACTAGTTGCGTTCTAAAATTCTTTGTAAATAAATCTTATTCAATATGGAGGAATGCGGTTGGCGATCCGATATTCATGGATATATCGAGTCTGGAGCGATTTCGTTTGTGTTTATAAACTTCGGGAACTAGTTCCAGTTTGATTTTCACTTTGAGCTTCTGAATTTTTAATATATCCGTTCGCGTTTGCCTTTTTAAGAAAACTTCGGTACTATTTCTTTCTTTTTTATAATATGGAGTCGATGACTTCTATGTACTATATTAATCTTTTTGTACAGAGCAAGGATTTCCGAACTTTTTCAGTCTTAAATTCTACGAATGATAAAACATATTTTCGGGTTATTTCTTGAAAATACCTAAATATATTTTATATATATTACTTGTATAGCAATAGATAGGAGTTTACGGAAAGACGATTTTAAACCAAATACATGATTTCACGTAATTTTTTTTTTAAAACAGGCAGAGAGAACTGAGTTTTTTCAATATTATAAGATAGCGAATAAGCAGGTGTTTCTTCTGACGAAAAAAGACAGCCATAGATAATAACGGTGTGTTGCTACCCGTGGGGTGAGGTGATAACGCCAGTTGCATAAGTTTTATGGTTTCCTTGTAGTAGGAGAGCTCAAGAGAGAATTTTGGTATTTGCTCGAGCGCGTTGAGTTTCTCCAACAAAAATAAGCCCCTTATATAGAGGCGGGCAATTAGAGTAGTAAAAAAACAAAATTACGATAACTTTGGCTTGTGGAAATTGTTAAATTATATTTTTTCGTTATCCTTACATTATTTTAGAATGTCAATATAACGTTTTATTTGCAACTTTGTGACCTATCAATGCCTGCTACTCCCTTATGCTATACTTAAAGCGTCAGATTTTCTAAATTTTGGCTATTAACCCACCATAACTTAATCTGATGTAATTCAGTATTTAAATCACTGTTTTTTTTTACATTTTTTTATCTGTAGATTTTTGCCCACCATTGAAATGAAAAACTTTATATAACCTTTTATTTTTACTATCATTTAATCTACAAAATCCAAGATCCTTACGACGCTTGGATAACTTTTGCGGCAGGAATAAGTAAAGTGGTGATCCGTTATGACTTACTAGGTGCTAGAGTTCAATATCGTCTCGACTGGGGTGGGTACCACCATCTTCGTATTTTTGTTTTCGCTGCTGATGTTATGAAAAGTGAGATGGATGTGGATAGATAATTGTGGCACTGGGAACTCCTTTATGAATGAATGAATACTCTTTAATGCGCAACAAATTTAACAAGATAGATTATGTACAAAACTTATAGCTAATAATTATGTACAAAGGCGGTCTTATCGCTAAAGAGCGATCTCTGCCTTTAGGTAGAGGAGATATTATTATAAGTATATTTAAGGTAGTGGTGCCTTTAAAACAAGTGACATAATTTCGAAATATTATCTATATTATGAAAAATATAAATATTATCTATATATAAAAATAGACATGTAAATAAATAAATAATAAAAATACATAGGGCAATATAAATTCATATTATATACATGACAAACATATTTGTATATATATATATATATATATATATATATATATATATATATATATATATATATATATATATATACATACAATATATTTACATACACACTATAATAAAATTACATATATAAACTGGACTTTATATTCATATACATACACTACATACATACACACGTAAACTAATATATTACAATTCAAATTAAACAAGAAAAATCTGTAATGATTTATTTTTTAGACCTACGGTAAGTTAATGCCATTTCTAACATAACTTTTCTCAGTAGCTTTTCAAAAATTTGATATTATAAAAGTTTGCGAAAAACTGCATACCAAATTAATTACTTATAAGTAATGAATTTCCGCTAGTCTGAATATATGAAACAAAGGAACGTATATAATAATTATTCAATACACAAATTGAATATATATTAATACCTAAAGCAAAAACTTTGTACTGGCCCATTTTATGAAAACAATGTGAGCGGTTAAGCATGAAATCTATCACTGTTAAAATTTATATTTCGAGAGACTGCAGAAGAGAAGAAGACTCTTATATTTTTAAATAATATGCATTACAAATACATGAAATATGTACAAAAATAAACACTGCACACGCTACATATATTTGAGATACATGATAATAAACACGCATGTACAATATAGTGATTAAGGCTCATTGTTCTGAGGTTTACAGCTAAAGTCTGCTATTAAACTTAAAAGAGATCTAATTGTTTAGTTTGTGGCCCAATTTTGATGCGACGGCGATCGGCGATCGCCAGCTAGCTACGCTACGCCGAGCTACGTACTGTGTCAACTCATGCGTAGCGTGTCAGTGGATTGCAGTGGATACAATCACACGTAATTTCTTGCAAAGCGAAGCTTGACGCACGTGTGTATCCTCTTCCTGCGCTGCAGTGGGTCCACGGTTTTAAGGCCATATTATGACCTTTATTTTTCTGTTACATTATTTCAATATCAACCTCTCTCCACGATATTACGGTACAAATTTTACGAGATATTATTGATTGATTTTATAATAACACTCGAGATAATAAGTATATATATATTGGGGATAGATCAATTCGTGTAGTTTGTCTACCAACATTATTTTCTAACTAAATAACTTTGAGAAATTTCAAAACTCAGAGTAAAAGTCAATTCCATTCAACAAGTTAATTTAAAAAAAGATGTCGTCATTGATATATATATATATATATATATATATATATATATATATATATATATATATATATATATATATATATATATATATATATATATATATATATATATATATATATATATATATATATATATATATATATATATATATATATATACATATATATACATAGGTGTTAGTAAACGATATTCATACATAAAAATACATTCATAGATACTCGTACTAAATATATTTAATAAACATCAAAACCCAGAATCACAAAACTTTATCACCTCTATGGACCAGTGGTCCGTTGCCGGTGTTTACCACATCAAGACCCGGGCTCGATTATCAAGTCGGGCAAATTAAAAGTTTTTCAGTTTTCTGACATAAACAACCGGGCACTTTTTTCAATCCCGGGCGGATTGAAAAAAGTGCCAGGTTAGTGATAGCATATAAAAAGATATTGAAATGTTTAGTCTTATCTTGATTTTAAATCGCCTCTGTGGTCTAGTGGCTCGGTGTCACTGATGATCACATGAGGTCTCAGATTCAATTCCCGGGTCAGGTACTTCCAAAAAAGCGTTTTTTCAGTTTCCTGATAAAAACAGCGTTGTCCGGGATTGGATAAGTGCCGGTGGCGATAGGCTTGTCACCTATCACATTGTGGGACTAAGTATCTTTCGCTAATCATGGGTGCACTTGATGTACCTCTGCCTACCTCTTCGGAGATACGGGCGTGAAAATACTAAAAAACTTCTATGCTTATCACATTAATGCCTGTTCCTGCCGGGAAACGAAACCTGATTTCGTAGTTCGTCAACACAACCAACCAATCAATAAATCACACACATAAATAAATATACAAAGGCCCCACATTTGTGTAACTATGTAATAACATTAGCAGTACAGAAATAATGTTGATATAGATAGAAATCAAACAGCATCTAAGTATACTTTGATTCCTTTGCTACGTTTCTTTGCCTTTGTAATTGGATAGATTTTTTTATACTTTTTCCTCGTTATACTTAATTGTCAGCATTTCTTCAAAAGTCAATAGACTTAAGCCGTAAATTGTAAACAATCAACAGTAAGAGAGATTTTATTGTTTAGTCTATAGTCAAATTTTGTCCACAAGGCAATCGTTAGATTATACATATAATTTGTACAGTTTATAAAGTAATTTGGTTCAAAGTAATTTGTCTCACTTCGATTGAGGATGTGCTCGTATTTAGATTAAGTTAATATATCGTAACACAAACTGTGAATTTCCGGGCTTTTCGAAGGTCATTGTGTAGGCGAATACTCCTTAAACAAAATGTTTAGCAATTTGTTGGGTTTTACCTTAAGACAAGCCTTAAAAATGTTAACAGAGAGGAGTTATATAGATTATAATATTATAGAAATTTGGGGGGTTTATTAGGTATCTCATTACACATCAATTATTATAATTGTTTAATTTCTGTATGACATATAATAGCCTTATATATTAGTGGCAATCCTTTCTGCTTGATTATGTTTGCTGCCGTGACATCGCAAAAAGTGCATCCAGCGATAAGCAAGCAATTGACGACGTTTTTGATGATTTTTCGTTCGCTGGTGGATTGCAAATTTTAGTTGATACGCCTGCAGCATTTGTTGTGTGCATATATACAAAAAATATGGATTGTTCTTCTAGGAGGTAAGATTCTTCAATACCTTAACCGGTTTTTTGCCAACGCCTCATCTATTCATGCCGCAATAACATCAAATCATATTTCTGTCGTGTTCCGGCTTGAAGACTAAGGTATACGGTAAACTTATGCAAAACATACGTATAGCAAGATGTCATACGTATAGTAACGTAACATTAACAGCTTTGGTGTCATAAAATATTAAAAAACCAGGACCTGGTACACTGAGCCGAGTAGGCTAATTATTAAACTGCAAGGTAGATAGATATATTACCATTATACGCAGCTTATTATCTACAACTAGCTGACCTGGCAAACGTTCTTTTGCCATATAAATTATTAATTATATGATGGTAGAAGGGTGAAAATTTAGGGTTGTAGGTAATTTTTAATGCCACTTTATAAAAAATAAAAATTACAGATAATTATCCAAAAAATAAAAAAAGGTTAGGGGCGGCCAACCCTTATCACTTAGGGGCATAAAAATTAGATAGTGGCCGATTCCCAGATCTATTGAATATACATAAAAAATTTCATAAAAATCGGTCAAACCGTTTCGGTGGAGTCAGGAGTGTGGTAACTAACGTTGTAACGCAAGAATTTTATATATATGATTCAACCCGGTGTTGGTCTCGGACTCATTTGAAGAATAGGCCAACTGCCTTTCTGTAGGTCGTAAATGGCGACCCATTGACTATACGAGTCACTGCCATCGTGACTACCAGGTGGTTGAGTTCTGCATTGTCTCGCCCGGGTCTGGTACCTCCGCCTTACCTATTCCTACCACATTAGCATCAGTGCTAGTCACTGGCTGTTGGCCGCGTTTCCGATCCGGTAGTAGTTTAAAAAAATGTTGACGCGTCAAAATAACTTGTAGAAAGTTTTATTGAATAAAGTACTTCTGATTTCTGATTTCTGATTTCACTGTCGTGTTCCGGTTGGGAGGGTAAGGTAACCGGTATTCTTATGCAGTGACATTAGACCTCGCCACAAGATAACAACGCACCATTAACATAGGCGATGGTTGACTCTTTCCATCAGAAGACCCATCTGCTTTTTGCTATCTTATGATATAAAAAAATGATAATAGCTGCACTCCGCTGCATTATAAAAGCTTGTGGTGAATTCCACGAGAACAACATGTTTTTCCGGGCCAAAAAGTATTCTATGTATTATTCCAGGTCACAGTCCTATATTTGTGCCAAATTTAATCAAAACTATTCATCTGTTTTTACGTGATTGAGAAACAAACGTCCATACATCCAATCATCGAAACTTTCGCATTTTTAATGTTAATATATATTTATAATAACTAAGTATCGCCTCTGTTGTTCAGTGCTCTGGTGTCAATATTGACTACATGAGGTCCCAGTTTTGATTTCCGGGTTCCGAAATTCAAATTGTGTTTTTTCAGTTTTTTGATAAAAATAACGGTTGGCATTAGGCTTGCTACCTATCATATTAAGGGATCGAGGGATTCGGCTAATCGTGGGTGCACCTGTTGTACCTCTGCCTACCTCTTCGGGGATACGGGCGTGAGGATACTTTTCACTAATAAAGGTTTACTTCTGCATTATAGGTATAACTTACGTACACTAAGACTGCAATAATTGACCTCCAAATTCTCGGATCTATCATACCTTGAATGAGGTTTTTATCAAATTTATATGAAACTAAACAGAAAGAATATTACAGGGAGTAAAGAAATTATTAATAATGTTCCAAATCAGTTTAAATTAGGGAGTTCTGAGGTACCCGATATGAGAATATCAATTTTGAACACGGATGAAACTTCATACATCATTTTCTTTTGTTTAATATTATCTGCATTTATTAAATAATATTTAAATTTGGGAAATAGTAGCTAAATAGAGTTTGAATTTAGGTAAGTTTAACGTTAACATGTAGTTCTCTTCTTCGTTGCCTGTATTTAGGTATTTATCTTGTCATTGGGTGTCTTTAGTACAACAGCTAATCTCAGAAATCTAAGTTAGATTGACAAAATTCTGAGCCAAGATTTTACCAAGACACTTTATAGATACTTAAAATATTAAAAATATATTAGCTTTAGAATATTCTCTAGTACAAAAACAAAGAGGATTTATATTTGAAACTTACAATGAAAATTATGATATATAAACT
Organism: Apodemia mormo; assembly: GCA_036924255.1. NCBI lineage: Eukaryota > Metazoa > Arthropoda > Insecta > Lepidoptera > Riodinidae > Apodemia > Apodemia mormo. The sequence continues at coordinate 2,736,216 of JAUPFN010000008.1, forward strand.
TATTGCTGTTTCACGATAAATGTAATTAAAGTTTTGTACATTAATAACACTTAAATATGACGATAGAAGTCAATCAAAATAGTCTCAATATTTTTAATTTTTATATTCCTAGCGATATATTTTATTTCACTTATTTAAAATATATAGAAAATTATTCTAGTTTAATTAATATTTATCACTTCTCCAAGCAAAAGATGTGTAGTTAAAGTCAAAGTCAAAACATTTTTATTCAAATTATCCTTTACAGGCACTTTTGACGAGTCAACATTTTTTGAGTTACTACCGGATCGGAAATGCGGCCACACATTTAAACTCAAAATCGCGTGTGTTCTTTCAGCCAAACTATATATTTTAATGAGTAACTCTTGGCTGAACCTGGATATTGGTGGGGCGGTAACGAGTATATAACTTGGAGCTGGGAGCCCGGCCAAAACCATAAAACGAAGAGCAAGGTACGTGATAGCTTTGTGTTTGCAACGTAGCAGTTGCCGGAATTATACTAGTCTAATTTATGGGGACCCAAGTGTAAGAACGTTTATTACTACGTGAAACTAAATTGTACTGTTTTATAAAACACTTTTTATTTTATTATACTAATCGATTTCATCTAACGACTTCAAACTAAAATGTGACAATGACAAGCATTAACTTTATTGCGGCAGGAATAGATGAGGCGACTGTAAGATGTTGCAGAACTCTACCACCTAGTAGTCACGATGGCTAGTGATAATAGTAGATAATCTTTTGTCTTTTATGAATTGCCTGGCAAAATGGCAGATAGATAATTCTTTAACGGAGGCGTGGATGGATATAAAATAAGAAGGGAGGGCCAGGTAAGAGTGTAGGACGAAATATTTTTTTTTTTTTTAAAAAACCTCAGTAGCCGTTGCAGTGTAATGGTGTAAGGTCCGCAGCGGTATCTGAGCTTTGGTAAAGGTATCTATCTAAGTTATCACAAGAAGTAAGCCGAAGTTGTTACAAGTCGGTTACAGCGTGATGACAGAAACCTACTCCAGTCTCGCAAAGCGATAAACCGGTAAATTATTGTTTCTCGAAGCGTCTAATGATACTAGGTTTACTTTGATTAAAATTACAAGATAATCTGCAAGATGATATCTGTAATTTAACACGTGAAGCAAAAACTTTGTACCTATTTTTAAAATAATTAGATAGGTTTGTTTTAATATCATAAGATAGCAAATAAGTAGCCCTCCTGATGAAAAGATAAACCCTCTATATATAAAGTTAATGGTGTTTTACAATCCGAGTGGCGGAATAGAAATCCCATATTTATAGGTCTACCAGCTGCCTTACCTTCCGATCCGAAACACGACAAGACAAGTATTGATGCTATTGCGGTAGGAATAGAAAAGACGGTGGTACCAAATAACCAGGCGAGATATTGCAGAACTCTACCATCTAGTAGTTATATGGTATTGACACGTACAGCCAATCGGTCGCTTTTTGATTCCCGGACCAACACGAGGGAAAACGGTAAACGGTGAACGGTGGGGTAGGAAATATAGTACAGTTAGTTTATATTGCGGAGGACTGCAGAAACCTTTAATATTTTTAAATAATATTCATTTGAAACATATCATTAGCCGTTTGTCCCCTACTCCATAAAAAAAAACATTAGGTAAGTACATTAGGTAAATGAAAATATACATTAGGTCTTTTTTTTATATCATAAGATAGCAAACAAGCAGATGGGTCTTCTGATGGTAAGAGTCAACAATCGCCTATAGACACCAAAGATGTTAATGGTGCGTTGCTATCTTGTGGTGAGGTCTAATGCCACATGCATAAGTTTGCCGGCAACCTTACCCTCCAAACCGAAACACGACAGTGCCAAGCACTGACGCTATTGCGGCACGAATAGGTAAGGCGGTGGTATCAGACCCGGGCGAGACAATGCAGAACTCTACCACCTAGTAGTCACGATGGTAGTGACTTGCAGAGCCAATCGGTCGCCTTTTACGACCTGTCTGGCAGAACGGCAGTTGGTCTATTCTTCAAAGGAGCCCGGAACCAACACGGGGAGATAGGTAAATGAAAATACACATTAGATAAATACATTAGGTAAATGAAAATATACATTAGAAAAATACATTAGGTAAATGAAAATATACATTAGATAAATACATTAGGTAAATGAAAATATACATTAGATAAATACATTAGGTAAATGAAAATATATATTAGATAAATACATTAGGTAAATAAAAATACACATTAGATAAATACATTAGGTAAATGAAAATATACATTAGATAAATACATTAGGTAAATGAAAATATACATTAGATAAATACATTAAGTAAATGAAAATATACATTAGATAAACACATTAGGCAAATGAAAATATACATTAGATAAACACACTAGGTAAATGAAAATTATACATTAGATAAATACATTAGGTAAATTAGAATATACGTTAGATAAATACATTAGGTAAATGAAAATATACATTAGATAAATACATTAGTAAATGAAAATATACATAAGATAAAAACATTAGGTAAATGAAAATATACATTAGATAAACACACTAGGTAAATGAAAATATACATTAGATAAACACACTAGGTAAATGAAAATATACATTAGATAAATACATTAGGTAAATGAAAATATACATTAGATAAATATATTAGGTAAATGAAAATATACATTAGATAAATACATTAGGTAAATGAAAATATACATTAGATAATTAAATTAGGTAAATGAAAATATACATTAGAAAAATACATTAGGTAATGTAAATATGCATTAGATAAATACGTTAGGTAAATGGAAATATATATTAGATAAATATATTAGTAAATGAAAATATACATTAGGTACACACTATTCATTAATGTAACATGTATGATAATATCAAACTCACACATACCTATACTATTTTCTTTACGGATAAAGTCAGATGTCAAATATAAAAGAAATTTTATTGTTTAGTCTCTGGTCAAAATTCGACCACGATAGGCGGTAGCTAGTATTTTTTAGTGCATGTCTCATAATGCGAAGCAGTAAAGCGATCGTACGCAACTATAACTATTGTTATTCTCTTTTTAGTGCACATTTTTTTAACTTTCCGCTACGTATGTAGATAAGGAAGTAACTGATTTTGCCCCGATTTTCGAAAATCGAGTTTTCACAAGATCTCCTCGTTTTGAGGTCCTAGGATAAAACTTCCAGATTAACATACCTATTAAATGTACAAACTAAACAGCTCTATTCCTCAACAAACGGTGTCCAATGCATAAATTGAATCAAAATCGGTTTATTCGTTTGCGAGGAAGACGTTGACAAAAATTTTTAAAAAATGTCATTTCGACATAATTTCGAAACGTCTAAACCAATGATTTTCTTGTATTCTACGACATTTTAGTAGTAAAAAAACTACGTCGAGTGCCGTTTCAAAAATCAAAATTAAATCTCATTTTAAAAAGTTACAGCTTTTTAAATACTGCAATTACGTTGTTTTTAGCAAATTTACTTAATATTTTTTAAATAACTTTCAGGATAATACACCGATTGATTTAAAAATCTTATTAGTTACTACATCAAATACCGTTAATAGGATCAAAATCGGTCAATTCGTTTGGGATTTATCAATGACCAAAATTTTGGAAAAAAAAATTTGACATTACTTCGAATTTTTTCAACCTATCGATTATTTAGCTAAAGTAATATTATAGATTTCAAAAATTGAGTTGACTGCCATACGAAAATCTTAATACTGCCAATTTTAACAAAAAAGAAATAAGAATTGACAACATTTCAAAAATATTAAGTCGCCAAAATAAAAATACCATTTCTTTATTTTTCAATCCTGATTAATAATTTTTTTTTCATTACGCAATACTGGCGAAAAAATTATAATGAAAAAATGTACTGTGACCTCACTTAAACGGCAGAATAAGGTAATAATACCTTTGCTTTGCTGAAACATATAGTTTAAAAAGTATAATATGAATGTCATCATACGATAATGTCAAATATGTCAATCTTTCACTAACCGCTCTCCGTATTGTTTATTTGTGTTAGAAAATTATCGAAGACCTGCTTCAGCGACTTCGCTCTGCTCTATTTGTAACCAACACCTGGATTTATTTGATATTTCGCAGTAATGTTATTGCAAACTAGAACGCTTTATAGAAATATGATCAAATATAAACAACGGTTTAATGATTTACAATACTCGGTGTTTATTTGATAAATGTCATAAATGACAAGTGCTTTTTTGTCGGGTCACAAAAAACAAGGCGTAGCATCATTCAGCCGTATAAATGAAGTCATTTGGCACTTAAGTCTATTTAAAATGAGAAGGAATTTAAGAGTTAAAATAAATATTAAAATGAATGAATTTTGAGAAAATAAAAAATACGGGTATGCTATTTTTCAATCTAGTTTTAGTTAAAAATATACTATAAGGGTGTTAAAAAATGAAATGTTGTCAATTAAAAAAAACCTATGCTTGTAGTTTTTGTGATTAAAATACACTTGCAGGAAGTTTCAGAAAGGCCTGCAGGAGTTGACCCTGTTCACATATTTTTTATTTATAAACCACTTTATAAATATAATTCAATAAAGATTTTGTAATTTTCAGAAATAAATTTAATGTTATATGAACAAATCACAAATACTAAACGATGACGAAATTATTAAAAAAAATATTGCGTTACATTAATTTAAAACAAAAACCATCAATGGCACATTTTTACTTACTACTAAAAAGTCTCCTGGCCAGGAACCTTGCTTACCCGGGATTTGTATCATTGCACAGTGTACAATACATATCCTTATCTATTCAAAATCTTGGATGGTTTTTATATCATTGTTCCAACCAAATTCACACCAGCCATTCAACGCCACAATACATATATTTAAAGTAAAATCCTAAATCGCGCTGTAACGATTATTTATCTTGTAACAATATACAGTGTGTAACAAAACCTCCCTCATGAGTGAGTCCTAGAAAGGGTATATTGGTTGGTCAATGAAAATATCAAAAAGTAATTAAACTATTTATTTATAAAAATAAAAAATAAAATTATGGAATATTGAAATACTCCTATTTCAATATTCCTACTATTATAAAAATATTATTATGCAATATTGAAATATTCCTATTTCAATATTCCTACTATACTAATAAATTAACCTACCCTAAATATACCGTAAATTTCTGCAAATTTTATTAATATTTTAAGCTTAACAACACTACTAGTAGACATCAGCCACGTGCAGAATCCGGTGCGGCGAATAAAGATATAAAAATCTCGTAGCTGTCTACGTAATACGTAGCCCGCAATCTGTCGACATTGTTTTGTCAATATTTCGTATAGCCCATGGGTATAGCCATAGCAATATTTGGAATGTCATGTAGGATAAATTATTTCGACCGGGGAAAAGTTATCTATAGATTCACAAAACAATAATATATTATATTGTTATTGATTGTACTTTTATTTTTTTTTTATCAGCTTTTTGCATAACAGTTTCAAGTGTTATTAAGAAAAAGGTAGCCAAGAAAATCAGCAATAGGGTTGATAATACATCACACTATGTATTTGCATAAACATTATTACATGTCTTGATATTTTATTCTCCGTCACGTAAATATATGTATGTCGTAAATAAAATTGTTATTATCAATGTTTATAAGCTTTATAAGCGTTTTTTTACTGTGCTTGTTGGTTTTTGTTCTTTTGTCTTATTTATATATTATACATTAAGTAAAGCATAGAAGTAAGTATATTTTGTTTTCCATACAATAAATACGTAATATGTATAAGTATTGTATGCGATAAAAAACAATTCTTATTCTTATTTTTTTCTGATATATTAACCTACCAAACATTGCTTTTGATTATCGGACAGCTTTTACACGCCGTATAGTGTTATAACGCTGGCTAGAAAAATTTTCCCTTTTCCATCTTTGTGTGCCGCCATAAACCTCTACAGCAATGACCTCATCTCTCTAACAAACCCTACAGAGAGCTCGTCACTAAGGTGTTCCAGTTTAGAGAGTACGTAGCTATAGTACATAAAATATATTCGTGTTAATGCATCCGTATAATCTTTATAACAAAATAGTTTTTTATTATATACTAGCTGCGCCCGCGACTTCGTCCGCGTGGAAAAATTTCGAAAAAAGTAGCCTGAGTTACTCCCTGTCACATCAGCTATCTGCCAGTGAAAGTTCCCGTAAAAACCAGTCCAGCTTTTCCAGAGATTAGCCGGAACAAACAGACAGACAAACAGACAAAAATTGTGAAAAATGTTATTTTGGTATAAGCACCGTGTATACATCTATATGCATTTAGTAAAAAGCGGTTATTTTAACATTACAAACAGACACTCTAATTTTATTTATTTGTATAGATAATAGGGTTGCAAACAAGCAGCTGGCTCTTCTGATGAAAAGAGACTCTGTTGGTTGTGGGGCTTCCCCGTGTTGGTTCCGGGCTCCTTTGAAGAAAAGGCCAACTGCCGTTTTGCCAGGCAGTTTGTAAAAGGCAACCCAGTGGCTATGCGCATGACTACGATAGTGAATACTAGGTGGTAGAGTTCTGCATCGGCTCGACTGGGTCTGGTACCACCGCCTTACCTATTCCTGCCGCAATAGCGTCAGTGCTAGTCATTGTCGTGTTCTGGTTTGGAGGGTAAGATAACCGGTAAACTTATGCATGTGGCATTAGACCTCGCCACGAGATAGCAACGCACTATTAACATCTTTGGTGTCTATAGGCGATGGTTGACTCTTTCCATCAGGAAACCCATCTGCTTGTTTGCTATCTTGAAATTTGAAAAAAATGAAAATTGCAAAATTGAAAAGATTGATTCGGTGCAGGAAAAATATTTGTTAATAACAATAATTATTTTTTGACTTAAATCGCTTGATTATATTATGAAAAATACGATGAAATTTTTGTCCTACCCATTCGATGGTTTTGTTGGCGAGTCCCCCACTCTAAAGTTTCGGAATTATGAAGTGTTTAAATTGATATTAATCAATTTAATAACAACCTAATTTTCTCACAACATATTTTTAATTATTATTGTTATTCAAAGGTAACATTGACAGCCACGTAAAGTAGAAACTTTTCTTAGTCCAACACTCTAAAGTTTTCTTTTTATCTATCTTTATTAGTTACCCGATTCGAGATTTTTCTTGTCAAAACGAATCTGTTCACAAAAATTCAGCTTGTTAGTAATCAAAAAAAAGTTTGTTCCTGGGATCCCGGTCTATGTATGTTATAATGTATGTCACATAGATATAGAGTATGCAATGTTTATTTTTATTAATTTAATGCATATCTGACGCATATTATTTGAAAATATTCGGTTCTACAGTCCACAGAGTATGTGCCAAATTTCATATTCCACCGTTTACGTGGTCATCTAAAAAGGGGTAAGGGGTAAGGTGTAAAAAAAATATAATGGCTTGAAAAGACAATTGGTATAGAAAGACTTTTATGTATAAATATTGATTATTATGTATGAGATGGTATTATTTAATAGGAAAAATAAATATTTAATTTGAAGTATAAATTAATATATTAAAATAACAAATTTTCATGCTATCTATAGCGAAATTGGCTTCTTCACTAATATAAGTTAAGAGATCTTGTTACGCTATTTCAGGCAAATAAAAAAATTTAATTTAATTTAATTAATTTAATTTAAGGGGTGCAAAGTTTTTGCTTTACGTACTTTACGTAGGTATTCATATATACTTTATACTTTCCATCGTCGGCACTGAAACTGCATCGAAATGATTTTGTCAAACAATTGTACAAATGTTTGACGAAATCAGTATTCACATATAGATTATTAGCTGCAGCGTACAGCCCGCTGCATTATAAAAGTTTTTGGTGAATCCCGCGAGATCCTCTCAATTTTCCGGGATAAAAAGCCTATGTGCTATTCTAGTTCATCGTCTATCTGTGTGCCAAATTTCATTCAAATCCATTCAGTAGTTTTTGCGTCATTGAGTAACAAACATCCATTCAAACATCCAAACTTTCACATTTATAATATTAATATAGATTTATATAGATTAAAACTCAATATGATACAAAACGTGCCCGCAAATACGTTGAACTTATAATTGTGATGAAGGACCTTATATTATTAGATCCAAACTAGTTGGAACCTACGTCGATTAAATGTAAGTTAACCTATTTTAATTATGTACGCTTAGAACACTTCGCTTACTATGAAAAGGACCTGGGATTATTTATTGTAACTTAACATTCAACTTTAAATAGACGGGGAACATTTACTACCTTTTAATTTTAAGTTATAATTGGCACAAGAAAAGTGCTAAAATAATTATTATAACTTTATCTGTACTTTACACAGTTATAAATAAAGTCATTTTCGCTGTATGTTCGCTTAGATCTTTTAAAAAACACAACGAAAAATAATGCAGATTAAACAGAGTGATTCAAGAGAATGGGCTTGTATGTAAAATATATGCTTAAATTGTAGAGAAAAGCCTAGAATTTCAAAGATTTGTTAAAAAAAATTTGTACACTCACATTGCAAACCCTGGCTTATGTTTACGAGACTGATCATAATAATATATTACGGAATTGTAGATGTATGGATGGTAGAGTGCTGCATTATCTCGCCAGGTCTGGTACCACCGCCTTACCTATTCCTGCCGTAATAACGTCAGTGCTTGTCCCTGACATGTTCCGATTCGGAGGGTAAGGTAGCCGTCAACTGATGCATGCGGCATTAAACCTCGTCACAAGATAGCAACGCGCCAATAACACCTTTGGTGTCTATAGGCGATAGTTGAGTTACGATATAAAGAAAATGTATATCTTGAAAAGATTTACCAAAAAGACCACAATGCTCTATTTCTATATCCTGAGCATAACCAACAATAATCATTTTTATCTCTCAGATATTACAAAAAATAAAGTCCTTGACGAAGCTATTAAATAATACGGTATCAGGTATTCCTAATATATATATATATATATATATATATATATATATATATATATATATATATATATATATATATATATATATATATATATATATATATATATATATATATATATATATATATATATATATATATATATATATATATATATATATATATATATATAAATCAATTGCTGTTCGTTAGTCTCGCTAAAACTCGAGAACGGCTGAATCGATTTGGCTAATTTTGGTTTTGAATTAATTTTGAAGTCCAGGAAAGTTTTGAAAGGTAAGAAAACATAAAAATATAAGACTAGTTAAAAAGGCAGAACACCGTTTGCTGGGTCAGCTAGTAACTATATATTAATACGTCAAGGAAAAACTTTAGACCCCTTTTTAAAACAGTTGCTCGAGCGGTAGAGTATGAAATTTAGAACAGTTAAAGTTAACATCGCGGAGGAGTGCAGAAACCTAATGTTTTTAAATAAAATGTATCAGAAATACATAAAATTAACAAAAATAAACATTACACACACTACATTCACATGACATACATAACATTATACACACAGACACTGAATTATTTTCTTTACGGCTAAAGTCAGTTGTCAAAGTTAAAAGAGATTTTATTATTTAATCTATGGTTGAATTTCGACCACAAGTGATCGCTAGTTCTATTAAATACGTTAGATACGTCGTGCATTTAATGTAAATCAAAATTAATTGTTACAGCAGATTATCATTAAACACCCGAGCAAAGCCGGAGTGGATCGCTAGTAGTAATAATAAACCGGTCACGTGCGAATTGGACTAGCAGACCGAAGATTCCTTACAAAGGTCTTAAGGCCTTAGCTACACATAAATTTCGTGATTAAAGATCAACGGGAAGTACCTTTCCTATAGGTTTTTAAATGCCTTGTAAAATCGCAAGATATACGATATAAAAGGTCATATTTTTCGATTCGGTTTTTTGTTTTGTTTTTTACTATAGATAGGGAAAGGCTTGACCTCGATCTCGCCTGATGGTAAGCTAAGATGCGGCCTAAGATGGAACGCGCTTCACTAGAAGGTACCTGTTCACTCTTCTCTTGAAGATCCTCAGATTGTACTCGTCGGGGAATACAGACTCATTTTTTTTTTATGTCATAAGATAGCAAACAAGCAGATGGGTCTCCTGATAGAAAGAGTCAACCATCGCCTATAGACACCAAAGATGTTAATGGTGCGTTGCTATTTTGTGGCGAGGTCTAATGCCACAGGCATAAGTTTACCGGCTACCTTACCCTCTAAACCAGAACACGACAGCGACAAGCACTGACGCTATTGTGGCAGGAATAGGTTAGGCGGTGGTACCAGACCCGGGCGAGACAATGCAGAACTCTACCACCTAGTAGCCACGATGGTAGTGACTCAATAGCCAATCGGTCGCCTTTTACGACCTGCCTGGCAGAATGGCAGTTGGCCTATTCTACAAAGGAGGCCGGGACCAACACGGCGGAATACAGACTCAGGAAGCATGTTCCAGTCCTTTGCGGTTCGAATGAAGAATGTTGAGTCGAACCGCTTTGTCCGGGTACGTGGTACGTCCGTCCACCATATGGTGATGCCTAGAACCTGTGTGCCTCGACGATCGATGGAAAAACGGCGATGGCGGAATCAAGTCGTGCAATTCCGCAGCGCACTCTCTAAAGTGTATCCGATAAAAAACCGATAAACTAGCCACTCTGCGGCGATAAGCGAGGCTCTAGAGTTTTTTGCCTACCAGATCATCGTCGTTTTTAATATAACAAAATAAATGACGATTTTCGGTATTTATCTTTAAACATTTGCTGTAAGAAATTGCTTCTTTAAAAATATCATAATTCTGGGTCAACGAATAGCCCATAGATTTTTTTTATATCATAAGATAGCTAACAAGCAGATGGGTCTCCTGATGGAAAGAGTCAACCATCGCCTATAGACTCCAAAGATGTTAATGCGTCGCTATCTTGTGGCGAGGTCTCTTGCTACATGCATGAGTTTACCGGCTATCTTACCCTCCAAACCGGAACACGACAGCGATAAGCACTGACGCTTTTGCGGCAGGAATAGGTAAGTAAGGAATAAGTTATGATTATGATTATGATTCCCTTATGAAAACGCAAGAAATGCGTCATAAAAGGTCATGTTTTCTGTGATGTAGTGCGTTGTTATCCGTGTGACAGGGATAGAATGCCAAATGGATAAGTTTATCGGCTACCTAATATCTTTCAAACCGAAAGACAACAACATGAATCAACTTTATTGCGGCAGGAATAGGTAAGGTTATTCAGTGCTAAAACACATATGCTTTTAATATTTTTGGTATATTTTGACTACTGTGTATTTTATTAATCTAGATCGAAAATATTTGGCAAATCAAGTCAAGCAAAAACAAATTTTGTTGACTTGGATTTACAAAAGAAAATATTCCTTACAAAGTTCAATGTTTGACTTGTTTGTTACTAAAATCATATCTTGAGAAAATTCGTAAATTGAATTTTGTTACCACGTTACGTAAAGCTTATAAAAATGATTTAGTAAACTTGGATAGCTACATCTAATTTAGTTGAAAGTTTTCAGCGATTTTTATAATGCTACCTGAATTTGTTGTAAAAACGGAGAAAACAAACTTTTTCAAAAGTAAGAAATTAAACGAAATTGTTTACGAGCTAGTTCGTAGACATTTTGATTTGCTATTAGAAAACATGCTATGACGCTACGGAATTTTCTGTTGATTTAATTAAATAGTAAATAATAAAACGTTTATTGTTTTTTTTTATTATCGATAGGGATGCGCTTGAACACGATCTCGCCTGATGATAAGCTAAGATGCGGCCTATGTGGAACGCGCTTCCCTAGAAGTTACCTGTTCAATCTTCTCTTGAAGATCCCCAGATTGTACTCGTTAGGGAACACAGACTCAGAAAGCATGTTCCAGTCGTTTGCGGTTCGGATGAAGAATGATGAGTCGAATCGTTTTGTCCGGGTATGTGGAACGTCCTGTATATGGCGATGCCTAGAATCCGTGCGCCTCGACGATCGATAGAAAAATGGTGTTAAATTTGTAAATATTTTCCCCGTGTTAGGTTAGGTTATTATTTAGAGAACATAGCATGTAATTCTACCAGGCAGTTTGTAATAAACGATAGATTAGCTATACGTGTCACAACCATCGTGGCTACTAAGTGACAGATTTCTGCAACGCCTCGCCCAGGTTTTGATAACAAAGTCTTACTTATTCCTGCTGCAACATCGTCAATCCTTGTCTTTGTCTTATTCTGGTTTGGAGGGTAAGGTAGCCGGTAAACTTATACATATGGCATATCATCCCGCTACATGGATAGCAACGCACTTAATTAACAACGTGGTGGTTTCTTTCCACCTCAAGAACCGTTCGCTTGTTTGCTATCTTATGATATAACAAAATATTTAATTATTTCATTATGCATAGTAAACGGGAGTAAAATAAATTAATAAAATCTAAATTTGCATCAAAATGTAAGAAATAGATTAAATCTTAAATATTACAAAAAAACTTCAATATTGAATGATTAACGAAACATGGTAACGGAGCTTAAAAAAAGCCCGGTTTCGCAGTAGCGGTCATTTGGACCAACTGCTTAAGTTCATTTCGAAAAAAAAAACAAAGTGACATCACTTCTCAGCAAATGATATCTAAATACGTCATCGACTCTGAAATAACGAAAACAATTTCCGAATCAATGTGACACTATTGCCACGATTATGTCAAATTGTTTTATTCGTTAAAAAAAAAATAAAGCCATTATGACAACCAACCAAAACCTAGCCAATCAAATTATGTGTTCGAACAATTCGCGGAGAACAGCAAAATTAATTAATTTCACTTTTTAATTCGTAAATTTATGGTTTCATCACGAATCATTTATGTTGTCTACCAAGTTGCGATAACGATGACAACCACGTGATTTAGCGTAGCTTATGTCAATCCAATACATTTAATTGATTTCTAACTTTTTTATTGTTTTATATCATTACTTTGTCGACGTTTATTATACCTATGATCTATGCTCTCAGATCGTTTATCTGGGAGCTTAGATATCTATGATCTAAGCTCTCAGATAAACAACGCGGATATGGTTGAATGCGAGTACCAAAGGGAAAGCAGATTGGTGTTACATGATTTATTGGTAGGATAGGTAGGATGCTATCTGAAGGTGGTGTAAAGTCTCAAAAAGTGGAGTTTTTCCATGACGAGAGTTATGAATGTTAAGGAGGCAAGGCGAATCTGTATAGATTTTGATGTATGGCACTCTAAACTCTCTGCCTGATAGAAGATAATTAGTATCATGTGATAAGTGTGTGTTAAACATTTGCACACCATATCACGCTATTATATACTGGAACATATCCTAATTTGGAATAATTTGTAACATTCACATTCATGCGAAAAATGTAATTTTCGTCTTTCATGGATGGCAAGGCATAATTAAAATGTTTCACGTACTTAGGCAATTATTATTGTATGCCATTTGAAGAAACGCTAATGTTTGTCAGCCTGCGATATAACAAAATATATTTTCTTTACAATAATAACACGAGATAAATAATAATATGAATTTTTTGGACATGAGCAGTAGTAAACTGAGCGACATAGTGTTCTTAATATTAATCGTTTTTGCGGATACTTTTTGCGTTTGCCGTAACAAAAATGAACCCATACACTACGTCATATAGAGTCTAGTACATTCATAGCTTTGATGTATAATTAATTTAATTCAAATCCTTCGAGCATCTTAACCAGATTTAGTAACACTGTATTATCTATTTCTAACGCAATAGCGACGCTTATCTATATTAATTAATATAAAAAGCAAACTTTCGCATACAATCTAAATTATAAATGCGAAAGATTGATTGTTTGGATGAGTGAATGTTTGCATGGATGGATGTTTGTTACCCAATCACGCAAAAACTACTGAACGAATTTGAATGAAATTTGGCACACAGGCAAATGATAACCTGGAATAGCACATAAGCTACTTTTGGTCTGAAAAATTATTTGATCTCGTGGGATTCGCTGAAAACCTTTATAATGCAACGGGCTGCACGACGCAGCTAGTACATTATTAAAAGATGTGGCGTCGGTACCATACCTGAGACTTTACAGAACTCTACCACTTAGTAATTACCATGGAAGTGACATATGCCTTTTTTTAATTACCTCATAAAAAGGACCTGGATTTACGGAGAAAATTTCAATCCAAAATGAAATATGTGAATATTTTACGGATTAAACAAAAAAATGTTGTAGTCGTATTTTACAGTTTAGTGTTTTATGTAAATTACTGGCTAACATTCGTCTGCTTTGTTTTTTTAATTACTTCTTAATAAGAAGACGGTTTTCTGATGGTAAGAGATAGAATAGACATGAAAAACGTTATGATGTGTTTCTATCCAGTAGATGGGGTTAGAATACCATATGCATATGTTTACCGGATATCTTACTATCCAAAAGGGTAATAGCAAGCACCAACGCTATTGCAGTGAAAATATGCTAGGTGGTGGTACCAAATCCAACCGATGCGTTACAAGAACGATATTGTTCACAAGAGTAATGTCAGAGTGACATTAGTCTTCTCTCGACTTCTACGAGATGCTTTGCAATAAGGCACTCTGCTCAACATGGGGTTTGTCTTAAATTCATCGACATTAAAAAAGGCCAAGTGCAACTCGGCTCGCGCATGAAGAGTTCCTATCATTATCTATAAAAACGGCAAAAAAACACGTTTCTTATATGGGAACCCCCTTAAATATTTTTCTATTTTTATTATATGTTGTTATCGTGGCAACAGAAAAATATTTGTGAAAATTTCAACTGTCTATCACGGTTCATGAGATACTGCCTATGACAGACAGATGACCAGACGACTAGATAGCAGATTTTTAGTAATAGGGTTCGGTTTGTACCCTTTGGATTCTTCTTCCTATTTAAGAGCTAGGCTCTTGTCTGTGAAGCAATCAACATCACTGCATTGTTCAAGAAAAATAGTGCAGTGGTTTCCCGTTGCTTTCTGCACCGCAGTGTCCTGTCCGTAGTCGCTACTGTGGCTGCACACAGGAATTTCTATCACAGCATCGTGTGTAGTTTTGTTAGAGCTGCTGCCCCTAACAAGATTCAGGTTAAAGTTCCTGTTACCTTCCTCCTGCGCCTTCATCGCTGTACTGATGGACGCGATCTCCGCTGTTAAAACCGCTGAGGATTTCACCCGTAACCCTGGGCAAGGGATCCGCGATTTAACCCGCAGAACTGGGTCCCCATTCGAACTCAGCCACCAACTTGCTCCAGCCTACTAGAAAAAGCGGTACCCACTCCCGCGATATGGAAGCGCTGGACAAGAGTTAACTTGATGGATAACCGGGGCGGATGGATGGCTGGGTTAATGGTCTTATTTGTGCCCGAGACCAAAAGCCGAGGCCAAGCTTAAAACCCTTTGGATACGGAACCTTAAAAATTACGAGTACCTACCATATTATCTCACTACATATTATTTTTCCCTAACATCAGCCAAATCATACTCAAGTTACAGACAAACAAACAAAGACTTCTGTAATACATTAATCTCTTTGCAGACACATTTTTTCAAAGCACGAAAGCAAGTTTGAAGTTTCTGACTCAAACGAATATTTAGTATCTTCTCGCCCGAATATCCAAATGGGTAGGCAGAAGTATACGTACAATCAGTGCACCCACGATTGGCTGAAGATATTCAGACCCACAATGTGATGGGTGGCAAGCCTATCGTTAATCGGGCACTTACCCAATCCCGGAAAGCGTTGTTTTAATTAGAAAACTGAAAAAAACACATTTTTGATTTGCCTTACCAGGTCATCGAACCGGGGACCTCATGTGGTCAAAACCAACATCGGACAACTAAATTAACGAATATTTATATCATAAAATCTTAATAGTATAATTTCCTACACGTTTCCTATAAATAATCGTGTGAGCTTAGCTATGCTGTTGCCATCTTTATTCCTTAATTGGGTATATAAGACTGCTTCACTCATAAAACTTTTATCATTAAGTGCTTAATTGGTGAACATATTACAACTTATGTTTCTAATTATGTCACAAGCAAGGATGTATAACGTTATAATTTCGATATTTTTGCTGTTTCGTGATTGGTTCCCTGCGTTGCATGCTGTTTTGTGATTGGTTCGCCAACTAGCGCTAGAAGATAACGTCATAATATCATATACCATAACCAATCACAACGACGCAAATATATCGAAATCATAACGTTTTAAATCCTTGGTCACAAGCCATATCCATAATTAATGAGTAACGTGATAGTAAATCTAAATATCTGAAGGAGTTGTGTTTTATGTCTATTTTTTAACCAATGAAAAAACGGAGGAGGTTTTCAATGTCACGCGTATTTTTTATTAAGTTAGACCATGCATAACCTTTTACGAAGTTGTCCGATTTTGATGTTTTTTTTATTGGAATGGATATACCCCGAGGGTGATCCCATTTCCAACCAACAAAATAAGGTACGTAAACAAATGATGATTGATTGTTCACTCACTGATTTTAATGTATGACGAGGCAGTTTTTTTACAAAGTGATCCAATTTGATAATACTTCTTTTATTACATAGAATATACTCCGAGTGTTGTCCAAGTTTTTACCTAGTGATCAGATTTGATAATACTTCTTTTATTAGATAGAATAGCCCCGAGTGTTGTCCAACTTCTTCCCTAGTGATCCGATTTGATAATACTTCTTTTATTAGATAGAATATACCCCAAGTGTTGTCCAACTTTTTACAGAGTGAACCGATTTGATAATGCTTTTATTAGATAGAATATACCCCGAGTGTTGTCCAACTTCTTCCCTAGTGATCCGATTAGATAATACTTCTTTTATTAGATAGAATATACCCCGAGTGTTGTCCAACTTCTTCTCTAGTGATCCGATTAGATAATACTTCTTTTATTAGATAGATTATACCCCGAGTGTTGTCCAGCTTCTTCCCTAGTGATCCGATTAGATAATACTTCTTTTATTAGATAGAATATACTCGGAATGTTGTCCAACTTTTTACAGAGCGAACCGATTTGATAATACTTTTATTAGATAGAATATACTCCGAGTGTTGTTCAACTTTTTACCAAAGTGATCCCATTTGATAATACTTCTTTTATTAGACAGAATATACCCCGAGTGTTATCCAACTTTTTACAGAGTAATCCGATTGGATAATGCTTTTATTAGATAGAATACACCCCGAGTGTTGCCCAACTTTTTACAGAGTGATCCGATTTGATAATACTTCTTTTATTACAAAGAATATACCCCGAGTGTTATCCAACTTTTTACAGAGTGATCTGATTTGATAATACTTTTTTTATTAGATAGAATATACCCCGAGTGCTGTCCAACTTTTTACAGAGTGATCCGATTTGATAATTCTTCTTTTATTCGATAGAATACCTCGAGATTGGTCTCATATAATTTTTGAAAAAACAAATCCACCCAAAAGGGTACGAAAACAGAGGATGATTGATTATTCACTTACTGATTTTAATGTATGACCACGCATAATTTTTCGTCGGTAATTTGTTGTTAAAAATATATCATATAATAAAAAAAACATCTGATTCGTAACCTTGCTTTCATGACATAGATTATGTACAGTTCGTCAGGTTTATGCTTTCTCTAGGTCGGAGTTGCTAACTGTATAAATATAATATAAATTATACAGTGTGTAAAAAAACCCTGTTCGATGCGAAAGAAGTATATAGGTAGATCAACGACATTATCAAAAAATCATTAAAATAAGAAAAAGATCGGAGTTTAAAGTACCTCATTTTAGTACTAAAATTGAGCAACTTTTCCTTGAATCAAGCAAATATTTTGACAATTTATATATCAATATCCAAAAAATAATGATACAAATATATTTGCATTAAGCTACCAAATAATACCTTTGACGATTGGACAGGGTTTTTTTTACACACCGTATATAATAGAGTTAGTAACTCTTTTATGGGACAAAGTATACGTTTCTATAATAAGCTTCCTAATGCTATTAGAGATGTACCAGTTAACAAATTCAAGAAGTGTGTTAAAAACAAACTAGTACTATAAAATATATGAACATCTAGATGACAACAAAGCGTGGGATTAACTGCTCCCTGCTCCTCATGTCAGCAATATTTAATATTATTATTGTAACGATTACATACTTACAAATTAAAACTTGATATAATTTTACTTATATATATATATATATATATATATATATATATATATATATATATATATATATATATATATATATATATATATATATATATATATATATAACAGACTAGCCCGCTGAGTTTCTTCTGCCTTATCTTGTCAGTGTATGGCTGCGTTTCCGATCCTGTAGAAGTTAAAAAAAAGTTGACGCATTAAAATAACTTGTAAAAAGTTTTATTACATAAAGCGCTTCGGATTTCTGATTAAATAAATATTTGAAATGACCGTGTCTGACAGCCATCTACTATTGCGAGAAAGAAAGAAAACGACGATTAAACACAAATTTTTGTTATCGATTCTCGTTGCTATAGTTCCGAGTTTCCAGTCGGCGATACACTTTAGAAACACAAAAGGCTGCGCACAAAGGCTCCCCATTTAACGGATTGCTGTGAAATTTAAAGTTATTTTGTAATGCCATGGACGAAAACGGCACGACTGCTGTTTTGAACAACTTCTCAAAGTTCCACTCGGTTCTTACGTATTTAAATCCCATTTTAAATGAACAACAATTTGTCTTTACAATTGCGATAGAAAAAAACATTAACTCAAATTATTCATTTACAAACATACATTTACAGCTGCATCTGAAGCTTGCATATAATATTATTTTAAAATTAAAATACGACTGACAAGACCAAGTGGTATTAAACACTAGTAGAAAAAAATTATAGATCTGACCTTAGCATTCGATTGTGCTTATGCCAATTCCATATATTTATCTTCCTATTCTACTAGCATTTATGTCACGTGCTTAGAACCTCAAAGCACTTATAGTGTGTACATATATATACATTGAAAATATTAGCTATGACTTCGGTTGCGTGACTCACTCGCATTACGCTCTCTTACTCTTATTCCTTGTAAAAGTCTTTATAATACAATTAGATAGGAAAAACACAGATAACCCTCCTGTATAATGAGAAACCATCGCCTGTAGATGCCAAAGATTTAAATTTTTCGTTGCTATTCGTGTCTCCTGATGGCAATGCTACATGTATAAATTTTTACCCTCTAACCGAAACCACAGAATACTGGACACTAACAGAAGTCAATGTTCCATACAAGTAAAATTCAAGCATAGCACATATAGACACCTCTCACGGACGCGATATCTCGGACTGGTGCGGAACAAACTGTCCCGAACCTTACCGAGATATCACGTCCATGAGAGGTGTCTATGTGTACGTTGATAGAATATCACTTGTATATGCATTGTCTTCTTTTAAAATCCAGTATTCTGTGCCCAAACACACCAATAGCAAACATTGACGCTATTAGGGCAGGAATAAGTAAGGCGATGATATATAAATACTCGGGAGAGACTTGCGTAACTCTACCACCTGGTTAATCACAATGGAAGTGATACGTATAGCCAATTACACGCTTTTTTGAACTGCTTGACAGAATGTTAGATTGTCAATAATTCTTCATAGAAGGCCCGGACCAACACTGAGACATAGCGATTTTAAGTCGCACTTTTTATTATTGAACGAAATGCCTCTCTTATACCAAATTTCATCCAACTCTGTACAGCGTAAGAGATGAGGTTTTTTTTATATAATGAGATAGCAAACAAGCAGATGAGTCTCCTGATGGAAAAAGTCAACCATCGCCTATAGACACCGAATATTTTAATGGTGCGTTGCTGTGTTGTAGCGAGGTCTAATCCTACATGCATAAGTTTACTGGCTACCTTACCCTCCAAACCGGAACGCGACAGCGACAAACACTGACGCTATTGTGACAGGAAAAGGTAAGGCGGTGGTACCTGACCCGGGCGAGACATTGCAAAACTCTACCACCTAGTAGCCACGATGGTAGTGACTCGCATACCTAATCGGTCGCCTTTAACGACATCCCTGGCAGAACGACAGATGGACTATTCCTCAAAGGAGCACAGGACCAACACGGGGAGCCCGGAACCAACACGGGGTATCCGCTCCGCTCAAATAGTGCCACAAGTCAAAAAAACGGTTCTCGAATAAAAGGTGTTTAAAGTTGCTCCTGCCTATTTTTTTTTCACTTTTCCGTCCAACGCCACTAACATCACTAACGCCGTATAGTATCAAATCATTGAAAACAGTAGTAGATCACCATTCGGAATAAAACTATGGCATAATACGATACGAATGGTATAAAAAAAGTGATTTTTACGATTTTTTGAATTGTTACACTATTTGAGCGGAGGTGCGATGTGTTGTTGAATAAAATATAAATATAAATATAAATATTCACGGGACAAATTACACTGACTGATCTAACCCCAAAATAAGCAAATTATTTGCTTGTGTTATGGGTGTTAGTCAACGATACTAATACATAGAAATACATATATAAATACTTTTACATACATAATAAACACCCGAACCCGGAAATACAAACATTTATGCTCATCGCACAAATGCTTGTCCCCGTCGGGGATCGAACCCGAGCCCCACTAACCATTCGACCAACGGGGCGGTCAAAATCAAAATGTTTCCAATTTATTTCAACAAGCTGGTTATAGTATGAGATAGCTTACTTCGAAATTGATAAAACAACGACGTTTTGAGAATGACTTTTACTTTATCAGTCGAAAAGCCTATTCTAGATGATACGAAATGAGTTTCCTGAGAAAAAATGGCTTTTACTTATAATAACGAGCTTCGCGCATAACGGGCCGTGTAAATAATGACATAAAGTTGAGGGTTTCTGTTGCGAGTGTAAAATATCCTTGGTGTTTGGTAAATTGAAAAAAATCTGCGATCGAGAAATATGCTTACTTTTATGGACGCGTCTGGTATCTTTATATAGAAAACCGTTTGTTTAATGGTTTTTGGAACACGAATTTTTGAAGACTGTTTTATAGCTCAGTAAACGAGAAAAAACCACTAATGATGTGGCTTTTCACATTTTGCGTATATAAATAATATATTTGAGCAAAGTTACTGGCTACCTGCTTATTTTTAACTATCTTAACATGTACTGATCCCCGCGTTAGTCTAGTGGTCAGCGAATTTAAACACAATACAATGTGGCAAAACGACAGTTGGCCTATTCTTCAAAGGAGCCTGTGACCAACATTGGGTGAAATAAAATAAGTTGTTTTATTGATACAGGGACCAGGCATTAGCTAATACTATCTTGCTTAAATTCGATTGCAGTACCACCACCTAGGTCTACCACCTAAGCCATAATTGTCCCTAAGCTGTCCAAAAATAATTCAAACCGTCCAGCTATAATTACAAGTTTCGGTAAAGGTACAAAAATTTATATTTAGAAATAGAATGATAGTTATATAATTTAGTTTTTTATTATCTAATTAATGAATACACTTATAGTTTCACAATAAGGTATGTCTGATTAAAATCCAATCAGTTTCGTTTACACGAGCATCATAAGGATATTGTGAAACCATTAAATAATGTTAATTTAATTAGTCATAATTACTTTATTGTGAAGCAGTAGAAGTGTATTAATTGATAAATATTGTATTGAAATGGAAAGTAGAATATATTGCGTATCGTAACTGATCGGAACGGTATGAAACAAAAAGGAACGGAGCGAAATGGAACACAGCGTAGCGAAATGGAGCGTATCCGATCGGAGCGTATGGGAATGGAAGAGATCAGAACAGAATGAAACAAAATGTAATCAAACTATACTTAAATGAAATGAATTTCGTTATTTGGACACAATCACAGAACATATGTGCCTATATAAAGTGCTTGTATCAAAAATCAGACCATGTATGACGTATCCCACCAACGACTTCTATGTACTAACATACAGCACCCAATAATCACTTATAGAAAATATGTTATTTCTAAAAGTCAATTAATTTTAATCAAGCTTAATAACTTTTAATAGGTGGTAAAGTTTTGCATTGTCACGCCAGGGTTTTTGGTACCACTGCTTTACCTATTCGTGTCGCAATAGCGTCAATGCTTGTCACCGTCTTATTTCCGTCTTATTTCGGTTTGGAGTGTAAGGTAAACTTGCATGTGGCATCATTAATATTCCGTCACAAAGATATGCACAATTAACATATTTGGTGTATATAGGCGATAATTGTCTATTACTATCAGGAGAGCCATCTGCTTGCTTGATATCTTATGACATAAGAAAAACATTCTGCCTTTACATTTGCATTGAGGCAGTTTGTGAGACGATAAGAAAGACTAAGCCTGTCACTATATGAATGCGACAATCACATGGTAAATTTTCATGTCGACTCGTCTTCGCCCAAAACTTCTCGACCTATTTTTGCTGCCATTGAGTCAGTGCTTATTGCTGACGCATTTAGAAATTTAAGGGTTGGGCATATGGTTTAAATTCCCAGTTTGCAGATCATTAGCTTTTTTGATACATAAAGATGTTACGAATAATGTTTTGAACTATCATTTTTGTAACAGTTTTATGTTTAAACATTTTTATGTTTAAACAACCTAGTTCCTTTTACCACAATGGGGATCACCACTCCTCTCACCAATAAATAAACTAGTGAGTCTTGGTAAAGCGGAAAGTTCATAGACGTTTGGTTTAATCAGCCTACCCCGCAAGGGTATAATGTATAATAATACTTATTTTTAAGATCATTTAGAAAAAATATGGAGTCCCTAAAATAAGCTTAAAAAAAGTTTCGAAAATCCAAACACCTTAGAACACTCGTTTAAATTAAAAAAAATCAAACGACGCTGAATTAGAAAGTCTTTTTCAGAAGGAACCAATCTTATGACATCCTGAAGCTATTAAAAAACCAGACAAGTGCGACTCGCCCACCGATGGTTCCGTACAAATGTCTTCTCGTTGCTTAAACCTCAATGATTAGAAATGATAAATATCACGTAATCGTTCTTTAAATACTTTATTTCTTAATGATTTAATTACAAATGCATAGTTTTCATATTTTTTCTTGTATTTGTAGTATAAAAAGGTATTGCTTACCACATTTTATCATTCTTGACTCTCTTGAGAATCTCGAAATATATTTTTTTTGCGACGTAAACAGCCGTATCTTTTTATTACGTTAGCTTAGAAGTTTGATATTTCTACGGCTTCAAGAATCTGTAGAACTTATTTTAATGTCAACTTGACACTTTTACGAGTTCCCGAGATAAAAAGACTGACGGATGGATGGACAAACAGAAGGACAACAAAATGAGATTAGTTATGGAACCCTAAAAATAATACCGATAAGTTAAATATTTTGAGCGTGATTGGTAAAGTACACCCATCAAACATTAAGAAGGACTAAAGTAGCCTCCTAAAAGCTTTGGGTACTTAGCATAGCAAAGCATTACTAGCCAGCCTAATGCCTCCAAATTTACAAGCCCCAAATTCGACCTTAGTTCACATTTCTGGGCCGGAGCTCCCGCGTACTAATTTCTTCCTCTTAATCGCATTCAGCGTAGAGAGGTTTGAATCGTCGACGACCAGGTTATTTCTAATTTTCCCCGTGTTGGTCCCGGGCTCCTTTGAAATATAGGCCAACTGCCGTTCTGCCAGGCAGGTCGTAAAAGGCGACTGAGTGGCTATTTACGTCACTGCCATCGTGACTCCTTGGTGGTAGAGTTCTGCATCGGCTCGACCGGGTCTGGTACCACCGCCTTACCTGGTCCTGCCGCAATAGCGTCCGTGCTGGTCACTGTCGCGTTCCGGTTTGGAGGGTAAGGTAGCCGGTAAACTTATGCATGTGGCATTAGACCTCGCCACAAGATAGCAATTCACTATTAACATCTTTGGTGTCTATAGGCGATGGTTGACTCTTTCCATCAGGAGACCCATCTGCTTGTTGGCTATCTTTTAATATAAAAAAAATGGCTTGACTCTTTGGCATTATTCACAGATGTAGGTTTGCTCTGCATCTTTTACCGCATCTATTATGGAGAGTGTTCAGATGAATTGTTCGGATTAATTACTGCCGCTGAAGACATTTGGTTAATTTAAATTTCCATCCTCACCACCTCGATGTCTGGAAATCCACAACCATGCATTTTTCTCAGCACTTTCTGCTTTGGACTACTCCTTTGTGGAATTAATTAGTGACGGGAGTATTTCCGAACGGACACGACTCGGGGACCTTCAAGAAAAGAGCTTACTCATTTTTAAAAGGCTGGCAACACAATTGCAAGACCTCTGGTATTACCGATGTTCATGGGCGGCGGTGATCATTTACCATCAGGTGCACTCCCTGCTCATTTGTTCCCGCTACTGTAAAAAAAGACATCTGGACGTCCACATTTTTTTAAATCAGTTTTTTGTAATATTATAATTTAAGAATAGAATAGAATAGAACAGAAATCGTTTATTTAAGACATACACCACAACACTTACAGTAATTAACACATACAGTAGCAAATAAAAATACAAAGGATAAAAACACAAAACAAGACAGAATAATTAGGTGTTTGACAATATAAAGATACCACCAAATACAAAAACTTGAAATAAATAAATATATATATATAAAAAACGCTAGTACAGTAAACATAGACTATGTGTATTATATTTTTACATAAAATGGCAACAAATTAGGCATACATAAATAAAATAGAATAATCTAGAACTTACAGAGAGTCTATTTATTTTAATCTAGCGTTTGATTGAGTGGTGTGATGTCTCAAAATGGTCAACACTCAGCTGATGTTGAGATTTTTATCCCAACGCTGATTTTCAGTGTCAGCCAAACCACGCCGAGCGCTCTCGAAAGCTGGCAGTATAAATAAAGTATAAATAAATAAATAAAAGAAGTGTAACGGAAATTAATTTAGTACAAAAACATTTTATTGAAATATAAATACGTTAATAAAATGAACATAGAATAATATATGTAAGTGCATTTCACAAGGTAATAGCATAATTCGCACTCGTACGCCAGAGCCCTGAGAAGAATCTGAAGAATCTATATTTTTAATATTATAAATGTGAAAACTTAAATGTTTGATTGTATGGATGAATGAATATTTCTTACTCATTTACGGATCAAACTACTAGACGGATTTGAATAAAATTTGGCAAACAGGTAGATAATGACCTGGAATAGTACACAGGCTACGTTTTATCCCGGGAAAGTGAGTTGTTCCCTCGGGATTCACTAAAAACTTTTATAACGCGGGCTGCATGCTGCAGCGAGTATTTAAAAAGTATTAAATGTATTTATAAAAACGTTACTCGTTACAAATGTGTACTTATATTTTTGTATTTGTAAAATATGAATACGTTAAAGTTTAAGTGCAGAAAAATTCTTTACCTCGACATGTTGAGAGTAGAGCACGACCTCAACGCTTCGCTTTTGGGGCGTGTAATATCATGAACAGTCGTCACTGATCAGTACAATGTGACGACGATTGTCGCCCTCCATTTCGTTAGTTAACAAATCGGTGAAAATCGGTGGGTTATTGACGTTTCATCACTCTTTCTACACCACAAGATAACCAGCGTTATTATTGATAATATTCCTTTATTACTATCTGCACGCAGCTCGATGCATTATAAAAGTTTCCGGGATAAAATGTAGCCTATGTGCTATTCCAGGTCATCAAAATCCGTTCAGTAGTTTTGGCGTGATTAACAAACATCCATCCATCCAAACATCCAAACTTTCGCACATATAATATTAATATAGAATATTTATTCACCTGGACTTACTAACTTATTTCTAAAGAATTGTGTAAGCAATTACAACAGAATCCGAACTTATTAAATACGAAGTAATAACGCCTACAAAAATTAAGAATATAAATTATAATTTTTCTCAGAGTTATATCGCGCTTCATTTGGTGAAAATTTGATTAACTTTGAACTTAATTAAACGTTATATTTTTACGTCAGCTAAAAATCTGGTCAGTGGTTTAGAGTGACGAAGGGACAAATAGAATTACTTTCGCATTTATAATATTATAGTAGCATTATCAGTGTGGATCATAATATTAGTCTGGAGGCCTCGTGATCTAGATGCAGCCTATTCATGAGGTCCCTGGTTCGATCCCGGGTCGGGCAAAAGTGTTATTGAGGTTTTTTCGAAGTCTTTGTCTAAAAAATATAAAATCTCAGTAGCAGTTCGGATTCTGGCGGAGTGGTGTATTTACTTCAATACCTCGGATGAGTATGCAAAGCTGGCGTTCTCGGTTATCGCTAGAGACAGTCGCTAATGACTAACTGCGGCGTTGAGGATCACTGCTTATCTCGCCAATCGCCAACCAGTGAATCGTGGCGCACCGGAAAGTCTATAGACGTTCGGTTTACTCCGCCTACCGTGCAAGGGAACGGGCGTGATGATACTCAAAATTAATTTCTTGTAATATAGCGCGCGCGCAATTTCTTTCATATTTCATCGGATATGGATCAATCGGGAGCTCACTTTGTCTTTTCCGCTATGACGCGCTTATATCAAATTTCAAATTAACCGGTTTATTTCGCTGAACAAGGGCAGAAATTGTAAAATACCTGTTTCAGAATTTTACTGGTAAAACACTGGCAACCGTAACCAAAACCGCATCAATTCAGGTATGGGGTATTTGACTAAAACCGGTCGGAAAATTAACCGATTCCAGATCGCTGGTTATATAGGTTACATATAATCTTCACATGAAATATTATACGAACCTGACAGAAAAAACTATCCTCCTCGGTGGTCACCCCAGTGGTCTAGTGGTCGAGTGTCGGTATTGACCCCATGAGGTCCCGGGTTTGATTCCCGGGTTGAGCATTTCAAAATGTGTTTTTTTTTAGTTTTCTGATTAAAATAGCGTTGCCCACGATTGGATAAGTGTCCGGCTGGCGATAGGCTTGCCACTTATCATATTGTGGAATAAAGTATTTTCGGATAATCGTGGGTTCACTTTTACCTCTGCCTACCTCTTCTGGGATACGAGCGTGAAGATACTTCTTTATAAAGAAAAAAGTTCTTGCAATCTTGTGTTAGTCAGCTCATATTTTACGGATTAGAATAATGTTAATGGAATAATTCTTATACCATCATATACATAAAATATTAAAAAAATAAAAACTTGAGAGGTGTCAAGGGACACCCGGATGGAACAAAGTTCCTTTTATTATTATTTACAAAAAACCTGTATACACTCAACAAAAATAATCGTCGCGACACCACACTGTTCAATGCGAAATAGAAATGAAAATATCTGTCTTGCTTTCTTTAAGAGAGAGAGAGAGAGAGAGAGAGAGAGAGAAAGAGAAAAAGAGACAGACAGAGAAACATGCGCACGCCGCACAGCTTACAATAGCTTACAATAGCAAAAAGTGTCGTGACAACTTTTCGCAAGAATTTTTTCCGTCTAGCCCCCTTTCACAACGCGCGATAAGGAACTTCGTTCCAAAATGGATAAAAAATGTAATTCCGTTGAGTTTCATCCATCCGATCTTCTCAGTGGCCGCATTCCGATCTAGTAGTAATTACAAATATGT
This sequence comes from Apodemia mormo, assembly GCA_036924255.1. NCBI lineage: Eukaryota > Metazoa > Arthropoda > Insecta > Lepidoptera > Riodinidae > Apodemia > Apodemia mormo. Next base: position 2,763,895 of record JAUPFN010000008.1, read on the forward strand.
CAAAGTGCCTGTAAAGGGTAACTTGAACAAAACATAATTTGATTTTGATTTTAATTAAAATTTGAATCAATGTTTAAGTACAAAATACCTGAATAATAAATGCCGTGATCAATTTGTTCAAATGAGTATCTCACTATTAAGAAGAAAATCAAATTAACTTTAGTAATGTAATTTGTAATTTTTCTCAAATATAAGAATTTTAATATAATCTGGAGGGAGCAACTTTTAAATTAATTAAATCCCATCCCATCTTGATATTGGGTAATTCACAATTGCTAAATAATCGAAGCACATTTTCCCCCGTTACTTCTGCGTAGAATCAATTATAATTCGTTGTGAAACATAATATATAATAATTATTATCGGCGCGGATGTTTCACAACGAATACGATTAATAGACTCACAAAAATAACATCTTTATTCTTAAAATTTGTAAGTATCGGTGTTGACCGCAATTTAAAAAAAGTGTTAATTCAGTTTTCTAGTAAAAACAATGTTGATTGGGATTGAAAAGTGCCCGTTTGGCGATAGGCTTGCCACCTTGAAAACTTTAAAAACAACAAGGAAAAATTCGATACACAGAATTTGAACCTGTGACCGTCTCTCTAAAGCTGTATGTATGTATGTATGTATACCTAGCGATCAGTACAATCGACGTAATTGATCATATAGCAAAGAAGAATTTCGCAACGTCGAATCTGTCGACACTAGTACAGCGGTAGAGCGCCCCGCCTTTAGGGAGACGGTCGCAGGTTCAAATCCTGCGTGATGATATTTTTCTTTGTTGTTTTTAAAGGTTTTCTAGTTTTCCCAAGCACGGGGTGAGTGTTAAATCTATTACATTGTGAAAATAAGTCTGTCTGTCTGTCTCTCTTGCAGATGCAGACAAAACGAGCTGAATATGTATAGACTTTCAGTTCATCATGGTTTACCAATTATTTTTTTTTATTTTTTTTTATGTCAATAGATAGCAAACAAGCAGATGGGTCTCCTGATGGAAAGAGTCAAAAATCGCCTATAGACACCAAAGATGTTAATGGTGCGTTGCTATCTTGTGGCGAGGTATAATGCCACATGCATAAGTTTACCGGCTACCTTACCCTCCAAACCGGAACACGACAGCGACAAGCACTGACGCTATTGCGGCAGGAATAGGTAAGGCGGTGGTACCAGACCCGGGCGAGACAATGCAGAACTCTACCACCTAGTAGCCACGATGGTAGTGACTCGATAGCCAATCGGTCGCCTTTTACGACCTGCCTGGCAGAACGGCAGTTGGCCTATTCTACAAAGGAGGCCGGGACCAACACGGCGAAAAAATTTGTCGGTTGCGAGATGAGTAATGATCACCGTCACCACATTTTACCACAAACAACGATTATTCGCTATTTCTAGGGATTATCGGGACCGACATCTTTACTCACTGATCCGAGGTACGTAGGTGGTAATACATCACTCGCCAGACTGCAAACTGCTGAAATTTTCACTTTCGAAAAATCCTCGGAAATACCTCATCATCACATCACATCACTTTTGTCCGACCCAGGGATTCGAACCCGAGACCTTATAATACGAGCAAAACAGGCTATCCCCTAGACCACGAGGCAGTCTCTAATATTCTCAATCATACTCAAATATTATCTAATTCCAACAATTTATATTAATATTATAAATGCGAAAAAAAGGTTTGCTATCGTCTTTTATTCGCCCTAAGATCTACATACAGCTTTGTTGTACAGAGATAATAAGGCTTTATGTAGTTAAGTTGTTTGCCTATAGGCATATTACGAATAAAGAGAATTCCACGCAGTCGACAAAATTACGAGTCGACTCTTGCGAGATGCTATTTATATACAGGAACTCAGATTTACGAAGACCCCGAAAAGTGCAAAATTCTTTGTGAAAATGAATGTTTTTCGATTATAAATACTATGTACGATGTAAGTATAAGCCTTAGGCATATGTTTACGCACTTTTCGGGGATATAAAGGTAGATAACAGGTTAGTACGACCTGAAAAGGCGTATAACTTTATATTGTAAGAGTTTCCGAGGTCCTGTAAGATGTATAATGTATATAACATTCTTATTTGTTGTTATATAAGTTTGTAGACATTAAATCTTTGTATATAGATAAGAAATAACACTATATTTTCGGTAGGTCTTAGGGCATTATTTACTTTGTTTTGCTTATATTTGTAAAAAGATAATACCGTTGCACTCGCTAGAGGGCCAGACTAATTAGAGGTAGGAAAAGCTACCTAACACAAAATTATTGTGATTAGATTACGCAAAGTAGGATTTAACAAATCCCAGACATTGTGGCGCCAACGCATAGCGCCACCCGTCTTTGTCGGCTTAAGCCGTTCGTCTGGCCGCGGGCATAAATATCGGAGAGCGCGGCCATACAATCAGTTCCGTTCCGGTCTAGTTCAGTTTCGTTACATCATAAAAAATAAGTTTTCCCAGACAAGTTCCTGGGCTTTAGTATACCTATAGGGTACCGGTTTATTGTAGGGCAGTGACAGGGCAAGTAGTGGCTCTCTCTCATACAATAGGAAAATTAGCTTTATTGCTAATTTTGTTTCGATACAATAAAACAACCTTTGCAACGAAAAGTTGTGGTCTCGATTTATTCTTCCGGCACCCGGCTCACACCAAAAAGCACTACGGCTGGTGGGGCATCGAAGAAGAAGAAGAACAGATATACAGTCCGCTGGCTCCCCCGGCTGTAGTGCACAGGTTCAAATGAAACCAGATCAACATGGTGAGTGAGTGAGATGGAAAAAAAGAGGACAGGCAAAATGTGTCGATAGGGATCACCACTCATCTCACCAACCGATAAACCGGTGAATCGTGGTGATCTGGAAAGTCTATAGACGTTCGGTTTACTCTGCGTATACTACAAGGGGACCAGGCGTGATGATACTTTATTGAGTAAGATGATCTGTTTAGGTTTTCAAACATGTATGCTAAATTTTATAAGTGTAGATATATATGTTTGTTTATTTGTCTGTAATTTTTTTTATGTTGGTTGAATAGGCAAACTGACAGATGTACCACCTGATAGTAAGTGGTCAACGTTGCCAATGAACATAAACTAATTTACCTGGGCCTAGCCCAGGTAACTCATTTATTTGTTACTTATTCTGAGACATAAGATGTTAAGTTTTTATGCCAGTAATTAAACTGCCTGTCTTGCCCTTCTCTAAAAAAACACAGCAAAGCTGTTTCACGGGCGAAACAAGAAAGTCACATGCAGCCGGGAACGCGGCACAGCGCATCATTCCCACCGGTAAAATTTCTTGGAAACTAAGACATATCGGGACGATCCTTTCTTATTTTAATCAGGTATATTAACAACTTAGTATCGCCTGTGGTCTAGTGGTCTGGTGTTGGTGTTGAACACATGAGGTCCCGGATTCAATACCCAGGTCTGGCAATTCAAAAATATATCTTAGTTTTCTGATGAAAACTAGGATGAGTGCCCGGTTGGCGATAAGCCTACCACCGATCACATTGTGGAACTAAGTATCTTCGGCTAATCGTGGTTGAACTGTTTGTACCTTTGCCTACCTCTTCAGGAATACGGGCGTGAAGAAACTTTTACTATAAATGAATAATGACGGTTGAGACTTGAGCGTAACGAGTGTAAATTAATGTAAAAAGGTTGAATTTTATTACAATCGGAACGGGCATGTTTTTTACATATTATGAAAAATAAAAATAAAGTTATGTGTCGTTTTAAGCAGCATATCAGTGTAGATAATATGTTTGTGCTTGTTTTGTGCCAGTTTGGAAGGTAAGGTAGCCGGTAAATTTATGCATCTGACATTACTATTCCGCCCCATTTTCCTGTCGCATGCCTTAACCGGTTAAATATGTGAGTCTTTTATATTAATACTACGATCTTTGTGTACTATATTTGATGCAATAAATTATATTTTGATTTGATTTGATTAGGGAACAACATAAGGGTCATCAAAATCGATTTAGTAGTTTTTGGGATATGAATATATTTAACAGATATATATTTTATCACTTTTATTAAAGAATAGATTAACTGCCTTATTGCTAGACATCGCGTATAAGGCGTAAAAAGCTTTGAAGGTAATGTAGCCGGCATACTTATGCACGTGGCATTTCAACCTAACCACACGGATAGCAACGTCTTTGGTGTCTGTAGGCAAGTTTCTCTTTCCATTAGGAGAGCCATCTTAATGTTTGCTTTCTTATGAAATAAAAAAATCACTCACTTCATATTATAATATTTTAAGAAATATCCGTATGATTTTAAATGTTTCAGTTTAAAGCGTAACCATGTATCATTATGGGAAATATGCGATAGGTCTTAATAATTGATATGGATTTGCCTCCGTATTTGTCCGGGTTCCTTTGAGGAATAGATTGATTGCCGTTCTGCCAGGTAGGACGTAAAAGGCGACCAATTGACTATATGTGTCACTATCATCGTGACTTAGTAGAGTTCCGCTACATCTCGCCCGGGTATTTGATATCATTGCTTTACCTATTCCTGGCGCAATAACGTCAATGCTTGTTATTGTTTTCTTCTGATTTAGAGGGTAAGGTAATGTATAGAATTCTGTATGTGACACTGCCATCCCACTACATGGATGGAAATGCATTTGTTTATGAAATGACAATAACTGATATCCTTAAGGGTAGCAGCAGCGACACCGGACTTTTGGGGCGAGCAGAGCGCTCAGCCAGAGTTTAGAAAATTAGAGCAATTAACACCCCCACTAAGGGCTGTCTCCTGCAAGGCTAGACCTCGTCTTAGTGCGTCGTTTTAACTAATTATTGGGGGAAGAAGAGGCATTACGCTCCGCGCTAGGCGCGGAGATTAAAATAGGGTTTTTTGTCGCCATTGAGATCAGCGGCGACAACGGTGTGGTAGTGTAGTATGTGTGTTATGTAAAGGATTGGTGGCGACAGCCACCGTTATGGGATCGTCTGGATCTATTAGTACATCGCGGAGCCTCCTGTACCTAGGGACGGGATCTGCATCGGCGATGTCATTTGCTGCGGCTGCTACTAGTGGATTGGGAGTTAGCAACACACCATTATAATCTTTGGTGCGTATAGACGATGTTCCATCAGATCAGCCAGACCTTGTTTGCTATCTAATGAAATAAAAAAATGAAGGTTTCTAAAAAAGTTTTTTTATTATGCCAATATTATATGTAATATATTCGATTTTTAAGTGGTAAGAATTGTGCCTCCCAGTGAAATTACGTAGTGAATAAATTACAAAAATTGGGAAAAATTCAAACGAAAATTACTCGTAGTTTTAAAAAAAATCGATTCTGTGGTTTATGAGATATAGGATAATTTCGATAATTACTTAAAATATTTAGGTATCAATACAAAATAAATTATTTTATAGTGTCTTAGATATCTAAATTTATTTTTGTTGCTTCGAAAATAGTCAAGTCACTGAGTTATAAAGTAAATATAAATAAGTACTTCTTTTTATGCTTGTATATTGTATTATTGCTGCTACGGAACCTTCATAAGCGAGTCCGACTTGCTTATGGCCGGATTTTTTATTTAATATTATCATTGCTCGTAAGCCAGTCAAAAATGAATGGATTCGTTAGGAAAAGTAACTTAATATTTTCTCGAGAATCATGTAAAACAGGATTGATTCCGATTCAAGAATGCCTAATTCAACGAGACAATTTACGAAAACGATAAAATTTATTAGTTCGAAATCGTGAGTCGTAATTCAGTCTACATAAATTTAAGCCGAGCTACGTGGAGATATCGCTAAGCTTCTATCGAAGTACCTAAGGGTTATATAAGGGATACTACTCACTAAGAGGATTCACCTAATATAAGGAACACGAATTCAATGCCGAACATTACATCATATGTATAAGGCAGGAACGAAAATTTACTTTGGTGTTCCACTTTATAATCAAACTGTTTTTATCGTGTCTTTATAAATAGATGAACGCTAGCTACACGCACAAAAAAGCATGACTCGTTGTCACGCTTCGCTTGAGTCAAGCGTGCAAGCGAGAAAGCGCAGAACAAGCAACAAGAAGCACGATCTTGTTTTCTTATGACGCTATCACGTAAAATTATCGTCCGCAAGTCGACTTTATAGTCCGTAAATCGATTTTTTAAAGAAAAGGGGGCTAACGAACAGGAGGCTCACCTATGTAGTTGTTTATGGACGGCGGTTAGTGATTACCGCCGTCCATAAACAACTACATTGCCAGAGGTCTTGCAGTTGCGTTGTCAGCTTTTTGAAAAAGAGAAAGCTCTTTTCTGTTACATTGTGTATGTAAGCAATTATATTATACAAAATATATACTATGTCTTAGATCGTAATCTCAAGTTTTTTTTTTTTAAATTTAATAACAATAAGTAGGAAAATTTGAAAATATTAGGATGGTGTTCCAACACACAGCACCACGTTGGTCATCTCACAACATCAATGGTAGGTACATTCCTAGATCAAACCATAAACCTCTAGAACTATCTCCCTCACACGGATTTTCCGACGAGCTTTAACATGGGTATTTTAAGAAGATGATGTTAATTTTTCTCTTAAAAATACCCATTCTTTAAATATCGGCATCACATTAACGACTAGCTCTTTGTGTAGCTGATGTCCGGGGCAATGCTGGCTGTTTTCCATCAGGTAGCTCATTGATCGTGTGTCGTCAATTTCTATAAAAAAATCACGAACATCAGAAAAGTTAGCATGCGTAGGTTACATTATATTTGAATGCTCTAAGTAGGTATCATTCCTTAGTTATGTAAGAATTTTTCGTCTCCAAATCCCCCTTTGTTTGCCCACATATCTGTTTTACGACGCTCAGCGCACCCTCCGATTTTACTTGGTAATCTATTTGGAGATTTTATTTGATTTGGTTTCTAGTCCACTTTTCTCACACACGTACAAATTATGTGAATTTAAAAGCCTCATGTTTAAATTTTCAACGTTAAACTTAATACCTATTGCATGTATTAACAAAAAAACATGCACATTTCTTGATCTACACTGTGTGCTTGATGACAATAATTTTTAGGGTAAGTACCTTTACAAGATCACTATGGTGTCTGTCTGCCTGTCACAGTTACTCCAAAGCAGCTAGACTAACAAAGTCGAAATTAAACACACAATATGTAAGTTGGTGATCCAGCACGAACGTTGAACCTAAATAAATAAATTTAAAAAAGTACGTGTTGGGCCACGTGCAATGTAGGGTTCCGAAGTTTCTCATTACAATAATGCGGGCTATATATATATATATATATATATATATATATATATATATATATATATATATATATATATATATATATATATATATATATATATATATATATATATATATATATATACATATATATATATATATATATATATACATATATATATATATATATATATATATATATATATATCTACAGTACTAATACTACACTTCCAACAACAGGCACCATCAATATCATTCATAGGTTAGTTAAATTTATTTCATTTGCCTAATGATCATTTATGTAAAAGTCTATTTACGCTAGACCATTTTTTTAGCTTTGTGAAATTCTGTTATTATTGGAGCATAAAACTATCTTGTCAGTATTTATGAACGACGGAAACCTGACTTACATCTTTCACAAGGTCGAATTACTTTTTGTGTCTGAAGGTCGCCTTTAAGAAATGCTTCTTGAATATTAATACGATTATTCAGTTCAGTGGCTCACACTGTCAAATAAAATTTGTAAGACGTTGATATATAAATTCGATTAAATAAGTCTACATTCTTTTGAATTCGGTAAACGTTTTACATGATTTCTAAGCTGGATTGTACGATTGAAGGTTATAAGGATTGTATTTGAATCCTAGGTTAGACAATAATATGTGATAGTTTATTAAATTCAAAGAATCTAAAAAAAGTTACTATGAATTTTTGAGCGCACAATAATACCACAATTAAACTCAACATAATTTAGAAAGCGACAGGTATACATATGTACATTTATGCAACATAATAAAACACACCAAAACATATCGAGACATACAATTAACAATTGTTTTGTTTTTTTATCGTTAGATAGCAAACAAGCGGATGGCCTTAATTACGTAGACGACAGCCAGAAGACTCAAAAAAAACCAAAGTACTTAAACTAACTTTATTTAAATTAATATATTTTACAAATTAAACTTAGACTAGTGGTCGATGCTAGACCCTAAAATATAATGAATAATTATGTGAATTAATGCTATTAAGAAATTGGTTGGCGACGTCAGAATTGAGGGCGCACGTTAAGTTAACACGCGAGCTCCGTCAGCATCCCCGTGTCGCTATGCGTGTAAGTCGCGGCAGCGTCAGCAATCTTCATATAGGGCGCGCGTGTAACACCTCCACCCCCAGAGCAGCAACTATTTGAGGACTTTGAGCGAAAATGTTGCTGGTATGGTCTTCTGGGTTCCGGATCCCTCAGGAATTGCATAGACATGGGCTTCATCCCTTTTGATTTCAGATTTCTCTTCAGAAGTCGTAGGTAGAGTATGGTTCTTGTAGTGGCGAATTGTAATAATTGCGGTGAATGCAAGTGTTCCAACTATCATAATATAAAGGGGTAGCGTTGTGTGGTATAATGCTGTGTCTGGGCTATCCAAGTTAGGTGGTTTCTGAAGAAATATTCTATCTTCTAGTTTGTGTAGACTCTTCAGGTTGACAGTGTTGAGGCTTATTTGGGGAATATTCTTGTCTGCTTCATTAATGTGATCGTTGGAAATTTCTATGATTTTTAATGGTTGTCCTTTCACTTCGTCGTTGAGATTAACAATTGTGATAGCTTCGGTACGTAATGAACATTCGTGTGGGATAGTAGCGAGATAACTTCCGGAAAGCGATAGAAATTCTTGCCGGCCGCACTGTAGATCCACTTTAGTTGGTTTTGGGAAGAAAAGGGTGTAATGTCGATCATCTAGTTGTTCTATGGCTTCTTTAGTAAATGTAATCTTAGTAGGACTGCATGATTTATCTATTAGCTGGTTGGTGATGATGTTCTGGATACAGTCAGAATGCTCCCTTGATTGATGGTTAATATTTTCTTCGCAGAGAAGGTGATGATCGAACTTCGGGCATTTAGCCTCCATGTACATGAAAGATTTTCCATTGGTTGCCATAAAAGGGTACGGAGGTAGAAAGGTTTGGAAGAGTTTGTTGGGAACGATTGAAAGGCGAAATAACTCGTAATTATCGGGGGATACGATTGGGAATTTAAATATTATCACTAGTCGCTTATCAATAAAATAACTACCGGGCTTGATAACATTATAATATTCCCTTAAATCAGCATCTAATATTTCATTATTGCTATAGATTGTCCTTAGTCTACTTAACATACTTTCTAAGTTATCTATTCCTATCATACTATGATGAGTGCTCGATGCACGAATAAATGCTAGAATATTCTCTAATCTAATTATTTCTAAATATAGATCTTCGGCATTTTCGCTAATAATTGCTAAAAGTTGTGCAAATTTAGCGAATTTAATCTCGGAAGAATAATTTTTATCTAAAATTAATTTAAAAGTTTCGTTTAATTTTTGCTGGTTCTCCACTAGAACATTAATAATCTGTGAATGCTGAACCATCCAGGCTTTATTAAGGCTTATGTGATTAGTAAATTCAGATAACAACTTTTGTTCGTTCTTTTCTAATATATTTATCGCGGCGTTATAACTTTCAGCGTCCGAATGGTTCAAGTTACCAGTAACGCTTTTAATCAATGATCCTAATCCGTCAAAAAGACCTCTTTTTGCACGGTTAGGCTCTAGATTTCTCAATTGAGCTTTCAACTTTACAAGTTTAGAAAATAAATAGTCTATTTGTAGTTCGTATATTGGCATCGTATTATTATCTAATTCATTCTTAAAATAGTCCAGTTGGTCGTCAATGGATTTGAATTGATCTTCTAAGTCTGAGAGTTGTATGTACTGTATAAAGGAGTGGTAGTGGGTAATGATTTTAGCTTGTCCGAGTTTAAACGGTAGTAGTCCAGGTCCATTGTCAAGTGATTCAAGTCTTATTTCGATCGCCATCGTCAGGTGAGCTATGAGTACCAGTCGAAACCTGTAACAATTTCATTAAGATTTCTTAGGCAAACGTTTAAGGCGAGACTTAGCGATGGGTCCTTTCTTTTTTGACGTATATATGTGGATGGGGAGGTCAGCGAGGACAGTGTCCTGCGTGTAGCGTGGTGCTAATTTCTGTCTGCTAGCTACTGGGTTTTTTATAAATACTTGTTGGTCAGGTTGGTATTCTATTTCAGGTTCGCGGTTTTTATTGCGGTTATTCATTAATTGGTTACGTTCGGTCGTTGTATGGTCATTTATTAAGTCGTATACGGCTTTCATCTGGTCGCGATGAGTTAAAATGTATTGCTGCATTAAATGTTCAGTAATATCAATGTCTAGTGGGTCTCTAGGGTCAAAGTGTCCCCTTATTATGTCGTGAGGTCTGCATTTGGTGAAACTATGTACTGAACTATTGTATGCGAGGATAGCGTAAGGCATTTGGTTAATAGTCGGTTCGTCCTTCTGTCTGAGTCGTAATATACGTAAGTGTTCCAGTAACGTCGAATGGAATCTCTCTATAATTCCATTATCATTGGGTGAATTAGCTAATGTCCGATGGTGGTTTATTTTGTGAAGTCTTACAAACTCGGCAAAGAGTTGGTTTGTAAATTCGGTCCCGTTGTCAGTGACTATGGTCAGGGGTAGTCCATGGTGAGTACAGTAAGTCAATAGACCTTGCAGAATGCTAACAGCTGTGCCATCACGTAAATGGTAAGCTTGTCCATACTTTGAAAAGGAGTCTACAAAAGTCAAATATTTTTCGCTCTGTGCAGTAAATAAGTCTATATGTACTATTTCAAAAGGTTTAGTTGCTGGTGGCACTATTTTAAATTGTGGGTTGATGGGGTTCCTGTCGTATTTAGTCTGTCCACACACTGTACATTCGTTGATGTATTTCGTTATTTCCTCTCTCATTTTTGGCCAATAGTAGCGACGTGACATAGATAAGTAGCATTCGTTAATGCCTCTGTGGTTCGTCTTTCCCTCATGGTAGTGTTTGATTATCTCCTGTTGTTTCAAGTACTCTTTTACGTCTTCTAGCTCAGTTTTTGCTAAAACTAAGTTCATAGAAGAACTTTTAAAATTCTTTTGGAGAATCGGTATAACTGAATACATCGCTAGTGGTGGTGTTATTTTAAGGGCGGTTTTGATTTTGGGGTTTACAAATTCTTTAACTGCATTTACTACGTCTTGTTCTAAGGTTGATTTTGAGACTTGTATGTGGGTCCGTGTGTGCGTGTCGAAAGGTTTTGTCACTGTAGGTCGTCGTTTAATGTCACCTACGATTGTAAAGCAAATTTGTCTATGGAACTTGTTGAGTGGCTCATCAGTTATAGGGATCTCTAAAATAGGGTCCTCGGCGGATGTGTGTATGGTGGCGGTTGAGGATCCGGGGGGTTCAGGTCTTGTGGATAATTCGATTCCACATTCCTTAAGGAGGGATTCTACTTCTTCGTTATTAATCTGAACTCGTGATAGGGCATCTGCATTGGTGTTACATTTCCCTTTTTTATAAATGATGGTGTAGTCATACTCACTTAACTTGAGTCGCCACCGTGTCAGTCTCGAATTCGGCTCTTTAAGGTTCATTATCCATTGTAGGGGTTTATGGTCTGTCAATATTTTAAATTTTCGGCCAAATAAATAGGGTCTGAAATATTTCGTTGCCCAAACGATAGCTAAGAGCTCTTTTTCAATCGTGCTGTAGTTCATTTCGCTGTCATTCAAGGTCCTAGAAGCATAGCTAATGGGTTTGTCTGAACCTATCGTACCTTGTGAAAGTACGGCACCTATGGCTACGTTCGAAGCGTCGGTTGTCAGAATAAATTCTTTTGTAAAGTCAGGATATTGGAGGATGGGATCGTTAGTGAGTATAGTTTTACATTTCTCAAAACAGTTGATATATTCAGAGTCTAAAATTATTTTATTTGATTTTTTAAGCATTTAGTCATGGGTTTTGTTAAACGTGCAAAATCTGGTACAAATTTTCTATAGTAGCCTAAGAGTCCTAAAAATTGTTTTATTTCCTTACTTGTCCTAGGTATTGGGTAATTTTGAATAGATTTGATCTTATCAGGGTTTGGTTTGATGCCTTCTCTAGTGATTATATGGCCAAGACATGCAGTTTCTAGTTTTAAGAATTCGGACTTATCCATTTGTATCTTGAAGTTAGACTCTCGGAGTCTACTAAAAACCTTTTCAAGATTCACGATGTGTTCTTGCAGAGAGGTACTAAAGACAATTATGTCATCTAAGTAGACTAAACATATTTCGTTTTGGAGGCCTCTCAGTACGTTATCCATGACTCGTTGGAATGTAGATGGGGAATTTTTTAGTCCCATGGGCATGCGTAAAAATTCAAAATGGCCATGTTCAACATTAAATGCAGTTTTGGAAATGTCTTCGGGGTTCATCTCGACCTGGTAAAAACCTGATGCTAAATCTAGCGTCGTAAAGTATTGACACCTACCCAGTTTGTCTAAGACGTCGGAAATGTTAGGGATGGGATATTTGTCATCTATTGTCTTGTCGTTAAGTTTTCGGAAATCAACTACTAATCTCCACTTTTGTCTACCGGAAGCGTCAGCCTTCTTTGAAACTATCCAAATAGGTGAACTCCAAGCAGAGTCGGATGGTCGTATTATCCCTTGTTGCAACATTTTTTCTATTTGGTCCCTAACTTCTTGTCTGTGTACATAAGGGTAACGATAGCTTTTCGTATACACTGGTATTTCGTCATGGGTCCTAATATGATGTTTAATTTTGTTGGTGAATGTCAGGGGTTCTCCTTCTATGTAAAATACGTCAGCGTACTGTGCACATAAGTTCTTTAAGTTCGCTTGTTCTTCAGCGTTTAAGTGATCTGTTCGAAGTCGGTCCAATACGTCTTTAACACGGTTCGAGTGTTTTTCCGTACCCGTGCACTCGACGTTACATATTTCGATAGGTATTGGTTGATCAAAAGAAAGTAATATATCTTTGTCCGTTAAGTTTTTAATTTCCACAATACCTGTATTGTCTGTCACTGTCGTGATGCATTCGTGAATAATACAATTACATAAAAATTGTTCGGGGATGTATACGTCACCATTAGGGTGATATATGGGGATATTAACTAAACGAGAGGTGTTTGCTGGAATGGTTTCCTCTGATTTAGGTCTTTTACATTGATATCGTAATAACGGTATATTTGCATATTCAGTTAGTAGAACATTATACTTTAAATCTATGCTGCAATTTTCTAATAAATCTAAACCAATTAACCCATCGAAATAATTATGAAATTTATATATGAATAATTTAATGTTTTTTTGATCATTAAATTCTAGAAAATTAGGTATAGTAATTGAATATTCATGAATGCTTGTTACGCGTGAGTTTGAAACTTCAAAGGGATCGAAATTTTTTTGAATATGTGGAAAGAATTTATCTACGGCTTCGGGGCTTATAAAAGATTGGTTTGCCCCAGTATCTACGAGAAATTTAAGAGGAGGGTTAAAGAATTGAATATAAGGTAATTCCTTTTTTGACTGTAAGTTTAGTTCTATTTTGGTTCGATTCGGTTGTGGCTTTCGTGAAAATCCTGTTCCTTTGGACTTGTAGAGGGTTTCAAGGGCTCTATAGAGGCGACAGGGTATGAAAGTTGATCTTCAGTATATTGTGGATCATTTTCGTATATATTGTCTGGTACTGTCTGGTGGTCATAGTCTAATAAATAACTACTGTAGTCAGGTTCTGTGTAGTCAGTCTGATAGTGGTAATAGTCAGGGTAATAATTATGACTGTGGTCATAATTGTCGTAGCTCTCGTTAAAGTTCATTTCTCTTGATTTGAAATAATTGGATGGAGGGGGGTTGCCGAATCTTCTCCAATCGTGACCCGAAAGTCGTGGAGGTACAGGTTTGGTTGAAAAGTGACTAACTCCACTCATAGGTTTAGGTCCGTTAGTTTGTTGGGCGTTCAAATGAGGAACCCTAAAACCACTATTGTTATAATTCGAAGGGGGTGCTCTAAACATTTGTTGCGTACGAGTAGGCTGCATAAACATACGCGGTAGGGGTTGGTTAAGTTGAAAAGGGGGACGCCAATGCTGGGGCCCATTACCAGGCGTGAACATAGGCCTTTGCCAACTTGGTCCTGGAGAATTTAGATTAGGAACAGAAAAATGATTAGGGTACGGTACCTTTAGTGCTGGTGGTGTCGCGATGGGTGGTCGTCGATCCGATGGTGAGCTATTACGCTGCTGGAGGTACATAACATTCATTTTCTCTTGTACAAATTCCAGAGCCTTTTCTATAGACTCGGGTCTCATACACCGTATACGGGACCCGAGAGGTTCTTTTAAACCTCTAACGTACGCTTGCTTTGTTAAGTTGCGATATAGATTTCGCTTAGCCTCGATAGTGGTGGGCACAGACTCGTGCAAGTATACGTACGTCATAATTGTACTGAAAAGGGTCTGACATTTGTCATAGAACTCCTGAGGGCTGTCGTTACCTTGGCTAGCTAAAGACAAGTCATTGTAAAGGGCAGTTTCATCCCTCTGATCGGCGAAGTTATTTATAAGGGCTTCTCTGATACCATGCCAGCTATCAGGGATGCCGTTTGAGTTTATTGTGCGAGCTGCGGCACCCGTAATTTTATTTAAAATGCCATTTATTAAACATAAATTCGATAACTCGTATCCTGGATCATTACTTATATATTGTAAAACAATTTGATCGCAAATTTTTATAAATCTTGTTAATATATTGGGGTTGCCATCAAAATCTGGTACCAATCGTAAAGCCTTAAAAATAGTATCTGGGTCCATGCTTATATTTAAACTAGAATCTATTAAATTTATACTAAAATCTACGGATGACTTATTAATATTCTCTCTGCCTACGTCGTAAGAGATCTGGCGTGAAGATATATTCGTACTATAATTCACTAAGTCTAAACTACTGAGATTTGTATCAGATGTATTTAAATTTCTATTAGAATCTAAAGCGTTATTCCTATTAATCTGTCTTGAGGAGACAGATTTTTCCCCGAGTTTTCTTGGATGGAAAATGGTGGGAAAAAGGAGGCAACACTTATAGAAAAAAATTCAATGCACTTACATGTGCCTTCTCTGGTTTTCTTCTGCACTGATTTTTGAGTGCGTCCTCAGCCGTGTCTTCGTAGTTCGGATTTTTCGACTAAACACTTGAAAGTGTACGCAGTTGGATGGTTTCCGACCAATATCGATGTCTTGAAATTTGAACGGATTATCGCGCACTGCTTCGAAATATCCTACCGACTGCGCCAATTACGTAGACGACAGCCAGAAGACTCAAAAAAAACCAAAGTACTTAAACTAACTTTATTTAAATTAATATATTTTACAAATTAAACTTAGACTAGTGGTCGATGCTAGACCCTAAAATATAATGAATAATTATGTGAATTAATGCTATTAAGAAATTGGTTGGCGACGTCAGAATTGAGGGCGCACGTTGAGTTAACACGCGAGCTCCGTCAGCATCCCCGTGTCGCTATGCGTGTAAGTCGCGGCAGCGTCAGCAATCTTCATATAGGGCGCGCGTGTAACACCTTCCAGAAGGAATGAGACAAACATCGCCTATTGACATCAAAGATATTAATTGTGCGGTACTACTCTTGTAGCGGGATGGAAATGCCACTTACATAAGTCTACCGGCTACCTTACCCTCCAAACTAAGGATTTATCATTTTAAAATCTTTTTATTTATATCAGACATTATTTACTAAAACGAACAAATATTAGCTCTTTTCCATTCTATAATATTGTAAATGAGAAAGTTTGTCTATCTTTGCCTGTCTGCGTGCCACATTTGCAGGGCTAAGCCGCTTTACCGATTTTGATGAAATTTGGCATGTAGATAGTTGAAGATCCGGGGTGACACATAGACTACCCATTTTTTAAATAAATCCCTCAGGGATTGAAATTAGTGTTAAAAGTTTGCATTCAAGACTATATCTTCAACATGTGAATCTTTGTGCGGGCGAAATTGCGCGGGAATAGTGTAAGTCTAGATAAAAAATATTTGCTAATGATGGTTGATGGTTTCTCTTACTACCAGTAAGCCATCTGGTTTTTTATCCTATGATATGAAAAAACGTTTACTGCAGAAGATTTATTTATTTTGAAGTATAACAGTATGCACAGCATTCTGTTTTAATATTTTGAACAGTGAACGTTGCTGATTGATAAATTCTGGCTAGTAAAGTTCCTGGAATTATAGTACATTGAAGACCTACGCTGAATTTCTAAATCGAATATAAATAACCCTGACGAAACGGGTAAAGCGTCGGAGCTTACAGTGCGATAGTAGCAGCTTTGGTGTCTGTAGGCGATTGGTTCACTTTTCATCAGAGACCCATCTGCTTGTTATCTTATGATATTAAACAGTAATATTCGCCTTCTATGTAAGATACGGTGTATTTCTTGATTAAGAGAAAATTTAACACAGCGTTTCTACTTTGCTGCATAAATCATAACATATTGATCAGAAAAAATATATCTATACATATAATAAAATCGTAGGAAAGTCAATGTATGTCCGGGGTAAACTCAAAAAGTACTGCATGGATTTACTTCAAATTTTGCATGAATATTACTAACAGGTTGGGTCAACATATAGGCTACATATTATCACGCTATAGTGCGCGCGGAACTAGTTGGCCGCGCCATACGTATTACGTATTACGTATGGCGCGGCCAACTAGTTCCGCGCGCACTATACCACCTACGAGGGAGGAGCTGTGCGGAGTAAACGAAGTCCGTGCGAACGAAGTCGCGGGCAACAGCTAGTTTTCTAATAAATGTGTTATTTTAAATACTTTAAAAAACTTTCACTCTGTCAAAACAAAAATTACTCTCATGCATACTCTAATCTTGCCTATTTTAAATAACGTTAATTCTTGCTTTCTAGATGCGACTGAAGAGCTCGTCAACAAACTTGACGGACTCCAAAACCTATGTATTCGTTTTGTCGCTTTTGTACGCGTTTTTTGTTTTAAATATTTTTGTTATATTTACTGGTGTGTACAATAAATATTAAATAAATAAAATCACGCCATTTAAAAAGTTATAATTGACTGGCTCGTGGTCTAGGGGCTAGCCTATTCGGCTCATATCACGAGGTCCCGGGTTCGATCCCCGGTTCAGGTAAAAGTGCCTCGTTCTTCAGAAGGAAAGCTCATTTCGCGACAATTGTTTTAGAGTAATTACTGTACTGAGTAATTACTGAGTGGTACATTAACTATTGTTGCCACTTGTCTTGAAAAAAGTTCCAAAAAACGACTTTGCAGTAGAATCCTCCTTCATTACGACAACGCCACCTTGCACAACGCCAGAAAATCAACTATTTGGCGAATTCAGACGTGGAATCATTGGATCACCCACCGTGTAGCCCCAACCTCGTACTTTGCGATTGTTATTTATTTCCCAAAATTAAGAAAAACTTCGAGGAAAATGTTTATGGATGCCGAGGCTGTGTTTCAAAAGGCCGTCGAAAAGACCCCTAAAGGCGAGTGGGCGAAGTGCTTTTTTCAGTGGTTCCATTGATGGAGTGGCGTATTGATGTAGAGAGTATTTTGAAAATATATAACAAAACTAATAACTTGCTAATTTGCTCAGTTTTTTATTTTCTAGAACTTTCAGTTTGACCCTCGAGAAGACAAACAGTCAGACAAAAAATTACTAAATAGACTAAATTTGCCAACTTCCCGTTTAAAACTTTACACTTCGAGTACTTACGTAATATAAATAAAAAATTATAATAAATAACCAGAACTAATAAAAAATGAATCGAAATTTAATCAAATTGTAATAAAATTAAAAAATCTAATAATAAATAAATGCTATATGACATAAATGAATATTTGAGTGATAAATTTATATAAAATTATAAATGTAAATAATAAATCTAATTCAATTCTAATTAAACATTTCTTATATTCTATACTTTCCATCGTCGGCACTTGGTGAAATTCCATTGTTACTAGACACTTTTACTATTCCACTTGTACATGTGTGTAAAGTGAAATTGATGTACAAGTGGAATAGTAAAAGTGTCTAGTAAACATTTCTTATAAATAATTACATTTATTATAATGATAATTAAATAAGATATATAAGTATATTCCTCTTTTCTACCTTGCCATTGCTATACCCGACAGGGTTCATGATGATCTAAGCATTATTTTAATCTGATAGATGCTCAGAGATGATCTAAGCATTATTTTAATCTAACATCTTGTAAACATTGTGGAATGCAAATAAATAAAATAAAATAAAAATTATGATTTTACACTTATAAATGAATCGGTACGTATTTCATTAAGAAAAGAAATATCATAATTGTATTTACAAATGATCTATCTAAATATCAAATTTTCTATCTAAATTAATATTCTATCTAATCTAAATTCAAATTCAATAGAATTTACTAAATCGTGCCTACGAAACAATAAACGGGATTAATTATTACTCTTATACGTACTTGAATGGAATTGGATTAGTTATTAAAAGTTTGTTGAACTTGTTTACCAAATAGACCTTTGAAAGTGATGGAAACCTATTAATAATATGCCTCAGCAGTTTGCACTTCTATCACAGGGCTCAATTTCTTTATGTTGGTCTGAGCCTCTTTCGAAGGATAAAACATCTGCTTTGTAAAATTTCAATATTTTAATTAAACAAAAAATGAATTTTGTAAATTATAGAAATAAGTTGTGATGTGAAATAATGTTTGCAATTGTATCACGTAAATATAATTTAAAAAAAAACGAGCCTGCTGAGTTTCTTCCGCCGGATCTTCTCAGTGTGTGGCCGCGTTCCGATCCGGTAGTAATTGTAAAAAATTGACTCACAACATTTTTAGTTTAATGATAAATAATTATAATTTTAAAATATTTGCACACCATATCATGGTAACTTAATCAAATTTTAATAACTAATAACTCCCATATTCTAGGAAATAAATTATTTCTTTCTTTCTTTCTTTCTTTCTTTCTTTCTTTCTTGCCTTTCTTTCAGGCAGAAGTGGTTATAAGTGTCACTAACATCGTGACTTCTAGGTGACAGAGTTCTGTGACGTCTTGTTCAGATTTTTTGTTCTTTACCTATTATGTCGCTTTAGCGCATAACTTGATAAAGTAGCTTCTAGTGCAAATGTGAATTTCATCTGTAACGATGAACTCATTTAACTAGTTATACGTACGTATATCTAGCGATCAGTACAATCGACGTAATCGATCATATAGCAAAGAAGAATTTCGCCACGTCGAGGCTGTCTACACTAGCTCAATGGTAGAGCCTCCCAGCTTTAGTGAGGCAGTCACAGATTAAACAGATTAAATTAATTATTAACAAAGAAAAATATTGCGTGTCAATATTTTTCTTTGTTTTTAAAGTTTTTCTAATTTCCCAAGCACGGGGTGAGTGCTTTAACACAAAAATAACTAAATAATCATATTAGTTATTTCCCCGTGTTGGTCCCGGGCTCCTTTGAAGAATAGGCCAACTGCTGTTCTGCCAGGCAGGCCGTAAAAAGCGATCGAGTGGCTATGTGTGTCACTACCATCGTGACTACTAGGTGGTAGAGTTCTGCATCGGCTCGACCGGGTCAGGTACCACCGCCTTACCTATTTCTGCCGCAATAGCGTCAGTGCTAGTCACTGGAGGGTAAGGTAGCCGGTAAACTTATGCATGTGGCATTTTACCTCGCCACCCGATAGCAACGCATCATTAACATCTTTGGTGTCTATAGGCGACGGTCGACTCTTTCCATCAGAAGACCCATCAGCTTGTTTGCTATCTTATGATATAAAAAAAAATAATATTATCATCATTTACCTTTACTCGTTTGATATGACATGCTAAAATAAATACATTGTATTGATTTTTCCAAACAAGCCCGAATATATGTCGAGGAAAAAGTAAAAAGTTAGATGTTACGAGCAGACTGATTGAAACGTAGGGAGAACAATTTGTTTGAGAGTGATTTAATGAGGCCTTTAAATTCCGCGTGCTTTTATAAAAAGAGTAAATAAAACGGAAGAAATAAGTCTATTTCATAATATTTAGTAGTAGCTTTTACCCGCAGCTCTGCTCGCGTATATGTAATTAAATCTAAAATATATGGCTACGTCACTCGCTAGTAACGTAGCTTCCTAATAATCGTGAAAGAATTATGATAGTTAGTTCAATAGTTCTAGAGATTACTTCCTTTAAACAGACTCATAAACTTACTAACATTATCTCTATAAAATCCACAACTGTGCGTTTCTCCCGACACTTTTTGCCTCGCACTACTCTGTTGTGGAATCAATTACCGGCAGGGGTATTTCCGAACGGATACGACATAGGGACCTTCAAGAAAAGAGCTTACTCATTCTTAAAAGGCCGGCAACGCAACTGCAAGACCTCTGGTATTGCAGATGTTCATGGGCGGCGGTGATCACTTACCATCAGGTGGACCTCTTGCTCGTTTGCCCCCTCTTCTATAAAAATAAATAAATAAATCTCTATAATCTTCTATACAAATAAATAAAATTGGAGTGTCTGTTTTTAAGATTAAAATAACCGGTTTGAACTAAATACCTTTGAACTATATATCCATATATATATATAAACAGCACATGTACAAAAATAACATTTTTTAAGATTTATGTTTGTCTGTCTGTTTGTTATGGCTAATCTCTGGCTGGCTAAATTGACGGGACTTTCACTGGTAGATAGCTGACGTAATAAGGAGTAACTTAGGCTATTTAAAAAAAAAATCCAAGCGGACGAAGTCGCGAGCACAGCTGGTATTAGTATAAAAATAACCTCTGTGGTCTCGTTGTTCGGTGTCGGTGTTAACCACACGAGGTCCCGGGTTCGATTCTCAGGTCGGGTAATTTAAAAAAAAAAAAATTTATTTCAGTTTTCTGATAAAAACAGTATTGCCCAATATTGGATAAGTGCCAGGTTGGCGAAAGGCTTTCCACTTATCACATTGTGGGACTAAGTATCTTCGGCTAATCGTGACTCTGCCTACCTCTTCGGAGATATGGGTGTAAAGATACTTTATAGAATAACCGGCTAAGTACGTGTCGGCCCACGCGCAATGTAGGGTTCTGTAGTTGCCCATCACTATAATGACTAAAAACATCAATGACAGATATATCCGCATTACAGATTCACCACCTCTAATTATTTCTCAAAGTACTTTCATTTTATAAGTTGGTCGACTATTAGCCGTAAACTTATAAAGCCAATTTAAATTTAAACAAGCAAATAATTTGCTTATTATAATTTACTTAGTTAGTTAGATTAGATCAGTAAGTGTATATTTTTATTTTATTTATATTATGTTTATTATTATATTTTATTCATATTATATTCAATATATTATGTACAACTACTGTATTTTTTTCCCACGTCCAACGCAGTTAAGATGGCAGAAAAGAGGGGCAACATTTGACTCTAAAAATAATGATCACATTAAAGCTTCGATCAAGGTGACGGACACCTTGATCGAAAAACTGCGTCATAAACACTCAATATTTTTAAATAGCTATCCAACGATATCCCAAATAAAGGGTATGCGAAAAAAAACACTCTACTTTGCGTTTATAGGAGTTTTTTTTATATCATAAAATAGCAAACAAGCAGATGGGTCTTCTGATGGAGAGTCTACCATCGCTTATAGACACCAAAGATGTTAACGGTGCGTTGCTATCCTGTGGCGAGGTCTAATGCCACATGCATAAGTTTACCGGCTACATTACCGTCCAAACCGGAACACGACAATGACAAGCCTTGACGCTATTGCGTAGGAATAGGTAAGGTGGTGGTACCAGACCCGGGCGAGACAATGCAGAACTCTACCACCTAGTAGTCACGATGGTAGTGACCCTAAAACGAATATATATATATATATATATATATATATATATATATATATATATATATATATATATATATATATATATATATATATATATATATATATATATATATATATATATATATATATATATATATATATATATATATATATATATATATATATATATATATATATATAATATTTAAGAGGAAGTTGCTCAATTTTAGTACTAAAATGAGGCACTTTAAATTACGATATTTTTCTTATTTTAATAAAAATATTTATTTTATAATTGTTTTTGATAATGTTATTGACCTACCTATATACCTCTTTCGGATCGAACTGATTAGCTTGCCCTCCACATCGGAACACGACAGTAGTTATCACTGACGCTATTTTGTCTTATCTATACATATAATAAAATCGTAGGAAAGTCAAAACTTTACATTGAATATTTTTTTAAAAGAATACTTGGGGTGTGATTTACAATCGATATCGAAGCCAAAAATATAGTTTTTAGAATTTTTGTCTGTTTGTCTGTTTGTCTGTATGTATGTCTGGGGTAAACTCAAAAAGTACTGCTTGGATTTACTTCAAATTTTGCATGAATATTACTAATAGGTCGGGTCAACATATAGGCTACATATTATCACGCTATCACCTACGGGGCAGAAGCAGTGCGGAGTAAACGAAGTCCGCGTAGACGAAGTCGTGGGCAACAGCTAGTCTATACATATATTAAAATCGTAGGAAAGTCAAGTAATCTTTTAAAAAAAGTTTTTTAAAAGAATACTTGGGGTGTGATCTATAATCGATATCGAAGCCAAAAATATAGTTTTTAGAATATTTGTCTGTTTGTCTGTATATATGTCCGGGGTAAACTCAAAAAGTACTGCATGGATTTACTTCAAATTTTGCATGAATATTACTAACAGGTTGGGTCAACATATAGACTACATATTATCACGCTATCACCTACAGCAGGGAGGAGCAGTGCGGAGTAAACGAAGTCGCAGGCAACAGCTAGTATCTCATAAGGAGAACAATCTACTTATATCCAACTTCAAATTAGTGCTAATAAAAACATTAGACCTTTAATTCAAAAAGTGTAATAAAACACCATTTTAATTAAATTCTTAAATTTAAATATTCAAAATGTCGCCGGTTAATAAATTAAGCATCGCCTAAAAGGGGCATTATGAAATTCGAATTTGAATATTTTATATTTCTCCACCAGCGCCACGGTCCAGGTGACTGATATAAAATAATGTAAATTATGTCCTTCGGGATGGCAAAGGAAGACCTTTATAACAAGTTTTTGAAAACTTGATTGTATTTTTAAAGTATTTATATTAGAATATATATGAATTTTTATCAATTTTTCGAATAATATCAATGAAATTGAACCAAAGACCACCTACCTACAAGTGAGAAGAAGCATCCAGCTAGGATATAGTGCCATTGATTCGATCAGACGAAATAATTTGTTATCGATTACGTCGATTGATATTATACCATTATTGCCATAAATTTTCTTAAGCTTTGCCACTGACTTCAAAATTTAAGTAGTTCTTGTGCTTAAAAGACTGCGTCAGATACCATGAATCGAATCAAAATCGGTTGAATCGTTCGAGATTCTTAAACTTTTGATAAAAATGTTTTTGGCCTTACTTCGAATTTTAAACCAATTGATTTTGCCACTAAGATATAAACAAGAGCATTTGTTTTAGCCACAGTTTAATAACTATGACAAGAGCTCAAAAAATTGCTGTAAATGCCGTTCGAGAAATGAAAATAGATCGTAACGGTTAAAGGTACTGATTTACTACAATATGTGTTTAAAAAACACCATTTTTATCGAAAAAGAGGCAAACGACCCAGATGTTTACCTGATAAAAAGTGATAACTACCGCCCATGGATATCCATTGTACCAGAAGTGTTGCTGATGCGTTTCTGGCTGTTTAAGAAAGAAAAAAGTATCTTCACGCCCATATCCCCGATGGGGTAGGCAGAGGTACAACAAGTGCACCCACGATTAACCGAAGATACTTGGTCCCACAATGTGATAGGTGGCAAGCCTATCGCCAACCGGGCATTTCTAATCCCGGGCAAATTTGCGTTTCTCAGAAAACTGAAAAAACACATTTTTTATGTGCCCGACCCGGGAATCGAATCCGGGACCTCATGTGGTCAACGCCAACGCTGGACCACTAGACCACAGAGGCGACTTTAAGAAAGAAAATTATTTAGAAGTTTTTAACTCGTATCTGTTCGAAAACATTTCAAACAATAATTGATTTCTTAGATGAAAAAATTGCCCTGAGAAGCACAGAAGTAGATTTTTTGTAAAATCTAATTGATTTTAATTGACAACCTCTTCCACAGGTAACGCGCTGGTGTAACTCTCTTACGTTGCAAAATTCCATCAATACTATCAGGTAATTGACATCAGATTATCTAAATAAAAATACTAATTCGTGTACTTACTGAGCATAGCACTCGGTTAATGGGAGGAGGGGGACTTAACCGAACCGACCGATACTTCAATAAATTAGGTGATGGGAAATTATCATCATCACCGCAAATCATATCTTAAATGATTGACACTTGAAACTTAGTGAGTAGCTATCTAACCTTTAGGCGAGTCTAACTTATTTTCCTCGACTTTTTCAAAAGTGCTGCGAATCTTGTAACAACGTCATCTTTGACCAATTGGTCTGAAATTACTCAGCAGGGAATTTGTCAGACTCTGTGAATTGTTTTGGTAATCATAGTCCTGTATTATAAATCTTTTTTTATATCATAAGATAGCAAACAAGCAGATGGGTCTCCTGATGGTAAGAGTCAACCACCGCCTATACCTAGACACCAAAGGTGTTAATGGTGTGTTGCTATCTTGTGGCGAGCTCTAATGCCACATGCGTAAGTTTACCAGCTACCTTACCCTCCAAACTGGAACACAACAGTGACAAGCACTGACGCTATTGCGGCAGGAATAGGTAAGACGGTGGTACCAGACCAGGGCGAGACAATGCAGAACTCTACTACTCTGTAGCCACGATGGTAGTGACTCATATAGCTTTAAGCGTAATCGGTCGCCTTTGACGACCTGCCTCGCAGAACGGCAGTTGGCCTATTCTTCAAAGGAGCCCGAAACCAATAAGGGGAAAACCACTTGATAAAACTAATAATTATTAAGCAATTCAGCAAAAATTAACTATGTAAGGATTAGCGGATTGATTTAAGTTTCAAAAAATGTTCGCTGTGCTAGACAAACTCATCTTTATAGTATTTTTTCGAACGAAACATTTTTCGTATGAGTCCTTAAGTTATCTTGTGAATGCATTAAAACTGAGTATTTATCCACTACGTATTCATATATATTATTCACGTGGTGTGAGTATCCACCAAGAAAGAAAAACATATTCGGCACATTTCAATCATATCCATTAAAAATAAGTAGCACTTTCGAAAAAAAGTCATAAAAAATGTTTGATAGAATCATCAAAAGATAACCACTCACGAAGTATTAAGTAATTAATTTATAAAAAGAGTGCTTTGTCGCGGAGAATAATATCATCGAATAATAAGGTCCGACTTATTAACATTCTATAATAATTATTTTTTCAATAATATACACTTATTCTACATCATTGAAAAAAATATATAATATTGATAGATATAATCATGCCAACATTTTTTTATTTTCTGCCATAATTATCATTATATCAACTGTATATTTACAACATCATAGAAGATAATCAGATGACTCTCCTGACGAAGAGAAACCAATATCATTTTCCCCGTGTTGGTTCCGGGCTCCTTTGTAGAATAGACCAACTGCCGTTCTGCCAGGCAAGTCGTAAAAGGGAACCGATTGGCTATGCGAGTCACTACCATCGTGGCTACTAGGTGGTAGAGTTCTGCATTGTCTCGCCCGGGTCAGGAACCACCGTCTTACATATTCTTGTCGAAATAGCGTCAGTGCTTGTCGCTGTCGTGTTGTAAGGTAGCCGGTAAACTTATGCATGTGGCATGGTTGGTCCGTTGCTATCTTGTGGCGAGGTTGACTCGCCACAAGATAGCAACGGACCATTAACATCTTTGGTGTCTACAGGCGATGATTGACTCTTTCCATCAGGAGACACATCTGCTTGTTTGCTATCTTATGATATAAAAAAAAACTCAAGTGCGGTGCGAAATTGCACGACTTTATTCAGCCATCCCCGCTTTTCTATCGATCGTCGAGGCGCACAGATTTAGGCGTCGCCATATGGTAGACGTTCCACGTACCTGGACAAAGCGGTTCGACTCGACATTCTTCATTCAAACCACAAGTAACTGGAACATTCTTTCTGAGTCTGTGTTCCCCGACGAGTAGGTACAATCTGGGGATCTTCAAGAGAAGAGTGAACGGGTAACTTCCAGAGAAGCGCGTTCCATCTTAGGTCGTATGTTAGCTTAGTGGTCAAGTGCTTCCCTATCGATAATAAAAAAAAAGTATGTTGTTATTTATGTAGTGCTGTGTGATGTATTTCCGTTTATATTAGCTTAATATGACCTTGAAAAGCTTTGACACCATTGCAACAGGAATCTATATCTATATACATATAATAAAATCGGAGGAAAGTCAATGTATGTCCGGGGTAAACTCAAAAAGTACTGCATGGATTTACTTCAAATTTTGCATGAATATTACTAACAGGTCGGGTCAACATATAGGCTACATATTATCACGCTATTACCTAAGGGGAGGATCTGTGTGGAGTAAACGAACTCCGCGCGGACGAAGTCACAGGCAACAGCTAGTGTTACTATAAAGCGGTATTATAATACGACCATGAAATGTTAGATATACCTAATACAGCTTCATGAATACGACGAAAACGTTGCAAAACTTCCACATCGAAACTAATAATTATTAGATCAATGAGATAGATCTCAACATATGATCTTTAAAAATGGTTACTTAAAATCAAACTATTTGCTTGCCGTCTAGGTGGAGATAAGAAGCTTCTCGCCTGAGATTGTGACATGCCTTACAATACTATCACTGGTTGCGGTTTGAAAGATAGGCTTAAATTTATAAATATCAACCTATCAACCTGTCGCTCAGATATAGATTGTATAAAACAGCATATTAAGTACTTTCATTAAGATAAAAAAATATAAAGCAAAAGATCTTTCATATAAATAAGACACAACAAAGGCTGCTAGAATCAACGAAAAAAAAGACAACTATAAAATGCAAGGAAAAATATTATTAAGAGTCACTAAAAGTACACACACTTTAGTTCAGAAAGATACAATGCTTGAAGGGTTTAATTTAATAACGTCTTCAGAGCATTGTTGCGTCTTCCGCGTCGCTGTAGTGCTTCAGTTATTTGCCGAAGGGGACATATACTGTTTGTTGTTTCGTGCAAAACTATAGCATCCTTTCTCAGCACTATAGGAGCGGAAGTAATCCGAAGGTAATTAATTAAAAGCAAATATCATTTTATATTTTATTAACTTCCTGGTGGTTTAATAGTTAGCCTTTTCAGTTTAGATCGTAAAGCACTGAATTCGATCACTTGATTGTGCAAAAGTGTTGACAAATTTCGGGATTGTCCTTAAAAATTGAAATCTCAGTAAGTGCTTGAAGTCTGATGGTAATATGCTAATACCTTCAAACAGCATCTAATCAATTAATTTGATCAAATTGATTGAAGTACTGAATTTCCTCGGGTACCTACATTCATACACAATTGCATTGATTTTTTTTTATATCATAAAATAGCAAACTAGCAGATGGCTCTCCTAATGAAAAGTGACATCCATCTCCTAGAGACACCAAAGATGTTAATCATGCGTTGTTATAATGTGGCAGGGTCTCATGTTACATGCGTTACTGGCTACATTACCCTCCTAATCGGAATACGATGGTGGCAAGCACTGACGCTATTACGACAGGGGCATGGCTGTGATATTAGACCCGAGCGAGACAATGCAGCATTCTGCCACCTAGAAAAAAATTAAATAAAAATTCTACTTTATTTTAAGTACTTTTTTTTATAAGTGCTGAACTAACGAAGCGCAGCTTTTTTTAATTCTTTTTTTTTTTATTAGGGACTTATGTCGCTATGGCGATTACGTCAGCCCCATCGGATTAAGCTTATCTTATGTTAAAAAGAGATTGGGAGCCATCGCTGTTCTAGGCCTCTTTTAATGAACTTATACACATCAAATGTTGACTCCGATGTCGGTCTACTAAGAATGCTTTGTATGGAACCTACGTCAAAATATGTTAATTTGTCTTCTTGCAAATAATGCACTTCGCTCTCTCTTGTTCTTGGCACATTCCATCAAAAGGTAATATATGTTCTCTACTTTGCTACATACATCACAATTAGGTGAATTATTCTTCTTCATCAGTAAGAAAAACTATTTAATGGAATGTGCCCAGACCTTATCCTAAAAGCTAATACAATTGAAGCATAGCTTTGCTCGTTCTAATTCTTTTACGTCCCGTCTTACTTATTTCAACAATGTAAATGCGTTTCGCGAATGTTTTGTCGAACTGCCAAAATTTACTGTATTAAACCATCAGATTTAACTGAACCATTACCCGTCGATGTAATAAGATAGAATGAGTTGTATGACACAATGATGATGTGGTAAACCGTTATTGTATGTGGCGGATCATATATAGTCATTAGTTAAGCGGCTGCTGTTGGTTTTAAACAATTATCGTGAATTTATTATCTATTGTATGTTAGGACAATATAAAATGATAAATGTGTTCTATGTGATTATTTTTTTATTATATAACTAGCTGTTGCCAGCGACTTCGTCCGCGCGGACTTCGTTTACTCCGCACAGCACCTCCCCGCTATGTGATAGCGTGATAATATGTAGCCTATATGTTGACCCGACCTGTTAGTAATATTCATGCAAAATTTGAAGTAAATCCATGCAGTACTTTTTGAGTTTACCCCGGACATACATACAGACAAACAGACAAAAATTCTAATAAAATATTTTAGGCTTCTATATCGATAGTAGATCACGCCCCTAGTATTCTTTAAAAAAATATTCAATGTACAGTTTTGGCTTTCCTACGATTTTATTATATGTATAGATATGTTATCCATACTAATAATATTATCAATTTGAAAGTCTATCTGTCTGTCTGTCTGTCTGTTACGCTTTCACGGTTAAACCGCTGGACCAATTTTCATGGAAATTGGCACGGAAATAGTTGAAGATTTGGGGTCAAACATAGGCTAATTTTTTTTTTCAAAAATCAACCCCTAAAAGGCTGAAATAGGGGATGAAAGTTGTATGAAAATTTATTAACAACATGTTAATCTACTCGCGGGCGAAGCTGCGTGGATCAGCTAGTATATTTATATACGTGAAGTAAAAACGTTGTACACGGGTTAAAGATGTTTTTTTTTTCTTAATTTAAATGAAATCAACTACAGAGTATGAGAGGGGTACATACAACTCAGTTTCAAAATCAATGCATTAACGATAAGTCATCCCCTATGTTGTAATAGGGATTGCTTTCTTTTCATATTTATATGGGACCAATTTCAAGTTATAATCAATTCAATTAAGAATTTTGTTTTCATATTATAAAATAGCAAACAAGCAGATGGGTCTCCTGATGGAAAGAGTCCACCATCGACTGTATATAACTATTTGCTTGTAATAATATGGGTTAGATAGTCAACGTTATCAATACATAGAAATATATATATATATATATATATATATATATATATATATATATATATATATATATATATATATATATATAATCGTATAATAAATCGTTCAAAGGAAAGGATAGGAAATATATATGTACTACATGTCTATACAATGCAATAATAATAACAGTCATCACGTTAACTATACAATGGAACTATAACCATCATACGTAGACTATACACGACTATGACGTTAAATATATTACGAACGTTTTTTGCCTGCTAGGGTACGTCTCCGCAACGTTCCATAAGGAACTTCGTTAAAAAAATTATACCAACATAAAGCTACATTATCACTGAGTAACATACTACACTTTAACACCCAAAACAAATAAACACCCAAACCCAGAAATACAAACACCTGCGCTCATCACACAAATGTTTGTCCCCGTTGGGAACTCGACTAATGGGGCGGTCTCCCTACTATATTATATACATACAGACAAACAGACAAAAATTAAAACTATATTTTTGGCTTCAATATCGATCGTAGATCACGCCCCAAGTATTCTTTAAAAAATATTCAATGTACAGTTTTGACTTTTCTACAATTTTATTATATGTATATATTACATATACTATATATTGCTTCCCTACTCGTACTTCGTGGCAGATTTTTTCCAACAGTAAAATATTAATAATGGTCATTAAAAATATTTACTGCAATAATGTTAGATTTAATTAAATTCTTGACCGCCCCGTTGGTCGAGTGGTTAGCGACCCTGACTACGCCATCAACGGGGCTCGGGTTCGATCCCCGACGGAGACAAGCATTTGTGTGATGAGCATAAATGTTTGTATTTTTGGGTTTGGTTGCTTATTGTGTATATAAAAGTATTTATATATGTATTTCTATGTATTAGTATCGTTGAATAATATCCATAACATCATTTTCATCATCAATTCATCTGCCATTCTTTCAACATGTCCAAACCAATGTTACGTCGATATATTTTTAACAAAAACCTACATTTCACATCAGTGCTACGAACGCAATTCTCGAATGTTTCATCTCCATAAATGTTCGGTATCACTATGATCTCGACCGCATAAATTCCACTATTTTACTCTTTTTGACATGCCTAACTCACGCTCACGTACAATAACTTGCAGATATAAAGAACAAAAAATTGGTAAAATGCGTGTCGGGCCACGCGCAATACAGGATTCCGAAGTTGCCCATCACAGTAATGCGGACTAAGAAATGAAAAAATATTTATTTGCAAGAATATGGGTGTCACAAATTGTTAAAATAAATTAAATTACCATCATATTCTACCATAATATGGCATGCAAACATTTTAATTTAGGTCGATTTCTTTATAATTACTACCGGATCGGAACGCGGCCACACACTGAGAAGATCCGGCGGAAGAACTCAGCGAGCTTCTTTTTGTTCTATTTCATGCATTACATTTATATGTATTACAATTTATTAGAATTATTTCACATCAAAAAGTTATTTTTACAATTTACAAAATATCATCTTATGCTCAATTAAAATTTTTACAATTTACAAAAAAAAATTACCATTTACAAAATTTGCCATTCAATTTTTATTACATTTAAATTTTAAGGTAAATTGTACAAGCTTATATTTCTGTTTATTAACATTTAATCTTATCTACTAAAAATTCTCTAATATCATAGTATGTTTTATTTAACAGTAAATCGATCAATTTTTTGCGAAGTTTATTTACAAGAGAGCTTTTATAGTTTCATAATATGAAAATTTAAGCTATTCAACGTCAATTACAAATATATATCCCCACCACATTTCTCTTTTTCCACCACATTTCTCGCCATGTTGGTCCCGGCCTCCTTTGAAGAACAGGCCAACTGCCGTTCTGCCAGGCAGGTCGTAAAAGGCGACCGATAGGCTATCGAGTCACTACCATCGTGGTTACTAGGTGGTAGAGTTCTGCTTTGTTGCGCCCGGGTCTGGTACCACCGCCTTACCTATTTCTGCCGCAACAGCGTTAGTGCTTGTCGCTGTCGTGTTCCGGTTTAGAGGGTAAGGTAGCTAGTTAACTTATGCATGTGGCATTAGACCTCGCCACAAGATAGCAACGCGCCATTAACATCTTTGATGTCTATAGGCGATGGTTGACTCTTTCCATCAAGAGACCCATCTGCTTGTTTGCTATCTTATGATATAAAAAAACACAGGTTGTCTAAGTAAATGTGCTTAGAGAAGTTTTGAGTAGTTGTCGACCAATTTATAAAATGTTATAAGTTGGTCGACAACTACTCAAAAACTTGTAAAGCCTTCTAAGCCGTGATAGTTTTCCTTCTAATTTCATTATATTTACTACCACCATGATTTTTTTACCCCCAAAACCAACTGTTTAGCCTACAAAGGGTGGGGGGGGGACACTTGGCTCTAACAACAATTAGCACTTAAAGCTTAATATTTAACAAACGAATCCCTTAATTGAAAACTTGTTTTCAAACATCTGCAATATTTCTTAAAAACCTATCCAACGATATCCCACAAAATGGGGTACTTGAGAAAAAAATAACATGAGGTGAGGAGGACAAAATTGAGGTGGGGCTCACTTTGTTGGTGTGACAAATAATTAGTATATTCGTGCCAAATTACAGCTTTCTATTACTAAGTATTTTTAAGCTATCATGCGGACTGACGGACGTAGCGAAACTATAAGGGTTCATAGTTTACATATATTCTTCACTTTTTGTCGTCAGCACTTGGTGGAACTCCATTTTGTTCTAAATTTTAATTGCCCTGGTGATGCTTATTTAGAAGCGAAACCGGTTGGATAATATATGTATATGATTTATTGTGAAAGAGTACAAGTGTTTTAATCTTATATATATAAAAATCAATCCCTATTTTCCTTGGTCACGACATCACGCCTGAATGGCTGGACCAATTTCGGTAATTTTTTTTTGTTGTGTTTGTAATTGTAAGGAGAAGGTTCTTATGAAAGAAAATATTAAGAAAATTGCGCGGAAAATTATAAAATTTAAGAATACTTAACCACCATATAAAGTTTAATGCCATTTTGGCTGCGTGGAAGGACAATCCCGTAGACTTATATAAATTACGTGTCACGTTGTTTGTCCGCTATGGATTCCTAATATGTAAGGCAAAACAACGTTTGCCGGGTCAGCTAGTATAAAATATTGAATTCCTAGTTTACTTCGG